>JAPDNY010000009.1:40997094-42197094 GCA_029375565.1 Gekko gecko
GGTATGAGCCCCGGAGGGGGGGTATCCTCACAAATGGAACCATCTTTCATGGAGGGGGGGCATGGACCCTACTGGAGCCCCACTGGCATGGCCACACTGATCTGGATCACTGTGCTGTTAATCTTCATTGCCTATTCCTATGATTGGCATACTTGCAGGCAATGGTTCAACAGGGAGGAGACCTGGGAGGATGACATTCCCAATGCAGAGGGATTCAGGTGGGTAGCCATGTAGGTCTGAAGCAGCAGAACAAACTTTGATTCCAGTAGCACCTTTAAGGCCAACAAAGTTTTATTCAAAGGATAAGCTTTCGTGTGCAAGCACACTTCTTCAGATATGGTGAAACAGAATTTCCTCAACTATTATATATAGTGTGTGTGTGTGGGGGGGGTTAGTGGCCAGGAAGGGCTAGTTAATACCAAGAGGCATCAGTAACTGGGCAATTATAGCTGAGATTGGATTAAGGTGGTTGGTAAAACCTGTGATTGGCAGTAGATTAGCATATAAATACAAGAGTTAACAAACAGATATGAGAACAAAGTTTGAGTTCAATGGCACTTCCAAGATAACAAAGTTCAGTTCTGAGTATAAGCAAGAATTGACAGACTTAGCATGTGTACATGCACACTCCTTCAGATACACTGAAACAGATTTCCTCAAATATTACATATAGGTAGGGGAGGTTAGTTGCCAGGAAGGGCTAATTAGAGTCAAAATGCATAAGTAACAGAGCAATAAATATAGCTAGTATTGAAATAACACATTTGGTAAGACATACATGTGAATAGCAGCAGACTGGCATACAGATGATAGAGGAATTAACAACAGATGTGAGAACTGAGTTTCAGCCCAGTGGCACCTTTAAGACCAACAAAGTTTTAATTTCTGAGTATAAGTGAGAACTGAATGACTTAGCATGCACAGTCAGATAAGAAGCCAATATCTCTGTTAAGCCCAGGGGACTCCATTGGCCTGAGTGTTGTAATAACTTGAAATTCAGCAGTCTCTTATTACAGTCTGTTTCTAAAATTCCTTTGCAATAAAACAGCTACTTTGAGATCCCCCATTAAGTGTCCTGGGAGGCTGAAATGTTCTACAGCTTTCTCAGTTTTATGATTCTTGATATCTGGGCTTAACAGAGATATTTCGTTATTTATCTGATTTATACCCCACCGTCCCCACCAAAGCAGGCTCAGGGTGGCTTAAAAAAAATTTCAACCGATAAAACAGCAATTATAAATACAGACCTAAAACACAACATAAAGTGCTAGTGATACCGGCTTCTTTTCTCACTACACGTTAGGTCACTCAGTTCTCATTTATACTCGGAAATTAAACTTTGTTGGCCTTAAAGGTGTCACTGGTGTCTGACTCAGATAGGCATCCTTCTGTCAAGTCCACCCTTCGATAGGGAGGGCTTGCCCAATCCCCCCCATTGCTCCCAGAGAAGCTTGCAGAGGCAAAGGGGCCATACTGGATACCTTGTTACTATTTCCCTGCTGCTGTCCAATGAAGTCTGAAGTGACCTACAGTTCTGTACCTATCTGAATAGATGAGACTTGCTCCCAGCCCCTTGGCACCATTTTCTGCCCCTCTTCTGTGATTTCCCCAGGATGCTTCCTGGAATTATCTTCCCTTCACACATCCTTGGAGATGGGCTCTGACTCAGGCAAGCTTATGCTGGGATTGGTGTCGTCAGATGTCATGGTGCTACTGGACTTCTATTTTGTTTAGCTGCAAAATATAACACAGGTCCAGTGGCACCTTAAGGATTGATGACACATGGTTCACTATGACCTGTCATGTGCTGCAGTTCAGCTGTTCAACAGACTGACCCAGCTACCCCTCTGCAGTCCTCACTCCCTTCCCACTCACACACTCTGCTGGTTGTTGAGTGCACTTTGCACAGGGAGTGGTTTGCAGTGGTCAGAGGAGAGATGTGTCTGCTTGAGTGGGGGGGGCAGGTTTCTGGGTCTCATACTCCCCCACAGTACTGCTGGCATCTGATAAGCCATGCAGACTGGCATGTGGAGGGCTCAGGATGGAAGAGATGCAAGGCTGCATCACAAATGGATATTGAAGGGGTGTCTCAGCCAAAAATGATGGATAGCTCTGTTGCACTCCTTTTAGCTCACCTATGTGAGCAGATCTAGAAGGATTGTGAAAGAGTGATTGATCAGTGGCCTTCAGTCAGGGCCTTCCTGTTGGGCTGTGGCTTTGGTAGATGCTTAGCTATCCTACCCCTGCTATTGACCCTGCTATATCATAGATGTTATCCTGTTCAGAATTTTTTAAATCATGAAATCAAAGGTTTGTGTCTATTTTTACACAAGGAATATGCAAATAGACAACATTTAATATTCAGAGGCAATTCTCCTCTGAGCAATAGGTGCTGGGGGTAGACAAAAAGTCCCCAAAGTATCTGGTTTCTACTATTAGAAATAGGGTTGCCAGCAAGATTTGGAAGTATGGGTTAACAAACCAATCTCTTCTTCTGAGGACACATAGGAACACCATCAGTGTAGCAGTGTTACATCATGCCTTCCTAGGAATTGCCAGAAACTCTATAGTAAAACAATAGAGATTTCAGCAATTCCTAGAGAAGAAGAACATCATTTTCAAGATTTCACGGAAGTGACATAATGCTGATGTGCTGACAGTGATTTTTTAGTACATTTTTCTCCTGCTGTCTGACAGAGCGGTGCCGGCAGCAGG
Source organism: Gekko gecko (assembly GCA_029375565.1). Classification (NCBI taxonomy): domain Eukaryota; kingdom Metazoa; phylum Chordata; class Lepidosauria; order Squamata; family Gekkonidae; genus Gekko; species Gekko gecko. The sequence goes on from JAPDNY010000009.1 coordinate 40,999,810, forward strand.
GGTTGCCAGCAGGAGGCCTCCCACCATAGTCGGAAAGAGAAAGGTAGATTAGACACATCTTTTGCATAATCTAGCACTTCTGTTCTTACACCAGCACAAATTCCCAAGACTTGCAGTGATCAAGACTGTAGCTAACAGACAATAAGATGCTTTGACTTTCCAGCCCCAGGATTTCAAAAACCTTTGTTCCATATTCCTTTGTATGATTTGAACCAGAGTGGTGTAGTGGTTAAAAGCAGTGGACTGTAATCTGGAGAACCAGGTTTCATTCCCCACTACTCCACATGAAGCCTCCTGGGTGACCATGAATCAGAACTCTCTCAGCCCCACCTGTTTTGGGAAAGGAATGAGACTGTAAACCACCTTGAGACTCCTTATGTAGAAAAAAACAGGCTATAAAAACCATCTTGTCCTCCTCCTCCTCCTCTTCTTCTTCCTCTTCTTCCTCCTCCTCCTGAATCCATGAGTTTTTTTTTTCATGCCATTGCTGTTTCTCCCATTAAATATATGTAATTTTTAACATTATTTCTCTATCAGTCCATATAAAACATATAAATGCTGAAGAAATGCTATAAAGGAAACATACAAATAGGGAACATGAGCAGAGAAATTATTTGAACATGCCTAAGAATAAGCAAAGAATATATGGGCAGCCATAGGACATTATTTATTAACAAAGCAGTAGGACAACAACCATATTTATTTTAGCCTTCCTAATGTATTAACTGACCGTAAAGATTTCTGTGTACTGATTAAGGGTCAAAAGGTTATCCTGGAGTATTCTTTAGCAAGATTTTGCTTTGTTATAATGAAGACAGAAAATGTGCATCAATAAAAGCAATTGTTACTATTTTTAAAAAAATGCTCTCTAGTGCTGTTAAGACACATACAGTTTTGAAAGCTGAAAAATGTTTCCTGGTTTGCTGAGAACTGGGTTATTAACAGCTAATGTATTATTTTCTTTCAGCTATTTGATTTCTCATTAATTGATTTAATGTAATAAATTAATTAGCATTGCCATTTTATTTGTTTTCACAGCTGCTTAGCTACAATGAATATTATTTTCCTAAATCAAACTGTCATAAAGTGTTAATTATAAGTGTCTCCTTTAATAATAATTGTTCCTATGCTAGCAATAAAAGCTTTCAAAAGAAGTCATTGAAGGAAATACAAGAATATTAGACTATTTCCAGACAAAGGGAAAATAGTTTCCCATTAACTTGAAGCAATTTATTTTTGGAGACTCATCTACATATTTTATATGTTTGTTTACATACATATTAAAGCTTTTTATTTTTCCCATTTCTATCATATTAAATGCCTGTAAGGTAAGGATACCATGTTTCTATGAAAAGATTTAGTGGATATTTTGGACTCTGCCATGATTCACATCAGTAATTGATATGATTTATATTGTTTATATTTATTAATCTCATTTTTACAGAGTTTTCAAAGTGTTTAGGCCAGGATAAATGAACCACATTTCTCTTCATATCGTCACAACAACCTTGTCGATTAGGTTTTGCTGAAAATGACTGGCACAGCATCACCAAATAAACTTCATGGTTCAACCAACATCTCCCTGCCATCAGACCAACATTAGTTCTGACCTGGAATCAATGGATCGAATCAAATATTAGTTTCAAAATACAAGCAACCCTCTTACACAGAACTATAACTTAGTCAGCGTAGTCACATTATCACGCAAGATGTGCAGCCAAATAAATAAATAAATAAAATTGTACTTTTCAGATTGTCAGATCCTCAGTGAAAACACTCTCCACAACACTTTTAGCAGTGATGCTTTATTAGAGATATGCTTACTTGTAGAAACTGGTTCTTTGTCAGGACTAAAGAAAGTGCACAAAATCCAGAAGTTAGAGGTAAAATCCAATGCACCCCCCCCCCTCACTCCCATGCATATGTCAGCATTTGGCCACTAGTGTTTCTATGACAACCCTGACAGATATACGGTGTCTTATCTACTCCAGCCTATCAAAAGAGTCTCCAAGGCCAAATCCCATGAGAACAGGCAGAGGGTGCAACTTAAGAAATTATTATGACTACTACAGGCAGGCACTCCACCCACACACACTCCCTCAAGAATTCCTTCCCCCTAAACTATGGCAAGGTGAGCAGTAAAGCAAAACGAAGAGAAGCGGAACTGAAACCTTTTTTTTTTTTAATAATTTTTTTATTGAATTTCAACAATAAACATGTACAATAACTGCAACAAATTTTCAAATTTTCAAATACAATATAATAAAACATCCTATATAACAACTAGAACGATAACTAGAAAAAAGCAAACAGGAAACAAAACAAAACAAAACAAAAAAGGTAAAACACTTAGTGTAATAATAGGGAGCAACAATGAATAATAATACCAAATGTAGATTCCTCACTTCAAAGCAAGAATTGTTTGTAACGTGAAAGTAAAGTCCTCTTTATCTGATAGAAATTCTAAGAACTGAAACCAAATTGCTGTAAAGTTAGAACGATAAGATTCGTTGTTCTTTTGTCTCAACGATTCGGTAATCTTATCTAGCATACACAGTTCACTAGTTTTTAGGATCCAAGAATTAACAGATATTGGACTGGAACTTTTCCAATGTTTAGCCAGAGTCATCCTAGCAGCTGCACAGAGGTATTCCAGGAGAGATTTTGTGGCTGCATCTATATCTAATTGAGGCCATAAATTAAATAATAACAACTTTGGATCCAAGGGTATTGGGTAGTTTGTAATTTGCGTCATAATTGATGTAACAACTTTCCAAAAACTTTGTACCTTTTTACATTTCCACCAAACGTGCCAATACGTTCCCCGTTCTCCACAATTTCTCCAACAATTAGGAGAAGAGTTTTTTGTAACATAATGAACTTTGACTGGGGTTAAATACCACTTTGAAATGGTTTTAAAAAGTTGACTTCTAATTAAGATATTTTTGTCATGAAAGACCTTAGATTTCTAAATAGTATTCCAGTCTTCTAGAGTAAAAGAAATATCAATCTCCCTGGCCCAGTTATTCACGTAAGATGGGACTTTATGATATGTCATCTGGAGTAAAATATTATATAAAATTGAAATAAAACCTTTATACCCTGAAAAATCTCATTTCAATAACTGTTCAAAGAGAGTAGGTTGTCTTCTAAAACCATTTTGAACTAACGGAGAGCTAAACATATGATTTAATTGAAAATAAGCATACCATGGGAAAGGGCTAGAGAGTAGGGTGCACACATCCGTTTCTTCCAACAATTTGCCATTGTTGGTTAAATCTATTAATCTATTGGCATTTTTGTGTCTAAAGAGATTAAATATTTTATTATCTTTTGCAGGTGTAAACCAACTTTGACCAGTAAAAACTGAAAAAGGTGAAAGTTGTGGAGCAAGTTTATTACGATGACGATCCCAAACCAACAAAGTGTTACACAAAAAAGGGTTTTCTTGTAACTCAGAGGGACGTTCTGATTTGGACTGCCATATCACCTCTTGTAATGCTTGTCCTGGAACTGAAACCTTGACACACATATGGATATATTGGAGCTAAAAATATAGGTATTCCCAGTTCCTTGGATTTTTTCAGGTTTCTGATATTTTGGGCCTCCATCATTCTCAATGGCGTAACTATCCAAAGGGCTGGGGGGCTGTTTTTAAAGATACCGGCACCAAAATCACAAGGGAGCTCTGGTGTCTGTCCTTTAAATAACCCTCAAATTTCAAATCAATTGAACCAAGGGGTCCAATTCTATGGGCCCCTGAACAAGGCACCCCCAGCTGTCCTCCATTGCTTCCTATGGAGGAAGAAAAAAATGAGAAATCTAAAACCCGAGAATGTGCCCCCATAGGAACACTATTGCAAGTTATGGTTATGCTCAATCAGTGTAAAATATGAGAATCTAAAATGATGTAAAACCAGAGAATTTGAAACTATGTAAAAACAGAGAATTTGAAACTATGTAAAGTGCAAGACAGTTATTGTAAAATGTGAGAATCCACACCCTCAAATGTGAACCTGACACAAACCAACTACAGGAAAAGACTGAACTTATAAAAAACAGCAAAATCACTTCAAATCAACAGAATCTTACCTAAAACAGCCTGGCAAGCCCAGGGAGACACAGAAACACAGGGACAGGGGGAACAGCCCTGCACGCCTTCTAACACTGGCTCCCTATATTCCCAGATAATCCTGAATATTTCTAGAGTTTTGTGGGAACAATTTTTCAATATCCCTAAAAATCCTGGATATATTTGAGAGACCAGAATATATCCAAAAAATACTGATAAGGTGTTTTTTGGATATATATTCTACTTGGTTATAATTGAGTGCACATTCCTATTTGGAAAAGTGACTTTTAAAAAGGAAGTGAGGTAGTGAGCCAGACAGTTTTTCTTTAATGTGAGTTATGGTTGTCAGCCAGTGGCTGGCACCCAATGGGAGACAGGGGGGTGGAGACGGGGGCACTGTAACATCAACAGTGACATCAACAGTGACATCATCATATTGGGATAACACGCTAGGATTCACTGGAAACTTTGTGGTGAAAGCATCACATCAGTGCAATGATGTCATTTTTGGGTTCACACCAGAACTGACATCATTCCATTGACACAATGGCATTTTTTTCTGCTCATTATTCCCCCCCCCCCGTACCTATTGCAGACTCAGCAGTTTACAGAATTAGCTACGTAGGAAAATGGGGTTTTTTTAGGTGGCACATTCCAATTCTGATTGCAAGGGGTCATTTTGGATTGAAACCAGTGAAACATACATCCTTATTTGGCTAAAAAACTTGCTCCTTTCTGACTGATTCACCCTCAGCTATTTGGATAGAGGGCATGCTGCTGCATGAAGGCAACATCCTTCATTTGGGAAGAGGCAGAGTCTTGCATTTGAAACACCACATATATTGTGTAACTCCTGGCATTTTTTAGTATTTTTTCTCTCCCTAAGATGTAATTTCTTTCTGTATACCTTGGGTTCAACCAGGTATACCTTGATAACACCATTTTGCTGCTTTTGTGATAGCATAGGGGCCACAGAGTAGATTAGAGGCAACAAGTTTAAGTCATCAGCACTCTGACCATAATCTCCACAAGTAGGGCATGACACCTCTGTGATAGTTGTAACCTGTGCTTTCGTTCTTACATTTAAAGAATTACACTGTAAGAATATATCAAACAGGGTTTCCGGTTTATGGTGGCTTGCTCTTGGACGTGCCTTATCGACTCTCCAATGGAGATGCACCAAGCCAAGGTGATCAGGAGGGGTCTTGGCTGGTTCCAGACCCCCCCAGAGTGTCTGTAGGAGACTCTCATCCTGGGGAGCCAGGATAAGCCTCTCCCAAGGTGACAGCTGAGGGATTCAGGCTTGCCTTTCCCCAAGAAGTCCTGATGCCGAGGAGTCAGTATGGCACCCAGAGCTGACCTTCAGATGAGAAAATAAGTGAAACTAATCTCTGTAAGAAGCGAATCTATCTAAACAGTGAGTTAATCAAACTCCTGTATAAGTGAAGAAGTCTTGGTTCACTAGATCATTTTTAGAAGGAGCAGCGGGTGGGAAAGGGTTGGCAATCCACCCCCCCGAAATGGAGCGATTTCCCAGTGCTACAAAAAAGAAAGATAAAATGAAACTAACTGTACAAGACTTCATTTGAGCTTGCAAGCTTCATTTTAAGCCAAAGAACGTGGAATTCAGACTGACTTTACTTTAAAAACTAAAACTTTTCTTCACTGTAAACAAATGGTGGGAAGGGCAAAGAGAATGGCAGTGACAGAAAAGAAACTTCTGCCAGGAAGTACTATGCCAACAACTCCCACCCACTCTCAGGAAGCAGCTGCAGACTTTCCAAATATGCTTGCGGCAGCATTGCACCCTCTGCTGGATCAAATGTCTACTATTAACACCAAGCTAGATTCCGTGCAAAAACAACTTTCACATATGGAAAAAAGAGCTACTAAGACTGATAAAAGAATGGAGAAAGTTAAAACAAGGACTATCAATATTAAGCAACAATTAAAAGAAGTCAAGTAAGTGAGAAACACGGATAAAAATCAATTACTTCAACTTCAGCTGGACAAAGCTATGCATGTTCTTCATTTTCAAGGAGTTCTGGAACACAAGGGAGAAGACATTAAAGCAATGATAAGTGGAGTGATAGCTTCAATTTCAGACCTTAAAAAAGAGGATCTACAAAGTGATATGGACTTGGCTTATCATACTTACCCTGACTTCATAAGGAAAAAGAAACTACCAGGAGAAATTTACGTTAAATTCTCTAAGAGAACAATGAGAGACAATGATTTAAGAGCTACAGCAGGGAAATCACTAAAAGTTAACGAAGAAAAAATTAAAATATTGAAAGACATTCCATTTGAAATCTGTAAGTGATGACAATACAAAGACCTAGTCCTCTTCCTACAAGAAAAAGCAATAATCTACAAATGGAGCTTCCAGAAGGACTTGTGTTCAAATACAATGATAAGAAAATTAAAATTGACTCAATTCAAAAAGTCAAAAACTTTTTGAAAAAACAATTGGGCACAGGTAAAGACGAGGATCCAATTATAGAGGAAGGAGAGGAGCCCAGCGAGGAAGAATCAAGATGTTCTTCAAGTGATTCCAGCAGATCAACATCTGAGTCGGAGAAAGGAGCAGCAGCACCCAAAACACCAAAAGTGAAGAAAAAGCGCAAAAAATAAAAATTTCATTCTGAATTTCAAAATACTTGATTTTAGCGTAATTAAGCAATAACAGATAGAGAATTGATCTCATTGTTTTTATAAATCTATGTTTATTACTATGTAGGAGTGATATATGTATTCGTTACACTGCGAAATATTCTTGTCATAAGTTAGAGATAGATTTTCCCTGTCCCCCTACCCTTTAGAATGTAGGGTGTAGTATATAAAACCAATAAAATTCTGTAAAAAAAGAAAAAAGAAAATATCAAACATTAGCCTCTTGACCCTTGACTGGGTTAAACAGCAACCTTTTAAAAATAATTACCAGAAGATCTGGATGTTGATTCAAGCAGATCTGTCCAGAAGTAAAAATCTCCTGGCTGGGCAGAATTTCTGCAATCAAGATGAATGTATTGCCAAAACTTTTTGGGTCCCCCCCCCAAAAAAAAATGTTACCTATACACAGGGCTCTTTGTAGCAGGAACTCCTTTGCATATTAGGTGACACACCCCTAATGTAGCCAATCCTCCAAGAGTTTACAGTAGCCCCTGTAAGTAGATTATTGCTTTTTCTTGTAGGAAGAGGACTAAGTCTTTGTATTGTCATCGCTTACAAATCTCAAATGGGCTACTGTAAGCTCTTGGAGGATTTGCGACATTAGGAGTGAGTGGCCTAATATGCAAAGGAGTTCTTGCTACAAAAAGAGCCCTGCCTATACATATAGAAGAAAGAACATTGAAAGAATGGCAGAGACAGATAAATAAATTTATATGGAATTTATATTTATATGGAAACCAAGAGTAAGTTTCAAAGTACTACAAGATAAGGAAAAAAAGAGGACGGCTAGTGGCTTCAAATGTAAAATTATACTACCAAACAGCTTGCCTGGTCTGGATTGTTCATTAGATTAAAGAGCCAAGACAAAGAATAGTAAAACTTGAATCAGCGGATTTAGATCAAGGCCTACGCGATTGCTTATGGATCAAGAAAACAATTGAAATGATTATAACACATAGGGCCAGTGCCAGGTCTTTTTGCACACTAGGCGAGGCTACCTTCTGCCCCCCCCCCCACGAACTCACCAATTTTCAAACATAAATGCATTTTAGGAAGAATGTTTGGGGGCAGAGAGATAAGAAGCAGCAGATCTGGATAAGGGATTACATAACATCTATGGATTAAGAAATCAATTTGAAAAAATACAAAGCAACATAAAGAATTAAAATAAAGAATAAAATGCAGTGGCTAAATTCTCAAGGAGAAATTAAATCTTGGCAAAAAAAGAAGGAAAAAGGGAAGAAAATACAATGGCTAATCTATTTTCAACTAGTTTCCAGACTTAAGAAATGTGTTTACACAGAAAGAGATGGAATAGACTTGACTGAATTTGAAAAGATAATCCTACAATCAAAAAGCCATCTATTAGGATGAATTTATAAACCCCTACTCCAATATGACACAGAGACAGAACAAGTTAAAATATGTATGGTCAAATGGATGCAGAAATTACTTAAGAGAGCAATCATGTTCTCCCTCAACCTCCTCTTCTCCAGACTGAACATTCCCAAGTCCCTCAGCTGTTCCTCATAGGGCTTGGTCTCCAGACACCCCCCCCCAATCATCCTGGTTGCTCTCCTCTGCATGAGGTCCATTCTGTCCACATCTCTTTTGAAGTGAGGCCTCCAGAACTGCACACAGTACTCCTGGGGTGGCCTGACAAATGCAGTGTACAGATGGACAATGAAATCTTGAACAAGTGAATGAACTTGAGATGGTATGGCTGGTGTTGTTAGGTTTGCTGATTCTGTTATCAGAGTGAATATGGGGACAGAGCTGGCATCTTGGTTTGTTGCGGGCGCTGGTGAATGCTCTGAACTGATTGTGTGCATGCACATGCAAGCTTATACCTTGAATAAAACTTTCTTGGTCTTAAATGTGCCACTGGACTCAAACTTTGTTCTCTATTATTTGTTTTTTGTTTTGGCAAAACACTCCTGATGTTTCACAGTCTCGATGTTGAAAAAAGGCCTATAGTGCTGCCTTGCCTTGGCCCTTGTTCCTCCTGCCTTTGCATTCTGCAGCTCAGCAATTCCAGTTTGGCCAAATCATTCCTGTCTAAAACTTCATTCAGTTTCACTGCTTTGGAGGGTGGACTCTATAGCACCACATCCCTGCTAAGCCCCTTCCCCAGATCCCATCCACCCAAGGCTATGCCCCCCAAATCTCAAGGAGTTTCCCAAGTCGTAGTTGGCAACCCCCATCTCACACATGCACCACTGACCCTGTGCCCTTGGATGACCTGAGGACCTTCCCTAGCAAGGAACTTGTGACTTTGCGACTCACCCCCATGCCTCAGACAGATGGACGGACACACACACACACATTTCTCTCCCCCTCGGCCTTTGGTGCTGGATCCTTGCGCCTTGCCTGCCAGCTCTGTCAGCAACCCCAGGGAGGACTGACCCCAGCAGGCAGAAGGGGAGAGAGAAGGGCTGGCTGGCTGGCCTCTCCTTGTCTTTGCAAGCAGCCCCGGCACGAGGCTGGCCAAGGACTGACTCTCTCTCTCTCTCTCTCCTGCTGCTGCTGCTGCCACCCCTGCATGCCAGCGGATAGGAGCAGGTGCAGCCCCGAGGGACTCCCCTTCTTTGGAACGGCAGGCAGCTCCTCCTCCTCTTCTCCCCCACCTGGATGGTTGCTTAGGCCTCTCTGGAAGCCACAGCATGGGTTAGGTCTAGCCATTGGAGTTCTCCAAAGGTGCTCAACAGCATCTAAAATGGGAGTCCCCCCCCCCTGATACTACCCAGCCCCATACTTAGCTTCAGACAGGGAACCACATCAGGTACTTTCATATCGTTCCTTGGGCTGTTGCCTACAAAGCTTCCTACCAGGGGAGAGCCCCAATCCCCCCCTGCGACTGCCTTTCTTTTAATCAGGCTTTGCCAAGGAGTGGGGCGGTGCACAGACAGAGACAAAAGCACTTTGTGGCCACTGGCTGCTCCCTAGGAAAGCTGAGGTGGATGGAGAGGCCAGAGGACAAGAGAAGCAGCAGCAGCAGGGAGCAGGGGAGGTGGCCGCACTTGCCCTGACATGCGGCAGTGCTGCTGCTCTGCCTCCTACCTGTGCTTGGGCCATCACAGCCACAGCTCTTCCCTCTCATGCAGCCACTTGGCTGTCAGATCTCCCTAGCGGAGGTGGAGGAGACCTTTCTGCTGAGTGTTGCTGGGAAAGTGATGGGGTGCTGCGCCGCCTTATGTGGATCCCACTCCTGGCTCTTCTTCTTGCAAAAAGGCCAGCGAGGTCCTGGGGACCGCTCAGCTGCTCGCTGCGCAGTGCTGGGCTTGTGCATAAGTTGGAGAAGTGTGTGTCAGTTCTGTGCTCCTGTGGGTCTGCGCCCCTAGGCAGCCGCCTAGGTTGGCCTTATGATAGCACCGGCCCTGATAACACAAGGAAGAAGCCATATAATCAGAGATGGATAGCTGAGAATATGGTTCACATGTCGGAATTTATTGAGCCCTCCAAACTCTCCCCTTATGTCCCCAGTAGAGGCCTACCATGATAAGAACACCAGAAATTAGAATGCTTTTTTAATGTATGGTATCATGATAAACTCTCAGGAAAAAGTTAAATCATGGCAAAATATCAGTGATGAAGGAATAAACATCCAGTGGTTGTTATATCACCAGTCAGCCTCAAGATTAAAGAAGGTCATGAACACTGAAGGTGGAGCTTTGAGAGAGACGACAGAGTCTGAACAGTTGATCACAAAACAAAATGAACATTTGCTATGGTGGATTTATAAGTTACTACTCTACCTAGAAACAGAAGAAGAAGATGTGGAAGCATGTATGATTAAATGAATGCAGAATTTTAAATAACAGATAACTATGCATCAATGGGACCTACTATGGTTCACAGCCAGTCAAGCATTAAAAGAAAACTGGCACAAAATGTTTTTCAGATGGTATAGAACTCCAAAGGATAGAGAAAAAGTGAACAAAAACTACAAAGGAAAATGCTGGAAATGTCAAGAAATAGGCAGAACTTTTTCATATGTGGCAGACATGTAAAAAAGCAAGAAGGTACTGGAAAGAAACAAATGGGAAAATGCAGAATATTTTAAAGATCAGATTTTCCATGGAAGCTAAGAGTGTGTTATTATGTATACTGCCTAACAATTCATCAAAAACTTTGGAAGAGATATTTAGATTTAGGTGACAGAAATAAGAAATATAGGTTCAAGTATAGGTCCATGTATCTTTAGAGCTCTCTCACTGGAAATTTGATAGACAGGTGGTCATCTGTGTTGGTCTGAAACATTAAAACAAATTTAGAATCCAGTGGCACCTTTAAGACCAACAAAGGTTTATTCAGGGTATGAGCTTTCGTGTCAAACCTTTGTTGGTCTTAAAGGTGCCACTGGACTGGAAATCTGATGTGAGGTAGCAGATCTGCTGCTGTGTATGAGTGCCTCTTTGCCTCTGCTGTATTTGTGGGTGGGTGTGTATAAATTCCAACAAATATTACCAAAAACAGCATATGCTTCCAGTGCTGTGTCTTCCAAAAGGATTAATGCACATAATGCTGCCCCTGGAACTCCTTGCCACCAGCTGTGTAACAATCTTTACACCTCAGATTCATACCATTCAATAGCCTTTCTTCAACAATGACACACTCTCAGGAAACATATTAGCATTCTGACAGTGTTGCAACCTTAAAGTCCACTAACATCAATGGGCTTAGAACGGGATCAGTGCTTCTAATTTCTTTTTAAATTTGACCTGCATACATCAACATTAATAAACGGTTAATAAGTGAACGGTAAGGCAATTTTAAAAGTATTTGTAAGCCATTTTTTTTTTTTAAGAATTTAAGTTGAAGGTGTTTACACATTTTCATCCTATGGGATTTTAAAGCAGCTGTCATCTAAAAGTCCAAAATGTCAATGGAAACTTAATTATAGGCAACTGCCGGGCAGTATTATAATTATTAATTCCACCTAAAGCAATCTCTGCAGCAACACTACCATTTAATGCTGAACAATACTGTCATCATGGCTGGTGTTGTTAAGAGACTTGTTTAAATGCAACAGGCATTATTTGGCAATGCTTTTTAATTTCATACAGTTTAGAAAGGCAATGGGAAGCTGACTTATTTGGGATCATATTATTATTTGCAACGTAAGTTATGTTGCCACTTCACCCCCCCTCCTCCCATTTCATTTAAGCAAAACAGCTTGAAGGTTTTATTGCCCCAAACTCTCGACTTTGATTATATACTTACATAACCGACACAGTGGATGATTTTTATGGCAGCTGTTGTATGATTTGTATTTTTATAGTGTGTTGAGCGAAACTGAGAAATTTCCATTTGTGGCTAGGATCAAAACCTATGTTTACTGAAGGCAGCAGGAGGTTTTCCATCAATTGGAGCGCAAAGAAAAGTAAAAGGATTGGGTCCCGTTTCCCAGAAGGTAGCACACTAATCACAAAGCTAGCTAATAGAGGATTATTAGTTGTAAAGAGCCCCTCCCTCTTAGCTTATCACATCAAATGCTTTACCAAATTAAATGCCTTGACAACCTCTTGTTTAAAAGTAAGAAGGAAGCATTGTTTACATCAAAAAAAACCCCAGGATATAAAACCAGTAGGTGCCCTTTATGCCTCTTAAATGAATTATCTTTTAATAGGTAACTGCTGATTTGATACAATTCTTTTCTTCCAAAGGCACTGAAGGTTTCAGTAGCCAAATTTTATCCCCCCCCTCCGCCCCAGTTCAGCACCATACTTAACGTTGAGCCTTTTGGAACATATCTCTGAAGTGATCGCAGCAGTAAATTGCTTGTGCTTGTCTGTTGATTGTGAAGGGAAGAAGGTGGTTAAGGCTAGAGACTGAAGAACTCTATCCACAGGCGAGCAAGATTAAGTGGTGCTGGAAAGGGAACTGGCTGAGTCACAGCTTGACCAGTGACCTTCATCTTGACCTTGAGTTTGACCTTTGCTGAGGTTCACTTCCATCCCTATAAAAGTGAAATAAAAGGCACAATATAGCCCATAGGCAGTTTTATCTCTGCCTAGATCAAGGAAGGCAATCAGCGCTCAATAGAGCTAACTACATCTACCTTGTACACTTAATTTGAGACTAAGCTTCCCTGTTCACAGCAAGAAGGTTTGCTGCCAGTGAGCAAGCTATAGTGGCCAGTACTCAAGCGACTGCTTTTTTTCTTCCCCTGAACCAGTTCATTCTGTTCACTGGGGCACAATCCAGATGTTACTACTACATGGTGGTTGATGGCTTCCTCTGGCTTCGCTACTAGCATGTGAAGAAGGGACTCATATCCAGTTTGCAGAATCACGTGGTATCCTCATGACGGCAGTGAGCCTGTGGGATTCTTGTCATTCAGTACTTATCAGCATGTGAGCTTACCACAAAGCACCGGTAGCATGTGAATTGTCCTGTGACAGTCCACAGTGCACAAAGCTGGCCCTATAATCCTTACTTCCACACCGTAGTACAATAGCTGAAAGGTAAGAAAGCAAATAACATATACAACCTCATGGTTCTCTGGTTTTCTTGCTTTAATCACCAGGGCTTGTATATCTGCATGCAGCTCAGTTCTCATTTTTTTTTTTTTTACTTTGTAACACAGACACCCTGAGTGTAAGGTCTATTCATGAGTCCCCAAAAGCACATTACCTTACCGGAAATGATAATGAGAATTTCATTGCTTATGGGCTCCAGTGTTTTCCAGATTTAGCAGGATGGAAGTTTGAATCACCAAATGGTGTTCCCTCCTGGCTCTCGTCTGCCAGCTTATTCAATAAACGTGTGCATGGGGCCCAGTATCTATGTCTCAAGTAATTGTATTTGGTGGGGTGGTTGTTTATTTTTAATGGGATTTTTTATTGCCACGGAGAGATAAAGTGAACATGGTGTACACTCAAAATAAATTCAATAAAGCCAATGTAACACACTTGCCTCATGCCTGAGTCTATTATTCCTTGCTTACAGAAGAAAATGTGCTAAAAGACATTTTTTAAAATATATATATTTCTGCAATCATAAGCCTCCAATCCAATTCCCTGTTTTATAGCAGGGGCAATGATTATATAAACGATATGTGCTAATACAGTGCTCACAAGCATCTGACCCTGGTAATGGGTAACAAGGCCAAACCACAAACCATCCCTAAGAGTAACTGAGCAAACCTCTAAGAGAGAAAGATATGCCAAAGTGAATGCAGTAGAATCAGTTCATGATCTATGAATGATATAATAAGCATATGAACATAACATGAATAAATAATACAACATATTTGGTTCAAAGCAAAGTTTTCACCTAAACTGGAAAGTTGCTACCATTCCAGTCTGGCCATTTCCAGATTCTGGGTGAATCTCAGTGAAAGGCCATTCACATCCATTCTCCAGACACATTGGTGAGCATTAAGACGGGACCAGGAGAGGACGATATTCCTAGTTCTTCAGTAATACTGAAACTGATCATAGAAGAAAATATTAATATAGCTGCTTTAAAAGAGAGAGAGAAGCCACTTTGGAGGGAATCATTTATGGAAGAGAAGTGATGGTTAACCCTTCCTCTGCTGACTTTCTTTTTAGTTATCTTATTGTACATATTTATTTCTCTTAAATATTCAGTACACAGGGCTCCCATAGTAGTTTATAACTCTTGAAGAAGAAAATTAAAAACATATATGCTCTTTAAAAACAAAGAAAGGGTAGTCAAGGGCAGAACAATCAATAATCAGAAGGGAGGAGAAATTATGGAAAGTACAACAGAGTGTCTCAGTTTTTGTCTCAGTTGACTGACTGAAGCCTTTGAACTGCACTGGAGGCTGTTCCCCAAGGTCCTTCAAGTTTCAGGAGCACACAATGGCTGCAGTCAGATAGGCAGTTTGGCCTGATATAGTTGCTGATCCTGAATGGATTAAACTGGCTGGTTCACCCAGCCACATATGCCAGCTGTCTCCCAGTTGTCTGCACTCCATTGGAAGATGAGTTAGAGATGGGGTAAATAGACTCTAGGTAAAATCTGGTGATAATGGCTCTCTGCAGATTCTCTGTTTCTGGATGTCTGAATGAGAGAGAACACACACAAAATGGATTGGTGGTGTGAACCCACCAATCCATTCCAGCCCACCCCCCTTTTTGCTCTGTACTCCGTGGTGCACATAAGCACATGTACCAGGAACTTTTTGAAAAATAAAAACCAAACGCCAAACCGCACTTTGTGGATGGCATGCAGCAACAGTGTGAACAATCCATTGTGCCTCCCCCCCAAGGTGTAATGGCATGTCGGGGTGCAGTGTTTGACCAGGAATCCCCATTCCTGCTTGAAACACCACCTCCAAAGCACCCCAAGCTGCCAGCCCGTCCGCAGCCAATGAACTGTATGAAGGAATCTGATGAAAGATCCTACTTGTATGGGGAAAATGTGTGTGGGAGTGATGTGTGCAGCTAAGGCTCAAAAACATATAAATGTTGTCATTAGAATGCAGAACTAGAGACCATGGTTAGGCTTTTCTCCACCTGTTCCATTCACCCCCTTAAGCTCCTTACACAGACTTGCTGCACTTACTAGTACAGTACATGCCAACATCAAAGAAATATATTAATTCTTTAGAAAATGTATATGCTGGAGGAATCATCCAGTCTTTCCAGAAGGATACCTTGACTGATGGCATAAAAAGTCACTAAGAGGTCTAGAAGAATCAACAGGGATGCCCACCTCCTTTCATTCTGCTAGCAGAGACTGCCAATCGAGGTGAGCAAGACAATTTCTACACCAAAGCCAGGCCTTAATCTGGATTGAAATTGGTTTAAAACTGCCTGAAGCACCCCTGCAAGCATCTTGAACAAGAATGTAATATTGACTACCATTTGGAGTTAGTGAGGTCATCTGGATCATGGAATATCTTCTTCATGACGTGAGTCTCACAACCACTTCTTTCAAAGCTGCCTGTTCTATACCCTCCCATGGAATGTGTTTATTACTTCCCAGATCCACTCAACCAACTTGACCGGGCTAGAAGGTTATAGTCTTGAAGGGCAAGGGTCAAGCCTTTATCTGAAGGACTTCTAAGCAGCTTTACTACTTCTTCAACATTTGTTAAAAGGCATCCATACAAATAGGACTACAGTCCAATAGCATCCTGAGAAACTGGCCATGGCATCTAAGTCACAGCAGGTCCACATTTTTTTCCCTCTCTCAAAAGAATCACAGGAACCCTGCACATATTCAGGGCCATGAAATAACAGTCCTCTCACATCCCAGAAAAGCTCCTTCAAATGGCATTGTATGGCTGCAATGGTGGTAGAAAGCTGTGCTATCTTAACTATCATTGCCACCACAGAATAGGCACAAGAATGCACTCTCATCCGTGTTCCACCGCATTTCTGTCAAGTTTCCCTCTGCTCCCAACTACAGAACTGCTGAATTGCTTCTTGCTAAACTGAGGGACATTGCAAGATCCTTGGAAAAGGTGATCCAGAGCAATCATGTCTGCTCACCTCTGTATCCTACATCATAATCAGGGTTTCAGCCACAGAATCCACCCTGCTGACTATCAAATTCCTAAAACAAGTAAGAGCACCCTCTCAATCTCAGTCTCCTGAGATGGTCCATCCTAACTAGAGTCCCACCTTTGTGGAGGTAAAATGCTCCATTACCAACCCATGGACAGTGCTCTTGTAGAAAACCAAATTAGGGGCATGTCCTGTAATATATATAAGAACCAGCATCTCCCTGTATGTTGTGAAAAAGCCCCACTGGCAGCAAAAACCTAGACCAGGTTTTGAATCCAGTAGATTGCAATCCATCTACCTAGGTGCCTACTTACCTATAAGCAAACCAAAGCTCAACCAACTCCCTATTATTTGTAGAATCTTTGATTCCGCAAACTTTGTCCAAGTCTGTGGGTTTTTTGGCAAAGGTAGCACCCCATGCACGTTTACCATGGAATAAGTAAAAAGGCACAGAATTGGGCTCTACGATTGCTACCTTATTCAGCACTTTTACTCTGTTTCTACCACTAAGAATTACCTGAAGGAGCAGAGCTATATGTTGGCAAGCAGGCTGCTTGTCACTTATTGTCAGGGAAAATGTGCTCATTGCTGACTCCTGTGCTGTTTGCCATTAGATAATAGACATACAAACTTCTGGCTATTTGGACCTTGCAATCTTTCATCCCCAAGAGAACAACCATTGATCTTTTTCATCAGAACATACGTCAAAAAGTAGTAGCAAAATACCCATGATGTCCAGCATTCTATTCCCTTGGGCTCTCTGTGTGAAGAGGGAGATTGATTTTTTACTTTTTAGGGTGGATTTGATCTTAAATTAGCTTCCCTTTTTGCAGCATTTGTTTCTATAGTCGCAATAATGGGACGAAGCAGAACCTGCAACACGAAGTAGGTGAGAGAATTGGATTCCATCCTGTACCACCACATACTGGATTTGGAGAGAAGTTACACAAAAGAAAAACTCTGGATTTTCACTGGAACATGAACTGAAAACTCCATAGCATGCTTGACAGGGGAATCTGAAGCTGAGGTGGAACTTTCTATGGCCTTTATTTATTTACTAGGAAGAAGGCCTGTTGCAGCCATAAATGCAATGGACGCTAGCTTGGCTGGGCAGCTGCAGGCCGCATCTCTCCCCCCCCAGCTGCTCGAGTCCCCTGCTGGCCAAGACGGCTGGAGTCGTCCCCCCACCCGTTGCGTGGGGAGGCTGAGCAAGCAGGCTCTGACAGGGAAGGGGAGGCAGTTTAAACCACCTCTCCTTCCACTGGCTTGCTCGGCTTCCCCACAGCTGTGGGGAGGGCGAGCAAGTGGGCTCTGACAGGGAAGGGGAGGTGGTTTAAACCGCCTCTCCTTCCACTGGCTTGCTTGGCTTCCCCGCAGCCATGGCAAGGGCGAGCAAGCTGGTTCTGACAGAGAAGGGGAGGTGGTTTAAACCGCCTCTCCTTCCTTTAGCTCGCTCAGTTTCCCGCGACTGAGGGGAGGGCGGGAAGAGGATCAGACCCAGCACCCAGCCAATGGTATGTGAATAGTCTTGCGTGGCAGCTGATGGGCCAATGGCCGAGGGAGTGCATGGAATGTTGCCACTCCAAATTGCTTTTATAATATAAGGAGAGATTTATTTATTTAGTGCTTTTTTATCCCACTCTTTCCCCAAGGAATTCAGGGTGGGGGGGCATATGTTGGTCTTCCCTCTACTATGTTAGCTTCACAACAACTCTGGGAGCAAGTTTAGGCTGACTGAAAGAATGATTGGCTCAAGGTAGCCTGGCAAGCTTCACAGCACAGTTATAATCTGAACTGGGGGTTTCCTAGATCCTAGTTCAACACTTTACCATTGCATCAAGCTGGCTGTCGTTGACTTCAGTAAATGTATGAAGGGACAGTTGTAGAATTCAGCATTAATTGGGCCCTAACATGGAACATGCAGATATAGTACATTACCTTTAGTATCTCGCTACTCTCTGAAACTAAGAAGACTCTTGTTTAGAACAAGACAATATTATTCCTATATGTATATGTTTGCAAGGGCATCAAATACATGTGTCACCCAAAGACATGCAAAACAAATGCAGTGGCTTCAAGTTCTTGAGTAAACAATAGGAGTTTGTACAAAATCTTATGGGATCACCTGGTATACAGTTTTCCTATCAAAGATGTTCAATATGAAAAAGCTTAAATAATTAATTCCATCCTTGTAATATACAAAGTAGCGAAGACGTATGGGTTTCCTTAATACGGGACGAGAAAATGTTTCTAGTCTTAGGATGCAGTCCTACCTGCCATTAATCTACATTTGATTAGTATGTGATCACAACTGTCATTCATGTCTTTGTAGCCTCAAGGCCAGTCTACTGTAACATGTTTAACTGTAAAGGGGCCTTGAAGACTGTCTATAAACCTCATTTTCTGCGAAATGTGGTAGCTTGGCTTTTGGTAGGGTTTCTTCTATATCTGCACTGACTTCTGTTTTCTATATTAGCAGAAGTCAAGGTGCTTTGTAAAGCCTTAAAAAAGGAGGGTTGCTTTATTGTGAACACATTATTTAATTAGTGGTGAAAAGGGTGGGGTGAGGGACTGTGGACCGCAGCAAAACCAAGTAAAAAATGATTGTCCATTAAGAGACATGGCAATAGCTAACCTCAACAGTGCAACCACTGAAAGAAGCACTGCGCTCATACTAAATTGGATTTAGTTTTAACATGGCATAGCCCAATCAGACGAGGTACATAGTTCTGAAATACAATAACTGGGTGAATCCCAATTGGCTGGGATGCTGCCCTAATCACAAAGAAAACAGCACAGAAGTGGCAGTTCATCAGGGGGACACTGGTTGTAGGCAGGCAGAAAAAGGCAAGCATTCTCATAGTTCAGGGTAGATTTTTAGGGAACATCACAAGTTCTTGAACATACTGCGTTCACTCCGAAACATGCTGATGTTTGGATCAGCCTGCCCTTAACAGTTTGGGCTCTATGTATTTCAGAGACTTTCTCCCTTTCTTCTGATCACAAATCTAAGATCAAGCAGGACAATTATTCTGTCCAGGTGACTTAATAGCAAAAGTACATAGTCTTTCCCAGTAATTGCCCAACAGTTAGGGAACATCCTTTCCCTTGAAGACAGTAAAAATCCTGTATAAAGAGTACCAATATCTAAACGATTGCTGCCTCTTTGTTTTGCAGATTCAAGAAAAGAAGTCCATTTCTCCTCATGTTGTTAAGATTATTAGGCAAAGTTAAGTCTATAGCTATTCTAAAGAAATTGACTGCTAGAAATACTCGGAAGGTATCTGGGTTACCCAGGCTTATATAAAACATTGTTTCCAACAGTATTATCTTTTATGTTTACCGCATAATAATTGGATTTATTTTGCTCTTCCATAACACTATTATTGATTTTGTTTTACATGCCTCACATATCAGGCTTTTGGCATCTGGCCATAACAACTTCATAACAATTTTGATTGTATTATTTCTTGGCACACTTTCAAAAATATGACCTGTTCCAGAATTGTGGTTAAATTCTAAGCAGCATAGCACTCTACTGAGACCATTGACTTCAATGAACTTAGAAGGGCATAACTCTGTTTAGGATTGCACTGTTTTAAAAAGCAGCTTTTCCAGACAGTGGGCAGTCTATCATGGTGACAGAAGAATAGTGGAGTTAAGTCCACTTTAGAGTTGCCTTGTAGCATTACGTGTCATTGATACTGAGGTCCAAATTAGACTCCAGGTACCAGTTTCATAACTAAGAGCAAGGTATGCGCTGTCTAGGGATGGGCACAAACCAACTCATGAACAGGAAGTTCATTATGAATTTTGGTTAGTTTATTGTTTGCAAACTGAAGTTCATGGCAGGTCAACCAACACAAACTTTCCATCAGCTGTCAAGTGGTTCATAAATGGATACCTTTCCAGACTGTCCTCATGCAATCAAAATGTTTATCATACATCAAATGGATCCTGTGAATTTGGTGTGTGTAGCTTGCACAGGATCCATTCTACACACTTTTAAACCTGTGCCTGACATTTCCCCCAAAAACACTTTGCTGGGGATATCTTCTTGGGGGAGGGGCCTAACTTGAACCCCCATAGGTCCAATCTGCACACAACTTGGAGAGCATGTAGAGGAGCATCAGGGGGAAGTCCCTGGTGAGTTTAGTTTCTCTAGCTTGCACAGGATCTGTTCTATACACTCCTGAACTTCCTGAACCTGTTCCTGTCACTTCCCCAGAAAGCACTTTCCTGTGGGCCCATTCTTTGGGGGGCTGTAACTCAGACCCTGTAAATTCAATCATCATCAAACTTGGAGGGCATGTAGAGGAGAGTCAGATGGAGAACCCCTGCATGTTTGGTGTTTTTAGCTCCTGGGGGGAGGGCGTTCTACTGCATATGAACCTCATGAAACAAACCAGTTCATTTGGCTCCTAAAAGTTCATGATGGTTTGTGGCTTGTAAACCAGGCATGCCATGAACCTTAATGAACTAAATTTCCCAGAGAATGCCCATCCCTATTGCTGTCATTTTAGAAGTGTAAGTAGTAAGCAAGTACTGATTGTCATCATGTTTTTTTAATTTCATACAGTTATTTCATTTGCCAGAAGTACTATTTGTCAAAGCAGTATTCTTCCATAATCTAGTCTCTGTAAATTGTCTGGAAATCATTGTCCATTTATTTGCATATGTCCAGTCAGGTACTATCAAAAGTCTCTCGGTACCAATACATACAACTAAGACCAGCAGATATTTTCCTTGTAAGTTTGTCTCCAGACTGTGTTTGGTACTGCATTCATCCAGAAAGCAAGCTGTGATGCTTGGTTTGCGATAGTTGGTCTGTGGCAGTCAATTCATACAAATGAGGTATTGTATTTATATTTTATGTGCAATTCCTTTTCATGTACCTTATAAATATATTCATAACATTAAAACTCTATTTTGGAAATTTATGTGGGGTTCCTTACCACCTCGGATTTCTTTAAAGAGGATGAACTCCCATTCGAAAAGGACAATTTGGTTTCCCTGATCTTGGTTTACATCATCTGGCGTACTTGTTAACTTATACTAATTACTAAGATCTCTCCTCGCAGTTGGACTATCCATCTTGGGCCCTTTTAGAGGCTTTCAGTCTGGTGCCCCTCTCTAAGTGGAATGCTTTAAGATCAGCTTATGCTAGAGTGGATCATATTCTTCCTGCAATTTCTGTAGATAGAGAACTATGGTGCATTAAGTCATGGCAATAGCCATTAGATCCATTTTCACATGCTAAATTAACATTATGGGCCAATCCAGACCTAAACACTGGGAAGAAATCTTTTTAATGGAAGGCTTGGTCTGATTTTATGTTGGAGCAATTAATAGACTATGATGATGAATTTTTATCATTTTTTCAGCTGAGGTCTAGATATGACTTGTCAATTTCTGTTGAATGGCAGTATTTACAGCAGCAACATCTGTTGGTATCTAAATTTGTGACATTAAGTATCTTGAAGTCCCCTTTGCTCTTGGGAACTCTAACTGAATTGATGCAGAAAATGAAACATATGATATTTGTTTATAAATATTTGATGTTAGTTGGATCCATAAATACAATATGGAAAGTCTCAGGAATGAATGGAATAAGGAGCTAGATCACCCTATTTTCCCAAAGCCTCAAAGGTCATACCTTTGCTCTCTCCATGGATCCTACGTAGTGATGCATTCAGCAAAAAAGAAAAAGAAAGAAATGTTCTGAATATACTGGACACCATCACAATTCTTTAGTAAAGGACCAACTAAATTGTCTGATTGTTGGTGCTGTAACTCACAGGATATGTCCCTTAAACATATGCTTTGGGCATGTTAATTCATTTGGTTTTTCTGGGAGGAAGTTATTATATCAATTTTATATTAGAATGTTTATTGATTTTTGAAGATTCTTATGTCCTGTTTGACTATCTGCTTGTCTTCCCTTGAAGACAGTAAATAGTATAGATAGTATATCACTAATCTGTCACCAAGTTTCCATTTGCATGCTCTAAATACTATGGATATGTGAGCAGCATGATGCCAAAAACCTTGATGTAGGAGGTGTTTCATCCCTATCATAGATTTCTGTTGGGATCCTGTGACGGAGATACCAGATAATATCCTTCATTACAGTTAGAGGGCACAGCAAGATGGAGTGGGGCATTCATCTGGGATTGCCCAGTGACTCAGTGGGAATGTTTTAATTTATGCCACATCTTTTGTAGGAATATCTCGAGCACGTAAAGGATTCTTCCTAAACTCTTCTCTTTTGCTACCACACTCCTACTTCACACACTTTCTGCCCTTTGTTCTGGCAGTGTTCCACTGTATAAGGGGGCATAATTAGTAACATTTTGTCAGTGCTAGTGTATCATCAGTGTACCAACTTCATTTCACCCTGACTATAGGGTTGAAAAGCTGGGAGTGATCCTATCTTCTCCTAGTGGATACAGGTATGGGATAGCGTTACACTGAAAATTCCTTGGTACAACTAGGAAGTGGGTTCCACAAGCAGCCTTAATCAAGTAAGACAGAGGTGATAGACCACTGAAGTTAGAATGGACTGTAATACAAGTGGAGATGCCATTTTTAAAATATTTTCCATGACAAGTCAAAAATAAGTTTACTGAGGAGGGGAATGGACTAGGACTTTCTGATATGCTAGGGGTTTTTTAACTTACAATGAGGGCTTTTTAAAATATAGTAACATTAAAAAAATAGCATCCTTCACCTGTAGCCTAAACTGATAATTTTCCACTCTAGGATTGTAATACAATATTCGTCTGTAAGAACAGACTCATTCACAATCATGCAGCTAACAAGAAGTGACTCATGGTTTAATCCTCAGCAGTGTTCAGAAGAATAAGAAGAAGAGATTGGATTTATACCTCGCCCTTCACTCTAAGTCTCAGAGTGGCTTACAAATTCCTTTCCTTCCCCTCCCCACAACAGACACCTCTACTCTATCCTGTCCAGAATGGAGTTCTTTACAATAAAGGACTCATCAGCTCACAAAGATACAGAGGCTCTGCGAGTAACTTTGTTTCTTGTCAGCACACACTAACCAGATTGGCTCCGCTGCATTATGAGCCTTGAGCACTCTGCCACCCAAATAATCCTTCACTATACAGGGGCATTATAATATTGGCTGTCTTATTTTCAATCCCTTTTCTAATAATCCTTAACATAGGCTGAGTTCAGACTGTTAGTTTGCTCCAGTAGCCAGTCATAGCAAAAAAAGCCCCGGAATAAACTGTCCCGGGTTTTCCCGTTCAGACCGCCCAGGCTGCTGCCGGAAGATGCTGGACGGAGCCGGGCGGGAGCATTCAGACTGCCGCGTGCGGGGGCGTGCTGTATTTGGCGTTTCCCCATTAATTCAGCTGTGGGTTAGGGTTAGGGTGGGTGTATGGGTGTATGTGCACATGAGCACCCATGCGCTCATGTGCTCGTGCGCATAAGCACATTTTGCCGATCGGGGGAGGACCCCACAGTGCCGGCACCGCATTGGGCAGTAGAACGGAGCATGGCCAATCATACTGCTGCTGCCTCCTGCCCAACATGGGTTGCTCCCGGCTTTTCAGCTGCGCATTCAGACTTCCCAGAAGCGGAGAAACGCGCAACACACAGACTTTCAGATTTGCTACCACTTTTATGAAGTATCTTTTTAATCCAGCAATGAAGTGCAACAGCACGGGTTGGCTATGGGTGGGGGACGCCAGGCAGATGTGCCTGTGTGAATGCCCAATTTACTCCGGGATTGAATCGTCGCTGGCCCGGGTCCCTACCGGAGCAAATTGCCAGTCTGAACTCAGCCACAGAGTTTGCCTTTTTCACCACTGTAGCCCATTGGGCTGACACTTTCATTCAGCTGTCCCTTACGACCCCAAGATCTTTTCCCCTCTCAGTCTTAGCAGGTTCAGACCCCATTAGCCTATACTTGAAGTTGGGATTGTTTTGTCCCAATGTGCATCACCAGTTTGAAATGATGACCACAGCTCTAGCAAGGTCTGTGGAGAGAAACCTATTGCAGCAGTCCTCACTGCAGCTGATGTCGAAGACATTCCAGTAAACAATGAAGAACAATTAGCAAATAATAAACAAGATCAGGGTGAGGTAACAAAGGACAACAGCATTCCTGTTGAGAAATGAGAAATGGGGCAAGGCAGAGTGGTCTGTCTAAGGACAGTTTGTTAATAACCATTTCTCATAACCACTACAATCAACATATTGTAGCTTGATCACACTGGCACCAAGCACACGGAAAACCAATTATCTGCACCTAGCACAACAGTTTTCAGCAACTGGTAGAAAGCATAAAGTTTGTGGAATATCTTACCCCTAAAGGCCATTGCATCAAATGGTCATGAGAATAAACCCTTAGTATATGACAAAGCCTGGATCTGAACCTAGGCCTTCCAAATTTACAGTGAAGTCACTCTTCACTTCACTATGCTATTCCCAAATTTCCCAATGCAGAAACTCCAGAAACTGACAGGCAATAAACCTTGGGTTGCCGAGCAAAATATCTTTTCTACTTGTTGATGACCAACTCTGGATGGTGTTCCCCCCCACCCCTTCTCGCAGCAGGGTGCTGTGTGGAAGTGACACCATTTGTATTACAGTTATTTGCAATCTAATTTAGCAGGCCAAAGGATAGCTGCAATGATCTAATTCCCAATATACTACAGGACTCAGGTGAAGTTCAAATCATCTTAGAGGATCCAATAATTTTGTTTCAATTGATCAGTTTCTTAGACAGTATCCTTCGGTAAAACTTTGCAGATAAGTGAAGTAAATTAGGTTCCAAAGAAGGCACCTCATTCTCAGACACTTTTTTTTTTTTGGCCATGCCTTCTCGGTTCTCTGGGAGCTCTGCACACTTTACTCTATCTGCTTGAGGCCTACTGAGCCACTTTTACTGTACTCTATCAAAGCCTGGTTCTTTGCAGTTCAGTGAATAAAATACTGCAGTTTCTCCCATTGACTGACTGAAATAAAATAATCTATGATGCATGAACAAGTCTAAATGAAATAATAATATCCTTAGCAGTGAAAAACGGATTGGTAATACAGTAATTGAGCAGATTTATTGCCATCTCCTTGAGCTAGCCTGCTGAAACAGCCTGCTATTTTATTTAATCTCATATCAGAGGAATTACTGGCTGGTAATCCATTGTTAAACATCATTTAGAATGATGGATGAAAATGTCAGCTTTTCCAACATAATCAATTCATATCTCATTAGCACATATTATTTATGATTCTCATAATGGGACCTGCAGGGGCCTCCAGGGGGAAATAGAGACCTCAGCTGTTGTTGAAATGAGATGAGATATACTGTAGCTTATGAGTTAATAACTGCATATAAAAATACTTCCCCACCATATTGATTGTCCTTACCGTTTTACAAATGAATTGAGTGCCTTGGCCTCCCCTCTTGCTGTGTATATGGCAGATCTTCCTCCTACTCATTTCAGGGGGCAATCATTTAGTTTCATTTCATTATAAACACACACATATATAAACATATATATACATAGCATGTTAAAAATGTAGTTTTAAAGAATAACTTATAGAATGCTAGGATTTTGGAGGTGGGAAAGAATGCCTTTGAATGTGAAGTAATAAGAAACACTTTACTGCTCTGTTGCTGTTTGTTAAGGACTTCGGGCTTTTCCCCCCTCAGTACCTATGAAGACAAATTGACATATTTCTCCAGCTACAGCCGTGTTGCGTTTCCAGGATCCTTTCCACCACACGCCACCCGAAATCCCAATGAAAAGCAAACCTTAATGTAGTTGATGGGGCAGCGGTAATCATGGTCACCGTGTCAACTGCTGCCTCAATTAAACTACATTTGAGAATCATTTTATGCTTCAGCTCATAAACATCAATAAGGGAAAATGAGTAATAAATGACTGTCTAGAGTACAAAAGACCAGCTCATATTTCAGATGAAAATGAAGACAAAATGTAGCTTTTATTTGCCTGTGGAATTCCCATTAACTGCATCACTGACAGGAGGGAGCCGGATCAATAGCTGGCCGACCGCAGAAAACAGTTTCTGGCTGTTCAGCAGCCAGTGCAAAAGGAAAACTGTCATATTGTGATCTTTATCAGGTAATCTTCATTACACCAGACCAATGATATATGTATATACTGGTCAGCTAGGGGCACTTCTAATTCTGGGGTCTATTTGTGTCCCGAGTGCACAGTGCTCACAAATTATTTGTTTACAACCAGGAAAAACCTTCAGTGTTCATCTCTTTTATTCTTTTTATAGGTAATCCATAACTGGAAAGTTTCTCTCAAGACTACTTTATTCCCTTAGAATTTTCAAAGAAGTACTGCTTTGAACCTTATCTAGCATCTCCCCTCACCCCAAAAAAATCTGACACAGCTATATTTTATGTATCCCTCCTCTTGTGAGTGAGTGGAAAATTTTGTTGAGGCTGTTCTATAAGCATTCGTGCCTCTGTTCTTGAGCAAGTTCTCACTTTATTTGAACAAAGAAAACACATGGCACGCAATGGAAAAAAACGAAGTTCCCAGAGATGTTGGCTCAAGAGACAGCCTCTTCAGCCTACAGATTATTTTAGATAGCAGGTGGAAATGAAGAGAAAAATGAAATACATCTCATTCTACTTCATTTGAATAGCTAAATCCCAGTAGCACCATAGAGGTCAACAAGATTTTGGGGATATAAATTATAATTTGTGTCTGATTAAGGAAGCTTTGACTCTCAAAAGCTTATACCCCCAAAATCTTGTCTCTAAGGTTCTACTGGGCTTGATTCTAGTTGTTCTACTGTAGACCAACATGGCTACCCTCTGAAACTATCTTTATATGATTGTTATCCTCAGGACCCAATAGTGCTGTGGTGAAAATATGCAGAGCACCTCCAGTAAGTTATGTGTAGGTGTTAAGAAGAATCAGAAACATTTAAGGGTAACATATGTAATTAGTGGGCACTCTTAAATAAAAGCTTTATGGCTAGATGTACAGGCAGAAACTGTCACACAGAATGCTTTTCACCAACTTTAGGTGATGCACCAGTTTTGATAGAAAGAAACTTGCTCAGAATTACCAACCTCCAGGTGCTGCCTGGAGATCTCCCTCTATTGCAACAGTTCCTCCAATGACAGAACTTCCACTGTTACCCAAGCTCTTGTAACTTCCAGGCTTAACAACCATTGCATGGTGTACTGGCGCTGCTTTCATAGGTAGTTTGAAAATATCAGCTAGTACAGAATGTGGTGATCAGATTTGGAACAATATAGAAAGAAATTCCTGGCTCCACACATCCTTCTGATTTGTTACAAGAGCAGAGCCAAGTTAAAAGTAAACAAGACTGTAAAGTTCAATGCCTGTCTTTTTGTCTTCTGTCTCCCCTCCATACTGTTTCAGTAAATTGGCTATTGATGGTTTTCTTTAAAAATCCCTGTCCACTTCATTTTGATCTAGTGACATGGCAGTTCATCAGGACTGTAAGATACATCTGGAGTAGGGCTGGGCACGAACCACAAACCCCATAAAGTGAGTCAGCTCACATATGAACTGAACTGGATTTCTGGGGTTCTTGTCCAAAACAGCTGAGCTGTGGGAGCAGCCTGCTCCTATGACTCAGCTGTTTAAAGGGGCTTTCTTGGACAGCCAGCCCCAGCCAGTCTCAGCCTCAGAGCTATTTAAACCCCTGCTTTCTGCTCCTTGTGAGTTTTCACCATGAGTAGAAAGCAGTGGTTTAAATGGCTCCTAGCCATTTAAACCAAACTGCTGAACTGTTTTTCATGCTCTCCATGACCTGCATCAAAATTTGTGAAAGTTCATGGCAGTTCTTCAGTTCACAAACATTGCTTCACGAACCAGTCAAAAGTTCATCAGCTGGTTAATGCCCATCCCTAATCTGGAGGGAGAGCAGATACAATGGCTGGCCTGCAGAAGGGTGGTATAAAGAGAGTAGGTGCCTCTTTCCATAGGTAGCCAGGTCAACCTCAGAACTGACCACCTGAAATCTACCTTGCAGGCCAAGTGGACAGACAAAGGCACATTTCTGATGCCATCAGATTCTGAAAAATAAACTGTAGCATTCCTTGGAGTCCATGTAAGCGTCACAGGAGGAGGTGTACACCTATTGGGCCATCATTAGACACATTTGCATGTGAGTCATCTTCTAGAACATTCTGCAATTCTACTGCATAATGGAAACAAAAATGAGACTAAATAACTATATAATTATGATGCAGAATAGAGTCATAAAATTGTACTTAATGGTAGTGTATGAATTTTTAGTTATAACCTCCACTTTTCAAAAAAAAATCCTCTACCTAACAGAGGGAAAAGTGCACGAATAGCTTTCCAATTAAAAAATCATGTTTAAAAGACTAAGATCATTTTGCCCTTAGCCCAACATCTGCAAAATGTTAATAATAATGGCCTTCAGTATGGAGAAGCTGTGAGGATGAAGGACTGTAAAACAGTGTGCATACAAAAATAAGTAAGCATCAATAACAGCATGAGTTGTAATTAATAAGCACAATGATATTAAATGGTTTTGAAAACCAAGCCTACATATTTGGGAAAGCAACTCACAAATAACACAATGGTTTGGATCAAAGCATTGCTGAGCATCCATATTCTATCAATCACTAAACCTAAACAGATTAGGTGGGTGGGTATAGTCCAGGACAGGTGAGAAATAGGGCCAATGCCTGCTTCCTCATTTAGTCTAGAAACAAACATTTATCCAATAGAAAAATGAAATACAAATATTTACAGCCTTTTGGTGATATATATAAATTAGACATATTCTAGCTTTCCCACCCCTTTTTGCACTTAGTGGATGTGTAGTTTGTAATACTGGATGGAGGGCAGGTAACACTGTTTCATGCTGGCAGCTATCAATAATATGTACTTAATATATTGAAAGAAAGATTTCATAAATCCTAAGTGATACAAGGGATATATGATGCTTTTAGTAAATTTCCAAAGACTCAAATCAATGTATTTTTGATTACTCAAGTCAAAATGTCAGGTTTTTTGAGTAAGTTGATGGCACTTTTCTTTCTTTCTAGATGAACTGTACAGATGACAGAGGGAAGGCTGAATGAGAACAAGCAGACAAAGGGTGTGCACACACACACACACACACACACACACACACACACCAGTATTTTTCAGGTTCGAGTATATTGAACCCAGAAAATATTGGCATTTTCCAATATTCCCCAGTCCCAATACCGGTATGGTATTGAGATTTGAGAAATATTTGGGAAACTTGAGTTTTTCCAGCTCAATTATACCCTCTTATAGTCAATGGTCCCCATAGGGTACAAGCAAGGTATCGGGGGCGGCTGTTTTTTGAGCTAGAGGCACCAAATTTGCAGCATAACTGCTGGTGCCTCTCCTCAAAAAAAGCCTCAAGTGTCAAAAAGATGGGACTGGGAGTCCAATTCTATGGGCTCCCAAAGAAAGTACCCCCATCCTCCCAGTGGTGAGTTCACCTGGAAAGTGTTTAAAGGAACTTCAAGCCCTTTAAATGCCTGCAGAGTTCACTCACCACAGAATTGTGTAGCTTTGAGAAGGCATTTAAAGGGACCACAATCCCTTTAAATGCCCTTTAAGTTTCACTATCTGGTGGCCCTAAAAATCCTGGGATTTTCAGGATTTGGGGGGCTTGGCCATTTCAGATAGTCAAACAGTACCCCACCAAAAAATACAGATAAGTTATTTGTCACGACTGAGCCAGCGGGGCAAGGCAGAGAGTAAGAGTCCAAAGTCCAGTCCAAGGGTCAAAGCCAGAGAGAGCAGAATACCAAAGTGTCAAAGTCCCAATACACAAAAGCAAATACGTAGCCAAGGTTTTACCAAAGGTCTCAGTCCAGTTTGCTGAGACTCAGAGTCAAGGTGCAGAGCCGGGAGTCAAGAGCCAGGAGAACACCAAAACACGGACCAGAGACAGGAACCAGGAAGTCAAACCGATAGCAGGGTGCCAGGAACTGAGGGATGCAGGAGCCGAGGTGCAAAGCCTTAAGTCCAAAGAGACTGGTTGCCAGTATGAATTGGAGGTTCCTGAGAGCCGCCTTAAGAGCCTGTCCTGCTCGTTAGCCAATTACCAGCCACTTTCAAGGTCCAGGGTCCTGTCAAAACTCCGGGTTTAGTGAACGCCAACCTCGTATGCGTGCCTCTTTGCGTTGCGCTGCCAAGTCCCGGCATCTCAGATCTCTAATCCTAGTTACAGGTGGAGGAGAATCAGGAGGTGTGGTGCTTGTGCTTGGCTCTACAAGAGTGGCTCCAGGTGAGAACTCTCCTGTTAGCTGGTGCTCACCCTCTGCAGGACTTAGGTTGCTTCCATCTGAGGGTGCAGGGAGCTCGTCCTCAGGCCTTAAAGGTGCAGAGTCCCCCGGATCAGGGACCACCGACTCGGGCTGCACGGGGGCATGACAGTATTTGCCAGATTTTTTTACTCTCGGATTTAGCCAAATGCACACCTAGAAAGCAGACACATAATCACACCCCATGTCTCCTGTCCTGGGTTATCACTGAAGAAATACAAAACATGCTGATTTTCTATGCCCCCCAGAATTCCATCATGAGACATCTTGAAGTCTGTATGTGCAGGTAATCCTACAAAATGCTCTAATGTTAAAATCACATCAGTATCAGTCTATTGCTTTCATTTTGGGGAAACCTAAGACCACTCTAGCTTATAAAAGTCACCCCCCTGCCCTGAGAAATGACTTTGCAGTCTAAAGCAATTTCTGACATGAGTATTTATTTGCTTGTTTGTTTATAGTCTGACTTTCTCGCTGAGACTGAAGGCGGATTACACAGTATAAGTCAAATACAATCAACAGAATGGGATATCCAGTTGTTGATTTTGCCCATTTGTAAGGTGGCATCAGCAGGAGGCCCTGCTCTGATGAGTGAGCTGACATTGTAGAGCATAGGGAGAGACGAGGTCTCACAGATATGAGGCCCAAGGCTATGAAGGGCTTTGTATAGTTGATACCTTGAACTGATCCCGATAACTGATGGGCTGCCAATAGAATAATATACATGCTCCATCTAGCTCCTGAGCTGTGGCATTCTGAAAAAAACTGGAGTCTCCGAGTTGACTTTGAGGGGAGACGGACATAGAATGCATTATAGTAGTCTAGTAATGTGACCATGGCATGAAAGCAGGTGGCCAGATCAAACAAGTCCAACTAAGCTGGAAGAAAGCATTTTTGTGGCTTCATTAATTTGCTTCTCCAATAGCAATGTTACCCAGATCTCTAGTACATATGCAGCCCCTGTAGCTAGAGAAAGAGTCCTTCAGCTAGTAAGGCAAAGCCCTTCCAGCCAGCATCTGTCTTGTCTGGATTTAGTTTCAGTTTGTTCGCTTCCAGCCATTTAACTACAGCAGTCACACGTTGGCTTAAATCTGGGCTACATGACAAAGGATTTTGGACAGAGAGATACAGAACTAGGTGTCATCAGCATATTGATGACATCCAGTTCCAAAGTTATGATTTCTTCTAAAGGCTGTTTATAGAGGTTGAATAACACAGGTAATAAGATTGCCCTCCATGGAACCCCACAAGACATCTCCTGTATTGAATATAGCCAGTCTCTAATGGCAGTATTTTGAGCCTGATCAATGCAGCATGATTTAAACCAGTCCGAGGCATATCACTTGGCCTCTACTTTTGTTTCCAAACACCTCAACAGGATGGCATGATGTGTATCAAAGGCTGCAGATAGATCTAGCAGGAGCAACAAAGAAGCATGCCATTTGCCTACATTCAAATAAAGGTCATCAACCAAAGCCACTAGGGCCGTCTCTGTTCCATAGCCCAGCCTGAAACTAGAGCACACAAGTTATCCAAGAAGCCCTGCAGCTAGTCTGCTACCATTCTCTCAATCACTTTCCCCAGGAATGGGAGATTAGAGACCAGGCAATAACTGGCCATATCATTTTATGTACAGATGGTTATTTAATAGTGGGCAGATAACTAGAAATGGGCATGAATCAACACACCAAGTAAACTGTGTGCCACCCAGCATGGGGCTTGGCTTTGCTTCTGCTATTCTCAACCCCCTTCTATTTTGGTCAAGTCTCTGGGCTTTGGGTATGATTGCTAGGCTAGTGCTCTGTGTGTGCCTCCCTTTGCTTTGCTTCTGCTGTGCATTTCTGTTCTCTACCCTCCTCCTTTTCCATCAGCTCTGGCCTGGAGTGTGTTTGCTGGGCTAATGATCTGTGTGCCACCCAGCCTGGGGCTTTGCTTTGCTTTGCTTCTGCTGTGGGTTCCTGTTCTCTACTCCCCCCCTTCTTTTTTTTGAATCTTCTGTATCTCTGCTATGGGCTTTGGGTGCTTGTGGGTCAGGGCTCTGATCCACACAGCCTCTCCTCTCACACTGGGTGGTGGGGCATAGCTGGTGGGCACCTCGGCTGTGGAGGCTTCAGGGCAGCAATCATAGCCAGAGGGAATGGCAAGTGGAAAAAGCTGGGGAGGAGGGTGCATGCCCTCTAAGAAACAGGTGGAGCAGAAGCCCCACTACCGGCTGTCAGAAGCAGTCCCCTGAGCCTGCCAGCTCTGATCCTCTGGAGTACTGGTGGCGTAAGGCCATCATCTGGACCATGGTATCATTGTGTGGAGCCCACATTGAAACTCTGGTGATGCCTGGTCTGCCTGGTGCACAAAACTCCCATCGCACATCTGATACAAAATCCTTGTATCATCCTCCAACAAACATAAGGACCTCATAACATGCAGACTGGTCCTTAGAAAGTCTTAACTGTGCTTTGGATTTCAAAGGAAATATGGCATACGTCTTTGCAAAATCTGGCTTTAGACAGTCAATGATTGTCAAAACCACTGAGTATGAAAGTAAATCAGGTTGATCTGTTGTAGGAATCACATCCCAAGTCTCAACACCTACCAAAGGCAGAGAATTCCCTCTAAGGGTCTTGCCATCCCTTGACATCATTAAAGGGAAAGCATCAGAGAAAGATTTTTCAAATGAAAATGCAGTTGCACAGAATAGTCCCAGGCATCTTGTAAAAGACATCTGACATCAATATTTAATTTTATTAGTTATACTATGGGTGCTCCAGAGAAAGTGATGGAGCGTATTTTCAGTATTGATTACAGTTCAGCAGTCCCACTAAAGACTTATTCACCAATCTACACAATTACAAATTAATGTTTGAGGTTATGATAAACTTAATTTGATCACTGAGAGGGAAATTTGTTCAGAGGGCGGGTATTGTGATCAGTGTGTCATGGATTTTCTGAGCTGTAACCTAAAAATCCCATGTGATTTTAATACATTTAAACACATTGACCTGCTCTTTTAAAACTCATCCCATTCTTCTTCAGAATGTGACAATGAAGGTGAATTATGGTTGTGGCATCTTGTGCAAACCTTGTAATTGGTTTCTTTCAAGAATACTGTCTTGAAATCTATCTTTGACTGAGGAATACTAATATCTTTATTTTGTGGCTAGGATGGGGGAATAGTACTATGGGGTGATTGTTTTCTGACTTGCAAAATGAATTCAGAATTCATAAGGGTGCTCAAAAATACAGAGCGAGAGCTCTCAATCTAAGCCTCCATGTGCAGCCTGAATTACATGGAGCTCTGTGAAAGCAGATGTCTTCATTCACTCGAGCAGAGACGAAGCTGTACATGCACTCCTTGTAATGGTACCAAACTCTCCATTGCTTCAAAAGCTTTTCCATTTAATTCTATGGATAGTTCAGTCGAGTGGTTTTAGGAAAACAAGCCATATCAGTGGGCATATCTGTTACTGGTTTTAATGGGCTGCAGGTTCTAGCCTTTGAGGATGTCTTGTCGCTGCACTCATTTTCTAGCTCAGTTCTAAATCAGAACAAGGAATACAGAAGTCATTTGTCTATAAGCCTATCAGGATATAGGGAACTGGGCTCATGATGACTGTTGAATCCACAGCCAAACTGACCTCACAATACAGTTACTCAAAATGAGTCTGTACACTCAGGACTCCTGCTTACTCTGTGGAAGCACAACTACAGATGGAGCTTCTAAGTGTTTATAGACTACTCAGGGACTACCTTTTTAGAAGTTAGCTAAATGCATGTAATGTTTAGGTGCTGCTTCTAGGGGTAAATGGATTTCCCTGGTCTTTATTGTGGTCCTAGGAACGGGGGCGGGGAGGGCAAAAGGGGCAAAAATGAAGCAGACAATGTGCCTGGAGGAAACCAGCCATAGATTTATTGAACACTACCACAGGAGCACTGGTGCAGCCCAGGATACAGATCTAGCATCTGGTGACCCACCTTTTGGTCAATGGCACCAACCATTCATCCCATCTGCTGGGGGGGTCAACTTGTGATGGCAAGTACTGGGATCCCACATGGGTGCAAGCCACTGAATAGCTCCCTTGCCACCTGAGGGTTGGCTGACAGCCCACATACTGGGCATATAACTGAATGGTCTCACCCCCCCCAAACCCCTTAAGGGGGTCCCTAGAACAGGGGAGGCAGGCATGCAGGCTTAGCTTCTCCCCAAAAATGGATTTGGCCAGTGCTTAAACTGCCTACCAAGCTGTGACAAGAACACGCAAACAAAAGTGAGGAGAGTCAGTCTCCGTATTTGTAGAGGGGAGCCTCACCAGCTTCGCTTCCCATCTGCGTGAAGTAAAAAAAGCTGCCAGTTTGGTGTAGTGGTTAAGTGCACGGACTCTAATCTGGGAGAACCGGGTTTGATTCCCCACTCCTCCACTTGCACCTGCTGGATGACCTTGGGCAAGCCATAGTTCTGGCACAGCTGTTCTTGAAAAAGAACAGTTTCTGTCAGAGCTCTCTCAGCCCCACCTACCTCACAGGGTGTCTGTTGTGGGGAGGAGAAGGGAAAGGAGTTTGTAAGCCACTCTGAGACTCCTTTGGGTAGTGAAGGGCGGGGTATAAATCTAATCTCCTCCTCCTCCTCCTCCTCCTCTCCTTCTTCTTCTACATGCCAGGCAGACTGTAGCTGCAAAGGAAAAGTGTGTGCACATACTTGCTAGGGTTGCCAGCTCCATGTTGGAAATTTCCTGGAGGTTTGGGGAAGGGAGGGAGGGACATTAATCAGGTATAATACCATACAGTCCATCCTCTGAAGCAGCCATTTTCTCCAGGGAAAGTGATCACTTGTAATTCTAGGAGACCTCCAGGCACCCTACTGCATTCCAGCCCAAGTTCCTATAACTATTCTTAAGTACTTTTAGCAAGTTATGTAAAGTCAAACCAGAGCAGGGTTTGGGGCTTGGGGGAGGGGTAAATTCAATGGGAGTTGGTGTTGTGAATCAAAGGAGCCATCCATCCAAAAAAATGCAACTTCTTCTGTGATCTTTGTTAGCAAAGCCTTATTTCATGCTCAGAGGACACTTTTATGGTGATACTTTGGGGGGGGAAAGAGAATTCCCATTTGGCTCACTGCAAACCAGGAAAGTGGAAGTGGGATCTTCATGAATCTATAAGACTCTTTTCATATTGTGTAAATAAAGGAAGGGGATATTTAGTTTTAAACAAAATGGATCATCGTTTAGCTTTCTTTGTAGAATAATCCCTATGCAGAGGCTGAGTTCAGACTGGCAATTTGCCCCAGTAGGGACCCGGGCTAGCGACGATTCAATCCTGGAGTAAATGGGGCATTCACACAGGCACATCTGCCTGGCGTCCCTCACCCGTAGCCAACCCATGCTGTTGCGCTTCACTGCCGGATTAAAAAGATACCTCATAAAACTGGTAGCAAATCCGAAAGCCCACGTGTGTCACACGTTTCTCCGCTTCTGGGAAGTCTGATCGCGCAGCCGAAAAGCCAGAAGCAACCTGTGTTGGGCAGAAGGCAGCAGCGGTATGATTGGCCATGCTCCACTCTACTGCCCAATGTGGTGCCGGTGCTCATGCGCACATACACCCATACAGCCACAGCCGAATTAATGGAGAAACGCCAAATACAGCGCACCCCCATGCGTGGCAGTCTGAACGCTCCCGCCCGGCTCCACCCCGCATCTTCCGGCACTAGAAAACTATTCCAGTACAATTACAAATGGATGCAAGTAAAATGTCTGTGAAGAACTCCTTTACAGAAGCCATTTGCTTTTTTTATAGTCACGAGTAATGCCACTCTAATTTCTTAAATGCCTCCCTACTGTCAGACAGCCCGACCCAGAAAATCCATAAACTTGTATAAATAATCTAAACACGGGGGGGGGAGTAATGCTGGATATTCTAAACCAGTGATAATTTATAACCCCTAGATCTTCCTTTTGATCCCATATTCTAATTTTTGTTATATGTAATCAACACCACTTGCACATTAAAATACCCATCTGGAATTTTTTGTTTTGTTTTACAGCATATGCAAGGAGTGCTATGTGGCCAAATAATTGTTCTTTTACCCCCACCCCTACGATCCTGCTGCATGTTATTTTAGCCTGTCTTTTCATAATGTACCATGTTTCCATAACTGAAATCACCCGAGCAAACAACACTACACAGTGGTCTGAATGCCTACGTCTAACAGGAACCTTAGCTTCCGATTTCAAACTGTACCCTCAGCACTTCCATATTTGATGCTAAAGCGGGATGAGAACACAAATAAAGGCCAGGTTCTATTCATGTGTGAAAACAGACAGGCCTTTTCTGTAAGCATCAATTGACTGACTTTCTCTGAGCTCAGCGATGGGTGCTTATCACCTATTCTCTGATCTATAGAAGTTGCATGTATGGTTCTGTTGTATACTCTACTATATGCAGACGCCTCTGTGACAGCCCTTCTCTCCTGGGGCAGCGCTGAACTAAGAAGCAAGACTGATGCATCAATATTCTCCTTTTTTTTCAATGCGGTACAAAAATTAACCCTTTCCAACAATAACAAACTCCCCTATACTTTTCTTTTGAGAGGGCTATCTAAAGAATTATCTGCAGCTTGTAAGTGCCAAAAGATTTTATTAGATCAGCTCATTCACAGGAAAAAGATTTAGATTCCTTTCATTACTATACCACTGTAGAGAAAACTATGGAGCACACATTTGCTCACAACCCATATGGCTAAATGGTGCCCCCATGTTCAGAGGCAGTATGCTGCTGAATATCATCTTAGAATCATAGAATCACAGAGTTGGAAGGGGCCAGTGCTCTTTTTGTAGCAGGAACTCCTTTGCATATTAGGTGATACACCCCTAATGTAGCCAGTCCTCCAGGAGCTTACAGTACCCCTGTAAGAAGAGCTCTGTAAGCTCTTGGAGGATTGGCTACATTAGGGGTGTGTCGCCTAATATGCAAAGGAGTTCCTGCTACAAAAAGAGCCCTGGAAGGGGCCATACAGGCCATCTAGTCCAACCCCCTGTTCGTTGCAGGATCAGCCTAGAGTATCCCTGACAAGTGTTTTTCCAGCTGCTGCTTCAAGACCACCAGTGAGGGGGAGCTCACCACCTCCCTAAGCAGCTGATTCCACTGTTGCACCACTCTTACTGTAAAAAAGTTTTTCCTACTATCCAGCCAGAACCTCCCCGCCCTTAATTTAAACCCATTATTGTGAGTCCTCTCCTCTGCTGCCAACAGGAACAGCTCCCTCCCTCCTCTAAGTGACAGCCCTTCAAATACTCAAGGAGAGAGCAATCATGTCGTCCCTCAACCTCCAGACTGAACATTCCCAAGCCCCTCAGAGATAAAGTCAGGAATCGGCTAGATTTGAGTCTGGTAGCACCTTAGAGACCAACAAGAGTTTCAGGGTCTAAGCTTTTGAAGGTCAAAGCTCCCTTTGCCAGACACATCACATCAGGGATGGGCTGCTACCTTCAAGTTGTACTTCTGGTCTTCCTGGGAGCATCCAGTCAGCCACTGTAAGAAACAGGATTCTGGACTAGAAGGTCTAATCCAGCAGGATTCTTCTTCTATTCTTATTGCTTTGCTTTAAAAACACCAAGTACTGTCAAAATATAAACAAGAACAATTTAAAAGCACCTCAGTTGCATGAGGGAAAAATCAAGGAAACAGAAGATAACCTTTAGTACTAAGGACATGAGGAATGATATCATTTACTTATTCTATGTGAGCTGAAATTTTCTTTTTTTTGTTCCAGTCTCACTGATATGCCTGTACATTTTAACACCCTTGAAAATGGAGGGACAAAATGAGTATACGACAGGGGAGAAAAGCACAGACCTCTTTTGCAGACAAATGGCATTACATAAACTGATGACCATGAAAAGCAAGGAGAGACACAGTGTCAGAATAAAGAACAGCCCCAAAAAGGTCAAATTTGGGCCTGTGTTACCATTTTAATGCAATTTCCAGCAAAGCATTCATAAAACTTTGTGGTTCCAGCTGACCCCATAACAGAGCTGGCTTTCCACACATCATTCTCAAAACAGTGGAAATTGCAAGATACAGCTTTGTTATAAAACAAAAGGGTAATATTCCAGCCTGCCAGCTTTGATTTGTCCAATGAAAAGATGATGTAAATCCTTCAAAATCACGAAAGGCTTGGGGGAAAAGGCTACAGTGTATCAGCTTGCTCTTTGATTTATATCCCACAGCCACATATTCTTCAAATCCATTTTACTGTGTGATTGTCAGTGGGACTGTTCTGGATGAAAAGCTGACTACTAGTCCATATTTCAAACTTCTCATAACATTTGTATCAGAAACATGTTATAGGTTGTCTGTTGCTGCAATTCTTGACTCGCATGAAGCAGTCTACCAGGAGCATTTCATATTTGTTCAGGGCCATGTTTCTCTGTTCCCGCCATTCCAGCACGCTGAAATCAGACATAACATTTGCTAGCCATTAAGAAGAGTGAGCAAATCAGTAGCAGGCTATTGGAAAGGGCATTCAGAAGCACACCTGAACACATGAGAGCTGAGAAAACATTAGATCTTCCTTCTACTTGAGACAGAACTGGTGATTCAGAATCAAATACCTCTTTGTTGCATTTATTATACGTTAAAATGTTAAAACATCAGCTAGAGGGCCTAATATGTATAATTTGGTTTCAAGCTGGGTTGATCAAAGGGGTCTGGGAGGTAATAAATGCCTCTCAACATGAGGGTGTATTTCCAACTGCCTTGAAAGAGGTGATCACCTGACCCCCTCCTGAAGACAGCGTCCCTGGATGACATTCAGCTCCATAGCCAGAAATTTTTGGCTGGTGGGGAAGGGGCAGGTGTGCAAGAAGGCTGGGAAGGAAAGGGAAGCCTTGCCTCTTCTGGTCAGTTTCACTCCCTTCCAATCAGCTGTTAAATTTAACAGCTGTTCCTCCAGGGAGTGAAACTGGCCAGAAGCAGCAGGGCAGCTTCCCTTTCCTTCCCCAGCCTCTCCACTGCTGCAGGGGCAAGGCACACTGGGGGTGGGAGGTATGGGAGTACGGCATCCTCCCGAGTGGGGTAGGGCTTTTCGGTGGTGGGGCTCCAGTCCCAAATGTCCCATCAAGGCTACAGGCCTGATAACATTTCCATTTGGGGCAAGGTAGTTGAATGAGTGGTAGCCATGCAGCTTCAGGCAGTTTTTGAGGAAGATGTATTATCTAGACCCATTTCAGTCAAGATTCAGGCCTGGATTTGGAATGGAACAGCTTTGGTTGCCTTGATGAATCTTCACCAGAAGAGTGTTGGGGAAACACATCCCTGTTGATTCTCCTGGACATCTCTGTGGTGTTGGATGCAATCAAACATGGTATACTTTTGGAGAGTATGACTGAGTTGGGAATGGGGGTTACTAAACTTTGGCAATTCTACTGTTAATTAGTCAAATCCAGAAGGTGATGCTGGGGGACTAGTGCTCCACCCCATGGCATAGATAAGGGCAAAGAAACTGGAGCACAATCCAGGCA
Organism: Gekko gecko; assembly: GCA_029375565.1. NCBI lineage: Eukaryota > Metazoa > Chordata > Lepidosauria > Squamata > Gekkonidae > Gekko > Gekko gecko. The sequence goes on from JAPDNY010000009.1 coordinate 41,039,875, forward strand.
ATACTAAGTTGCTTCTAGTATGAGAAGTCACCCTATACTTCTGAGGAATCAGCCTATACTGGAGAAGATTACAATCCACCAGAAGGAACAAGTGAGTACTGCTGGGTCCTGGCTTACATTTGGAGGCCCAGATGATCTCCTCTGCAACACAAAGTGATGCTTGCAAGCTTTGACTGGTACACCAGATATGGCTGTTCCTCAGAAAGCATGATCTGACCACAGTGACTGTGCTCTGTTTATATCCCTGTTAGATTATTGGAATGTGCTTTACATGGGGATGCCTTTGAAAATGGCCCAGAAATTTCATTTTCTCGAAACAGCAGCAGCTAGATTATTGTCAGAGCAGAACACAGAAATCTTATCATAGTGGAAAAGATCAACATTGACTGCCCATTTGTTTCTGAGCACAATTGAAAGTGCTGTTTCATATGTGTATATATATATATATATATATATGTGTGTGTGTGTGTGTGTGTGTGTGTGCCTTAAATGGCTTGGGGAGCAGGGTACTTGAAGGACTACCTCCTTCCATATTATCCAGCCCACCAGTTAAGATATACCTCACAAGCTCAGGCCTTTGTGCCCGACCTTCAGAGGTGAGGCAGATGGCAAACAGAGACAGGGCTTTTTCATTAGTGGCACCTTTCATTAGTGGCCCTTCCCCCTGAGGCTCTCCTGGCACCTACAATACCAAGGAGTATAGGTTAGAGGGAACTATCCCTGCTCCCCTCACACAAACCTTTCCTCATTAAACTCTGAAGCATATACTTCACGGAGTACACAGGATGGGTCTGGATCCCCTCCCTGTGTCAGAGCAAGGACATGCTGAAATCAACCAAGCACCATGAGAAGAGGTACTGTGGGGAGGAACTTCGTGACTTCTTCCTTGCAAAGAAATGAGATTGGCAACTGCCCACTCATGTCCATTCTCTGAGGTGGCTCCCACCCTGTGAAACAGCCTCCTTGAGGAGGTCAAAAAGGTTCCCACACTTCTATCATGCCCCAGAATGTGCAAAATGGAAATGTTTGAGATGGCATTTTTATAATAGGGATTAAAACTGTAGTAGAAAGGAAGAATTCAGGAGGGCAATTTTATAGCGCAGTAGGATCACGGGCTACTACAGTGATTATTTTTATGTACCATTTTTATGTACCATCTTGCTTTTACTGTCTTGTCTTCTACCAGAGCCAAATATACTGTTCTGATGCACCAAACGTATTATCTGATATAGAGCTTTGGTTACATCGTATCCACTATTAAGATGCAAACAGTCAAGTGTATCATCACAGATCTAGGAAGTAGCTGGAAGTTTTTATATCATTTCTGTCTGCACTGTTATGATGCATGTTGCAATCTGATGCCATATTTTCCCTGGCAGATGTTCAGATGTACACATTCTCAAACGCCCATTGTCGGTGCATTTATAACAACAGCATTAACATTCAGCATAACAGCATTAGCATTGCCATGCAAGGAAGGCAGGCAGCAGGTATGATGTGCACAGAGACACATGGATTTAATGCATGCTTGGAGCAACTATGTGGACAGATACTAACTCTGGCACTAGGCTCAAGACATAGTAATGTCAACAAGCAATAGCTAGAAAAACAGGAATACAAACAGCAGTAAGATGAAAAAAGAACAATGGCAATTTAAAGAAAAATTAAACAAATGATTATGATGTCTGGGTTTTCTATGCAATATGTATCACAAAAGATGCAAGGAGCAGAAAGCAGGAGCTTCCAAACATTTCCCGCAAAAAGTCATGGGGAGCAGAAAGCAGGGGTTTAAACTTTAGATGGTTCATGAACTGATACAAACCAATGTATCAGTTCATGGTTTGGTTCATGGTTCATCCACAAACCACAAAACGAACTGCAAAAATGCAGTTTGTGCCCATCCCTAGAAATCAATGCATACATATTCCATTGGGGCATAGACCTTAATATTTACTAAGATGCATTTCTGTTTTGGCCTTGTGCTTAATGCATCTTTCACATATTCTACACTTCTTTTCAACATCTGCAAACATCCTGGGTCAGGAAAATCTATTTCTGGCTAGCTCCAGTGTGCGTCCCACTCCTAAGTGTCCAACTTCATCACATATTCCTTGCAGTGCATGAGCTCCATGGGTGTATGGAACCACCAGCTGACTGATGATTTCACCCTTTCTGTGAGCTAGTCAATATAGTACTCCATCTCTCAGCTGTAACCAGCAATTTAGCTTCAGGAGCTATTCTTTATTTCTCTCCCCTATTAAGAGGGTTCCCACTAGAGCTGTGCACAAAAATATATATATGGTATTTTTCAGGTTCGGATATATGGAACCAACCCCCCCCCCATTTCCCGATATTCCCAAATCCCAATATCGGTATCGGTATTGGAATTCAGAAAATATTTGGGATTGTCAATTTTTTTGGCTCCATTATTCCCTGTGAGGACCATTATAGTCAATGGTCCACACAGACTCTAATGGAGAATCGATCCGGGGTTATCTGGGGCTCTGGAGGGGGCTGTTTTTTGAGGTGGATGAACCAAATTTGTAGCACAGCTGCTGCTGCCTCTCTTCAAGCCCCCCCCCATTTCAAAAAGACTAGACCAATTCTATGGGTCACAGAAGAAGGTGCACCCATCCTCCATTGTTTCCAATGGAGGAAAAAAGGCATTTAAAGGGATGCATTCCCTTTAAATGACTTCTCCAATCCGAAGCATGACTCTGTGCCATGGTGAGTGAACTCCAAAGGTGTTCAGAGGGACTGCAGTCCCTTTAAATGCCTGAAAGTTCACTTTGAAGGCATTTAAATGGCCTGAGAACCCTTTAAATGCCTTGTAACTGTGGTTATCCAGTGGCCCCAAAAAATCCCAATAAGGTATTTAGCAGGGGTTTTTTTTCAGCTCAGTTTATACTGAGCACACACCCCTAGGTACCATTCTCCAATTACTGAATAATCTGCAGCAGTGATGGAGTTTCTTTGGAGTTTCTTCTGCTCATTATGATGAAGCCCTGGTAGGCTAGGAGTTCCCATTAATAGACTAGGATCTTCAAATTCTGGTGGAATAACATCCACATCACAGTCTACAGTTTCTAACAATGCCATTGTTTTACTGTCCCTGTCTTCTTCACTGCCGTTAGAAGTTTGCACCAGCAAATATTCATTCCTTACCTGGCAAATGGCCTTACATTCTGATATATTAGGTCTATTTGATTGAGATATTAGGCTTGGTGCTTGTTATCAAATCAGCTACTCTTTCCAAGAATTTTTGTGCCTCACTATCATTCCCTGTAGGTTCATGAGGTCAATATGACAACTGAACTGCATCACAGCTAAATCTTCCTGCTTTGCAGCTAACCATCTATGAGAAGTGGCATCCGATTTTTCAGTGCTTAGAATGTGAGGGGGTTATTATCAGTGACTACTCTGAACTTTGCCCCCTATAGATAATCATGAAAATTTTCTGCTATGGCCCATTTGAGGGCCAAAAATTCAAGCTTTATGCACTGGATATCTTCTTTTGCTGAGACTCAAACCCTAATTGCATAGGCTATGACTCGATTTTTCCCTTCTTGAACCTGATAAAGAGCTGTCCAAATTCTGTAAGACTAGCATTATTATGTAAGACATATGGTAACTTCCAGTTTGCAAATCCCAATACCTGAGTGGTTGTTACCTTACTTTTAAGCTCATCAAAAGCTCTCTGACACTCATCTGTGCACTTGTTTTCCAGACAGGGCAAAAATCTACTCTTTCTACCATTCAGGCAGTTTTTTTTCCTGCTAGAAGTATACTTAGGAGCCTAGCCAGTGTTGCATACTGTTTTGCAAATCTTCTACAGTACCCATAGAAACCCAAAAAAGACAGAGGGTGATTTCCCACTAAAGCTGCCTCGGGGTTGCGCCGCCGTTTGCCCCGATACTATTAGTCAATTTCACACCGAAGCCACGGGGCTGCATTTTGACCTGTGGCTCGCCTGATTTCCCCGCAGTTTCGTAATCCTGTTTTTTGAGGATTACGAAACTGCGGGGGAAATCGGGCGAAGCTGCGGGTCAAAATGCAGCCCCGCGGCTTCGGGTGTGAAATTGACTAATAGTATCAGGGCAAACGGCGGCGCAACCCTGAGGCAGCTTTAGTGGGAAATCACCCTTAAGTTCTGTAATGGTTTGTGGTCTGGGCCAGTCTTTTATTGTTGAGATATTCCCTGCATCTGGACAGATTCCTTCTTTTGAAATGAAATGACCTAAGTATCTGACATAAGTTTGAAAGAATTTGCATTTTGAAGGTGATAACTTGAGTCCATTGTCCACAAGTCTCTCCTCATCTTCTTCCACTCTTTTGGAGAAAGCAATAATGTCATCCAAAAAAAGCTACCACACCTATCAAATTTATGCCACTCATAATTTTTTCAATCACATGCTGAAATGTTGTTGGACTATTAGTGAGACCTTGGGGCATCATAAGGAACTGCTAGTTGCCTAGTGGGGTAATGAAGGCTGTTTGGGGTCTATCTTGTTCTTCTGACTCAACTTAATAATATCCACTTTTAAATCCCGGTGTACAAAACCACTCAGCTCCTGCAAGTATTGAAAATGTCTCCTCTATCCTAAGGAGAGAGTAAGCATCCTTGTGAGTTATATTTATTTAGTTTGTGATAATCTACTACCATTCTTAGGGCTCCAGGGTTGTTGTTTTTTTCTCACTAAGACAACAGGTGAAGAATAGGGACTATTTGTTTCCTCAATGACTTCCATAGTTAACAGTTCTATCAGATGATTCTTCAAATCCTGCAACTCAGAAGGAGAAACTGACCTAGTCCTTTCTTTAAAGCGAGTGTCATTCGACAAGTGAATAGCATAAGCGACTCCACTCATGTGACCTAAATCCAGATCATGTTTTGAAAAAGCTTCACCCACTTCTTTGGACATCCTCTCCTGTACTCAGACATGAAACTCAGGGTCAACAGGAGAATCACCAAAATCTAGACAGAATCCACTATCTTGTACCTTCAAAACATCAGGCACTGGTCTAACCCAGTTTATGACTTCCCCTTTAGCCAGTATACATTTCTGAGTCAAAGTTATGCAGTGACAACTCTCATTACTGGGATAAACGCTGATACGGTTGCAAGGAGCTGAGGTCACTTTAGCAAATTGTGATTTTACTACTGATCATGCAGGGTCTATAATTTGGACTGGTTTCCATTACTTCACTTTCTTCCTCATTGGGAATAACTCTAATCCACCCTTTCACGTCTTTGGTTTTTCCTGGCTTCATGATAATCGGTTTGCTTTCAGCTACCTTAACAGCTTTCTCTGCAGCTTGCTCTATTCTTCTTGTTGCATTAAATTCAGCATAAACTGTGGCCCATTCAGCAGCTCCTTTTAACCTATAGGGAAATATGATCTTCTCCTATTCTAACAATCTTCTGCTAACAACCCTAAAACATTGGTCCCTACAATTACTGGTACAGCTGCTTGAATGAATGAATGAATGAATGAATGAATGAATGAATGAATGAATGAATGAACGAATGAATGAATGAGTGAGTGAGTGAGTGCCAGTTTGGTGTAGTGGTTAAGTGCGCGGACTCTAATCTGGGAGAACCGGGTTTGATTCCCCACTCCTCCACTGGCACCTGCTGGAAGACCTTGGGCAAGCCATAGTTCTGGCACAGCTGTTCCTGAAAAAGAGCAGTTTTTCTCAGAGCTCTCTCAGCCCCACCTACCTCACAGGGTGTCTGTTGCGGGGAGGAGAAGGGAAAGGAGTTTGTAAACCGCTCTGAGACTCCTTTGGGTAGTGAAGGGCAGGGTATAAATCCAATCTCTTTTCTTCTGAATGAATGAGTCAATCAATCAATCAAACTTTATTCTGATATAAGATCAGCTCTGAAGAATCAGCAAATAATAAAACACAGCAATGCAACAAGAATAAAACAATTAAGAAGGAGGCAAAAAAAGAAAAACCCTCCTCCAACAGGGAGGCAAAGTTACTGGGACACAATCAGTTACTTGCATATCCCACATGTTCAAAGACAACATTTGACAATTTTGTGGGTTATCTCTTGAGAGGAGTCTGTAAAAAGGAGAAAGACATAAAGTTGTTCAGATCTTCCCAGTACAGTTGACAGAATTGGAGCAATATACTGATGTTGAATGTCATTGTAGAATGAGCAATGCAGCAGAACATGTTCAATAGGCTCTGCTCTCCCCTTATGACATGGACAAAGCCGTTGAGAGAGTGGAACACAGTGATATCTGCCTTCCAGAAGGGCTGAAGGTAGAGCATTAAAGTGTGCTAGCATAAAGATTCTCAGATCTTTAGAGATCTCACGGGATCTAAGATAATCTATTGGTTGAAAACATTTGACATGCTAGAGAATAACTGGATATTTCTGTATCTATGCCTATCTGATTGTAGGGCATGGTCCCGGGTCTGCTGTATGACTGCTGGGCTCCTGGGGTTTCTTCTCAACTACTCTATACAGCTGCTTTAGGCTCTTGGTCAGCACAGTGCTGTTTATCAAATTTTACAGACACACACACGTATCCTAAGTAAGGAACCTCCTGTCCACATGTTCGTGTGACCTGGAGTACATTCTGCAAGGGCTGCAGAAAAATGTGTGACAGGTGTTGGGAATAAAATTCTTTTGTTACGAAAGTAAGCTGAGATCCTGTGTCAACAAGACATTCACACCACACCACTTCTGCATAAATAGGGGAATAGCAGGGATCACCTACTAATTCTTTCAATATCTGGTCCACACTCAGCTCAGTTGATGTACTGGCTACAATCTTCTTTTGAGTCTCATCTTGTATGACACCTCTTTCCCTCCTCTTTCTGGAAAGTGGTTTTGTTGGCACTAATTCTGGATTGGATGGGGACGTATACTCAACTGGAGAATATCCATCCTGACCACAGTGATAGCAAAAATACCACTCACTGGGTGCGATCATACGTACAGGAAGCCGCGGTAGCCATGCGATTCCCCCACGGATTAAAGGGACGCAATCAGACAGACACATCTGTCTGGTGTCCCGGAGTCGTCGGCGGGGCGTAATTTCGTGCCGCAGTAGCATGATAAAAAACTACTGCCGAAAACTCACTATTATTGGGAACTGCGGGTACGCGGCGGGATGTATGATCGTGCAAACTCACATCAGTTCAGGCGGGGCAAACAGCCTTGCTTCCTGCCCACATTTTATCCCTTCCATGTGACTGCACTCACTGAATTGTTTCTTCATTGAAGCCTGAATGGAGCATGGGATAAAGAATCTGTATTTCTCATAGGACAGTTACCTTCCATTTTAGTATTCTTTATTTGACTGTCAATTTGTTTGACAAATACACTTTCAAGGCAAGCTAATCTGCTACTTAGGGAGGCAACACTTTCTATCTCTTCCACAGTATTTTCCTCAATGGCCTTAGGCTGCACTAATCAGCAAAAACTATTATATGCCTTAGAGGTTGACTTGCCCAACTGTTTTGCTTTTTTATATGCTTTATCTTCATTTTCTTCCTCCATAGAACAAATTTTGTACAGTATCTTTGAATAAGAGATAGAGGTTTTATCTCCATTACTTAAAGAACCCCTCAAATGGAATTGCATAATAAGAACTTCATCTCAGCAGCCATAGATAAATTGTTTTATCAGGGGCAAATCACTCTTGTCCTGCAAATTCTCTCCCTTCTCTATTTTTCCCCCCAGGAGCAATTCAGTCTATGTAAATATTCTGAGGGCTTCTTTGGAACAGTCTCCAAAACCTGTGTGTATAAATCACCTGCGTTGGCGGTACTTCCAAAAGCATTCTCCAGTTCTGCTAAGCAATCCTGTACTGTGGCACAACTTTCCTGCATATAAAGGTACATTCAGAACAGGAGGCAATAGGCTCCCTAACAACTGGAACTTTTTCCCAGTGGCAGACATCACGGAATCTTGTAATACATGTTGAATTTGCCATCTCCACATATCAAAATCTATTTCTCCTACAAGTTTTGGCATTTTCCAAGAAAAACATCTTAATCTATGAGAAGTATGATTATAACCACTTCCTTCTGTTGCAAATGATTTTACAACATGCTCCACAACCATTTTATGTACTGCTTCAGGTACCTCCACAGCTACAGTGTGTGAAATAAGAAAGGGCTCTTTGCTAGGAGCTTCCTCCACTATAGAATCTCTATCAACTGTTACAGAGCCAAATGCCCTTTCTGTTGTCTCCCCTGACTTTCACCGATTTTACCTGTGCACTTGGCATTCTTTTATAGAGTACTATGTTTTAAAGCATTGCTTGATAGGCATTACTACCCTGTGATTTTCTAACTTACAGGTATTACAGGCTTTGCCAATAATTGGGCAGATAATTTCTCTTCAGATTTACACAATCCCATTCCTACTTTTGCACCAGGCATTCTTTTATATTTGCTGACAGTACATAGTTACTTAAGGAGTATTCCAAATATATATCAGACATAGTTGACAATACTCCACTCAGCCTAACAGAGTGATCGGGATCCAAATTGTACAGTTGACACAGTTCCATTTTAGCTGAAATTATCCTGTAAATTGCTTAAAAATAGAAAAATGACTACATAAATGCTAAGATCACAAGGTAGCACTGTCCCTGTTCAGGCACCAAAATATTTTTATAACCTAGTTAATCCAAGGAGCAATATCAAATAAATGTTTCTAATTAAAGAACTGAGAGAGTTTGCATCTATGACAGTGTGATCCCAGCTTGTGACACTTGCATTTCTGAAAAAAAGAATGAACATTTTTTTAAAAAACATAGTATTTGGAACGATAATTATGCATATACAACAACAATTAACATGGAACGATTCAGACCTGTCGTATTTGAGCAGACCAGCATCTCAGTCTTTCTGACTTCTGTCCAGACAGTCCCTTGAAGATGCATCAGCTTGCAGCTCTTCTTTGCAGCTTCAGGCCTTCCAGTCTTTAAGGGAAAATTCATCTGCCATCCGTTTCAAATAATCCCAACAACAATCAAAATACAAACTAACAGACAAATAATATAAACACAGTCCCCCTCTTCCAATAAACAGTATAAGAAATTCTCATACCAAAAATATTAATATGTAGTTTTATGGAAAGGAATGCTTCTGAGCTTCTAGTGCTTCTAGATGATCAGGCCCTACAATCCTTCAGGGGAAATTGTGCCTTTTTCCTTATAAGGAATACCCCAACTCTTGATCTCCCCCTAGTGGACTCAGTGTTACATTTGCAGGTACACAACAATCCTGCTAAAACTAAGCCTCCCACAAACTCTTCATCCCCTGAAGCCTTTTGGTAGCGTTTTTTTCATCTGTTGTTCATTTAGATAGTCATGATCAGAGTAAAGCCTGGTATGTACCCTATCCATTGTATGATCAGCCCATTTGAACAAACAAGTAGTACTTCCTGCATGTTGTCATGAAACTGCACAGCTGGATGAACAAAGTTTACTGTAAGTCGGGAAGCGATCCTAGGCATGTCTACTTTGAAGTGAGTCTCACTTTATTTAATGGGGCTTGCTCTGGGGAAAGTGTCCTTAGAGTTGTGGCCTCAGCCACTTACACAGGGGCAGCCATTTCACATTCCATGATTGCAGCTGTCCTTTTTCACCCCGCCTAATATATAGAAATGACAGCAGCTCTCCCTGTTGAAGCAGCTGGTATCTCCAGGTGGCCATGTACTTGAGTTCAGGATGATGTAGAGAAAAAGAGGGCCTTCCAATCCTTTAGGGGAAATTTAAAAAACTGGATTTGTGCTTCACTTTCAAGTCAGCATCTTTGTAGTACAATCCTGTACATAATTATTTTGAAATAAATCTCATTAAATCCAATACATGGGTCCTTAGTTAATTTAGGGTTACAAGCTGAGGATCCCAGCTTTAATTTAAAATGCTATTGTTCAGTATAGGAATGCCCGGATTTCACCCAGTCCATGTGACTGGTCAATCCTCAGTGCTGGATCCTTATTAGTTCTGGTTTAATGACGATAATTTCTAAAACTAAATCCAAAATTGAATCATGCCCAGTCTGCCACAGCGCTCAGTCCCTTCAGTCCATTTTCAGTCCCCTCCCCCTTTTCATGTATGATTTAGATGTGTGGATGATAAGACACTGCAAAAAAAAAAAATCTTGATGTGAGCATAATCATGAACTTACAAAGATTCTTTGTGCAGGGTTTTGCTGATGTGCCCATGTGCTCCTGATAATTGGCAAAGGACCACACACAATGAATGATACAAGTGCACATACAAGTTCATCAGGACTGAGGCAGAAGTGGGACTTTGCTGTGTTCTGTCCGTGCATACTGGTGCATGAGTAACAGAGAAGGGAACGAAGATAGCAAATGAACCGAAAGAACACAAATGCTGTAACAAGCAGCACTTCCTCAGCACAGTGTATAAATTTGGGAATCAAAAATTGTACAATGGAGGATTTCAGTTTGGAATTATACATGCTTCAAAGAAATCCAGATGTGGAGAATCCCTACTTGTACATTAGCTGTATTTTAAACAATCATGGAGGTGGGGGGGGGTACTTCAGATTTGGAGCTACCAAAGCTCTAGCTGTGCATCCATCAAAACCTCAGTGAAAGCACAGAATTATGAAACCAGTAACAAGAACAACTGAGAAACAGAGATTCTGGTAATGAAGAAAAGGTCCCAGAGAGAACTACTGAACTTCCCAGTACCGTATTGGCAGTGCACTCCTCGGAGGGTGTAACACTGCTAAGGACTGCACTGTTAGAAACCTAGTAGATATTTGTATATTTACACATGACTTGACATTTATTATAACGAATGAAGGTCAAATGAAGCAGATGAAAGAAAGCCTATTATTTTTATTTGTTATCATTTATAATTTGCTATGCACTTCTAAGAACTAGGCACTTAACAATGCTAAAATAAAAAGGGCACTGCCTGCAGGCTGACATTCTAAATAGGAAACATATTTAAGCAAATGTATTTGTATTTTAATTTACAAATATCATGCTCAATGTTAATCTGAACCATTTGCTTTATGCTGCTTAGTTTGTATTGTCTTGAATGCAGAGATGGCAACATCTGTAAGTACGATTCTATGCATGTGTGTATATATATATATATTTCCCCAGATAAATGTACATGGTTGCTGGGGAGAGAGTCCCACTGAATACTAAGAAAACATACATAGGATCACACACTTAGAGATTTTAAGGGCATTTCTGCATATTTCTGTTCCACGGGAGCCCATAAGCTGTTCTTCAAAACACTTGAAAATTCTGGGAACCCCATGCGGAAATCATACCAATTGCAAAGGCTTTCACCCGGAACTACAACCAAATAGTGATTTATTATCAGCTAGTAAAACTAACACTGAAAAGACTCCTTGGATCAAATACCGGCTATCAATATTTTTGCAATAGCATAAATGCCAATACTTTAGTCATATGACAGGAAGAATGGTGCTTATGTTTTCCTCATTGAGTTTTATTATTTAGGATTAGGTTGGTGTGTGTACCCGGTCTTTAAAAGAAAAGCTCTTAGAACTTCATTTCTTCCAGAGGCTCTTGGGAAAGCCCAGGCCAATAAAAGTCTGCTCTTTTAAATTGATGCAATGGTGCCACCAACTGGCAAGCAATAGATGGGACCACAAATTCATCAAAATGTTTTTGGGCTGAGAGGCAGTTGCTTCCTGGCCACAGATACGGCTCTGCCCAGTGTGATGTAGTGGTTCTTCTTTCGTGTTGTGGCAAGCTCAGAAAAATGACCAAGGCAATAGACGACTTATGGTTATATACACATTGTTGAGGAAGGGGGAATCATCAAATACTTTGGTGAATGTATGCAAAGAAATATTTCCACGAAGGGTGGAAGGTAGTCTTCTCAAAGAGAGTCAGAGGCTTTGCCTCACTGTGCAGATGTTTTATCTTTCTATTCATTCCTACAAAAAGCTGAAGACAAAGCGTCGATTTTTTTTAAAGCAGCCACTGATACGTTTTGATCACCCATTTCCTGTGTATTTACGTGATATGCACAACACCAGACACAGAGGATGCAGTCCTTTTCTTCACATGGATGCAGTGCCTGTGTGCAAAAGAATTCCCAGACGGTGCAGCTGAGCTCCGTGTTTTTTTTTCTCCTTTTTGTCACTTAGAAGATACCTATTAGATCCTGATGTGGAAAGGGAGGTAATTTCTCCATGCAGCCCAGCCCTCCTCTCTCTGTTTTATCAAGGAATGCATGCTTTGAACTCACATTCCTTGACTGAATGGACGCGGTGCACTGCAAGGGAGGTACGCATGGGCCCGTGGTTGTTTGCAATGGCCTAGCACATTAACTGTCTTTGACCCTCTACATGCCCAACAAGGAGTAAGAAAGAAAGAATGGGTTGCCTTACTCTTTTGCACACAGCAGCACTCATGTCTACTTTTCATCGGCTGGAATTGTGTGAAAAAATACCCTAAAAGCCTTCATCTCACATTCCTCTTATCCGAGATGGCAAAGGTATGCCATGACATTTCTGCAGACATCCTAAGGGCCAAAACAGATGTGACAAAGATCATGCATAAAGGTTAAAAGCTAAAATGTTAACATGCACGGGTCCAACATGAACTGGGACCATGTGGGGAGTGGAGAGGAAATTTAAGCTCTTTAAAGCCTTGAATAGTTTTGCTAATCATTCCCTGAACATACACCATTTATTAGAAATTTAAAAGGAAATGGGCAGGTTTATAAAAGGACTTTTTTCCTATAGTGCAGGACATCCAGTTTCAAATGCGCTGAAGGGTTAAGCCATCCCTTCCCCCTCCCTTTCTTGGTCTGAATAGAGACTATAATTTACCTTTCAAAAATGGGCAGAGATATATGATCTTCATCTTGTCTATTTACACCCATGCATTTAACGAGCCTATTGAGAATTTTACTTGAGCGAGCCTATTGACTTCAAAGGACTTGGAAGGGTATAACTCTGCTTAGAATTGTACTGTAACAATGCCTCTCGCCGTCCCATCTGGTGCACATATTTAAGAATAACACTCAGTTGCTTTTCAGAGATTGCAATTTATAAACTGATTTCAGTTCTGGTGGATTCTGACAGCCTGCGGTTTGTGCAAACATGCATCAGGACTAGAGCCTGATAATCATCCTGTTTAAAGCCTCACAGGACTTCAGGTACCATTTTGGATTCCCTTAGCAACCTGAACAGGCATCTATGTGTCCAAATCCCATTCTGTTACAGGACCTGGCTGCACAAAAAACTGCCTTGGGTCAGGGAGTGGGTGTCATAAGAGCTGCCCAAGATGATTGCTCTGAACTGGTTTTGAATGTTGTTGCTACCCCAGTGCTTAATTGCCAAAATGATTCTTATTAGGATCTCATTCCATATGTTCGATTTATCTTTTGCATTGGTGATCCTCGTTTCTGTGCTGTTAATTTAATGTTTGTCTCTGGAAATTTGTATTAAATACCCAAATAAAGAAGCTATATTAGTCTTTGCTGAGTTCAGTGGATTATGATGTATACTGGGGGTGGGGGGTGGGGACAGTTAATGGAGGTTAAAAATTGTGTGAATAGCTTCGGGTCTTTCATCACTGACTGGTGACAGCATATGTGGAGTCAATGTTATATTAATAGTAATACTGTAAAAATCAGTAGCGAGTGCATTTCACCATTTTCTTTTCCCTCTGAAATTCATTTCGGAAGGGCTATATGCTTGTTTCATAGCAAGATTAAGGAAATGCCAGTGTCTGAAGCTTTCCTATTGCAAGCCATATGTTTTCATTTCCACCATATTGTCTCCTAATGCTCCTTGGGTCTTTTTCTCAAGGGACTACTTTAACAGAGTCATCTAAGCAAAATGCTCTCAACTGTGCCTTTCCTGAAACAGTTTAAAAGTAGTTGGGTTTGCTTCAGTAATTGCCACAAAGTGACACTATTTAAAGTGGCCTTTGGGAGGATTTGTGGGTGGTGGCTGAGTGATAACGAATGGGAACATCACATGATAGAACACCTTTTATGGAGCACTCAGAGTCTGAAGCTCAGTTTCTTTTTACAATTATGAAAAAAGAAGTCATCACACTCAGGACATTTTACTGTCATCAAAAGTATTCTCCAAGTTATAATTGTATCGTCTGTACTTCACATTTCTTTGGAATAAAAATTAATTTCTATGTACAGTACTTAAGACTACGTTCCATGATTACAGGCAGAAATTAATTGTGGCTTTATAACATCAAGAGTTGGCCTGCAAACATATCAACTTTCTGCTACTTTGGTGTAGTGGTTAAGTGTGCGGACATGAATCTGGGAGAGCCAATTTGGTGTAGTGTTTAAGTAAAAAGGTAAAGGTTCCCTTGCTCGAAAGCCAGTCGAATCCGACTCTAGGGTTATGGTGCTCATCTCCGTTTCAAAGCCGAAGAGCCAGCGCTGTCCGAAGATGTTTCCGTGGTCATGTGGCTGGCATGACTAAACACCAAGGTGCACAGAATGCTGTTACCGTCCCACCAAAGTGGTACCTATTTATCTACTTGCAATTTCTTGCTTTCAAACTGCTAGGTTGGCAGGAGCTGGAACTAGAGACAGGAGCTCACTCCGTCATGCGGCATTCTCGGGTCTAGAACTGCTGAACTACTGACCTTCCACAGCCTGCAGTTCAGCATCTTAACCACTTGAGCCACTGCAGCTCCTAGTGGTTAAGTACTCAGGCTCTAATCTGGGAGAACTGGGTTTAATTTCCCACTCCTCCACTTGCAGCTGCTCGATGACCTTGGGCAAGCCATAGTTCTGTCAGAGCTGTTCTCGAAAGAGCAGTTCTCGAAAGTGCACTCTCAGCCCCACCTACCTCACAAGTTGTCTGTTGTGGGGAGGCAAAGGGAAAGGAGTTTCTAAGCTGCTCTGAGACTCTGAGGGCCAGTCTGCATTTAGCATTTGCTCAGTTGTTTTACCAAATCCACACTGGAACAGAAAAAGATGCAGTTCAAAACCACATTCAACTATCCTGGGCCAACACTGTACTGACTGCAGAGTCACCCCTGAATGGCCATAAAACAGCCATAAATCTATGCAAACAGCCACCACTAAACCAGAGATCAAACGAAGTGAAAGCAGCATGCGGTCTGGACACTGCCATAAAATGCGACACTCAATCAAAGTGAAAGTGGCATGCAATGTAGATGGGAATTTCTGTTCCAGTATGGGTTTGGTAAGACAGCGGAGCAAATGCTAGATGCAGATCGGGCCTGAGTGAAGGGCAGGTCATAAATCCAATCTCCTCCTCCTCCTTCTCTATTATAAATTTGTAATTTTGTGAATATTCAGCCTGTTAGCAACAGCCATGCTACATTCTGTCCATAGAGGTTTAAAATTGTATTGGAAAATGTATTTCAAGATCTCAGAAAAGGTTTGGGACTTCTGCCCATTTCCCTTGTTATCCATTCAGTCATTCCCTGGCTATATCTGGTAGCATTTGTTCAAAATGAATATTTCCAGCAATCCTGCTTGTGAGTATGTGGGGGAGCTCATCATCTAGATTAATTTATATATTCTGGGAGGCAGGGTTTTTTTAATTGATACTGATTAGTGAACTGTCTTAAATCTGTAAGACTTCAGTGTGCCTAAGCTTCCAATAAATGCCAGCATCTATTTTTATACTCCTTCTCCCATTTAACAGAAAAGCATATACATCAGCAGGCAGCTGTTGATGCTGAAAACACCCCAAAAGTCTATTATTCCTCCTACACTGCAGTAGGAGGGACTCACTACAGCATCATTTGGGGAGTTTTTGCAATACTTGCTACATAGCCACTTCAAATAAGAGAGAAAGAGACAGAATTTGTACAAAGGAAAGCCAGCACTTCTGCCATCACATACAAATATAGGTACAAACACACATACACGCAAATGGAATCAAAACTGATGGTACTTCAAACCATTTTCTGCATAACCACAATGGATGTAATTCAACTATACAACATGTTAATGGAGCAAACTTTAAAAAAGACATATTCAATGCCCTTGGAAAAGTAAAGGAAAATACAGATGATAGTTCCAAAGGATCTTGCATGTGTTACAATTTAAGACTTATCCCTTCATCTCTTCCACAGGTTAACCACATCTTTTCTGTTCAAGTGACACTGTAGTCAGTGCAAAGAGCTGGATTTCACTGAAACACGTCAAATATAACATGGAAAAACAGATTTAGATCTACCAGAATCTTTCATAGAAGATGGATATACACACAAAAGAATGGAGAGACACAGCTGAAATACGTGAAATACTGTCATTTTACCACTCACCAGGGGTACCACTCCCTAGGCAACATTATATTTAAAACAAGAATCTATTAGTTCACTCAAGTTTAGACTGGATATTTGCAAAATGTTATGAGAGAAATAACAGACCCCTTTTTGGTATGTAAGAGCAGTCTTTGTGTGCTGATTTGTGTTAATAGCAGGAAAACAGTATAGAAACACTGTGGTTAAATGGCGGAAAGTGAACAAACTGAAATCAAACCCAGACAAGGCGGAAGTGATGCTGGTTGGAAACAGGCCCGTAGCCAGGATTTTTAAAGTCAGGGGGCATTTAAATTTCTTAGGGGGCACTGGCTAATCAAATTAATCCAGGGAAGAAGGCCATGATGCCCTGGGCCAGATGGGAAGTCAGGGGGCCTTGCTAGCAAGTCAGGGGGCCTAGCCCCGAGATGCCCCACTGTAGCTACAGGCCTGGTTGGAAAGGCAGAGAGTGTTTACCTTTTTAGATGGGGTTCAGCTGACCCGTTCTGACTCAGTTTAAGTGCCTAAGGATTGCACTGGATTGCTGTTGGAGAAACAAGTTATTGCAGCTGCAAAAAAATCCATTTTCCCAACTCAGTCTAGCTCGGAAGATGGCCTCCTACTCTGACATGGTCAGTCTGGCCAATTGGATCCATGCCTCAAAACAACTAGAATGCACTGTACATGGGTCTCCCCTCAAACTCCACTCAGAAACACCAGCTGGTCCAGAACACCATGACTCAGCTCTTAGTGGGAGCTAGACCAACCGATATATATTACTCCCTCCCATTCTACAGACACTCCATTGGCTGCCCATCTGTTACCTGGCTCAGTTTAAGGTATTGGCTATCACATGTAAAGCCCTTCATGCCCTTGGCCTCTCATACCTGTGGGACTGCTCCTCCCCTTGTGCTCTGCCACAATAGCTTCACTCTTCAGAGTAAGGCCTCCTGCAGGTGCCACTTTGCAAATGGGCAAAATCAACAATGCCCCTTCCATGTGCATTGCCTGTTAATGGCTATGACCTTTTAAAATGGCCATTCCAATGCAGTCCGGAAGAATGTTTCAGGAGAGCTTTCTTAAACTGGTAGTTAGGGCTGTACTGTAACAAAATGTTTCAGAAAGATGCTTTGGTAAACGTATAGAGACTGTGGACTCTACCGCTGTGTAAAGTACATATTGTCTGTTGCTGTAAGTATGCCTGAGTTCAGACTGGCAGTTTGAATTGGGAGTGAGTCGTGGCAAAAAAGCCCCAGAACAAACTGTTCTGGGTTTTCCCAGTCACACTGCGCTGACTGATGCTGAAGCATACCGGGGAGGAGGCGTGAGGGAGCATTCATACTGTTGGCCTGAAGGTGCAGCTGTAAGGCGTGGCTTTCTGTTTTGCTAATCTGGAGCTATGCGCTTATACGCATGAGTGCATATGCACACATGCACACAAGCACAAACCCGGATTTTAGCATTCACACTGTGTTGGTGCGGGATATATGTGGGATAGACACACTCTCCGGGGTTTGATACCACTTTTAAAAGGTATCTTTTTAACTCGGAAACAAAGCGTTACAAGACGGGTTGAATACAGCTGGGGAACGCCGGACAGATATGCCTGTGTGAATACCCCCTTTAATCCACTTGTGAAACATTGCTGAAACATGCCTCTCTCTGGGCAAACTGCCAGTCTGAACTCAGCCTATAATCCTACTATGTAGCTGCTATGTTATTTAATGTGCCACATTAACACTTAAGCATTGTTTCAGCTTTATCTCACTTCTATTTTCCAGTTTCTGCTCCTTTTTAGATTTCTGCAATCCAAACCTTATTTTTATGCCATCTAATTTTATGCCATCAGGTCCAGTGCCAGACACTATCCAAGCTTTTGAAAACAAAATACTCAAGGACCTTGAACAATTTGAGAAGCATAACAAACCTTCTTGGTCCAATTTGAATGAACATGAAAGGATAGTGTTATATATCTAGGCACAAGACCAGACCATCATAATCATGGAAGCTGATAAGGAAGGAGCTATAGTGATAAAAAAATAGGAAGGAATATAAAGCAGAAGGATTCAGACAATTGAATGACCAGACTTACTATATTCCAGGGGGATGTTCCCCAACAGAAATAATTCAGAAGGAGATTAGAACCTTGCTTGAGGAGGGTGTGAGTATGAGGTATATTTCAACACAAGAAAGAGCTTTTTAAGCTTAAGAAAACCCTAGAACGCCTGTGTTTTATACTTTGCCAAAAAAATCACAAAAATAATTTTCCCCATCCGGGAAGACCTATAGTTTCAGGTTATGATTCAATCCTTGAACCAGTCTCTGAGAATGTGGCATGTTTTCTTAGACCCAAAGGCCATTTTAGATGTGGACATTGGAAGAGTTGCAAATCTAACTCAAAATATGAAAAATTTCATCAATCCCTTTGACAAAAAAGAATATGTTTTAAACAACTATATAAGACACAATTCAGATATGGTTATATATGCCATCAGATGTTCTTGTAATAAGATATATGTAGGGAAGACCTCTAGAAAATTAAAGACTCAACAGAACATAGGAATAATATACTCGACAGGACAATTGGTGCCCCTTTGGAATAGCATTTAATGGGGGGGGGGGACATGGACCCACTAATTCCATTTTTGAGGGTCTATATAAATCATACCACCACAATGAAAAGCCCTGTTAAAAAAGGAGATTGAGTTGATTTTAAGGTTGCAGACTTTGGCCCCTCATGGGTTAAATTCTGATCTGGCCCTTCTGACCCTGCTCAGCTAGTCTCTGTATTTTTTTTTTAAAAAAAATCATCATTCTCCACTAGTAAAAGAATTTAATTGCTGTGGACAGGTCCACCCCTAGGTGAATTCTCTGGTCAGTATTTGCTTCATATTATATATTTTTACTGTCTTGCTTCAATGTATAGTTTATTAATCTTGTTCTGTATTTTGACAAATATATATCCATTTATGAAATTAATTTTTATCCTGTCTTTTAAATGTATACTATTTTTTATATATTTTGTCATGGGGTCCTTCTATAATTTGTATTTAATGCAACATTATGTTTTTATAGGTCCCCCTGACGAAGCCTGCATGGTGAAACATGTAGGAGCTTTCTAATAATAAACCAGTCACCTGGCATTTTCCCTTTTGTTCTGCTACAACAATTCCTTATCCATAAAGTAGAACTGGATGTCTTCATGATTCCTTCATAACATTGGAGTAAAACATATAAACAAGTAGCTCTCCCTTGAGATAGGACAAGTGCTGGACTCCTGTTATGTTTAATACATTTGTACAAATCATGCATCACTCTGCATGAATCCTGTATTATTCTATATATCAGACTGGAATTTGGGATATCCAGGTTTGAATCCCCACTCTGCCATGAAAACTTGCCAAGATGAGATTGGGCCAAGCACAGTCTCAGCCTAACTTAACTCACATAGTTGTTGTCAGGATAAAATGGAGGAGAAGAGAATGATGTGAGCTTATAACTGGAGGCAGATGCCAAATCAAGGACTTTCCATGCACAAGGTCTTAGCCAAACCACCACCAGCTCTGTCCCCCCCGCCCCTGTAACTCACCAAATATATCATAGCCCCAAATTCCACTGAGATAGCCATGAGTCTTTTGTAGCAAAACAATAACATAAAGAATCATGTGGCATCTTAAAAGACGAACAGATCTACTGATGTATATGTTTTCCTGGGCTACACCTCACTTTGTCGGGTGCATGAAATGGATTCTCATTCCACAGAATAAGCATACTACAGACAGATTTTTGTTTTAACACAAGCAGTGGTGTTAAAATGCCAGGCAGTACAGAAGATGCAGTTCTATTACATTTCTGTGCAAAACTGAGAGTACAAGGTAAACCTAGAGGTGTTAGGAGGGCAAGTTGGTTCACAGAATGATGCAGAAACAAAAGTTGTATCATACCTTTTGTTAGAACCATCCTAAAAGTCATAAAACAGTATGCAAGCTTTCAGGTTCACCGGAACTCATTATCAGGCTAGATGTTAATAAAACATATTCCTACTGTTCTTCAAACCCTCCCCATTAACACAGTAAATGTAGCGGTAACCTGTTCACATAACCAATAAACAGCTCTTCCAGGTCATTGCTTCTGCTTCAATGCAGCGCTTAATGTACATACTTTGCATTGAGTTAGCACCACAGCCTACTTGTTGGCACTTGATTATTATTATTTTAATGTTTAATTGATTTTGTTTTTGGGATTGTACACAGGTTTGTTGCATTTTCTATGGTTGTTACCTGTCTTGGGCCCTGAATTGTTCAGGAGAAAGGCGAGCATATAAATAAATCCATGACTCAAGCCAATGGAGGGGTGACTGGGTGCCAGGTGGCGGGGGCAGGAATAAAAGCATTGCACAGTTAAAGAAATTTTTGTCATGTAGAGGAGGGGAGTATTAAAAAATGATCTGCTCTGGGTGTCAAGTGTGCTAGCTACGCCACTGGAAGAAACAGAAGGAAGTAAGGAAGAGGATATGTAGCTGACTGGAGAAGTGAAAGAATAAACAGTGTTGGGAGGGTTATACAGGGGGAAATGAGGTGCCCCCCTCAAATTCTTGTGGGTTCCCTACTGGTATACATATAAATTGTGTATATAAACTGTACAACATGCATAAAAATACAAATAAATATACAAAATTAACAAGAAAAACCAGACAACCAAAAATGCTGACAAAATCATAAACAACATAACAAAATGCTGACAAAAATATAAACAATGTAACATAAAAGAGATTAAATAGGGGACAGTCACATTCCTAATTTTAGATCCAGAGTAGTTAGCCATGTTAAGACTGTTGCTGCAAAATAGTAAAAAGCTCAGTAGTGCCTTTAAGACTAATAAACTTTATTGTAGCTTAAGCCTTCAAGAAACTTGTCTGATAAAGAGAACTGTGTTTCTTTAAAGCTTATCCTACAATAAAGTTTGTTAATCTTAAAGGTGCTATTGGGCTTTTTACTATTCCTAATTTTAGTAAAAATTTTGTTTCATTCATATGATATGCTTTGCTATGCATTGCTATACATTTAATGGTGTTGCAGTGTCCATTAGGAAAGGAAGGTGAAGCATGAATTGGAAATATGGCATTCATAAAACAATAGTATACACAGTGCTAATTCCAGATCCAATTTTAAAAGATTTAAATATTTGGAATATTCAGTTCCATTTTTTTAATGAAACTGAAGTCATAACAGTACTCTCAGAAAAGATATCCACCCTCAAAGAGTCTCATTAACTTCAGTGAGAATCTTGCCTGAATAACGATTACTCTGAACAATTGCTGACAGAAGCTATCCTTGCTTACAATATACAGCAAATTCTAGTCTGTTATGTTTTCTTAAATGGCCATAAGTAAGAATGATCTTTCAATAGCAGAGACACAGGTGTCTGGCCAAACTCAAAAAGAGGCTGACATCCTGATGTATATTTTATGTCCAGCACTTGGTATTGAATAGAACTAATTTACCCAGTTCTGGTGTGTACTACAATAATAAATTGTTGTTCTAGTGCACAAAATGAAACATACTGAGGACAACAGGAGTCCTTCCATTAATTTCAATGAGGGCTGGAACAGGCCTAATATTACACAGCAATCTTAACACTATATTGAATTTACCATGCAATCCTTTCAGACTTTCATCCTTCTATTAAACTTTATTTGCCCCTCCTCCCTCGTTGTGTTGTGCTTTTATGTTCTATGTGTTTTAATTGTTATTTTTATTGTTATTGTATGTGTGTGTGTTTTGTTTTAGATGTTTTAATGCCTTATCATTTGCTACCTTGGGGGCTGTATTCAATTAGAAAGGTGGCATATAAGTTTTAAATAAAACAAATAATCAGTGATCTTATAGAAGGGTGTAACTCTGCTAAGGGCGCTGCAAGTGTAGGAAAAACTGTCTGTGGAAATCATTTTTGAGAAAGTAGCTGTCCCCAGGACAAAACTTTCAAAAGACCCCCTATGATAGCAATGGTGATTGCTAGCGGAAGGTCCAGCAAATAGAATTAAGGCAGAAAATGAGGAAGAGGGGAAACTTGAGGGGGGAAACTTAGATTTTTGAGGAAGATTAAAAAAAAGAACAAGATAATAAATAAAGTTCTTGAGTTTCAAAACTACTGGTATTTTCTAGAGGAGTAATCAGTAAACCACCTACATCCACCTGTTTGTTGCATCAATAACACTGTCTAACCATCTCATCCTTTGCCGTCCCCTTCTTCTTTTACCTTCACTCTTTCTGGGCATCAGGATCTTCTCCAGTGAGTGCTCCCTTCTCATTTGGTGGCCTTTGAGCTTCAGCTTCAATATCTGGCCTTCCAGGGAACAGTCAGGGTTGATTTCTTTTAGGATTGACTGATTTGATCTTCTTGCAGTCTCAAGAGTCTTCTCCACACCATAATTAAAAAGAATCTATTCTTTGGTGCTCGTCCTTCCTTATAGTCCAACTCTTGCAGCCATACATTACTACTGGGAATACCATTGCTTTGACCATATGGACTTTTGTTGACAGGGTGATGTCTCTACTTTTTATTATGCTGTCTAGGTTTGCCATCGCTTTCTTCCCAAGGAGCAGGCATCTTTTAATTTCATGGCTGTAGTCACCATCTGCAGTGATCTTGGATCCCAGGGACGTGAAGTCTATCACTGCTTCCATGACTTCTCCTTCTATTTGCCAAGGAGTGATGGGTGTTAGCCAGATTGCACATAGTTATTAATAATAATAGGGGAAGATGAATGAATATCAATAGGCAATCGGCCACGAGAGCGAACACCTGTGTATACAGAAGTCCAGCCCCACCGGGAGGTGTTGGTAACAGACCAAGAGACTTTATATGGTTGAAAATAAAGTCTTTTACTGGAGTTCTTCACAAACAAACAATACACAGTCTCACACATAATTACTCAAGTCTAGGAAAATACAGAGAGAAGTATAAGCACATTTGCATTAGCAGGTAAATCATTGGTGGACAATACCTACCGGTCCCGTCGTGCAGAGCATTCCTCAGGAAAAATGGAGGGGAAGGAAACTAGAAAAATGGGGAAACCACGTAGCCTGGCCAGCAGGTAACACGTGGAAACTTAGGGTGCAAACCTAGAGTTTAAAGATGGAGGCAAGGATTGGGGATAGCAAGCTGGACATAAGAGGGTCAAAGGTTCGATAGGGGTCGAAGAGCAGAGAGAGACCCGGTGGTCAGGCGTCTCCTTATATGCAAGAGGGAGGGGGCTGGTCACAACCCCTGGTTCCATCTCCTAGTAAGTACGTCCCTAAAAATACCCTATTGGCTGGAAGGTGTAGGGGAGGTGTACCTGAGGAGTGGTCAATATTGAGAGCTAGAACTCATGTCTGACACCTGGTAGCAGCTAGGATGAGTCAGGCCGATTCCATTGTCTTAATGACTTATCAGGCTGCTGATGGCCCTCAATAGTTGCCAGGCAACAGTGAATAGTCTCTGGGTCTACGTGAGATCATGCAGGTGAGGGGGAAGAAAAGAGGCTGCCTGCCTGAGTTAGAAGGAACTCTTAATGGCAGTTTTTGGAGTTCTTAGTCCTTGTATTTCATTAAGGCATGGTGCTGTGTATAGTGCAGACTGGGACTGTTCCATTCTCCTCCATGAGGAATGGGCTGGTAACCTATGCTGGGCACTGGAGCTGCTGGGGAGGTCAGGAGAACTTCTCTTGCCTAGGTGCAGTTTCTTCTGGCATCATGGTGGGGTTACCATGTGGTTTAGTCCCTTATGTATACACTGGCACAGTTTATTTATTTATTACAGTTCATAAAGAGGCTCAAAAGCCTTGCAGGGCAACATGGGGCCAGATGCCATGATCTTAGTTTTTTTATGTTGAGTTTCAAATCAACTTTTGCTCTCTCCTCTTTTACTTTCAACAAGAGGCTCTTTAGGTGCTCTTCACTTTCTGCCATTAGAGTGGTATCATCTGCTTATCTGAGGTTGTTGATGTTTTTCCCAGCAATCTTAATTCCGGGTACTTAATTCAAATGTTAGTGTCTGGGTAATTGGAAGCCCAGGTGCCTGAATCTAGGTGGCATTGCATATTCATCTCAGAAACAAAAACCAACAGAGTAGTATGTGTTTGCCCTTTGCCACTCATATAGCACAGTGCTTCCATTTTAATGGTACCTGTACTTTGTTGCTGGAAGACAGAAGCACAGCCCCGTGCCCCCCTCTTCTGTAACATCATGTGAGTCTTCCAGATTCATCATGGGCACAGTTTACTTAATGTACACATTGCAAACATTTTGTATAAGAATAAAGGACTTGTGAGGTGCGTCTTACTTTCCCCTGATCCCCACTATTTCCTCTTTCCCTCTTCCTGACAGCCACCATATCATCACCTTTCCTTGCTTCCTTTCTCTTGCTTCAAAGCACCCACCAGCCTACCTTTTATCTGTCCCCCATCTTCAGCTATATTTATTTGCTATTTACATCACTTATACCCAACTTTTCTCTCCAGTGGGAACCAAAAGCAGCTTACATTATTTTTCTCAATTTTATCTTCACAACAACCCTGAGAGGTAGATTAGACTGAGAATATGTGACTGGCCCAAGATCACCCAGTGAGCTTCCATGGTAGACTGGAGATTCAGTCCTGGGTTTCCCAGGCCCTACTCTGAAATTCTAACCACTATACCATGCTAGCTTTTGTGAGGTGAGAGCTGTTGAACAGTAGCAAGAGAATTATACAAGCTGCATCCTATCGAGTTGCTCAGTGGTTGCTGTCCTGAATGAGTCTTCCCACAAAGTCCAAAAGAAGCCCTGGAAAGGGCCCTGCCCTCTGCCTTTTGCAAACAAAAATCTAGCACTACAGTTGTGGTTACCTAGCAACCCCCACAGTGGCTGCTACAGATGATTTTTATTTCTTAAAGATACAGGCAGTACTTTTATTATTTGGGGTTTTTTAACCACCCAATGTATTTTTATGTATGTATTTCAGATTTTTCTGCATGGGAATTTTCTCAGTTTTGCAGAAAGAGTTCCCTTGTCTGTTCATGGCCCCTGTCTCTGGACTTAAGTATCCACAGATGGGAGTCATACTGAGAATCAGATATATTGACAAAAATTATTGTTATGCGATGTGGTCTACACAGGAATCACTGCACAATAGTTGGTTTTAATTACCACAGTCAGAGATGTTGGATTTATACTCCACCCTTCACTCAGAGTCTCAGAGCGGCTCTAGTTCCTGTTATGGTACTCTAGTCTTTAAAAACGGATGCTATCACACTGAACACTACAGAAAGTTTCAAGAGATGGAATGCTAATACTTATGGAAAATATATTATATATAGGACTGGGGTCTTATAGTGCAAACCTGAATCCAGGTGGGCAGCTGTGTTGGCCTGTAGCAATAGAACAAAGTCAGAGTCCAGTGGCACCTTAAAGACCAACAAAATTTTATTCAAGGTCAAACTACCATTGAGGAGGGCTAAGATTTTAAAAAGAGAAAAGAAGATAAAAAGCCAGCCCAAAGATGCCATGGATCAAACAGTTTCAAAGCTATTAATATTAGCTGTATATCTAAGTAGAAACAAAATTTGTGTTAAAAGTTGCTTCTCGTTAGCTAAGTAGTGTCTGCTTTACAATGATAGGACTCAAGATACAGGTATTACAAAGGAAAGTGATCTCTCAACATTAGTCTACAATGATCTACAGATGGTTCGTATAGTGTCCATAAAGACATCTGTGGGCCCGCCAGTAGAAGGTAAAGATCCCCAACAGATTCTTTTTTTTTTTTTTTGGGGGGGGGGGTCAATTATCCAAGGGGCCGGATTGAAAGTAGTGTCAATAAAAAAAGATAAAGAAAGAGTTGCAGGTTCCAACAGAAGAAATCTGATAAAATTAAAGTGTAATAGACACTTCAAACTGTGTGATCTGACCTAATAAGTTATTAATAGGAAACCATTACTCCTCATACATTTTTAATTAGCAAGGCATTGCCTTTTTGTCAAGATTAGTGGATTATAAAATATTTGTGCTACACAATATAAATGACCCTACCTATTAATAAGTCTCTGGAAAGATATGCTTAAATTGAAATACATTAAGGGGAGAAGTGCCAACCGAAAATTAGGCATAATTAATGGGAACACATAAATAAACCAGAGATAGAGGGAAAAGGACATTCTCTTCATTGATCATTCGGGGGATTAATTGGCAATATGCTCTAATGACACCCCAACTATTACTGTTTTTATAAGGGCCATTTTGGAGGATGAAATCTTCATGGTTGCATGAGTTTCATGCATTACACTAATCACGTGCCTGGGAATTAGTCTGTATACATTTTGCACTGTGGGAAGCCTGAGCTTCATATGTAGCATATAGCCTTGTTATCCTGCAGAATAGCAGCTTTGCTAATATTCAAGTTCTTTCCTATGAGCATGGATTTCAAGTGAACAGAGAAATCCCTACTGAATGATATGGTGAGAGCAACACCACTTTATTATTTTCCATGTGCTAGAACCAAAAGGTTCACATCACAGTGCAGCCTTCAGGATACAGAAAATTATTTTTTCACATCTCATTCACATAACTAATAATATGAACTGAGTTACACAATGAATGGGTACCCATAATTTTCCCTATTTGCTGGTATATAGATAAGGTTTCCTTGAATCTTAGAGATGTGACTTCAGTGTGATATTGTATAGCATACATTTTGCTGTCTCTCACTGGCATTCCATTAAAGAATGCCTGAACTACAAAAACCAAAAACAAAACATGTTTGAGAATAGTAATTTTTTCCCCCAGATGGGTCATACTGAACAAAGCTAGTTAGTACAATCTATTTTGCTTTGTAAAGAAAGAAATCCTTACAAAATAAGAGATTTTTATTTTTAACATAATCACGTTTTTTTAAAAAGTTAAAAATATTTAATGTAAGTTATACTCAATATGCTTTTTAACAGTTGTCCTCTTGATAGATTTGGTCCAGATGTCTGAGGATAACATTTATTATCATTTGAATCGAATAAACTTTAGATGTATGTGTGTGCGTTTGTGTGTGTGTGTACATAAGAAGCCTTCAATGTATTGAATGGTTTCAGGTTGCATCACCAGACATATTTCATCATAATCATTCTTTTTAAGTGTGAGTATGTTAAGTACAATAAGTTAATTTTCTGGAATCATCACAAATAATGCTTTAATGTATTTGTAGGTTACAGTATTTCCATTCCAATTACATAATGATAAGGTCTTGATTACAAAATACAAATAAAACAAGAATACAATGAGAATAATAGAAAACAACTAGCAATCACATAACCCAACAAAAAATGCAATAATCTATTAAAAATAAGAGTCCCAAACCCCCAACCATACAATAAGATACCCGCACTAGGGATGGGCACAAACTGGAAAAATGTGGTTCATGTCAGTTCGTGGTTCATGGCCAAACCATGAACTGCAACAAACCACCATGATATGTTGCCGAATGCTTTCATGGCCAGAGATCATTGGTTGTAGATTTTCCAGGCTGTATGGCTGTAGTTTTGGCATTGTAGTACCTGATATTTTGCCAGCAGCTGTGACTGGCATCCTCATGCATTTTTCTTCTCACATTGACACAGAAAATACTACATCTTTCTGTGTTATACCTCTGAGGATGCCAATCACAGTTGCTGGCAAAACGTCAGGTACTACGATGCCAAGATGTTGCCCTGCAAGGTGCTTTAATAATAATAAGTGCTCTTATGAACATCTAGTCCATAAGTGATAAAAACCTGGACTTTGCAAGTAATGTGTAAAAGGGACTGAACTGTGTGGTGACCCAAAAGTGATGTCAGTTACAGACACCCAGAAGAAGGAAGCCTTCCTTTTGAGATGATGTGCCATGGTTCGTGAGGTTACCTGCCCTCTTACCCACTGTAAGATGGACCAGCTCCCTAGCCACATGAAGCAACAACAGCCAGGCAGATGCCATGCCAAGGCAAACCAGAAGCCTGGAATCCAGACTCCGTGAGAAGTTTCTTCCTACACACACAGGCAACATTCCTTTCCCCCACCTAGCCTCACCTAGCTGAAGAGACAGCCATAAACCAATCAAGGAACCACTGGAATAACAATGACTCTGACCGCATGAGTCATAATCCCTTCAGGTGCCATTGTCCTGCCCAGAGTTACTAGATCTCAATATTGCCCCCTTAGCTCCCTCCCCTTGAACCCAACTCCAATCAGTATGTTTTTGGGGATGGACCAGTAAGAGGTGTGCCAGGGGATGTGGCCAGCCTAGCCCACCCCCCAAGGCCACCTTATAAAAGAGGGCACCCAGCGCTCTCGCGCTCTCTCTCTGTCTAAAACCCACTCTAACTCCACGACTCTTGGTTTGCACAGCCAGAGTCTCCACATGTCACTGTTGGCTCAGGACACAATCCTATTTCCCCACAGTCTCCCTTATTTTTCCTAAGGATCGCTTCATCCCACCGAGGACAGGTAAAATATTACCCCTCAATGATGATCCTGCTAATGCAAAAGTGCTATCCTCTTCTCTCTAATTTTCCTAGATCTGTAAAATTGTGTGTGTATGTTTGTGAAGATCTATCAGTAAAAGAAACCATTTTATATCAAAGTCAGTCTCTGAGTCTATTTCTGGTGCATCTGGAAGAAGGTGCTTGCTCCCTATTTGCCTATTGCCTTGCTGAAATACCATAATTCCCCAATACAATTAATAACACATGGCAATTGGGCTAACAAAGACCATGGCCATACAGCCTGGAAAATCTACAACAACTCATAAACCACTGTGAATTGCTTTTATGGAAGTTTGTGATAGTAGACCCGTAGACCACAAACTTTCACTCGTGGACCATTAACAGGGCAAAAATCATGCTGAATTTTGCTTAATGGTTTGGTTCATGCCCATCGCTAACTAGAACCCATTAAAAGCCCAATAAAAAGATAACTTCTGACTACCTTCATAAAGTTCCTAAGAGATGCTGCCAGATACATGTCCCTGGCTACTCTTACCTTAGGCATGGTCTCTATTCTTTATTCTTCTTCTGAATTTAGTTTCAGCAACTGCAGGAAAAGTGTCTGATAACTTTTAGTGGTCCTCAAACTTTGTAAATCTCATGGTCTCCTAGCTAAGGCCAAAAATAAAAAAAAACCCTCCCCACAAATCCAAATTAAAAAAGAATCAAATGATGGGCTTTCATTCTGTGGAAGAGACCATGGTATCAAAGATGAGGAAATTGTTCTTCAGCTACCAAATTAAAGCTGACTTTATTTTCATGTAGTGAATTTGTGTGTGTCAGAAGGTGAAACCTGGCCCTGACTGCACCGTGCCCTGGCTACCCGAGCTGAGGAGACCCAAGGACCTGGCTCACCCATGTGAGGAGACCGAGGAGAGGGCAGGGCTGGGGCCCAGGCAGATAGCTGGGTAAGGGGAAAGGGTTCAATCAGGAATCCACAGACCACCCAGCAAGACTCCTGACTGGTGGATCTGTGCAGCTTCCTGCACGAAATATTGTTTTAAGTAGTTTTGTGTAGGACTGTTAACCGACAGTCCCAGAAATCCTTCAGTAGAGAAAGAAACAGAATGATTTAGGATTGTTTCACACTTCATGATGATCTAGTGTCCACATATGAAGAAGCAAACACGGAAGCAGCTATGGCCAGTCACAGCTTCTCAGCCCACTATGAGCTCCCCATTAACCAGAATTTACAGGCTCCAACTTCTTCCAATGTTACAATTTCACAAGGAGATTTCCAAGATATCAGGAAACACAACCACGGCATAAAGAGTACAGAATATTCCTCCTATGGTGTTTCCAGTGAACAATGCATAGAAGTCTGCAACTTAGCGCATAATGGGGAATGAGTAAGACTGATCTAGTGAGCAAACATCAAACCATTTGCCTCAAGTATTGTCACTTGGATGATTTGGGGGTGGTTGTTGGATGTCAGAGCACTATGTTGCTAAACATGACTTGCTTGCCTGCTTCACTATTTCTTATCCCCTCCATTACAGTACCATTCTATATTTATCTACTGAGAATTATCTATGCAGAATTTTATTGTGGTCAGTGGGACTTTCTCTGTGGTACATTTATATGGTATATATATTACACTGTTGATTTATTCAGCATATTTCCTCTTTCCCATCTGCTGCCACTCAGTCTCTCCTTCATGCTCTTTCCTTACTGTTTCTCCACAGCTGGTTTCCACTGCTGCTGCTTCTTATTCCTTATTATTGTATTATGACTCAACACCAGGAGCTATCTGCTTCTAAAACAAAAACAAAAACAGGAACACCCTGATCTGAACAATGTGTACCACTGTTACACATTGCTAGGACAACTATGTCTTGCGTAAATGGAAATAAGGATTGGATACAACAAGTTCTTCTACATTAAAAAAGTACTTCCATTTGTGCAAGATCACTTATAGTCATGGAAGAGCATTGTTAGATACATGCAATTAATGTCAATTAAATAGCTTCCAAGTAAACAGCAGATTTTCAATTCTTTTTTTTATAACCACCAAATAGCACGGTGTGGTTTAAATAAAATATCAGGATGATTTTGAGATCCACCTGCTTCTCTTGCCATGCAGATAAAAAAGGGTGAAAAAAACACCAAGAGCCCATTCACTAGAAATAATCCACCTGAAACAAAACACCAAACACTAATCCCCTAAAACCCTTATCTCCTCTTTGACACTGTTGTAACAAACGCTTCCAACGTCCTGTGCCAACTTTGCTCATGTGTTCAGTGGATTTTAATTAGAGCTCTGAGAGGTTGGGAACACTGGCTGGAGGACCATGCTTGCTTATTTCACAAGGTACCTACACCAGCCTTTTCATCCAACTTTCTGTAGCTTGACGAAAGCAATGTAAAAAAGGGGAGGGGGAGATTTTACAAAATTAAAAATGCAGGGAGGGGTATTTTTTTCTTTGAGTGCACTTTTGAACTTGTTAGCAAGAAGCTTTGCAAATAATTCCTGTTAGTGTCAGAGCTCAGCAGCAGAGCAGAAACTATTTGCTCCAAGAAATTATTGCAAGCCATGTGAAAAGTCTGTAAGGGCAGCCAATCCACATCCCATTTTCCCCTAAAGTAGGTCAAAAACTAGCTTCATTGATTTCTTTAAAAAGATGATAAGTGGTAGGGTTAGATCTGATGATCACTTGGTTCCGCTGGTAACTTCCTCCTAGGCAATGAGGTGTTCATACCAATGTTTGACTGAGGGACGGACATTTATTGAGTCAATTGGGCTGGGGTGTTGGCCTTGTAGGATCCTACTGCCAAGATGTGGTGATGGAGCCTATGTATAAATAGATTGTACCCCTTCTATTGCAGGCCTTTCTTACAAGCAGATCACCTGCCCACTCTTTGAATAATGTGGGATAAGCTGGTCATCCCTGTAGGGACTGAGCAAGATTTTTGTTTGTTTGTTTCCCTTTAAATTGGCCTGAAGAAAGCCTTTGCCCACCCATCCCTCAAATGAAACAGCAGACAAGTTATGGGTTAAGCTAGGACTTTTATTTAAAAATAAGCTGATCTGCACCAATCATTACACCTTAAATCAGGGTTTGTAATGTGCTTGCAAAGCAAGCTTCCTAATAGGGCAAACCCACCCTGACTCACAGCCAGACCCTACTCGTCACAGCCTGCACACCAGTACATAGAGGGTATGGAGGGGCATACTCCAGCCCATGACTGCAAAGCCTTAAGGCTCATCAGATGCTCCCCCAACCCTGAAGAGGCCCACAACTGAGTCACCCAGATTGCAAAGCCTTTAGGTACCCTATTCGTGGACACCCTCCATCATTCATCTCTTGGGGTGCTTGCCAGTTCAAACCCCCCTCAACCCATGATCTTTCCACCTTCCCAGTCAGGGCCTAAACAGTTATACCAGGCCTATTTAAACCTCACCCCCTTAGACCACATGGAGCAGGCTAAAAAAGCCCCCTTACGGCCAATTTGAATGAGGCCCCAAAAATTCCTGCCCAGCCCCTCATTGGTGATTAGTTAATCCCACAAGGTCTTAAAAAGAGGGCGGGCAGGTGGGGAGCTTATGCTGGGCAGAATGCCCAGGGGATGGTGGCTGCCACCAGACCTGGCCAACTAGCCACCCCTGGACTGGTTAGCACTTGTGTGCTGACCCTCAGTAGGCTCCCCAATCCCTCATGATTTGTCCGAGGAGGTGGGGCAGACAAACGCAGGTGCCTGTGCTATAGGCAGACACCAGTCTTTCCACCAGTTCCACATTGTTCTTTTGAGAAAGTGTTTTTAATGCTGATGCCTGCTCTCAGTGGTTACTCAGGCCATAACTAGAGTTGGCAGCAATAATGTAGGTTGCTACAGCATAGGCAAGGATAACTGGCAAGTGCCCGGAAGCATCTAATGGTGAAAGGTGGCTCTGAAAACAACCCATCATTGATTAGTGCAGCCATATGGTTGGAGATAACATGTCCTTGGTATTGAGAAGCATTAACCAGTCCCTTAGTTGCTGGAATGGAGTGGCACATGGTAGAGGGGAGAAGGAATTGAGGCTGAAACCTCTTGGCATACTAGGTTAAATGGAGGCTGGCTAACTTTGGAATCAGGGTATATCTGCCTAAGGCTGCCAACTCCAGATTGGGAAATTCCTGGAGATTTGAGGATCATATCTGGAGACAGCAGAGTTCAGGGAAACGAGGGAACTGAGTGAAGATTGGCGTCACTCAAGGACTTCTGTTTCTCCTGGACCATAGCTTCACAGCTTCAAAGTGGCCATTTCATCCAGGGGAGCTGATCTCTGTAGCTGGAGTCTAGTAGTCATTTGACCCCTCTCCCTGGTCAGTGGCAAACCTAGGTCTGTC
Source organism: Gekko gecko (assembly GCA_029375565.1). Lineage (NCBI taxonomy): Eukaryota > Metazoa > Chordata > Lepidosauria > Squamata > Gekkonidae > Gekko > Gekko gecko. The sequence goes on from JAPDNY010000009.1 coordinate 41,072,982, forward strand.
TGAAATGTTGGTACCCATTGGACATTACCTGTTAGCATCAACATACACTTTAAAAAGTGAAGAATGTTCTATAATGTAGCCAAAGATAAAAATCATGATTTAACCCACATGCTTGGTGTCATGTCATCATTCAGCAGTGTGGGGGCATAAGCCTTTATTGTCAGCAGAAGGTTCCTTGCACAAGAGAAATGTGCCCATGTCAATGGAACAGACTGGTAAGATCCAAATCTATTACCTTTCTTTCTCATTGGCATACCAAACCATATTATTATTTTGTATTAAAGTACAATTTTGAAATCAAGAAGCCTGGAGGTAAATGGTATTTATTAATAAATGTATAGAGATTACATACCAGTTTTCCACAAATCATTCTGGCTCCGATCACATGCAAAATTTGCCGCAGAAGAGCAGTGAATGGTGGGTGGAGATTGGGGGTGCCAGCACATGGACACATCTGGCAAGTGTTGCGCATCTGTCCCCAACCCGTATCGTCCAGCCGAAGATTCAGAGCTTAGAAGTACCTTGGAAAGTCCACTACCAAATGGTTTGCGACAGGCTGCAGACGGACTGTCTGTGTGTGATCGCTCCAGCGTGCTCCTATCGTGTCCCTGCTTCCTTGTTGAAGCGCACCAGAAACATGCGCCAGCAAGAAAAAAAACGGTTCACTGCCATCGCATCTGATTGCATAGGGGTAGGTCAAATTGCAGTGGTGCAAATAGCCTTGCCTCCCCCCCATGTTATCTGGCTTGTGTGACTGCAGCCTAAATGTGGTTCATACTAATCAGTCCAGTTATTATCCATCAATTTGGTTGGTTGATATTCCACTTTCAAGAAGGCTATGTAATTTCTATCTCCATCTTCTCCAATAAGCTGTATTTGGTTCTTCCCTTTGGCATTCTGATCTGTGAGGTAGATTAAGCCAAGAGAATGACTGGTTCAGGATCACTCAGTGAACTTCTTGGCTGAAAAGAGAATTGAACCCATCTTATTCCAATGTAGATGTTCTTTTTTATGTCACATCTATTTATATTTTTCCTTCAGAATACATTGTGTTAACTTTAGGCTGAGAAGGCAGTGAAATATTCTCCCTAATATTACACTGTAAACCTAGACCAATATGACAGCGTGCACATTTCACAGCCAAGTGAAAACTAATAAATGCTGCTGTTAAACTAAGTTCTAAATTGCGATTAAGTGAAAATAACTTATTCTGGCTGAATTTAATCTTCACTTATAGTAGTAATTGTCAGGTTCACACAGCCTTTTGATCACAGGACCACAACTGGTCAAATGGTCACTTGCGTGAATAAGCCCTCACACAACCCTAGACGACAGGGCTTCAACAAAATACCAAAAGGGACACCCAAACAGGTATAATGCCACAACAAGCAAGTCTGCTACTCTCCCACTAAGCATGACCTATGCTGCTTTTTCATACTTGATATCTAATGACAATGGTCTGTTCATGGGCTCCTATAACACTTGAGCTGGAAGTAGTACCTTAAGATCTTTTGTGGGGTCAACATGAATCCCAGATAAAAATGCAGTAAATATAGTGTATAAATACATTGTAATCTGTGCAAGAATGGAAGAAAATCGTTTTAGAGGACCATGAAGCATTGTTCTACAATTTGTGTTATAATCCTCGTGTATTACCAGTAGGCCACAAAACAGCTGGAGCTGTGAGGCTCACTGAACACTGTGAATTTCTCTAGTGTCTGGCTATTACTCAAATGTTGGTGTTAGATATTAAATAATAACTTTGTGCTGAAAGATCAAGTTCGGTATCCGTGCTAGTCTGTCTGCAGTATTAGAAATGCGAGCCCCGGCCCCCGCCGAGCCCGCGCTGGTGGGGAGGGGCTGATTTGCCTCCGCGAGAGGCATGAAGAATGAAGATGCCAATAGGGGGCAGAGCCAGCCTATTTAGGTCTGGCTCTCGCCCCTCCCTCGCCTGTTTGTCAGCGCGCTCGGCTCCGACAGCAACTACGGTGTCGGAGGTCCTGCGCGCAGGAGAAGGAGTGCTGCGCTGCTGGGTGCTGTCGGCCTTTCGGCTGGTCAGATAGCAGCAGCAGCAGCAGTAGGAAGCTATAGAATCATCGATCCCGCCTTGGAGGCGGCGGCGGCGGCTTCAGCAGTCCGGTGCCCTTCTGAGCGGCTGTAGCTGCTTGTGAACGGAGGCACTCAGCGTTTGGCGGCATTCGGCTGTTGGGGCTGCTTTAGATACGAGCTCTGATACTGCGGCGGGGGCCACTGGGCTGTAGAGGCCGCGCAAGTTTTTGTGCTGTGGGCTGGTCCTAGTATACCCTTCCTGCGTAGAAAGAGCTATAGGTGTTAGTGGGGTAGTGTCTTCCAACACACACACGGTGTGGTGAGGCCGTGGTCGGTTGTGCTTTTCGCCCTGCATCTTCCTCCCCCCCCCCCAGTTCCCCTTAAAATCAGGGTGGGAGTATATAGGCCCATAGTCCATTGGCAATAGGGCGGCTATTTGGCGGGAGAAGTTGACGGCCGTTTGCCATATTTGAATTCGGCAGCCATTTTAGATACTTCTCTGGCTCTATTTAATTCTACAGGCGGCCATTTTAATTTTTTTCCTTAACAGCGGCCATTTTAGGGGCCTTCTTTTACAGCAGCATTTTGTGGGGCTTGTTGGGCGGGCCATCTTAGATCGCTTAGCCATGGCTCCTAAGAAGGGTACTGGGGTTTCTAAGGGAAAACAACCCGCTCCCAAACGGGCTGGGACAGTTCCTGTACTGGGCAGGCAGCCTATTCAAAAACGGCCTGCTTTGGTCCCTTCATATGCTCCTGCAGAGGAACCTGTGCCTGCGGAAGTTACGGCAGGTGTAGTTACATCACCGGGGTTCTTGGCGCCTGCTCCTCCGTCAGGCTCTGTGCAATTGGCTGTGGTTCCTGGGATGCCCACCGGTGTTATTTCACCGGCTCTTTTGGAAGCGTTCTGGGACGGTCCGGTCAGTAGGGCCATTCTGGATAGATTAGCTAGCATTGAGCGGCGTCTGGATGGGCCTTTGCCCTCGGCGCCGCCAGCTATGTCTTCTATGGAGTCTTTTCAGGCCCAGGTACTGACCCGTCTTTCTGCTATTGAGGGCCGGTGTGCAGGTCTACCAAGCCAGGCTGTTGTACCAGTGAGAGATGACGCACGACCGGCTTTGATGGAGGCTGCCGCGGTGGAACGACAGGGCGAGGATCAGCAGGTGGATGTCCGCAGTGTCCCATCTCAGGTGTCAGGTAGGCCTATTGCAACTCAAACACAAGACATCACTTGGCCATGGGGCCCGGTGGGCTTGCAGGCTCCCACTGTGTCACCTATGTTCATGCCAGGCGAGGCATCTATGCCTCCGGCAGTCAGTACGCCTGCTCCATCAAGATCTGTCGAGGCTACACAGGTTCATCCTGCGGCAGATGGGGTAACAGCGGCTGGCACTTTGCTGGATCCTCCCGCTGGTGATGGTTTAATGACGTCACCGCCTGGTGAATCTTCATTAGCCACAGTGGGCACGGCCCCACCGGCCTGCTCAGGTTTGCAATTGCAGGGTGGGGTGTGGACTGGTTGCGCTCCCCCAGATCCTGGTAATAGGACTTATGAGATGGTGCCAGCAAAGGAGTTGCCATCAGGGGAGCTTGCCATGCCATTAGGTGACCACCTCACTGCGGCTACCAGGGAGAAGATCCTGCGGGGAGATTATGTAGATGTCTTCTCCTTGTTATATAGGGAATTGGATAAGAAGGATCGTGAGGACCTTGATGAGCACGATAAAGAACGCTTGAAGCGTCGTAGAGTGGACAGGATTTATGCTAACTGGTACCCTGGCTTTTTAATCTATGCGGGGGTGCTAGTTAGGGCAAAACCTGAAAGGGCTTCATCGTTGCTCCAATATATGGATATAATCCATAAGGGTTATTCCGATTTTGCTGGGTCTGCCTGGATGGAGTACGATAGGACCTTCAGGATGAAGGCAGCTATATATCCAGCTCTCCGTTGGGATTTGATCCATCCACATATTTGGATGCAGACGATGTCCCCCGCCAGGCCAATGGGGGGAGCATTCAGACAGTGGGCATGTTGTAAAAAAGGCTAATGCAGCCAATGTTGGGGTCACTCGGTCCCCAGGTGGCCAGGCAGTGCAAGGGCGCCCTTTATGTTGGGAGTTTTCCTCCCTAGGGTCCTGTGGCCGTAGGCCATGTCCCTTTCGGCATGAATGCCCCCTCTGTGCCGGCTCCCACTCCTTTCCGTCCTGCCCCAAGTCAAAGTTCAGATCTGCTGCTAGGGATGGCAAGGGTGGCAGACGTCAAGGAGGGGGGTGGTCAGGCCTTACCTGACAAAGGGACCCAGTCCAATTAAGGTCTCAGTGTTGGAGCGCCTGTTGCGCCTTTACCCTAAGTTTGCCGATAGGCAGTATTTGTTAGAGGGGTTCAGGTTTGGCTTTCACATTCCCTATATGGGTGAGAGAGGTTCCTTTTCTGCTCCTAATTTGCCCTCAGTTCGTGGCATGGAGCAGGTGGTTAGAGCCAAGATTCTGAAAGAATGTTTGGAAGGCAGGGTAGTTGGTCCTTTTCCCTTTCCTCCGGTGCCTAACCTGCGGGTTTCGCCCTTGGGTGTAGTGCCAAAAAAGGCACCTGGTGAGTATCGCCTCATTCACCATTTGTCTTATCCTCACGGCAGCTCGGTGAATGACGCCATACCTAGTGAACTCTGCTCTGTTAGGTACACTTCTTTTGATGAGGCGGTTGGTATGGTCCGTAGCTGCGGGCGGGGGCCGAATTGGCTAAATGCGATATCAAGTCGGCCTTTCGTCTTCTGCCGGTCCATCCAGATGACTTTGTCCTTTTGGGTTTCTCCTTTGATGGGCAGTATTATATGGACAGGGCCCTCCCAATGGGATGCTCTGTGTCCTGCGCTGCATTTGAAAGGTTCAGTTCCTTTTTGGAATGGGCTCTGCGTGCACGCACGGGCTTGTCCAGTACTGCCCACTATTTGGATGATTTTTTATTTGCCGGCCCCGAAGGATCTGGAATTTGTGCACAGTTATTGTCCAATTTTGAGCAGATGGCTCTGGAACTTGGAGTTCCCTTAGCCTCTGAGAAAACAGAAGGCCCTAGTACGGTCTTAACTTTTCTAGGTATTGAGTTGGACACTGTGCTACAGGTGTCACGCTTGCCTCTTGAAAAATTGGCTAACCTTCTTCGGTTAGTTGAGGAAGCGTGTACTAAAACTAAATTGACACTCAGGGAGTTGCAACAGCTAATTGGGCACCTTAATTTTGCGTGTAAAGTGGTGGCCCCAGGGAGGGCATTCTTGCGCAGGCTGTGCGACTCAACAATAGGTTTAAGGCGTCCACATCATAGGACAAGGGTTACTCAAGGGATTAGAGATGACTTGTCGGTTTGGCGGGACTTCTTGGCCTCTTATAACGGGGTGTCTTTCTGGAGGACCGATCTCCAACTTGAGGCTGAACTGCAGGTCACCTCTGATGCAGCAGGCTCTTTGGGTTTCGGTGTTTACTTTAGGGGTCACTGGTGTGCAGAAGACTGGCCTTCTGAGTGGATTCAGGCCGGATGGACACGTGACCTGACGTTTCTGGAGTTTTTTCCCATAGTGGCAGCTGTGTACATATGGGCTGATGACCTGGCTTGCCAGACAGTTCACTTTTGGTGTGATAACATGGCAACAGTTCAGGTCATCAACTCCTTAACGTCTCGGTCACCCAGAGTAATGGCGCTTGTCCGGGCCTTTACCCTCCAATGCTTGCGCTACAATATTTTGTTTAAGGCCAGGCATGTGCCAGGAGTCAATAACGGGGTCGCTGACGCTCTGTCTCGGAAACAGATGGAGAGGTTTCGTCAGTTGGCCCCGGACTCCGACCGAGTAGCGGTAAGAATGCCCGAGGACCTGTGGCAGATTGGAGGGCTGAAGCCGAGAGGGCAATGGGCTTAGCTCTTGCACCCAGCACACGCCGGGCTTATAAGCGGGCCGGCCAGCAGTTTGTGGCCTTTAGGCAGAAGGTGGGCCTTCAGCAACTCTGGCCTATCCCAGTGTCACACCTGATCCAATTCTGCGTGTCTGTGAAAGGTAAGGGTCTGTCTGTCCGTTCCATCCGGGGCAAGTTGTCAGCCCTTGCCTTTGCAAGTAAGGCCGGGGGTTTCAGGGATGACACTGGGGATTTCCGTATTCGGAAAATGCTGGATGGCTGGGCCCGTGAGGATGGTGCTCCCCCTGACACAAGAGAACCTTTTTCCCCTTCTGTACTTAAGGGTTTGAAACCCCAATGGGTTTCTTTGTGTTCGGATGCATACGAGGCTGCCTTGTTTCATTCAGCAGCCTTGGTTGCATTTTTCTGGGCTCTTAGAATTAGTGAGTTAGTAGCCCGCTCCCGACAGGACAAGTCGGGATATGCGTTAAGCATAGGGGATGTTCGGGTAAGTGATGAGGGCCTACAAATTACAATTCGGCGTTCTAAGACCGACCAATTGGGCAAGGGCACTATAATTTCAATGGGCCCTTGTTTTGATTCTGACCTTTGTCCAGTTGTAGCACTCCGCACATATTTGGCTTTGAGGGGGAGTAGTATAGGTCTCCTGTTTATACACAGGGATGGATCGCCCTTGACCAGGTTTCAATTTTGGGCAATTACCAAGAAGGCTCTGGTTGCTTTGGGCCTCGGGGGTTTCCAATTTGGGACTCACTCTTTCAGAATTGGGGCAGCTTCCACGGCTGCAGCTATGGGCTATCAGGGACCTGACATCCAAAGAATTGGCAGGTGGCGGTCAGCACGTTATAGGACGTATGTACGGACCTGCAAAGTCTGAGCTGCTCATTCAGTTTTGTTATAACGGGAATGGAGCATGTTGTTTTTGAGCCTTAGTGCTCTTGTCTTGTTTTGGTTAACTAGTTTCTGTTTCAGGTGCGGTTGGTGGCCGGAGAAGGAGCCGTGTGCTGATCTGTGGCCACAGCATGGTGTTCTGGGCCGCGCACCAGGCCAAGAGAACGACCATCGGATCCCAGTTGGGATGCAGTGAGCTGGCAGAGGTCGAGTGGCTTGGCCGAAGAGGCATGCACTGGCCTCAGTTGATGCCGCTACTGTTTGGGGAGAGACGTGGTCCTCCGCCTGATGTACTGCTGATACACCTTGGTGGTAATGACTTGGGTCTCATGAAAGGTAAGGCCCTAGTCATTCAGGCCAAGGCAGATTTGGCTGGCATTGCGGACCGTTGGCCGGGGGTGCAACTGGTCCTGTCAGCGATTTTACCGCGTCAGGTGTGGCGCAGTATCGGTGACCCTCGGTGTCTGGACCGGGCGAGGCGGAATGCCAACCGGCAGTTTAAGAATGCCATGGAGGGCGGTTTGGGCATCTTTTTATTGCACCCTGATATACGGGTCGAGTTCCCTGACCTGTATAGGGGGGACGGGGTGCACCTTTCTAACAAGGGCAACGACATTTTTCTTTCAGATCTGAAGCGAGGGGTCCTGGCGGCGCTGGATCGCTTGGTGGGGGCCAAGGCCTAAGCAGAGGCTTGGCCTTTGCTGTGGCGGGGTAGCGCGATCTGGATGGAAATGGTGAGCACCGGGGCATTGTTATAAAGGAAATAAAGGGTCCTCCAGGAACGGCTTTCGGGCCTTTGCGGCTCAAGGCCGGGAAGGGGTGATCTTCCTTGGAACAATCTGGCCCGGCCTACCTTAGCGGGCCTTTGCGGCTTCTGGGGTGGTGGGTCAGGGGTTCTTTTCAACATGCCAAGCTGCTGGTCAAAAAGCTACCTTCGGTGGCTTGTGATCGGAGCAGGTGCGTCGCCCAGAAGGAAATGCAGGTGGTCTGGAGTTTGACACCTGTCATATTCCTCAGTACATTCTGACAACCCCTCGCTAGTATTTGTCGTTATTAAATAATTAATAAAGTGGCCCTTGTTAAATCCATATTGGTGTCTGTCTCTTCATTCCGACTGGGGGGGCAATGCGAGCCCCGGCCCCCGCCGAGCCCGCGCTGGTGGGGAGGGGCTGATTTGCCTCCGCGAGAGGCATGAAGAATGAAGATGCCAATAGGGGGCAGAGCCAGCCTATTTAGGTCTGGCTCTCGCCCCCTCCCTCGCCTGTTTGTCAGCGCGCTCGGCCCACCCTCCCACCCTATTTTTAGTGCAGGTCTCACCGGCTGCCTTTTCCTGGAGCCAGGTAGGAATTTTTCGCCTCCATCGGTTTGGCCTATGGATGGGGGTGTTTTTGCCTACCTTGCACTGATGATGGTGGTGTTGGTATATTGGCTTTGGGGGGCCGGGTTGTTAAATAGTATGGTCACTTTAAGTTTGGCAGGGTAGCACGATCTGGATGGAAATGGTGAGCACCGGGGCATTGTTATAAAGGAAATAAAGGGTCCTCCAGGAACGGCTTTCGGGCCTTTGCGGCTCAAGGCCGGGAAGGGGTGATCTTCCTTGGAACAATCTGGCCCGGCCTACCTTAGCGGGCCTTTGCGGCTTCTGGGGTGGTGGGTCAGGGGTTCTTTTCAACATGCCAAGCTGCTGGTCAAAAAGCTACCTTCGGTGGCTTGTGATCGGAGCAGGTGCGTCGCCCAGAAGGAAATGCAGGTGGTCTGGAGTTTGACACCTGTCATATTCCTCAGTACATTCTGACAACCCCTCGCTAGTATTTGTCGTTATTAAATAATTAATAAAGTGGCCCTTGTTAAATCCATATTGGTGTCTGTCTCTTCATTCCGACTGGGGGGGCAATGCGAGCCCCGGCCCCCGCCGAGCCCGCGCTGGTGGGGAGGGGCTGATTTGCCTCCGCGAGAGGCATGAAGAATGAAGATGCCAATAGGGGGCAGAGCCAGCCTATTTAGGTCTGGCTCTCGCCCCCTCCTCGCCTGTTTGTCAGCGCGCTCGGCCCACCCTCCCACCCTATTTTTAGTGCAGGTCTCACCGGCTGCCTTTTCCTGGAGCCAGGTAGGAATTTTTCGCCTCCATCGGTTTGGCCTATGGATGGGGGTGTTTTTGCCTACCTTGCACTGATGATGGTGGTGTTGGTATATTGGCTTTGGGGGGCCGGGTTGTTAAATAGTATGGTCACTTTAAGTTTGGCGGGGTAGCGCGATCTGGATGGAAATGGTGAGCACCGGGGCATTGTTATAAAGGAAATAAAGGGTCCTCCAGGAACGGCTTTGGGCCTTTGCGGCTCAAGGCCGGGAAGGGGTGATCTTCCTTGGAACAATCTGGCCCGGCCTACCTTAGCGGGCCTTTGCGGCTTCTGGGGTGGTGGGTCAGGGGTTCTTTTCAACATGCCAAGCTGCTGGTCAAAAAGCTACCTTCGGTGGCTTGTGATCGGAGCAGGTGCGTCGCCCAGAAGGAAATGCAGGTGGTCTGGAGTTTGACACCTGTCATATTCCTCAGTACATTCTGACAACCCCTCGCTAGTATTTGTCGTTATTAAATAATTAATAAAGTGGCCCTTGTTAAATCCATATTGGTGTCTGTCTCTTCATTCCGACTGGGGGGCAAAGGGCAAGAGTCCAGTAGCACCTGAAGAAGAGAGCAGTGACTTGCGAAAGTTCAAACCCTGCCACATTTTTTGTGCTGAAATACTGCGAAAATGAAGACAGCATTTCAACAACTTCTCCAATTCTTCCACTTATGCCTGCTGAAGAAATAGTAGAAGAAAAGAAAGAGGGACCAAGGTTCAGTACTTCTGATGGATTATTCTCCTACTGATTATAAGTTATACCTTGGGCTACTTGGCCTGGAAAGTTGTAGTGTAGTTATATCTAGCAGGTCACAGTGGCAAAACATAATATTTCAAAGACGTTTTGGCAATGATAATATACAGCAGTGATGAATATATGATGTAGTGCTTCAGTGAAAACTGAGAGCTTCATGTTAGGAAACAGAATGTTATGTTATATGCTGACTGCTTAATATAACAGCGCTGAAGCACTCCAGAGAGAGATTTATCCTTTATGTAGTTTTGTCTTCTACACCACATGATCAATGAAAAATTGCTCTGCTGATGTAACACAGGGATCCTTGTTTCATATACACGTAAAAGCACTTGTGATTCTCAAAACTATATAGATTTTATCCAAGCATCGATGCATAATTATGAGCTCTTGCCCTTGTATGGCACTCAGGTGCAAGAGGATGTGCCAGGTCATCTTTTCACCAATGATTTCATCTATGCATATCCATGGTAAATTGTTTGAATAATTTTGCATTAAACATCATAACTTTCTTGTTTCTAATAGCATCAGATCTTTCCAGAGTAGCTGTGTGGCCACCAGGATCTACTTAGGCAGATTTATGATTTGAGGATTGGTTGATTCAGACTACCGTAAAGTACAAAAGTGGTACACATGTCATGGTTTCAGCTACCCCTATTTTAAAAACCTGTACTTTGGCTTCTTCTGGAAAGCTTTTCCTGTCACAATGTCAGTAACTAACCCTCTTCAGCAAAATCCCAAACTCCAAACTATGAAAGGTGATGGGGTGGGGGAATTCTAGTCCCTCCACTGGAGGATAGTCTTGCAGCTTGCAGAAGGGACACTCCAGAAGCTGGGTTTTTAAGTACTAGAGGAAACGAATGTATAGTCATGTAATAGCCATTTTGTCCTAGCCACAATCTGATCTTTCTATGTGAAAGCCAAATGACATTAATCTAAGCACTGTTTCAGTGAATTATTCTTCAGCGAACTATTCTTGCCTCATTCAACAAGACCATAATGGCCTATGGTCAGGTAACTCACTGGTTGTCATTGTTGGTAGGAAAAAGGATTCTTATGACCAAAAAAAAAAAATCAAAGCCGTACATGAATGGGGCTGCAAAGAAGCATGCAATGGGATGCTGCCACCATCATAATGCCAGGTGACCAGGCTTTTTCTCCATACCAAGCAAGTACATCTCTCTGCTAAAAAACGGCCTTGTGTAAGATCATCAGAAAGGAGATAAACTTTTTTTTGCAAGGGGAGAAAATCACCATGAAATGTCTTTCCCATTTGGGGGACAGTTCCTCATGGGTTTTTTCATAGGTTTTGGGCCCATACTGCTACTTTTTATCACCTAATTCTCACACCCATTTTTGTGCCTTTAAGTTCTTGCTGGGGGGGGGGGCTATTCTCTCCCCTAGTTCTTTTGAAACCACTTTTTTCTGGGAAAAGATTTTTGAGTTGGCTTTTTCCTTGTGCATAATGTTTCTGTTGGTTTTCTTTGTCCGGATCATTTCCACCCATCTATGGCCCACTTTTCAATGATTTGCACTCTTGTTGTTGTCAAACCACTCCCACCCCCAGATTAGTTGTTATATATAAATTTAAAGGTTGATATTGATATATGAAAATGAAAGCTGTCAGTTCAGGGAACTTGCTTAAACTATCATTTCAACACTACATAGATATATAGACTGAGTTCAGACTGGCAATTTGCCCCACTATAGCCACGTTTCAGCCACATTTTCCAAGCGGGTTAAAGGGGGTGTTTACACAGGCACATCTGTCTGGCGTTCCCCACCCGTAGTCAACTCATGCTGTTCCACTTCGCTCCCGCATTTAAAAGATACCTGATAAAAGTGGTAGCAAATCCCAGAAAGCGCCTTTATCCTGCATTATTCCGCTTCCTGGAAGTGTGAACACGAAGCCGAAAAGCCAGGAGTGACCCGCCTTTATAGTGTGCGCCTGGTGTTTCTGCGCATAAGGCAGCAGCAATCGGATTGGCTGTGCTCCGTTCTACCGCCCAATGCAGTGCTGGTGCAATGGGATCCTCCCCAAATCAACCGGATGCCTATGTGTGTATAAACGTATGAGTGCATGAGCGCATCCGTCCGAATTACCAGGGAAAAGCCGTTTACAGCCGTGCCTCCGGGCCAGCAGTCAGAATGCTCCTGTGTGTCTCCTTCCAGTATGCTCCCGCATCTGTTGGCCACATGTGACAGTTTATTCCGGGGCTTTTTTGCCACAATTGGCTCCCACTGCAAATGGCCAGTCTGAACTCAGCCATAGTGTTGAAATGATAATTTAATCAAGTTCCCTGAATTGCCAGCTTTCATTTCTTTTAAGTAAGTCTCTAGTCTCTTCTCTCATTCAACAAGACTTACTTTTTTTAAAAAAAGGAAAGCTCGGAATTCTGAGAACTGGGTTAAATATCACGACAGCACTATGTCAATGGGCTTTTCTTCATTCTCCTTTTCCTCATTTTACTTGTGTAAAATGTATGTCTTACTCATTTCCCCTCATTTTACCAAGTTCCTGTTTCTTTGGGAAGGGTTTCCTGTTCCACACATGTTTTGCTCCCTCTAATGGTCAATTTGATACCAAACAGCTTTCAATGTCAAGATTTAAACTGCAGGGATATATGCTAGAATTAAAGCTGTTTGATATCGAATAACCACTAGAGGGAGCAAAACACATGCAGAACAGGACCCTCCCCCAAAGAAATAGAAACTTAACTGTGAATAAAATAAGAGTGCAGAAAAGCCCAATATATCAGTATTTTATGGGCATTTTTTAAATAAGGGTGGGGTTACACCACCAATGAAGCCACTGATGAAGACAGCACCCTCCCTTGCAAATCCTCATTATTTATGGCATGTGCAGAAGAAAATTAATGGACTCCGCAAATGTGAAAATGCACAGGGAGGGCAGATGTGCAGAGGAACCATGCCCAAACTGATTCCAATGCTTGTGGATTGGTTGCCAAGAAAATGAGGGGTAAGTGAAGTATGCAAAAAAGGACTTGGTTTCTTTTGTTTTCTTTTGGGTAGCTTTAATCTGCTCTTCTCCACTCAGTTGTGGATGCAAAACAGTTTACAATATTATTCCTCACATACATAGGCATACAGGGAGCTGCAGTGGCTCAAGTGGTTAAGATGCTGAACTGCAGGCTGTGGAAGGTCAGTAGTTCAGCTGTTCAAGACCTGGGTGCCGCATGACGGGGTGAGCTCCCACCTCTAGTTCCAGCTCCTGGCAACCTAGCAGTTTGAAAGCAAGAAACTGCAAGTAGATAAATAGGTACCGCTTCGGTGGGAAGGTAACAGCGTTCTGTGCACCTTGGTGTTTAGTCATGCCGGCCACGTGACCACAGAAAAGTATTCGGACAGCGCTGGCTCTTCGGCTTTGAAACGGAGATGAGCACCGCAACCCTAGAGTCGGATTTGACTGGCTTTCGAGCAAGGGAACCTTTACCTTTACTTACATACACACACAACAGAAAACCAAAGATTGCAAGTTAACATCTAATCTACCATCAACAAACTAATGTACAGGAAAGAGAGGAGAAGGGCAGAAAAAGGCGAGCAGGCTCCTGCCACCCATGCATACCATGCCCACCCCCTCCAGAGCATGGGTTGACAGCTTACAGGTGGCAGCATCTGCCCACCCCACCAGCAGCCAGCTCAGGAGCAACAACACTTGCCTGCTTGCCCAGCAGCAACAGGAGGCCACTCCCCAAGAGCCAGCTCAAGGGCTGACTGTTACTTGGGTGTGAGATTGCCCCCAAGGGGGAACTGTGATTCTGGGGGGCCCTCCTAGACTTTTGCCCGGGGTCCCAGAATCACGAAGACTGTGTGACTACTGCCCAGTGCAGCACAGAAGCCTCTAGGGTCTAATGGGTTCAGGAGACCGTGTGCCCTCTCCAGGGTGCCCCTTTCCCTTTCACACAAACTCACCTGGCAGCCATAACAGGGACTGTTGACTGAAGGAAGAGCCTAGGGCGATAGGATGAGCCCATAACAATCTGGGCTCCAAAGAAGTCTCACCCTTTTTTTTTTTTTGTAGGAGAAGTCTCCTGAAGTCCATTTCTGAACCCACCATAGAATCACAGAGTTGGAAGGGGCCATACAGTCCATCTAGTCCGATCCCCTGCTCGATGCAGGATTAGCCTAGAGCATCCCTGACAATTGTTCGTCCAGCCTCTGCTTAAAGACTGCCAGTGAGTTACAAAAGCCGTCTCTCAGTAAAGGGAAGCAACTGCCTTTGAGGGTGGGCACTGGGACTGAGTTTATAGGAACATGGTTGTTTTGTGCACATTTCTAGACTTTGAAGTGGTGATTTGGGAACCAGTGTGAGTCTGATTTTTTTTTTTTTTTTAGGCAGAATACCTAAGGCAGAATACCTAAGTCTTTAATAAATACAACTGAGTTTTGGAAAAGATATTTTTGAAATCTTACTCCAGTCTGCTGATATAAAATTCTTCTTTTAGACCTTTTGAGATTTTTACCTTGGCTCCTGCTACAACTTAGAAAATAACATTAAATAATGAAGACTTTTCTCCATCTGAGATCAACTAATCCTCAAAATTTAGGCATTCTGAAAATTTGCCATCAGCATCCAAGCTAATAGAGCAAAACCCATACTCTGTGAACTTGCTAATATTGTTAAACACTGCCATCCACTGGGCAATATGGAATCACGGTAAAAATTGCAGAGATGAATTCATTACATGACAATTTATTCTAACGTAATTGGCAACTCCTTACACATAATTTGCAACTGCTGTGCTATAAAGTAGGCAAGGATTATGTACTTTAAATAAGTGTGTCTTATTATAGTTGCACCAAATATATTGCAGGTGCCATACTGCAAATCTCTAGAAAGCTCTTAGGGTCTGCAAAACTAAATCTGGTGATGAGGGGAGAGGGTCTCAGACTTTAAATCTAGAAAATGTTACATCTACCTTCAACGTTTTTTAAAAAAATATTCCAACAATTTGCCAAATTATTATAAAGATTAGATACAAACTCACACCTGTAACAAGCAAGCACATATGTATTTTGTGATCCAGCCTTATTTATTATATTTTTATTCCAAGGATATAAGGACTTCAAATTTTATCATCATGACAACTCTGAAAGGTAGGTCAACCCAGAAGATAGTAAAAGCCCCATGATGTTCTGGCTATTAGAGATGTTTTGGCTGTGGTGGTGAAACAAAGCCTGCCCCCAGTATTTGAGCTCAGATGGTTTTTCCAGGACCATGTAAACATTGCTGTCCAATAAGTCAGAAGACACAACCAAGGGATAGATTCATGAGCACAGCTAGATTTAAGAGCACAGGTAGCTCCCTCCCCCCTCTTACTTTTTTAATCTCAAATTTTATCATTGAGAACCACACAAGTACAGCTGTGTGCTGTCTTGTTCCCTATGAGGGCACCTTCTTTAGATATTTTTATAACCAAATCTGCTGACACAAATTTCGATTTGGATTTGATTTGAATAAAGCGAGGTCACTTTGGTATTCCTTCTCAAGCTCCAGAAAGTGAGATTACTTCCAGCTATGGCATCCACACATAAAGCTGGCTTCAGTAAAAGTATAAAGTCTACATACTGCCACACTGGTTACCTCAGCACCAGCCTGACTCCAGAATGCATTCCTGTTACATGTGTGTTTGGCACAAAAATAACTGATGGACCCTCTATCTTTAAATATGGAAGCACACAGGACATTACAAGATGAAGTGGACAATATGTTACCCCATAAATAGTGCCCACTTTTCAGAAGCTGAGATGAACTGACCTTTACCAGTAATCAGTAATCAGGCTACATTTCCCAGGTATTTTTATGCCTATGTGGGACTCTTATCCCACACAATGTGCTCAGCTCAGTCTCTTCTGCTGCTGCTAAAGCACAGTAACCTTAGACATGGCAATGCTGAGAGTAAATAAAACCACAGAGCTTTAACTGCTGCCTTCCAGAAGAAATGACATAAAGAAGGATAGTTGTGCTAGAATGTGTTGTCCTTTGATACCACATGATGCAGTCAGAGAATTAAATTTTCAACAAGTCATTTACTGATAGCCACTCTGTGAGTGCTGCTCCTTCAGCTTAGGTTTCTGTGGTTCTGCAGACATTTATAGGACAGGGCTGTGTTATGGAAAAATGCCACAGAAGAGTAACTCTGTTTGTCTTTCTCTGCCAATGTTTGTTCCCAGCAAACAAGGTCAGTTTTAAATTAAATAAATAATTTCCCCAGCAGTTTAATAAACCTCCTCGACCCCTCTCCCCTGCATCACAAAGTTTATAGCACCAGTAAATTACACAGTTCCTTTTCCCAAGAAGAATCCGGAGTTCATTCTCTATTGATGGACAGCATTTGTCAATGAAGACACTGTAAGTCAGCATTTAAGGGTCTTAGAATGTGTTTGGCTACACCAAGGTTTGTGTTGTACATTTTAGTTTCTTACATTTATGAAAAGTGGATAAGGTTTGTAGGAGCATCCTTTTCATCTGTAATAGGTTTACCAAACCCTTTTAACAAGGCTGTAGACATTCTACACAGAGATCATATGCCCATCTTGTTTTCCAAATTTGTTTTTTTCTTCTTCAAAATTTACAGTCAGCTGATTAGAATTGCAGTAAGTCACAAATGTATATAGGATGTCTTAAGTCCCATTGAGTTAATGATAGTATCACAGCATCGTCACCATACAGTAGTAAAGAAATGGGAAGAGAACCAAGAAAGTGGCCCTCAACTATCCTTAGGGCTAGCACTAGTCTTTTGTTGATTGAAGTCTTATTCAATTTCTCCCACAAAAGATTTCTGGGAATAGAGGCGAAGGTACCATTCAGATCAAGAAAGGCTGCAAACAGTTTCTTCCTGCCAAAGCTAGCATATTTCTCGGCCAGATGGATCAGGAGTGGATCTACCAGCAAAAACCCCGATCTGTTCCCTACCCCAAAATTTTTGGTCATTCATCCAAGAGGAGAGCTTATTTAGTAAATGCCTTGCATAAAGCTTACCAACAATGGACAAAAGACTAATTGGGCAGTAATTTCCTGTCAAATGTGGGTCTCCTTTTTATGGATTGGGACCATTTAGCTCAAGTCCAAGAATCAGGCATTGTCCCTGTTGTATCAATGAGAGAAAAGAGAGTAGCTGGGAAGAGGCCCACCATGCCTGGTTTCAGACCATAAAGTTCTGGTTGTCTGTCTCTCTCTCTGTGCTTGTGGATTCATATGTAAGCATGTGGTCAAAGCTAATCAATAGAAAAATTGCCTCAGTTGGCATCTTCCTTGGCTCTCTTCTGATGCTGGAGAGGGAGAAAGCTTTTAGACTGTTGCATCAGCAACTGTTAGAGACAGAAAGGCAAATCTTGGCCCTGTTCACACGGAGCATTTGCCCCGCTGAAGGCACGGGAGCCCTGCGGACTTTCCGTGCTCGATCATACGAGCACATCTGGGAGGCGTAGTGCTCCCGTGGCCAACCCGCGGCTTCCCTGGAAAACGCGGGGTAAAAACTAGTAGGTCGGAAGTACTAGTTTCCGGAAACCCCGGGGCAAAGGCTGGCGTCTGATCGCGGGAGCGCCAGTATCCCGCGGCTTCCGACGCCCGCCCATGTCCCTGGGGTTTCCGGATGTTGTCAGTTTCCACGTGATGTGCACCAACGCTGAACAGCGCATGCGCACACACAAGACACCGACAGCGGCCCGCCCCCCCCCAATGGCGCATGCACATTGTGCTGCTTTTTTGCTGCGCTGCAGCACCGCAGTGTGATCGGGGCGCAGAGCTGGAGTGTGGCAACCCGGTGGCCCGTATGATCGGGCTACCGCGCCTTATTTAGCTCCAGGGCAAACTGCCACGCCTCCCCCGCGCGTTTTCTGGCCCGTGTGACCGGGGCCCCAGTGCGATAACTTGGTGATGGTACAAGTTATCAACTTATTAACTTCTAAGTCACCCAGAGTGATGGTGCTGGTCTGGGCTTTTACCCTCCAATGCTTACAGTATAATATACTGTTTACAGCCAGGCATGTGCCGGGGGTCAATAACAGGGTCGCTGATGCTCTGTCTCGAAAACAGATAGAGAGGTTCCGTTAGTTGGCTCCAGACTCTGATCCTTTTCCAGTAAGAATGCCTGAGGACCTGTGGCAGATTGGAGGGCTGAGGCCAACAGGGCGATGGGCTTAGCTCTTGCCCCTAGCACACACCAGGCTTATATGAGAGCAGGCCAGCAGTTTCTGACATTTAGGCAGCAGGAGAGCCTTTAACAGCTCTGGCCTATCCCATTGTCACATCTGATTCAATTCTGCATGTCATTGAAAGGTAAGGGTTTGTCTGTCCGTTCCATTCCATTCGAGGCAAACTATCAGCCCTTGCCTTTGCAAGCAAGGCCGGGGGTATTAAGGATGACACTGGTGATTTCCAAGTCAGAAAGATGTTAGAAGGCTGGGCACAGGAAGATGGGATGCCTCGGGATATGAGGGAACCATTTCCCCTCACGGTTCTTCAAGGTTTAAGACCCCAATGGGCTTCCTTATGTGCGGATGGATACAAGGCTACCTTGTTTCATGCAGCTGCCCTGTTTGCATTCTTTGGGGCCCTGAGAATTAGTGAGTTGATGGCCCGGTCTCAACAAGACCATTCAGGTCGGATATGCACTTTGCCTTAGTGATGTTCAGATTAGTGGGGATAGCCTGCACATTACAGTTAGGCATTCCAAGAGGGACCAATTACGGAAAGGTGTAGTGGTGTCAGTGGGTCCTTGTTTGGATCAGGACCTTTGTCCTGTCACTGCACTCCATTCCTACTTGGCCCTGAGGGGTGGGAGTGAAGGTTTTCTATTCTTATGTAGGGATGGATCACCAGTTACAAAATTTCGATTTTGGGCAATTATCAAGAGAGCTTTGGAAGCTTTGGGGCTTGGTAATTTTCAATTTGGCACACATTCTTTTAGAATCAGGGCAGCTTATCCGATAGCTGAAATTCAGAAACTTGGCAGGCGGAGGCCAGCATGCTACAAGAAGTACATCTGGACCTGCAAAGTTTAAGCTTACCTTCCTTAAGTTTAGTATGATGGGGAGGATCCATTCTTGTTCTGCCTGGATGCCCCACCGTTGTTGTTTTGCATTGTTAACTTGGTTCTTGTTTTAGGTGCTGCTGGTTGCCATGGGAAGAGCTCAGTGCTTATCTGTGGGCATAGCATGGTGTTTTGGGCCATTCACCGAGCCAAGAGGACACACAGTGGTCCCCAGTTGGGCTGCAGTGAGTGGGCTGAGGTTGTGGCTTGGCTGAAGAGGCATGCATGGGCCTGGGCTTATGCCACTATTGTTTGAGGAGAGGCATGGCCCTCCTTCTCATGTGCTTGTGATACACCTTGGTGGTAATGACTTGGGTCTTGTCAAAGATAAAGCCCTAGTTATTCAGGCCAAGGTTGATTTGGCAGAAATTGTGGACTGGTTGCCTGGGGTGCAGCTGGTCTTGTCTGCAATGTTACTGCAGCCTAGGGGATCCTAGATGCTTGAACTGGGCAAGATGAAATGCCAATCGACAGCTCAGGAATGCCATGGAAGGCAGCTTGGGCCTTTTCTTGTTGCACCCTGATATATGGATCGAGTTAATGGACCTGTATGGGGGGACGGGGTGCACCTCTCTAACAAGGGCAATGATATATTTCTTGCTGATTTCGGGTGAGGGGTGCTGGTGGTGCTGGACCACTTGGTGGGGGCGAAGGCCTATGCAGAGGCTTGGCCTTTGCTATGGCAGGGTAGCGTGATCAGGAAGTTGAAAACAGTGAGCACCTGGGCATTGTTATAAAGGAATTAAAGGGTCCTCCACAAAGGGCTTTCAGGCCTTTGCGGCTCAAGGTGGAGAAGGGGTGATCTTCCTTAGAACAATCTGGCCCAGCCTATCTCAGCAGGCCTTGCAGCTTCTGGGGTGGTGGGCCAGGGGTTCTCCTAAATATGCCAAGCCACTGGTTGAGAGCTACATTGGTTGTCTCGAGATCGGGGAAGGTGCATCGCCCAGAAAAAAATGAAGGTGGTCAGGAGTTTGACACCTGTCATATTCCTCGGTACATTTTAGCAGCCCCTCACCAGTTGTTTGATTATAAATAATAAAGTGGTCCTTGTTAAATCCATATTGGTGTCTGTCTCTTCATTCCGACTGTGGTGGCAATGTGGCATCTGTGGATCGGGAGTGAGGGTGATGGTCAAACCAGACACTGCAGCTTGACCAGTTCAAGTGCCCAAGGAGGAAACTTTCTCAGTGTTGAACATCATCATCTGAACCTGTTCACTGACTACCATCCTGTGAATGTGGTTGATGACTGATATATCTTGGTACACTTTTTGGTGTGTAGACCAGGAAAGGCATGATGTAATGATCATAGCTCAGAGCTGGAGTGATTCTGCCAAAACAAAGATGAGCCCATGAACTTAATGTGTGCACACTAATTAAATTAAAATTAAAGTTACAGTTTAATTAGTTGCAGTTCAGCTTTAAATTTTTAATAAAATCTGAGTGTAACCCATAACTTTGTTTAGCAGCTTCATTTGCCATGTGTGGCAGAAATATATGTGCAGTCAGGGCCATTCACATAGGTTTCTCCCTCCCAAGCATGTGACAGCCATGTGAGAATACACTACAAATATATATTTGAATTATAACATGCGTGTGTGTGAAGAATACCAGAGTTTGTGGCAATATGCCTGCCAGTGCTGAAAATATGCTGAACCCAAAATAGACATTTCATGGAGATGATCTGTAATAAATCTGTTGGAATGCTGGAGGCCTTTGTAGGACTGATATAATTTTATTTGAATTTTAGAAATCAACACAAACTTATGCCTTATACTTGATCCTTGACATCTATTTACCTCCTTTGTAAAACAACACAGGTCCTCCTGGTCTGACCTTGACCTATAACTAGACCTTGGCATTTAGTCATACTGTGGTTTGAGGTAGGAATAACCGCAAAACAGGATCTTCCCAGTGGCTGCCAGCCAGAGTGTTACTCACTAGCTAATGGTTGAAACGGGCTGATAAAAGATCTAGGTGGGGGAGAGTCACACATTTTATGTTTGTTGGTGTGAAATAACTGAGAATAAACGAATAAAACTGCACATTGGAGGCCACTGTTATGTCTAGCTGTGCAAAACATGCAATCTTACTAACATACATAAAATTACTTTTGATCATTTTGGCTTTCCATATAGGAACTTTTCATAAAACCCCTGTTGAACACTGAGGAATTTCTAGAAATACCCACACATACACACAGACAACTTTCTTTTAGCCATCTCTATTAAACATCAGTTTTGTAAAAACAAACAAACAAACAAAAACCCCTTCCCATTCCAACTTCCAGTAACTGCATGGTTCACCATTCCATGACATATCAACTACTTTTCAGAAGATGATATTTCTTTGGTAATTATTATGGATTAGTCACTGGATATAGCTGTACTATGAGGATCCAAGATGGATTCTCACTTTGTAAACATTTGAAATTTAAATCTAGCTATTGGTCCCAGGACCTAATGCACACGCTTTATGTAAGATAGCTTTTGTTGGGACTAGAATATCTCTGAGGGTTGATCAGGCAGATAAAATCATGCATCACAATATGGGCTGAGTTCAGACTGGCAGTTTGCAGTGGGAGCCAGTCGTGGCAAAAAAGCCCCAGAATAAACTGTTCTGGGTTTTCCCGATCACACGGGGCCGACAGATGTGGGAGCATACCAGGAGGAGGTGCTTGGGAGTGCTCAGACTGCTGGCCCGGAGGTGCAGCTGTAAACAGCTTTTTCCTCTATGTGTGTATGGGCACATGGGCGCATATGCACAGAAACACCCAGCACACACTATAGAAGTGGGTTGCTCCTGGCTTTTTGGCTTCATGTTCACACTTCCGGAAAGCGGAATAATGCGGGATAAAGGCGCTCTCTGGGATTTGCTACCACTTTTGTCAGGTATCTTTTTAACACGGGAGTGAAGCGGAACAGCACGGGTTGCGTATGGGTGGGGAATGCCAGGCAGATGTGCCTGTGTGAATGCCCCCTTTAATCCGCTTGGGAAACACAGCTGAAAAGTGGCTATAGCGGGACAAATTGCCAGTCTGAACCATGCTGTACCCAAAGCATAAAATACATGGATCTGAATTTTTGGAATTCCTTTAACACAAGTCAGCCATGCTTAATGGTAAAACTTTATAGAAGGAATTTCAGCAACAGTTTCTGATGTAACAATTACAGTGGTTAGAACTGAAGTTAGAAAAGCTTAAACTTGGTAAAATATAGTTATTCTGGGTCCCAGTTAGGCCTGATGATGTGGTTTATGGATTATGGTAAAAATTTAATTATGAAGAAAATTGATCACACTTCTTATTGCAAATGTGTTTTAGTTGTTGTTGTTAAAATGAAATAGCAAGGGTTAGAAACAGAGGAAGTTCATACTGAAAGTGAGAAACTTCCCTTCACCAAGCTGCACCCAATCAAAAAACAAAAACAAAAAAACCTCCAGAGTAATCTCATGTGTCCTTTCTTTACAAAGATTAATATTTCCCTGCTGACGAATAACAGTGCTAATTTTAAGGGTAAAATATTTTAAATGGATCTTCCAAATATTGGCAGAATGATTAAAAGACAAATTGCCCTAGAACACAAAAAAGACATTGATGAAACATTTTGAAGGTTCTTCATACGATACGAAAGTTGTTCTTGGGCATTTTCTTTACCCATTATGCAAATATGTCAACTCATTAATAATTTAAAAGTAGTAATACATTAATAATTAGGATCCCCATTAGAAATCTGACCTTTAATTGAATTCTATAGAAAAGAGACTGTGAAAAATGAGCCTGGTGATTTATGCTAAGAATAAAGGTTAAAAAGCGTTTTCCTAGTAAATCTGATTCTCCCCCCCATTATTGCCTAAGCAGATTTTTTAAAAAGAAAACTTTTTCTTCACTGATCAAATTTTTAACAGTGCTGTTTCTAGGGAAGCAGAGTATTTACTGTATATGTTTTCATAAGACAATATGTGAAATATGCCACTGCATTTTAAATGAGAGGACTGGAACAAATGGTGGCAGTTTCACCTTTCTCTCATAGATTTACGATGCAAATCTGAACAGAGTTGTACACTTCTAAGTCCACTGAAGTCAAAGCTGTAGCTATGTTTAAAATTGCAGCATTAGAGAAACAGGTTCCAGATTCTGTTTAGGTTGAGTTTAATAGTTTGGCTTCAGCTTTGGCTTCCATCTGCCACAGATTGTATCACAAGCCCAGTGAGATGGCAGAGAGGTAAATTAGTAGAATGGACTGTAGTACTTCAGACTGCGAATGACAAATTACATTTTACAAAATTCCCTGAAATGACCATTCTCTGTAAATGACCTAAGCGGGGAAGCATGTGTGCCCCAGTGTGCTATTTTTTAAATTTGCAATGGATCTTTACTGAGACAGAAATAAATATGTAATACTCCCCACCTCCAGACTGAAGTGGTTGACTTCATTCTACTGTCTTGGGATTCTACCACCTCATTCACTGTTATGACAGTTCAGTCTCAGGATGCTACGATGGGACAGTGTCATCATATATCACCTGATGATTTTAAGTTACTGTGGACGTGGGCAATTGGCTTGGAGAGTTACAGCATCCTAACTCTGTGAGTAGTCCATGTCAAAGCAGTTTGATTTAGTTTCTTATCCTTGGGTAAGTATCAAACAGCAGTCAGAACTTTCTTAAATGTCTTCTTACCAGAGAGAACATGAGCGCTACTGCCTAGCTGGTGCCATCTTGGACCGGAGAGCCAGGGTAGTCCATGTCCATCATGGTTCATATTAGGATGCTGGACAGATTTTATCAAGTTGGTCCAGAGAGTGCTAAATGCTTTCCTAAGACAAGGAAAGGTCCCATCTGCATTCAGTATATCTTTCCTGGGTTTTGATCTGCAATCTGAAGATTGTACAGGTCTTCTGGATTTAGCTACCACATTATTCTGTAAGACCAGATTTCTATTGGGGGGGAATGGCATCAGCATCTTGTCACTGTACAGAATGCTCATCGCTCTTTGTTGAACTCATCTATGCTGCAGAAGTTTATGTCAATTATTTGACCAAGGTCACTCATACTACAGCTTTTTGGCAACTGGATGGTTCTCTGCTATTCACCAGCAAAAACACTAAATGTGCCAACTTTAAGAACAAAAGGACTTGTGCTGTATTTTAAAATAAGGGAGCCATAGCTGTTATACTATTTCATGTATTGGTGTGTCTCCACACAACACAAAACACGAAACACGAAACTTCCTCTTATGATTGTAATATTGCATTACAACAAATAGAAACAGAAATGTAACGTATTCTTGATAACTTAGGCTGTGGTCACACGCACCAGTTGAAGCAGACGGGAAGCAAGGCTATTTCCTCCAGGGGAATTTGACACACAGTTGCGAGATCACACATCCCTTTGTAGCTGTGGGCTCAGCCCATCATTGTGTGATCAGATGCAACTGCGGATGAGTCTCTTTTTTTGGTCGTTTGTTTTCCATGTGCATAAATGAAGAATCATACCTCTGCACTGAGGGCCCCCTATGGAGTATGTGATGATGTGCATACTGCAAAGAGGGGGAAGGCACCAAGCTAGACCATCCCAAATGGCATGAGAATGTGCTTGTGCGATCAGACAGGGGAATGTCCGTCCATGGCCCACTGGAACCCATTAGAGCCGGACTTTGCTTCTGTGGCAGAGCAGCATGGGGTGCTGATGACTGCAGAATGCTTCCCAGATGTTGCTGTCTGATCATGCCCTTTAGATCC
This sequence comes from Gekko gecko, assembly GCA_029375565.1. Classification (NCBI taxonomy): domain Eukaryota; kingdom Metazoa; phylum Chordata; class Lepidosauria; order Squamata; family Gekkonidae; genus Gekko; species Gekko gecko. The sequence goes on from JAPDNY010000009.1 coordinate 41,097,491, forward strand.
ATCAGGCATTCACACCTATGTTGGATCTAAACACGTATGTGATCACAGCCTCAGATGCCTTTGCTAGAAGGTATTATCTATGAAAGGTATGATCATGAAAACTTTATTATTCATTTGAAAGATTTATATGCCAACCCACCAAACCTGTTCAAGGTGGCTCACAACTAAAGCAGTAAGAGAAAATTAAGCAAAAAGCAGTAAAACAATAAGAACAAATCATACCAATTTAAAACAAATAAAAACACAATCAGTAAAACATGTAAATAATAGACAACAAAAGCACGCAAAGACCGTAAATCAGCTAAAAATGATAGAACCCCATTAAAAACCATGAAGGGGAAAGAAATATTTTGGTATAGTGCCTGAAAGGGAGTAAACTAGGCACCTGGCAAGACTCAAGGAGGATGGCACTCTGAAGGCAAGGTGCCAACACCAAAAAGAAAAAAAAGTCTTTGTCTGTCACTTGCCTTACCTCTGTAAGCAAGGGTACAGAGAGCAGAGCTTGAGAAGAGGATGTTAGCTGGTGGGCTGGCCAAGGAAGTGGTGGTGCGTCCTCTCCTGAGGAAGCCATCTCTGGATCCAGCCAAATTGGCTAACTAACAGCCGGTTTCCAATTTGCCCTATTTGGACAAAATAATATAGAGGGCTGCAGCAATTCAGCTACAGAGCTTTTTGGATGATGCTTCCATCTTAGATCCCTTCCAGTCCAGTTTTTGCCCAGGCCATGGGATGGAGACACTACTGGCCACCCTCATGGATGATCTCTGGAGGCATCTGGATCGGGGCGGATCGGCAGTACTTTTGCTGTTGGACCTACTGTTGATCCACTGCCTCATTGACATAGGAGTTCAGGGGCTTGCCTTGCAATGGCTTGCTTCCTACTCCATGGTCAGGGACAAAGGGTGGCATTAGGGGAACAGCTCTCCCAGAGGTACCCACTGGAGGGTGGAGTGCCTCAAGGGGCAGTGCTTTTCCCAATGTTATTCAACATCTATATGCGCCCCCTTGCCCAGATTGCCTGGAAGCATGGGCTGGGATGTCACCAGTATGCAGATGACATCTAGCTCTATCTGATGCTAGGTGGTCAGTCTGGTTCCAGACCGGAAGATCTGGACTGGGCATTACAAGCCATGGCAGTTTGGCTTAGACTGAGCCAAATGAAATTGAATCCGACGAAGTCGGAGGTCCTCTGCCTGAGCCAGGGTGGGGCAGGGTAGGGATCCCACTCCATCCTTCAGTGGGCACCATTGGTGCCAGTGCCAGAGGTTAGGAGTCTGGGAGTGCTCTTGGATGCCTCCTTAACAATGGAGGCCCAGGTAGCACCCATGGTCAAGTAAGCCTTTTACCACCTCCAGCTGATTAGGCAGTTGGTTCCTTTCCCTGACCGCAACAACTGGGCAACAGTGATCCATGCAATGGTCACCTCAAGATTAGACTACTATAACGCTCTCTACATGGGGCTGCCCTTGTTGCAAATCTGGAAGCTGCAGCTAGTGCAAAATGCTGCGGCCAGGCTTTTGATGGGCCTCCCCATGCAGGAGCACATCCAGCCTATCCTGAAGGCATTGCACTGGCTGCCGATAGCATACCAAATTCGCTTCAAGGTGCTGGTTCTTACCTTTAAAGCCCTTTATGCTCAGGGTCCCTGAGGGACTGCCTTTTCCCATATACACGGTCAGGGTCACAAAACCAACTGGCCTTCCTGGGCTCCAAGGATGCCAGGCTGGCTGCAAACAGGGCCAGGGCTTTCTCGGTGCTGGCTCCATACTGATGGAATGAGCTCCCAGAAGAGATCAGGGCCCTGCAAGGCCTTTTACAGTTCCACAGGGCCTGTAAGACGGAGCTCTTCCACCAGGCCTTCAATTAAGAGCTGCCACCAGTATCAACAACAACTGAAATTTATAGAGCCCTGACCCTTGGTTTGCTATTGACAGCCTGCACCTGCCAATTATATCTGGGAAAAATCAGCAAACTGAACATCTAGATAATTTATTGAATGCACTCATATGGTAATGCCATCATTATGAAATTAAAACAATACTGCTAGCACTTTGATACTGTATTGTTTTATAATGAACTGTTTTTAGATGTTTTATGGTAATTTAATTGTCATTTATGCATTTACCCTATGTAAGCCACCTTGAGATATGTTTTCTGGGTCTACATGGCGGTTCCCACCTAAACTTGGGAAGCCCAGCTGGATGGCATTGCCCAATTTAACTTTTATATTTATGTTTTTCCTCCTTTAAAACCTTAATAATACTTAAAGGTATGTGCTTAGAAGCCTCAATCAACACAGAAGCAAAGAGGCATCCAGGTGGGAGCTATCTATCAAGATGAGAGGCTATCCAAGGCAGTCATGGCTTTTTCAACCTTCCTTCAGTTTTAGTCCATGCCAAGTCATGCTATATCTCAACACTTAAGACTCTTTCTTTTCCTGTATATTTCTTGGAAACAAGTCGTATCTTATCCATCTTTTGTTGCTCTCTACTAGTTTTGCTGTTCTCCTTCATTTAAAAGGCCTAGTAAGCACTCCAGTGAATTTATAATCCCCGTGCACGTGGGTCTATTCTAGTTTAAAATTACCCACTTCTAATTATCCTCCTGTCTTATAGTGAACCGCAAACTGCTATGTTCTTCACATACCTTCCTTCTCACTGCACCCGAAGGTCTGAACTTTCGTTAAGCAGTGATTGCTCCTTGAACATGCTAACAATAGTTACCCAAATAAACAGCTCCCACTGATAAAACATCAACCTACCTATCTGGGCTATTAGCCTAACCAAGGAATAGTGGGGCAGAAACAACATTACAGTTTTGGGACTGAGGCCTGGATGCTACAGATGGGGAGAGTACAATTCTTACCTGTGCTTTTTTTTGTGAATTAAACATTTTTTTAAAAAAATCAGAAAACGTTTATCTCTACCACAAAGCATGTTCTGTTACACCTGTGGCCCTATTAAATAAGAGATGCCTATAGCTACTCCATTGGTCATCTGTGGTAAGAAGTAATTGCCAAGCACAGGAATGGCAACTGGCACCTGCCCTTTGTGCCATGGCCACAGTCTCAGTGAAACCAAGAGGGATATTCCATATTCCTGTATTAACAACTGCTATGGTGATCAAATTCTCCATGCACATAATTGCACATCCTCCCTATGTGAAGATGGGCCAACAATGAATATTAGCAGCTGGGTTTTTCTGCATCAGAATAGGGGAAAAGGGCATTCACTGGTTGAGAAGTTTATAAAGGAGTACAGAATTTTTAAAAAATAAATGCTTCAACATTGTGCCCTTTTATGTCATGAGACTTACTTCTAAGCAAGTGTGTAGGGCAGTATATTACCTAGCAAGTCCTTTCATACTTTACAGGTATCCTTCCAAAATTCTGCCCATTTTGTTTTTCCTGTATTTTTAGTTCCTTATTAATTGCTCTTGGGGATTCTCCAATATTTCAGGCTTCTTACTTGCAAGTTTTGTTCAGATATATGTGAAGTTTGCTTCACATTCCAGACCTTACAGTTCTTATGCATGAACAGTTCAAACACATGAAACACAGCAACACTGATAAAGGGCTATTCTGATTCTTTTTATGTGATGTTTTGTGCACACCAGTAAATGCTGCCCTATAAGAATTATGATACAATAATATCAAATCAAGACCAAGCTGGCTGCTTTCTTTTCTCTTTTCTTTTCTTTTCTTTTCTTTTCTTTTCTTTTCTTTTCCTTTTCTTTTTCTTTTCTTCTCTTCTCTTCCCTCTTTCCCTCTTTCCCTCTTCCCCTCTTCCCCTCTTCCTTCCCCTTCCTTCCCCCTTCCTTCCCCCTTCCTTCCCCCCTTCCTTCCCCCTTCCTTCCTTCCTTCCTTCCTTCCTTCCTTCCTTCCTTCCTTCCTTCCTTCCTTCTTTCCTTTTTTGTTGTGACAGCATGAGTGAAAAACCAGATGGGGGAAGTTACAAACAAACTAAAGAGGACAAAACTCATGTAATCTGGGCATGATCCAATTCTGGAACTAATGTCTGAAATTCATACAGTTGACTAACTGGAATCAAAGCAGAGCAGAATCCAGCACAGAGAGATTTTCTGGAACAATAGAGGAACAGGATGGGGAAAATCCACTCATCCTTATATTATTTTGCCAAGGCAGCAAATTGAGAAGGAACAAATCTGGGAGAAGGAGGACATCTAGTGATCAGATATATGTTTACATCCATAATCCATTTGTTGTTATGTATCAGTAGAGTCATTAGGAAAGCATAACTTTTAAAACATGATTCAATGAAATTAGGATTATTCATTCATTGGATCTACACAATTATATCCAGATATTATATTCTAGAAATGCCATGAAAAATTGGTAGAATTTCAGGCTTCTGGCTAAAGCATACCATTTGAAAAATTCATGGGATATTATGACGAATGTTGATGGGTCTCACCCAGTCCTCATATTTGCTTCTCATTGTTTTACTCCTGTTGATTGTCATACAATTATCTCACCTTCTGTCCTATCATTTTAAAAATTCCACATATATATATATATATCTACTCCAGCTTACAGTTAGATATGCAGTTCATAGTAGCCCAGGATTGTTGGGTTCCCTGGAGGTGACTATGATACAAGAGGGAGGTGAAAGAGCAGGAAATTAAGATTCCTGGGTTCTCTTTCTAAATCTTTAATACAATAAAACATAGCAGCATGTAGTGTCATGTTGCAACTATTACTAACCAACCAATGATAATTAAAACTTTTTAAAGTCAATAGAAAAGAGACAGAAAAACCTAAAATACTGCTGATGGAAGATTTCTGTCAGCAGCAAACAAATGTTTGCCTCACCCCTCCTACCAAAGATCAAAATTACCCTCGAAATGCTGTTCTTGGAGGATATGGGACCTCCCAAAACAATGGCAGGAGGAGGTCTCTTCATCAATAGAAATGTTAGGTGGAATCCAACCCTTGCTATATTTCAAGTAATTATATTGAGAAAAGGTATTAAAATCATTAGCTAATGACAGTGTGCCAGCAACATTACAGAAATATTTTCCAAGTACTAAGCCAGTAGTTCCAAGACATAATTGAGCCATCAGTCAACCATCTGAAAACACTGAAAAGGCAATGTTGCTTTATTCTATACTAGGAATAAGGCGTGTTGTGGAATTACATACAATGAGTTCTAGAAAGAGGTCTGGGCAGGTCCTGGTATTGGGCACTCAGCGTTAATTTGCTGTGGTGACCTCAGCAGGGTATAATGACACAGAGCTTACCATTTTCTTCAGGGGAACTGATCCCTGCTATCTGAACAGCAGTTGTAATTCTGAGTGATCTGCAGCCCTCCCCTGGAGATTGGCAACAATGGTTTCCCAGAAGGAAATGGCTGGTTTGGAGGGTGGAGTCTATGGCATTATACCTGTCTGAGGTCCCACCTCTCCTCAAGCCAGTTTGGTGTCGTGGTTAAGTGCACAGACTCTAATCTGGGAGAACTGGGTTTGATTCCCCACTCCTCCACTTGCACCTGCTGGATGACCTTGAGCAAGCCATAGTTCTGGCACAGCTGTTCTTGAAAAAGAGCAGTTTCTGTCAGAGCTCTCTCAGTCCCACCTGCCTCACAGGGTGTCTGTTGTGGGGAGGCGAAGGGAAAGGAGTTTGTAAGCCATTCTGAGACTCCTTTGGGCAGTGAAGGGTGGGGTATAAATCCAATCTCCTTTTCCTTCTCCTTCTTCTTCTTCTTCTCAAACCCCACCCTCTCCAGGCTCCACCCCTCAAATCTGCATGAATTTCCCAGCCTGGAGGTGGCAACCCTATCTCCTTCCCAGCCATCGATCTACCTTTATCTCCCCTTCTGACTTCAGCTTTCCATCTCCTCCCCCTCCCTCCTGGATAGCAGTTGTATTTCTAAGTGCTCTCCAGCCCTCCCTTGGAGATTGGCAACAATGCTTCCCCAGGAGGAAATGGCTGGTTTGGAGGGTGGAGTCTATGGCACTGTACCTGTCTAAGGTCCCACACCTCCTCAAACCTCACCCTCTCCTGGCTCCACCCCTCAAATCTCCAGGAATTTCCATACCTAAAGTTGGCAACTTTATCTCATCCTCTCTCAGCAGCCTCTTCCTAGGCAAAGTTCTTTCTTTCTTGTTAGCAGGGAGCAAAGCAGCTTTACTTCATTCCTCTCTTCCACTTTGTGATCTGTACAGCAACCCTGCAAGGTAGGTTAGGAAGAAAGTCTGTGGCTGGTCCAAAATTACCCAGGCAGCTTCCATAGGGAGGCTCCTGCTGAACAGAATCAAACAGCCAGGGCTAGTGAAGTAATGCCAGTCAGGAGGCATGAAGTCACCCTGAGAGTGCTGGGTGGCCTAGGGTTGCCAACAAAGACAGATTGATGCAAAGGAGGGTGGAAAATTCTCCATAACTCTATTTTGCCTTAAATCGGTTTTGATGCCAGCAGAGTGAGAAAATACCAGAGGCTAAATGAACCAAACAATTCCTAAAGATTTTCCAAAATACTACTCTGTCGATAATTCATTTTCTACACTCACAGCGTCCCCTGCCAGAATGCAACACATCCCCAGCACTTTGAATTAGCACCAGAGCTTTAAGAGCTCTCCAGCTATCACCTGGAGATTGGCAACAGCTTGTTTGGAGGGTGGGGTCTATGGCGTTTTTGTCTGAGGTCCCCCTCTTCCTCCTTCTCAGACCCCACCCTCAGCAGGCTTCTCCTCCCCCCACCACAGCCTCTGCCTAGGGAAAGGGCAGTCTTTCCCTGCAGTGGGAACCAAAGCAGCTGACATCATTCTCTCCCCCATATGACCCACACAACAACCCTGTGAGGTATGTTAAGGTAGAAAGTCTGTGAATGGTTCATAATCCCCCAGGCAGCTTTTATAACATGAACCTTGGACCTGCATACCATCCTCTGAAGCACTCTCAGGTACATATCTGTGGCAGTAATGGGGTGACTGCTGGCACCTTTTCTTATCATCTTTTGCCTTGTGATACTCTGCTTGCGGTGTGATCTGTCTTTTTTGTGGTGTGGCATGGTTGTGTTATTGGGTTTGTTTCTTCTGAAGGGGAAGTGATGTGTTGTGGATGAGGACATATTTTACCTCAGAATACAGCAGGTCGCATATACAAATGACAGTTCCAACTGTCTTGTGGGGAAGGGAGTTTGAGGTGTGGAATGGAGTGAAGTCCAATCAGCTTCCATATGCAAATGACCTTGAAACACTGGCGTAATCAGAGAAGAGTAGCCTAGGCTGCAGTGAGTGGGAGAGAACTCAGGCAACACAGCCACTGGATAGAGTTACCTTGTGATTGACACACCTTGGAGCCAACTGATTTGGGAGTGCATGGAACATTGCCACTTGAAAACAGAATTATATATAAGGAGAGATCACTACCGGAATAATTTATTAAACATTTTCATGTTTCCTGTACACTTCAATCCCTTATCCCAGAATGTCCAAGTGTATGGAAGTTTAGAGCTGGTAAAGAGGGACTAACTTTTCATTATTCAGTATTCAGTTAAATGCATCACATTCTTTTATGAGAACTGTTCAATAAAACTTCTAGGGCTGCGATCACATGCACAATTAGCCCCGACCATAGGCATGAATGCTGGGCTTGCTACGGGCCATGGATGGACTTTCCCCTGTGTGATCGTTCCAGTGTGCTCCCATGGCATTGGGATGGTCTGATCAGGCCATCCTGACTACATGCAATTATTTATTTCCCATCTCAGTATGCGCATCATTGCACACTGCATGGGGAGTACTCAGTGCAGAGATGCAAATCATCGATCCCTCCTTGAAGCACACCTGGAACACACAGCAACCCCCATCCCCGATTCACCCATGGTTGGGTCTGATCACGCAGTGGTGGTCTGCCCCCACAGCTTCCAAGGACTGTGTGATCGTGCAACTGCAGGTCAAATTCCTATGAAACAAATAGCCTCGCTTCCCCCCCATGTTATCTCGCACGTGTGACCACAACCTAACTGTCTTGATTGCAAGGGAGATGGGTTCTATCTACTCTTCTTTCAGTATCCTTCCAATATCCCAAATGATGACAGCATATGGAAAGGAATTTCAGTTTGTGTTATTTGTTTGATCTAGCCTAAAATCTGACACCACTAGCTTGTTGCACATGGACAATTCCACAAAAATGTGGATTATATCCAAACTCTTCAACATTCCCAAAAGGAGATTTTTTTTTTAAAGGTGGCATGGGATCAGGTAACATGACACATAATTTTATACAGCTTTCTCTCTTAACAGGGTGATAACTTCATTCTCTGATCAGATGTATACCAGATCTAGCTTGCTGAGGGTCGGTGGAAGCTTTTGCTGGGGTGATGAATGACACTGGTCCTTGGCAAGTGCTCAAAGGTATCACACTACAATACTAAGCAGGTCTACTCAGAATCCTACTGAAGTCTGCTCAGTGAGGCTTACTCCCAGGAAAGTGTTCTTAGAATTGCACTGTACATCACTGAAGCTAGGCTAGTGTTTGGAACATAACTAACATACCAGAAGTTAGGCTAGTGTTTGGAACATATCTAAAAAGCGACACTTTTGACAAAGCCAAGCTTTTAGGTGCCACAAGAACCCATGACAAAGGCCTTGTAGATGATAGAGGATTTACCCAGTCCAATCACTGGTAGCCCTACCAGGCCCAAGCTAAAACCAAAAATACTACATAAATCCCTAGCTTCTCAGGATGTGCACCTATTGTCCATGTATTTTGGATATATACAACTGCAGGACCCAAAATATTCAATGCAATACAAAAAAGTTTGGAAGTATCCTAAACCATGATTGGGTGTTTTGGCTATACTACATCAAGTGACAAAGTGGGCTTAGATCCTTGAAGGGTTTCCATGGGAAGAGGGATTTGTGCTCACAGACAGCAACTTTCCCCTCCCACAGCAGGCCAAAATGCCCCCCAACATCTTGTTCCTGAGGGACAGGTGACCACCTGGGACAAGAATTCAAGGTTCCATTTCAGGCTGTTACAAGAGGGAAAAGGCAAGAAAGAAATAATTCTAAAAAACACAGATTTTTGAATGCATCTTTTCCACTTTGGGGGGAATAGGCCAAGTAATTTAGAACATCAAAATTTGGGGATAAATTTGAATAAGAAGAATTACAGAAATATCCCTGTATTACTTCCATGCATCTTTTTAAGTATACTTAAGGAAAGCAGCTATTCATTATATGATAAATGTGGAGATTTGACTAAATTACTCCCAGTGTACCCACTAAATAGTATAACAGTATAATATAGTATAACTACTTAATGTTCCCTGAAGTTGGAAAGAGCATACTAAACAACTTTTTAAAGAATAGAAATTTTGCTTGCTACTGTTGCTATATTACAGTAAATTGCTCTTAACTGTAGGGATTATGGAAATAAAAGTTTCCATTTCCTTCATTTTACCTATTTTCTTGCGTACAACTGGCAGATATTACAACGATGCTGCAACTTTCTGCTATGAAGTTTGCTGAACCAAATTGGGCATGACACTCTGATGATTAGTCAGTCTTCTTAATTTTAATATTTTCACCTCTGACAGAAGTATTTCTTCCTGACTATTGGGGGGGGACACTTCTTAGTGGAAAAATATGTAGCCTTTTTATTTCCTAGACCTGAAAATTCCCAGATGCCAGCTATGAACATAAGGAAAGTGATGACCTCTAAGAGTGACCTTAAGATCCACATTGGTGGGCAATTGTGATATAACGGTTTAAGCAATTTCATTGTAGCAGTTCAGCTCTGGAAAAATGAGAAATGGGTTTTCTATTACAAAATATAATGAATTTCTTTTCTATCTTGTCACAAATTGTCAAACTTCATTAAAGTCAAGAGAGATGTGAGGCATACATATAGAAATGCTTTGCATTTCTATACATACTTACAATGGTCAATAGGTGCAGATTCATACAGGCATCCCTGTCAAGGTATGATTTAGAATGATTTTTAAATACAGTGTTTCAGAATTTGCAGAATCACTTTTACTGCACATAGAGCTAGCATCTTATTATATGTCTTTTCATTCTGTAATCAGCCATAGAATTGTTAGCATGTTTTTGGCTAAAGAGAATTCCAATACAATTTTGATGGATTGTGCTTGGAAAATAGCTGATGAATTTTGAAGGAAGCCAGCAGAGGCTTGGATCCTACTATCATTGATTTTCACCGATTCTTCCTTCACTTAAGACCCCCACACACACTTTGGCCCTTTCACATTTATGAGAATGCCCTAACTTGAGGAGTAGAATTGGGGGGGGGGGAATCAGAGGGCTGGATTGGGGAAAGGGGTGCTATTCCATTAGCTTCATGCCACCAGGAGTCCATCAGATGCAAACCTGTTCTTCTATAAGACTCAAAATTTCATGAGAGTCCATGGCAGGCATACAAAAAGGAGTCAGACACAGAAGAATTATATTGCAACAACAGTAATACTTATTATAATATAGTATATCTCCAACATTCCTAGCTACATGGCCCAGGCTAGCCTGACCTCATCAGATCTTGGAACCAGGTTCTGCCACAGATAGGAGATCACCAAGAAAGTCTAGAGTCACTACACAGAGGCAGGCAATGCTAAACTACCTCTGTTCATCTCTTGTGAGCAGGGCTATTTTGGGGCAGGAACGCACAGGAACAGGTTCCGGCTGGCTTCCAAGTTGGCCCTGCCTATAGCTCCCCCACCCCTCAGGTTCCCCAGGTGCCTTGCAAGCTGCAGGGTGCCTGGGGAAGCTGATCCAGAAACTGTCTCCTTGGTCCCCAGGTCACTCTGCCTGGGGCTGACCTTCCTTCCTTCCTTCCTTCCTTCCTTCCTTCCTTCCTTCCTTCCTTCCTTCCTTCCTTCCTTCCTTCCTTCCTTCCTTCCTTCCGGTTCCCCATGCGCCCTGCAAGCCACAGGGCACCTGGGGAAGCCAATCCTGGGAGGGAGGGATGCTGTCAGGGGTGTGGCCTAATATGCTAATGAGTTCCTGCTGAGCTTTTTCTAAAAAAAAAAGCCCTGACTGTGAGAACCCTACAAGGTTGCCACAAGTTGGCTGTGACTTGCTGGCACTTTCCACTACTGTATTTCCTACTAGGAATGGGCATGAACTGGCTCACTAACTAAAGTTTATCACCAATTTTGGGAGGTTTGTGGTTCACAAACTGAAGTTCATGGCAGATCAACTGGCACCAACTTCACACACTTTCAAGCTGTTCATGGTGGTTCATGAACTAATACATTTCTAGTCTCCGCTCAATCAAAATGTTTACCAAACTTCAAAGCAACAAAGCAACTTCAAAGCAATGGGGGGCAGGGGAATTCTCCAGCCTTGGAAACCCCAATAGGTTCCCTGTGCATTTGATGTGTGTAGCTTGTGCTTTTGAACCTGACATTTCCCCCAAAAGCACTTTCTGGAGGCATCTTCTTTGGGAGGTCATAACTCAGACCCCCTAAGTCCAATCATGCATATAACTTGGAGGACATGTAGAGGATCATCAGGGGGAGGTCACCTGTGAGTTTGATGTCTCTAGCACACATACAGGGTCTGTTCTACACACTCCTGAACCTGTGCATGTCATTTTCCCAGAAAGCACTTTCCTGGAAAAATTTTCTTTGGGGGGGCCATAATTCATACCCTGTAAATCCAATCCTCACCAAACCTGGAAGGCAGGTAGAGAAGAGTCAGATGGAGATCTCAAGCATACCGGGGGGGGGGAAGCATTCTACTGCAACATGAACCTCACAAACCAAACTGGCTCATTTGGCAGCAAAAAGTTCATGGTTTACCAACTGGACATGCCGTGAACCATGAACTGAACTGCATTTTCCCAGTTTGTGCCCATCTCTGTTTCCAACATGTTCTAGATACTTCACATGTTATAGTTTTATTTCTCCCTATTACTTACTACCAGCCACCTTTGTGTAGTAATGGGTAAATTCTTCTAGGCTCAGTTCGTACTCACAACTCAGTTCAGGCTCCTAGTACATTTGATGTATGATATCATAATACTTTCTCCAACTCCCTGTGAACCCCATACCCTTTCCCCAGACTTCTTGTGAGAATCCATTCCTCCACCAGCCTATCACATGAGCCTTCCCAGACTCCTGATTGCTGCTGTAGCTGTCATGGTGATGGAAGCAGAAGGGGGTATGTTTGTGGGGTGTTTATCTGGTCCTGAAGAAGGCCTCTAATGTTGCCCTTAAGAAGGCTAAATTTGATTCTGCTGTGAACAAAAAGGACCCTGGAAGCTGTATAACTACACAACCTAGATGGCATAGAGATGTGAATGCTGTTGGTGATAGAAAGGCATTCTGCCAAGCCATAGAAGAGAAAAAGAGAAAAGAAGTAAATATGCCTGTCCCATCAAGACTGTAGCCTAGTCATAATGATAGGGGAAAGAGTTCAGGTTCCAGGACAAAAGAGGAGTGAGATGATGTCCCATATTAGTATACCTGTCTCTGTCTGTCACCCACCTTACCTCTGAAGGCATGGAGTTTGTGTGAATATATAGGGGAAATGCAAACAATGAGGAAGGCGGGGCTGGCAAAGAAGATTGGTTAAACTTAAGTGAAGATTAGCAAACAAGAAGATGATAGTCACGTTTAATGCATCAGAAGATACCATCCCTGATCAAGAAGTGTCCTGGCCCCACTGGTAGACCTCCTGATGGCACCTGGTATTTTTGGCCACTGTGTGACAGAATGTTGGACTAGATGGGCCATTGGCCTGATCCAACATTGGCTTCTCTTATGTTCTTATGTATGTTCTTATGTTCTTAAGAAGGAAATTGTAAGGGCTCAGAGGATAATGTAATACTTTATAATATCCCCTGCCTTTGTATACATGCACACATTCACACAAACTGCTTTTAAGTGGTCAGAATTTGGGCCAGTAATGATCTGTTTCACAAGCCCAGCTCTCCATGCCCCCACATTGAGAGGTGAGGTGAGTGGCAGTAAGAGACCAGGATTTTAAAGTAATGGCACTTTGTGGAATGCCCTTCCCTTTGAGGCTCTCCTGGCATCTGCACTGGGTTCTTTTGGATGCCAAGTAAAACATATTTGCTTCTGCAGGATTTTAAAACTTAAAGCTCTTTTGAAGTCATTTTATTATATTATTTCAGTCTGAAATTGTTGAACTCATTTTAAGCTGCTCAGCTTGTTTTTAATTCTGTGGCTAGGGTTTTAAAAGGCTGGGTTTTGGTTTATAATGGTTAATGTTCGTTTGTTTTTATTATGTTATTTTCTAAGACTCATTGGGTTGGTTCCCAAAAGATGTGGCATGAAACAATTAGGGAGATAATGAAGGGATGAACTCTGAGGGGAAAAATACCATAATAGTATTGGGTCCAGGATTTGGGGAGGACACCTTTACCATTATTCCTGATTTTGAGTAAGACTGTACCAATTCAGAATTCAGATCTGTGATTTGTTTTTTTCTGCTTCCAGAATTTCAAGACCATTATTTTCAATGAGAGGACCAATTTGAGGGTCCGGTGCAGCTATTTTCAGATTTGCACAAAACATAGTCCTCCCTGTAATCGAAAGCACCTCTAAGTTTCAAGCAGAATGGAGAAAGTGGTTTGATTTTACAAACCTACAAAATAGATGTCCTTCAACACACTGTCTCCACTGTTTCCTATGGAGGGGTAGTCTTTAAAAATATTCCCGGTTACATCCATTTTTAATATGCTCTTACAGTGACTGACTGACAATATTTTGTTCCTTTTTCACTATAAACACAGCACTTGCCGTCCTTCCCTGTTGTGGTGCATTGCCTCCTTCTGCAAAGTAAGGAAGGCTTGCTTTGCAAAAAAAACCCACCCCAAACACCTCTGACCCATCACTGTAATCTTTGCGGAAAAAATTAGCCTGTGTATGTTTGTTTTTGCATGTGATGAATCACTCATTCAGTGGTTATGAGACATGTGTCTTTATGCTGAGTGTCCACTACAGGGGTACCTTAATAATTTACTATTAAAGGAGTTCCTGGTGGGTAATGTCTCTCATTCCTCTGAAAATGTTGTCCAGCCCAGAGCAGTAGCTGCAGACCTTAAAAATGCCTTCTGTGTGGCTTGTCTCTAATGGTTATGGCTATCAATGCTCCTGGTCCCTCACAAGGATCCAGTTGGAAGGAGGGGAAATCCCATTACCCAGAAAATGAGTGGAATCAAAGAAAAACAAGACACCTGTTGGTGGTGCTGGTAAGCACCTGAAGACAAAAAACAACAGATTTTTTTTTGATGGGGTGTTTTTTGTAATGCCTAAGCATCCTGAATTTATGTTTACCATTCTGGAACTCATGGTAATGACCCAAAACAGCAATTTTCATGTATATTTGCAGTGCAGGAATTTTGGAATGCACACCCCTGCACCAAATATATGTTATTTAAAATAACATTAATTTATATGTGCTAAAGAATGGTACCAAAGTGATGCTCAAACAACCCACTGTTTTGGTTCATCTCCCAGATGGGAGTAACTTATTTGGCAGGCAGTCTGAGTTTCTTATGGTCAACTCAAGCTTTTTTCTCAGTTACTAGCCACATATACATAGTGCACATTTTTCTGCCCTCCCACCCATTGTTACTCCCTTGTGCTCCAATGCCACATGAGGAAGGAACAAGAACAGTAGGTCAAGTATGAATACTGTCATTTTTTAAAAGTCCTTCTGTTTGGTGTTCATTTGTATCTGCATGAACACCATCTAAAGCTGTTAATTGGTCTGAATTTATAGAAGCTGGTACATTTGTGTTTGCACGCAGCCCCTTGGGAGCTACAGTATTCCACCACCCTGGTGTTATTTAATTACCTGTCCAATAGGGTTCCAAGCCCAAGGATGGCAACCAGCAGGAGACTTACCCAGGGAGCCTTGTGGGTGATATCACTGGTGCCAGAAGTAATGTCATAGTGTCTGCCCATCACTAATTCTCCTCCTCCATTTCTCCTAGTATTCTTCTTCCACCACCCAGCAGGTAAGCAGCAAGCCAGAGCTAGCAGGAGGCAGAAGGTTGGAGACTTTGTCTCCTTATTGTCCAGCCAAACATGATAATGGGGAAAAATCAATTTCACCTGCGTAAAAGTAAACAAGTTACTGCACATCTGCAAAGCTGCTCAGCATGAGCCCTGTACATATGACCCTTCCATGTGTTGGCCGAATATGCAGAGAGCATGCTGGCTCATTCTCCCACCTTCACATGATCACTGGCTCATAAACATAGTACACAAGTGAGGAAAAAGTGTCCACGCATGCATCTCTTCCCATGACTGGGAACATTCAGACAGCAGCGTCCCCAATCACAGCAAGAGCTGATATGCATGGACACTTCCTTTGTGTGTAGGCTCCATGTTAATGAGCCAGCAATCACATGGAGGTGAGTAGTGGGGCAGATGTGCTCATGCCCCCTGTCCCTCTCCACATGTTTAGTCAACTTACACAGGGGTCATGTGTACAAGGCTATAGTGTTTGAATAAGATGAGCTGATTGGAAGTTTGGCTTGTGAGCGATCGCAGCTGTTAAAAGTGGTATTTTCACCTACCAAACACATATGTGATAAAATTCTCAGCATCTCTAAGCACAACATCATCAGTTTCAGAAACTTGGATTTTCAAACTGAAATGGTGTGTCTGTGTCATTCAGTAATAGTCTAAGAGTAATGTAACCGCATGCATACTTTTACGCATATGAGTAATTGCTGTGAATTTTGTATTGTTCTCTGCATGTTATAGCATATTTACATTCTCTCCTTCCATTATAAAACAAGTGAATAATGAAGTCAAGGCAACCACTTTCATTTCCATAAAGGTCTTATGTACACAAGACCTATAGCTTTTGAGTAATTCAGATAGCATGCTATACAGTCTCCTTGATCCACATTGACTCTAGAGACTGGTTATGAGGCACTGATAGCCCTAGAATCCAACTCCTGGATCCTGATACCAGAACATATAGACATCCATAAGGGAACCCCCATATTTCAGTAAAATTAACATTGGACTAGGAAAATTCCACTCAGCCTGAAGGCACTTCCAGCATAACGAAAAGGAAGCAGCCTGAAGTTGTCTACCTGGGAGGTGATGGAATCAGTCCCTTCCCCACTCAAAAATGCCATGATGCCTCAATGATTAGCTATGATCACACACCCCTAATGCACAGATCTGGTTGGCAATCATCCCTATCTTAAGCCTATTGTTTCCCCAGGATATAACCATCAGTTCACACCTATTTCTTTGTCCACCCTCTAGGCCAGCCAGTGACCAGTTCAGGTGACCAGATCATTCCAGTCACTCACCCCCAGCCTTTGGCAAGATTGCTATATTTTCCTACATGGCAGAATCAAATTGGCCAGTAAGATTCCTGGCTTGGAACCAATTCCAGTTTTAGACCACACTTGAAGCTCCCTTCCAACATTTATACAGCATAAATATAGACCCCTAACACCAGAACTTTGAAGCAGCAGCAGCACCTAATTTAACATTACCTGAATACATTCAAGGGGGATAACGCCAAACATTAAGGTTCACACACATGTAGACCATTTGAGTAACAAATCTACACATTTGTGGGAGCCTCTTCTTCCTGCCACTTCATGAAGTTCATTAGATTATACTGCAGAAATTGAAGGCTGTCCACCCCGCTACGTACTAAGGAGGTGGGGGAAGTTGGAGTACAAAGAGAAGTCCTACTGCAAGGTTTCTAATTCTTGAAAGAAAAATATCATAATAGAGTAGGGCCAGAGTTGGGCTTTATGAATGGAGACATAAGATGGAAATGCCCAGATTGAGGGAGATATATGAGCTGAACTCAGCACGAAAGCCACTCTTCTGAAGTGTACAGCTAACACATGGCTGACGAGGAATCTTCTTTCTGTGATGAACTGGCAACCATACATGCTTGGCGTAGGCCTCTTCTCCATGTGTGATATGGACTATTAACCATTCTTCACTTCGTTCTGTAGCCCAGAAGGATTATGATACAATCCAGTCTGGAAGGTCAGGGGAATGCAAATAAAATTCCACTTCCTCCATAAGTAATTTTGCAACCTTGGTTTAAAGACATTCACTATAACAATTGCGAGCTGGCTCATAAAAGGCAGGGCTGTCATAATTGCATTTATCAGCAGATGGCAGCAATTTCATTGTGTTTCAGTATTGCTACCCTGGCTAGGTGAAAAATATTTCAAAAACTCTTTACTCCATAAGATGGAAAGCAGATTTACTATAACAGTTTCACTTTTATGGTACTAAGTCTACACTGTTGTACGAAATGATGTTTACATTTGTTTTCATCAACTGTTCCCGGTATGTGTCTAACCCTATGTCTATACACAGTGATAGGACTTTTATGGCTACATTTGGATCTAAAAGTGCTATAATCATGAAAAAATATAGGACTATAAAAGCTACCCTTTCTTCCCCAGGTCGAAAAAACAACTAGAAGAGAAACATTTTGATATAAAAATCCCCACTTAAAAACAATGGATCCATCTCTGAGGCAGGGATGAATGAATAGGCGGATTTTTGTTAGGGATAGGCATGAACTGGCTGATGAAACAAATAGGATGTGTGTTTTTTAAAAAAAATAAAATAAAATTGCATGGATTAATTTAAATCACTCCATACTGTGCCTTGCTGCACCCTGCCTGCTCCCCCGAGGCACCCATATCCAGCAGTGGCAGGGACTGCTGGCTTCCTCTCCCTCACTTCCAGCCTACTCATCATCCATTTCTTCCTCTTCCTCCTCGTCCCCACCCCACCCCCACTTTACTTGATTTTGCAGAGTCCCAATTTCACCGGCAAGAAGATCGGACAGTGGCTTGAGCTCTCCCCACGGCTCTGACCTGGACTTTGCTCTCCAGAGCAGGTTTCATCTTTCATGGCAAATGGCAAGAGAAAGAGAAACCCACGGAGAGGAGCTGCCCCAGATGTGAATCAGAGATTGAGCTCTGCATTGCATCTCAGTATCAGCTGGCAAAGGGAGCCAGCTGGAAATATCAAATGTAGTATATATAGCCAAAATAAAGACCAAACAAATAATTATATCAGTCTGTTTCATTATTCTTAATCACACAAAAGTAAGAGAATCTTACAGCATATAGAATCATAGAATGTTAGAGTTGGAAGGGGTCTTGCAGGTCATCTAGTCCAACCCCCTGCACTCTGCAGGAGCATAGCCGAAAGATAGCCCTACATACCTACATACCTACAACATACTTGAAAGATGGTCGTCCAGTCTCTGCTTGAAAACGTGCAGCGAAGGAGCATCCACCACCTCCCGAGGCAGTCTGTTCCACTGCTCAACCACTCTTACAGTTAGGAAGTTTCTCCTGATATTTAGCCGGCAACGACTCCCTTGTAATTTCCACTCATTAGATCTAGTCTTGCAATCTGGAGCAAGAGAGAATAGATTTGCTCCATCTTCTACA
This sequence comes from Gekko gecko, assembly GCA_029375565.1. Taxonomy (NCBI): domain Eukaryota; kingdom Metazoa; phylum Chordata; class Lepidosauria; order Squamata; family Gekkonidae; genus Gekko; species Gekko gecko. The sequence continues at coordinate 41,115,912 of JAPDNY010000009.1, forward strand.
TGACAGCCCTTCAAATACTTGAAGACTGCAATCATGTCCCCTCTAAGCCTTCTCTTTCCCGGGCTCAACATACCCAACTCTTTCAGCCTTTTCTCATAAGACTTGGATTCCAACCCTCTCACCATCCTGGTTGCCCTCTTCTGGACACACTCGAGCTTGTCAACATCCTTCCTAAAATGTGGTGCCCAAAACTGGACACAGTACTCCAGGTGAGGCCTGACCATAGCAGAATAGAGTGGAACTACCACCTCCCGTGATCTGGACACAATGCTTCTGTTAATGCATCCTAAGATTGCATTAGCTTTCTTCACACATAGAAAATCTTGCAAACATATACAAAAGATATGAACCTCAGGGGACACTGAACCAAATGTAATTTGGGAAACTGGATACCCTCATACTCAACTTGAAATGCTGAAGAGTTTCTAGTAGAGTTATGCCAGTTAGGGAGGGGGTTGCTCAAGGAGGGGTTCCATCGCAGGAGGAATTGAAGTCCTGGACAGAGGAGAGCTGGAGGAGTTGAAGTCCTGCTGGAGTGAATGAGTGAGTCCTTTTGTTTTAATCTCTGCTGGATTATTGTATTTTTAATTTTTTTATTTAAATGTTGTGATGACAACAGTGATGTCATGCCCCACCGGTTCCCCTGGTGCCCCCCCCTGAATTTTTTCTGGCTACAGGCCTGCTGCCTGGGATGGCCAACCCCCCTCCTGCCTCACCCAAACCCAGGAGCCACCTGCACTATTTGGGTGGCCGTGTCCCCAGGCCCGCCCACTGTCTGCTTACAGGTGAATGCAAGGGAGGGCCAACCCCCTCCTGCCTCATCTGGGTCTAAGACCCACCCATACTGTTGCAGATGGAGGTATCCCTGAGCCCCATTCTCCCTCCTTCATAAAGATAATTGCAGGGTAAGGTCAACCACCCTCCTCACCCAGGTCCAGGAGTCACCCACAACAATTCTATAATTCTAAGACCCAGAAAGACATGGAGAAGAAGAGGAGGAGGAGCAGGAAGAGGAGGAGGAGGAGGAGGAGATTGGATTTATATCCTTCGCTAATGGAAGGAGTCTCAGAGCAGCTTACAATGTCCATTCACTTTCCCTCCCCACAAGAGGTGGAGGGGTAGGTGGGGCTGAGAGGTAGGTGAGGTAGGTGGGGCTGAGAAAGCTCTTTTGAGAACTGTTCAAGATAGAACAGCTCTGAATGAACTTGTAACTGACCCAAGGTCACACCAACAGCTGCAAGTGGAAGAGTGGGGAATCAAACCCAGTTCTCCCAGATTAGCGTCCATGCTCCTAACTGCTACACCAAGCTGGCTCTCTTATGGCCCCAAGAGAACAGGGAGAAAGGGGGAGAGAAATGTAGGACCACCCAAACCAAGGCAGGGAAATCCTGCACATCAATCATCTTCTGCACATCAGTGGGCAGAAAAATAGGCCAGATCAGATCAAGTCCTCAGTCCACCCAATGTCCAATGGGAAAGAGCAGACCAAATGGGATGGCTCAAAGCCCTGGCCCATGTAAGACCCCAATTCCTGGGAAGGGTTAGCCATGCACTGCAGTTACCTTGCTAGCAAGCAGAGTGATGGGCTGGAAAGAGTCCTGAGGAATGCCCAATGGAAAAGACCAAATGGGGTGGCTCGAAGCACTAATACACAAATGCCCAGGAAGGATTGGCCATGCCCAGCACTCATGTTGTCAGCAGTGCAAGTGAAAGGAGATGACTCTGGAGCTCATGACCAGCATGTATAACAAGTCAGTCTTTTATTAATGCTTGTAGACCAATAGGTCATAAGCATACAGAAAGATTATATTAGTATACAGATAATGTAGAAAACATAGATATACAATATGGAAAACATAAGTATAGAATTTTACATTAGGGAGTGATAACATTAAATGCAATAGACAGAAATTTTGCAACTGCCAGAACATGTATAACATGGCACACTGGTGACTCAGCTCTGCAACCCCCAGTGAACACCCCAGAAGGATTGGCCATTCCTTGTAGTCACCTTGCCAGTGGTGCAAGTGAAAAGGGATGGTTCTAGACTGGAGCCATGGAACAAAGGGAAGGCCCTTTCAACTCCCATGCAGAGGAGCCACTGAACACAGAAGCAAGCAGTGTGAGTTGGTGGCACAAAGAACCACACTGTCACAGACTAGTATGACCCCACAGCATCTAACGGCAACTGTGGATTTGGTGGGTTGCAGCACTGAAAAGAGATGGCCATACACAGCCATGTTCTTGCCAGTGGGCCGAGAGAGAGGCTTGCTTGAAGCCCCGAGTCCACCTAACACCCAGTCCCCAACAGGAAAAAGCGGGCCAAAATCAGAAGGGGTGGCTCAAAGTCGCTGCCAAGGTTCTATTCCCAGGAAGGTTTGGTCATGTGTGGTGATCTTCTTGCCAGCAGAGTGAGTGAGAGAAAATAGCCCAGGAGCCCTGGAACAAATGGATGGCCCTTTCAGATTCCTATACAAGGCCCTGGGAAAGGCTTTGGCCATGCACAGCAGTCACCTTGCAATCACTGTCAGCAGACAAGATGATCATGGGGTGCAGCCAACTCTCCCCCCCCCCGACTGGGCCTGGAAATCACCCACAAGCAGTGGAGATGGTTGGTGACCATGATACAAAGAAGACCCAGACCCATTGGAGGGAAGATGTAGAAGGGACTTGGGCCCCCTAGAGAACAGAGAGAGAAAGGGAGACAGAAATGGACAGACCACCCAAACTCCAGAACAAGGCCCTCGAAAAAGCCTTGGCCACATATCTACTACCTTGCCAGTGGGCCAAGCGAGAGGGGATGGCTATAGAGCCATGGAACATGGTGCTATGAAAAGGAAGACATGCATATTAGTTGCCTTGCACTGCGATCACCTTGCCAGCAGTGTGAGTGAAAGGAAATGTCTCTGGACTGGAGCCCTGGAAAAAAGGAAAGCCCTCCCATACAGGAGCCCCCCCACTCAGGCTCCGGTTTGCAGCCAGTATAAGAAGGATGTGGTCATTTGTGACCCCCATCGAACACTCCAGAAGGATTGGCCATCCACTGCTATCAATCACCTTGCTTCCTGAGAGAGAGAGAGAGAGAGAGAGAGAGAGAGAGAGAGAGAGAGAGAGAGAAGAACCGCTCAAACAACAGAATAAACCCATAGGAAAAGCCTTGGCCATGCACGGGTACCATCTTGACAGTGAGCCCAGTGAGAGTCTGGCTCTAAGACCAATGCAACAGACACCCAGTTGCCCGAAAAGGGTTGGCCATGTACAGCTATCATCTTGACAGTGGGGTAAGTGAAAGGGAATGGCTATAGAGCCCTGGGAAAAAAATGCTGCCATGAAAAGGAAGACACAGAGCCCTGGCCCAGCAAACACACCCCAGCCCAGAGAGCTGATCAACAAAAGGGGCGTACCCATTTAGAAATGCAGGCGTCTACTGGTACCTATCACATTGGTATCCCACCCTTCTGCACAACAGCTCTATAAGGTTAGCCATTATTATTACTTATCTATATAGCACATTTTTATTTTGCCCTTCCTCCAAGAAACTCAGAGTAGCATACATGGCTCTCCTTTCTTTATTTTCTCCTCACAACAACACTGTGAGGTAGATTGGGTTGTGTGTGACTGAGATGGGCCTTCATTGGCAGAATGGGGTTTTAAACTTTGGTCTCTCCAGTGCTAGTCCTATACAGTAATGACTACAGCACATTGGCTGTATCTATTTATCTTTCTGTCACATTTTTATACTATCCTATCTCTAAAGAGCTCAAGTCACTTTTCATAGTTCTCTCCCACAGAAACTTCTAGTGATGCAGAATGCTGCAGTCAGAATGCTGACTGGATTAGGTTGTAGGGACCATATCACTTCAGTCTTGGCCCATCTACATTGGCTCCCAATTTGTTACCTGGCACAATTCGAAGTGGTGGTCTTGACCTTCAAAGTCCTATACAGTTTAGAAGAACAAACATGTTTAAGGGACTGCCTATCCCCTTATGAACCTGCCTGACCACTATTATCTTCAGAGATTGTGTTTCAGGTCCCCCCCACCTTCTGAGATTAGACAGGTGGCAAACGGGGAGAGGGCCTTCTCAGCCATGGCACCCCATGGAGATACTTCTGCCTTTTTTATACTGCTATCTTCCACTAGTATGTGAAGGGGTTTTTTTTGTTTGTTTCATCTGGCATTCCCTCAATGATCCCTCCTTCCTAACCAATGTTTTAATTGCTGCTTTTATCTTTTGTATGTATTTTAACTCTCAATTGTTTTTAATTATATGTGTTTTGAGGGGGTGTTATTCTGATGCTGTAGAATGTGATTTTTATCCATTATGTTTTAAACTGTTAGCTGGATTGGTGGTCCTTGTAAGGACAGAAAGGTAGGCTTCAAAATCTGTCAATAAATAAATAATGAACAAATAAATTCTGTATAGGCAATGCAAACAAATCTTCAGAGGTAGCCCCAATAAGCAGGCAACTAAAACTGTTGCCAAAAATATAAACAAACATGAAAGAGGGAACATTCACTAATCTCTGGGTTTATTTGGTTCTTCCACACAGAGTATGTGCCAAATTTCTCCTAGCTATCACGATTATATGGGTTTGACACTGTTAATGTGCTTTAGCAATTTCAAAGATGGCATCTTTTGTGACTGGGACCCTGCTGAGTGGTTGATGCCTTGTGTCTCATCTTGTTCAACAATCAATTCTTACTAAACATAATTTCAGCAAGCAGGGAAAAGGGATGACACACAGTCCGGAAACTTTCAAAAGCAATATCTGTAAGAGCTACTTGACATTGTTATCTGTTGATAAACAAATATGACTGCATTTGAAACAGTCTAAAGGCAAATCCAAAGAAAAATCAGGAAGCTATAATTGCCATGACAATTGATCAACCCTTCAAAGTCCTAGTAGCATGAAACAGTTTCTGACGTAACCTCCTGGATGCTGTTAAATTTGCTTAACTAAATACCACTGTTGGAAGCTGTGATGTTATTAGCCACAGGGGGAAGTATGGAGCTAGATGTTCTTTACTTGAGTAAATGATAATAACAACTTAGTGTTTATCATTTATTTGCATTAGTCTTCTGAAAGAGTTGAAGAGGACAAAATGGGAGGACAGTTTTTTTGTTTTTGTTTTGCTTACAGGTTTATCCACAATATGTTGATGTCTAATTAGAATTAAGAGGCTTGAGGCAAAGTTCTCCCTCTTGGAATGTCCTGGCACTGTTAGTACAAACCTAGGTGGATTTGCACCCTGGACCACTGGTTTGTATCAAAGAATGGACCCATCTCCCACTATTTATTAGAGTCGTAATCCAAAATTCTATCCCATATGATTGGATTCCCCCAATCAATTCTGCTAATGGAAAAGTTTCTGTTTTGCTTTTGCTGTTTTCTCCCTTCCCATGGGAGACTTTCAATTGCCCCCTCGAATTATTTCTGGAAATCCATTATCCCCAGGAACACCATTGCAGGGGATATTTTGGGCTGTAGATGGAGGGGTAGGGGAAGAAGCTGCATTCTGCTGACAAAAATATTTCCATCAGTGGTGATTTTCAGTGGTATAAGAACATAAGAGAAGCCAGTGTTGGATCAGGCCAATGGCCCATCCAGTCCAATACTCTGTCACACAGTGGCCAAAAATACCAGCTGTCATCAGCAGGTCCAGCAGTGGGGCCAGGACACTAGAAGCCCTCCCACTGTTGCCCTCCCCCAAGCACCAAGAACACAAAGCATCACTTGCCACAGACTGAGTGTTCCTATCTATACCTTGTGGCTAATAGCCACTGATGGACCCCTGCTCCATATGTTTATCTAATTCCCTCTTGAAGCCATCCATGCTTGTAGCTGCCACCACCTCCTGTGCCAGTGAATTCCATGTGTTAATCACTCTTGGGTGAAGAAGTACTTCCTTTTATCTGTTCTAACCGACTGCTCAGCAATTTCATGGAGTGCCCACGAGTTCTTGTATTGTGAGAAAGGGAGAAAAGTACTTCTTTCTTGACCTGCTCTATCCCATGCATAATCTTATAAACCTCAATCATGTCACCCCTCAGCCATCGTCTCTGCAAGCTAAAGAGCCCCCAGTGTTTTAACCTTTCTTCATAGATAAAGTGTTCCAACCCTTTTATCATTCTAGTTGCCCTTCTCTGCACTTTTTCCAATGCACAAGCCTGAGCCGGCTTTGCTGGGAGGGCGGGGTAAAATCTAAATAAATAAATAAATGCTATAGTATCCTTTTTGAGGTGTAGTGACCAGAGCTGTACACAGTACTCCAAATAAGGCTGCACCATTGATTTATACAGGGGCATTATGATACTGGCTGATTTGTTTTCAAAGTGTTGTTTTCAAAGATATTACCTATAAATAATGTATTTTTGACATATTTTGTACTACTTCCATGGACTGTGATACCCAAAAATGTTATACGGTGGAAGCAGTACTCTTTCCCCCCTCAAAATCATGATCACCTTTTATGTAATCTTCAGATAAATTCAATTTTTTTCAAGGAATTTAACCATTCCCATTATATGAGTAATAGGCCTGCCATGTCTGCAGAAATTCTTTCAGCAGTCTTATATTTAAGTAGTTGGCTTTGCCATTGTCACATACTCAGCTAATTTTTCTATCCAAATCTCTATTGTGGGACATTCTTATCTTCCATTTCATTGCAAATGTTACTCTGGCAGTTGTCAACATTTATCTGTGTAGGTCTTGTGAAGTTCTTTCTATGTTGCCTGACAGAATTCCCAATAACATAGTCTCTGGTTTGATCAGGAATTTGGTTTTTAAAAATATTTTGAATTCCCTCATGTATATTCTTCCAGTATCTCTTCATCTTGAAGCAGCACTCTTGATTGGTTAGAAATCATAGTAAAAAACAAACTCCAAAATGCATTGTATGTATTTACTGCATAACATTTTTGCAGTCTCAGTAGTTCTAATTTCAATGAAATTGTGGGTTTATAGAAAGCTTTTGTGTGTGTATCTGCATTACACAGTTCATTGCTAGCATTAAACCATACTACATATTATGAAGGTGAGCTGTGATAATGTAAAATGTGGCCATGGGGAGGATAGCCTGCTCTTAATCATAATTTCAGCATTTGAGGTGGGTAGTTAATTTTTCTTCTCCAAGCTATTGCTCTAATGAAAATTGCCCATACCCATCTAAAGCAGTGATCAGCTGAAATTGAGAAAATGTTATGTATAATATAGTGCCAACCTATTTTCACACCACAGCTAATAAAAACCTCAGATGGGGTATTCCAGTGGAAATAGAGCAAGGGAAATTGTTAACAATCTCCTGGAACTCTAATTTGGGGACCCTGTGACTGCTTCTGAAAGAAAATGAAGATCCAATGATAGATCTATCACACAAAAATGTATAGTTTGATCATAAGAGCATTCCTGCTGGGTTGGACCAATGAGCCTTCTAGACCAGTATCACTTCCAACAGTGGCCGGTCAAATACCATTGATAGCACTGGTCCTAAGCAATTCTCCCCACAATCTGACAACAAATAAAAGCCCCCACCATGATGCTTAGTCTTATGTCACAGGGAAGGTGTTCCAATCTCCATGATCATTGCATGGTGGGAAGTTTTTGCACTTTTCCCAAAACTGTACATAAAAGAACATAAGCATCTACCAGACTTTTCTGAGGAACATGTTTCACAAACATAGCACCTCAAAAGAGAAGGCCATATCTGAATTTTGAGGGTAGGATCACTCTGAGAAGGATTTCCATTGATGATCTCAATGAATAGAAAAGTCATATCTTTCAGATGCTGATACAGAATAATTCTAGATTCTGGAGTGTATCTGATGTTCCCTGATAAAAAGGTCATGATTGAGTTCAGTTCCTTTCTGAAACATCAGCATTTAAAGGAGTCCTGAGCCACAGGCTGATTAAGGTAAGGACTAAAAATAAGGTGAATAAGAAAGCTAACTTCCATCCTTCTCTGTTCTAAGAGAATAGCCAAACGCCTTCTAAATGCAAGAAAAGAAAGACCCTTTAAACAAGATTTTTAGGTTAGAATGTGACACCCTCACCCCAAAATTCCCACTAATATTCATAATGCATTCATAATTTAAAACAGTCAAACTGAATAGGTTCAGATGTGGTGATGGTATTGTCTGCTTTCCACGGATACTATATTATGATATTTATGTGGTCACTACAGAAGCCTCTGTCAAATTAGTTGTTACAAAATAAATTGGCTCATCCTTTGGGGAGTTAGTGCCTGTAGAGTCCAATGACTGAATACATCTTATCATAATAAAATCTACATTATATAAAAATTGTAGTAATTGTGATGCATGACTTAACCAAAGACCGATTGCTGGACAATTTTCTGTATGAACTTCTAATTACAGAAGCAACAAATGATAGGGTTTCTTTTTTTATAAAAAAATATTATAAATAAATGTAAAAAAGAATTGGAAGAATTTTATTTATAGACTTGAAGACTTTTTAAAAATAAATTTAAACCCTACATAGCATATAAGCAAAATAATATAGCAGTAATTGAAATACATGAGAAATATAATATTCAGAGCTTTAGGAAGCAGTGAGTATTGAATACATACTTTAAAATGTCAAATTAAAATTAAAAATAGCCACAGAATCACTGTATATATTACTAAACACTGAATTAATAGCAGTAGATCAAATTTTTAGAGCAGCCGAAATACATTTGCCAGCTCTCACAGAGGTGTGATTTCCTTTTCGTGCAGCAGATTAAATAAGTGGTAGTCTTCTAAATGGCTGGGGAAAGTTACAAGGTGGTGAGTTATCAGAGAAGTTCTTAAACTGCCATAGAATTTGCATGTGAATAAAAAGTGTGTCAGGATTTCAGGTACCTCAAGACTGCAAGAACAAATCCTTTGGCCTTGTGGCATGCTAGAAAATCTTCCAAAAAGATCAACGATTGGTGATGAATTGAAATGGGCCAGGGAGAAGAGATGGCAATAAGAGGGAACCATAAGAGAATATAAATACTAAAGACAAATGGTCTTGAAGGAATAAGACCCAGGTACAACGGAGAGCAAATTTGTTTGGCATTTGACAGAAGGTTACTCCAATCTAATAGTTCAAGGTTTTTTTAAATTAAAGTACAAGCTCTGTCAAAGCCTAACTTAGACAAACCAGAGGGGGGAAGCCCTAATTATTATGTACTGAAGCTGAATCAGTCCTATCTCTGTACATGTTAAGCTTCAGACATAAAGTAGGATTGTAATCTGTCACATTCCTATTGGTTGGTTTCTATGAAACTGTGTAAATAGCCAATCACAACTGTATATAGTATTTTGGAGGGAACAGACCTCATTGGTCTTTATCCTTGTTTTCTTATTGGATGTTAACTTATTTATGGGTGTGGCTTTGACAGTCTGGATCATTTAGAAAGGGAGCTGTGCTCCACTGTTCTGTGTGTGTGTTGTTGAGTTAAGTTTGCTGTTACGATAAAGCTGAAGTCACTTTTGCTGAAATCAATCGTGTTGAGTTGCATACTTAACACTAATCATGCTATTTTGGAATCCAGAAATTGGCACTATGGCCTAACAAAGAAACCAAAGCATGACCAAAGCAAAATTGGAGGGATTGAGAAAAATGTAAGAAAGAATAGTTTAAACTTTAGAGCAGCAAACCAAGCAGTGGTAGCAAGCTGTTTCATGCCAGCTTCAAAGCACAGGACTAAAGAGACTACATATTTGGGAGTGCCCGACAATGCATGAAGGAAAGATGATTGGATGGCTTCCATATTGGAACCAAAAGCTTGGATCCATATAGGGACCCCAGATAGGAGTTGGGCTGTGATTTTTTGTCTGAAACACCTGTAAAGCTGCTGAAATATATTTGCCACCACTGGTAAAGAAGAATTTTTGCATAGGCACCATATTGTTACTTGTACTTGCTAAGGTATGATGAGGATAGGGAGTCCATGAGAGCGAGGCATGAAAGAATAAGCCTGAATAATTAAATGAATAAACCTGTTCAAGGTGATGTTTATTTAAGAACCAAGAGATTAATTGACACTGTCTGGATTTGGAAAAAAGCTATTACTTTGGATTTATGATAATTTATGTGAATAAATTCAGTTACACAGTAAAATGAAAAGATTTTTGGAGCTTGCCATATGCCCACTGCTGAGTTGGGAAGTAAAATGGCATCATCACTGTAGAGATGAATGGGGACCAGATGACTTACCAATTTTGGAACATGTAGGTCATTTGCAGTGCTTCCAGGGAATGTCATACAGGTAAATTAAAAAGTTATGGAGCCAACACACAGCCCTGTTGTACACCCCCCCGGTAGCTGCAAATGGACCGGTTAAATAACTGTGGTGGTTATATTGCACCCTCACAATCAGAGGATGCATAAAGATGTTTAAAAGCCTAGGTGAAATTGGGGTAGTCTTCAGTTTCTCCCAAAGCCGTGTGCAGGAGATTGAGTCAAATGCTGCTTGCAGATCAATAAATGCAGCACAGATCTTTTTCTTCTTTTGAGAAGCATACTTTGCAGCCACATGACGCAAAACATGGGCATGGTGCAAATTTGAATTCTCCTTCTTAAACCCAATCTTTTCAGGAACCAATACAGAAGAGTCCTTGATCCATGTTTCCAGGTTTAGGAGTAGACGAGCAGCATATAAGTTAACTAATGCAGATAAGAGGCTAATTGGACAGTAATTTGTGGGATCTTTGGTGTCCCCTTTCTTGTGGATTGGTATAACAATAGCCTGCCTCCATTGGTAGGGGATATTCCCAGATGCATCTATCACTATGAATAATATAGCAAGCACTGGGGCCCACCAGGAAGGGTCAGCTTTAAACAAGTCAGGAGCCTTGCCAGCCTTTAGTCAATTTATTAGTAGGAAGATCTCAACCATACTCACAGGGCCCCAGTGAGGCAAATGGTCAAAGAGACCCAGATTAACAGAGGGAAGATTGGCCATGGGGTCATGCAATAAATTGTTAAACTGTACCTCCTAAACAACAGGGGAAATTTGAGAATTTGGTGCTTGGGCATTTTTAAGGCCTTTGGAAATTATCTGCCAAATGATTTGTTATCTCTGTTTGCTGAGGCTCTCTGCAGCACAAACCAGGTTGCTAATCTGTAAGACTGTTTACAGGATTTGAGTTTGTCCCTATAGAGATCTTAGGCTTTTACACAAAAGGCAAGGCAGAGGGCAAAGTTGGAAAACTTAAAATGTCTATAGGCCCTTGACCTGAAATTTTTCATGCTTTGTGTCAAACCATCTGTTTTTCTGGAGAGAATGAAACAATTCCAGGGTGGACCAAAGGACAGTGCAATTAGAATATAATACATACATCAGGTGAAAGAATAGATTGTGGCAATCTCAAGGGTCAATAGAAGAAACTACCTTATTTTTCAGTAGACATGGCATTGAGACAGGATAGAACCCTGGATGCCACATTTTGGTTCCACCTCAATGGCATACTTAAAGGAGATGTTTCCAGAATAAGGCTTTGAAGCTGATAGTATTTCCTTTCCATCAGCCATTGTTACATACAACAGTAAGAGATTCACTTTCTAATGTTATTCATGTCTGAGAGAAAATAATGATTCTGCAAACCACAATAAATACAGCATTGTATTGTTTTTGAGATAGGTTTTTGACAATCATTGGCTAAAGACAAAAGCCACAAATTCAATGCTTTAATACAAACTATCAGTCAAGCATTCTGCTGTCTAATAGGCTATTTGAATTGTGGCAGATCTAGCTTGGAATGCTCAGTTTTAGGTGATCAGAGCAACAAAATGTATTGTACGTTTGTGGGCTGTACAACATATGTGGCTTGTAGGCTGTTAAACTACAGGGAAAGGGACATTTATAAAACTTGTATACAATTAAAATGAAATAATGGATAGGGACAGGCAATGTTTGGAATAATTTTAAAACATAATTCTGTGAATAGTGTTTTTATTCCTGACTTCTTCAAAGAATGTTGGGTTAGTGTACATGCTTTTCAGTCTCCCCATTCATAACATCCCTCTGAGGTAGATTAGTTTGAAAGGCAGTGACTGATCCCACTGAACTCTGGGACTCTCATCAGTTTTCACCAGCCCAACTAATATAACCGAAGTTACCTGTACTGGAATAAATATGCTTCAAGCATCAGTTTAAAGTGTGTGGGAAGGGTAGCTATCTCTTGCATTTCAGTACTGTTTGCAAAGCACCTGTGAATATGAATGGACCTTTTTTCTACTTGCAAGGACTAACAGCAGCTATGGAGGATACATTTGAATATGGGTTAATGTTTTAATGATTTACCTGACATTGAAGTGATGTTGAGATCTCACAAATCCATCTTCACATAGACCAAGAACTCAGATCCTACTGAAGAGAACTTGTGAATCATCTTGTTTGGCCCTCTTTTCATGAACGAAGCAGACACTTGGCTCAGTCTCCCCATCCGTAGTATACCTGATCTCTGTGCCAGGAGTATAGCGTGCAATCAACATTTTGTGTTTTCTCTGCAGAAATACTGTCTTCCTAACCTGAGTAGATTGTCTCTGCCTTCATTACCTTTCCCAGTCTACAAAGCCAGCAAGTTGTCTCTAGAAGAAAGCCATATCCTTTGTATCTACCATCCCCAATTCTGTAATTCTGCCTGCCTGCTGGCACAAGTGAGAAAAAGCTTTGCTAACATATAGCAAATGCAGCCCCAAAGGATGAAACAGAAAACAGAAACCTTGTCCTCATACATGCTGATCAGGAATCTTGGATGGAAACATTGGTGCATCCTTCTAGTTGGACAGTATTGCCCTCATGCACAGATCTGGCGAGACACACACTCTTGCTTTCACTTCTCACTGTCTAGGAAAATGAAATCAGGATATCAAAGTGCCAGCATGAGGGTCATTTTGGAAGGTTGCTGGCTGTTCATGAATGCCAACATAATTCTGGTCAGATCTGGAACATTAAAAATGGATATGGCTTGGGTCTTGAATCATTATTCTCAAAAAGCACATTCTAACAGGAATAAGGTAACACAGATAGCCATCATACCAGTACATACAAGTCTACTAAATGCTAAACAGAGGAACTAGATATGCATCTTTTCTCACAAGGCACAATAGAATATTTAGCATAAAATATAGGGTGGATTTTGATGTGCAGAGTACCTAATAATTTTAATTAACAGAACAATTCTGGTTAAAAAATTATTTGGAACCAGACAATCAGCAGGGGCAGTGCTGACGTTATTCACATTCTCAAGTCTGCATAGATTCAAAATAGAGCCATAGTTCTTCTTTTGTATATAACATTTCCATACAAATGAGCAAATGTCTATTACTAGGGAGTAAGCATTAGGAAATTGTTCAAGTTTTGGCTGTGCATGAAGTCTTTAGTTATGGACTTATGATATTACATAGATAAACTGTTAAGAAAAATGGGTAAGAAGTACATAATAGCTGTTGAATGATACAAGGGACTTGAAAATTCAAAAATGTGTAATTTCCTGCAAGCTCATTGAATTGATATGTAACACCCCCCTTTGCTGTGGATTCCAGATTAGAGTACTCACTCAGGCACCTGTTCTCAGGTCCATTAAGCAGAGACAAACCGACTCAAAAGATCAGCTGTTTATTTGCAAGGAGACAACTCCAACAACCAACAACTTCAACTAACATACAAAACTGGAAACTGCAACAAGAGCTCCACCCTGTAGGACCAAACTAAATCACACAGATATTAGGGAAGGAGCAGACTGTTCCATTACATACATACATACATACATACATACATACATACATACATACAGATGGGGAGACTGAGCCAAGTGTCTGTCTCTATATATATATACACACAGTAAATATACCACAGATGTGTATGGTTGATTTACTTCTAGTTTTGCTCAGAAAATGTGAAACTTTTGCAAGCAAAATAACCTTGCTTCCAGCAGAGAAAATGACTTTGTGAACACCCAGCAACAGATGGCTGTTTTTAAAATGCAATGCAAGGTTTTTAAATTTAATTAAAGTTTAGTTAAAATATGTGGTTGCATATGCAACAGAGAAAGTTAGCACCTAAAATAGCTGCTTAAAAAATCCTTTTTATATTACGATGCTTTGGTCTCACTGACTCATTTGCTCATAGGGTATCAACATTGTGAAAGTATTTCCATGAAATACAACAGAAGAGTTGTATGTTCCTGGTCTAAGAAACCCCGAATTACTAGAAACAGTGAAACTGGAACCTTTTAATTCCTTTGTTTCAAACTTCAACAGGAAATTTTACCTCTTAGTAGAAACCAGCACTCCATTATAGGGAAACAAAAGCAATTGTTGGCTGGTGTGTTGTCTGTGTGCGCACACACACACATTTCTCCTTCATGCAATAAACCTTAGATTTGAGAAGAGGGAGCTTTTCAGGGGAACTCAGGGACATATCTATGTTTGCAGAACACAAACTGCATTTTTTAACACATAGGCTTATTAATTAAAATACTCAGACATCTGGCAAGAATTAAGGGTATAGTCCAAAGAAAATACTCTTTTTCTGTCAGTTGTATAGCTATAATGCATATTTACAAAGAGGGATAGAAAGATATTCCAAAATGCAGGTTGGAAATTTGCTGAGCTCAGGCCCTTCTGAATTTTGACTTATTTCATGATGCCTTGACTCACAGCTGCCATTACGGAGCCACACATGTTAAAACTTGTTACTACCTGCAGCTTCTACCACCAGGACAACTCTAGTCTTACCTTCATTTCTGCATTATTTCTGTTTGATGGGTACAAAGCAAACTTACCCTTGCAGCACAAAGTTTGAGTCCAGTGGCACCTTTAAGACCAACAAAGTTTTATTCTGGGTATAAACTCTCATGCACATGCAAACAAAAGTTTATAACCAAAATTAAACTTTGTTGGTCTTAAAGGTGCCACCAGACTCAAACTTCGTTCTGTTGCTTCAGACTGACACAGCTACCCACCTGAATCTAACCCTTGTGGCAACAGAGATGCCTCTTCCTGCTTCTGTTTCTGCCACCATCTGTCCTCCATCAGTACATGGCAGCCATTTAAAATCCACAGCCTCAGGGCTATAGCCAGGATTTTTCAGTTTGTGGGAGAATTTCTCTTTGTTGTGGGGCACACACACACACACACTTCAGCCAAAATAAACAATGCATCCTCCATTCCCAAACTGTTTGCCAGCCTACAGACCTCCAAACCAAATGCAAAACAAATGTAAGGACTCTTTTCTCTCCGTCTTGCTGCCACTTCCCACACACACACCCCACCTCAACCCCAAACGAGTAAACTTCAGTCTTCTGAGCAGGGAATCACCAGTGGGGGAATGGAGGGTGGTGCGGGGCTTGTCTTGCTGGCAATAAGAGAGTGATAGAGCAGCCATGGCAAGAGGCAAGGATCATGGTGGCCAGGGAGCACGGGAATGGAGGGTGAGGGAGGGACTGGTCAGCGAGGTCACACAGTGCTGGGCATTATGTGGGAATGGAGAGCAGCGCGGGGCTTGCCTTGCCAGCAACAAGACAGAGATAGAGCGACCATGGCGAGAGGCGAAAATCATGGTGGTTGGGCAGCATGGGAATGGAGGGCAGGGCTGGCCAGCAAGGACATTAAGTGCTGGATACAGCTTGGGAATGCCATGGGGCTGGCCGGTAATGAGAGAGAGAGGTGAGAAAGTAAAATAAAAAAATGGGAAGTCCTGGGTGGACTGGATAGGAAGTTGGGGGCCTTGGTAGTAAATTGTGGGGCGGGACCCTGAGAGGCCCCACTGTAGCTACAGGCCTGCACAGCTTCCAAATGATGCACTCACAAAACAGTTTCCACCATGTAAGTTTCCCACATTGTACAACCCCAAAAAGGCATAAAAACAAGGGAGAACCCATCTTTCTGTCTCTTATCTGGCAGTAGAGACTTGATAGGGTAACCACTTACCTACGGGTGGGGACTATCATGGTAATAGCTCCTGGGACTCCTAGGTCTGGGTGAAACATACCCATTATTTCTTCTCTATGTCTGAACACTGCATTTAAAGGAGAGTTCCAACAGGATCTTTTTTGACCCTATTGATTATTTTGTGGGGGATAGTTATAAATTCAGTTGAATAGCCTAAGTATGCCATAAAATAAGTTCTTTACTCAGAACTGTACTGTTCCACTGAGAAAGTAAAATTATGGTGGCTGCACCTTAAGTTTCCCTCTTTATAAAACTGTTTCTAGTTTCTAATAAGGACAAACTCCATAGTCTCCAGGTGAAAATTTTGATTGTTGACTGAGACCAGTCAAAAGCACCATTTGTTCCTTTAGTCTTGTTACAAATTCCTCACTATTAGGGCAGCTAGCCTAAGGGGACATAAAAAGTACACATAATCCCCAGTAAAGAGAACACCACTGAACATTTCTATATATTTCTCATGTATCACATGTTCAAAGAACAAGAAGATTGCTTGCTTTTAGCAGCATGCAATCTGTTTTCCAACAAGCTCTTGCTATATTCTGTAAGCCAGCCATTTACTGTCCATTAACTCTAAAGGCTGGCTCAAACCTGGATCAGCTCTTTTGAGTCATACCAGTTCTTAATAAGCAGTCAGTTGCAATACAATTTCCCTCCCATGGGATGAAATCAAAACACATTGTTCAAGGAGTCTGTTTTCTTTATCACATGCACACCATTATTGGTGCCTGATTGATTCAACAGTTAACACAGGGTTACTATATTTTGAAAAGCAAAAAGAGGACATATTTCCTGACCGACTACTTCGAACAAGGGATCACTATGGCAAATATCATTTTAAATACCCCTACTATTTAAACCGTGATCATTGCTGCTAACTAGGAATATTCCTAATCTTCCAACCCCCCCAAAAGGACATTTTCATCGGTTTATAAAGAGCCCAAAAGAGGATGGACGCACAAAAAAGAGGACATGTCCTCTAAAAGAAAGAAATCTGGTAACCCTAATTAACAGCACATGTGTCCCTTTCTCACTTTTCCTCTCACTCATTCCTCTGAATGGCTAATAGCATAATCTCTGTCAGACCTGGATTTCATCCAGCAGCCAATTTGTTCACATGTCTCTCACTCTGTAGTGCAAGGTGGGCATTTTGCCACACGCTATCATGGCAAACCTCTCCATTATGCATTGCTGTCCCTGTTAAAATGTACTTGTATAACATTTGCATAACATTACTTTAAAATGTTGATACAGTTAAGCAGGAAGGCATATGTTTAAGCAATGAAGCATGTGTATCTGTGAGAGGTCTTTCCCCTACCTTGTGTGAATATTGCAGAACAAAAGTAATGTTTTCTACTCTAGATGTAAACCAAAGAAGTGTCAGGGCGGCTTACAAACAGGGGCAACATGTGCCAAATATAAAACATTAAAATAGCATAAAAACAACCATATTAACAGTAATAAGTGCTCAATGATGTTACCAGTTTAATCTAATCAAGATGGTGATCATCTAAAACCTTTGAGCCTTAACAGGAGGAGGATCACATTGTTTACAAACCACCAACCTGTTGCGAGATGTGTCTACCAGCAGCTGTCACTTGGTTGGAATTTCCACATTGTCATATTGAAGCTGTACAGTAAGCCCTAGACTCTAGTGAGGCTGATTGTATCACAAGTTATGTGAAGACTAAATTTTGTTGTTTTGCAAAATAATATAAAATAAATCTGATATGTTGCAGGCAAATCACAATAGAAAGCAATAGAACAAAACCATTATCCATCATATCAAAGTGAGATCAGTACAGTGGCGGAGTCCATATTTTTTGCATGTGTGGTACAAATGCACAGAGGTACAAAGCAGAAAGGCTCATTTTAGATAATATGTTGTGAAGTCTGCTCCTGGAAAAATGACAGAGAAAAATGAAAATCAAAATGTAGATATTCAAATATAAACAGACAACTTCCAAAATTCTTAGTTTAGTGATACCACATCACTGAAAAGCATGTGTGTGGTATGCCAGCAGAAATTACCTGAAATCTAGACATGACGATGCAAAAGGCAGGCAGACAGATCTCATTGAAAGGAAAAGAACAGAAGCTAAAAGACAGTGAAGGCAGATCCAGGCTGCAGGTGGAGGTTGAACTCTACACTGGTAGTTTTTCAGCTTTCGCTGACTTGAGCAATATTTTCCAACTAGACTCTAGGCAGATCTCTTTGACCTATAATGAGTAGTCATTAATAGTATAGTGTGATGAAGGCACTGTTGTGAAAAGTGGAGGCATGACCTTTTTTCATTTTTCTCCCTCTCTACAACTCATCCTCATCAAGAAGGAAACGGAGCTCATATCAAGCATCTCTCTTGTCTTATCAACATCCTGACAGAACTACCCAACTCTAGGTTTTACCTCATCATTTCACCAAGCACTCTTTCTCAATACCCCACTTCACATCTCACAGAGAATGCATGTACGTCTTGCCTGTACGTGCATTCATCTCTTACTACAGAAAATGGCAATACATGTTTACAAGTTTGAGTCCAGTGCCACCTTTAAGACCAACGAAGTTTAATTCTGGGTATAAACTTTCATGTGCATGGAAATATTCTGGAACCTTGCTGTCTGGTTTTAGTTTCCTGAGCAATAGGAGGCTGGAGGAACTGTGAGTGGAGGGATTTAAAGAAATGTTCCTGAGAGGGACTTTATCCAGCCAGAATACATAATCTTTCCCCTAAGTAAGATCAACCCAAGTGGCATTTCTGTACAAAATATTTATACTTTATAGCTATTCACACCATGTCCCTGGCTTTGAGATGGTCCTGTTTCTGTGTGCTATTTTATTCTCTGGAGCTGTATCTGCTTGTTAAAGAGGGACAAAAATTTGTCTCTAAAAACTGTACAGACTGGGAGGATACAGAGACCAAACTCAGCTTTTGCTCCCTCTGCCCAAAGGAAAGAGACAAAGGCTTTGCTTGCGCTAACGGACAGGCAAGAAGGGCTGTGCCAGAATCTCCAGGATCAGCACCCTCAACAGGTAGCACTTGTCCTCTGTAGGGTATGGATAGAAACAGCAGCCAGCTGTGCTACATCCTATTCCCTCCCATGCAAAGCTCAGCAATGCATCTATGGGGAGACAGAAATGTATGTTGCTCGTGCTCTTTCCTTCTGGTGGGCAGGCCATGTATTGAGGCAGCTGGGGTGGGGGTGAGGTTAAGGTAAGTACTTTCCTGCCAACAGAAACAAAGCCAAACCAGACAATATAAGAGATCTGTGATGAAAAAGGATCCAAGTTCTCCCTAGTGGAGTGAGATGAATGAAATGAATCAAATTTCTCTTGATGTCTTTAATTTTATGCCAGAGCAGCTGTGCTCTTTTCCTGATACAAAATGCTACTAGCTCTGATGGGGTGGGAAGGCAAGTAACCTCCAATTTAGCCCCGTAGCCAGAAATTGGGAAGGGGGTAAATAGGGGGCAGTGAGGGATGGGGGGCAGGCTTATGGGAACTAACAGGGTATTGGAGGGAATTAATGGAGCTAACAGGGGATTGGGGGTGAGGGAGCCAATCCCACACTCAGCCCAGTCCTGTGAGGATGGGGATAACCTCTCACCCCCACCTGCTCCCCCCGGGTAAGGTCCCCTCCCAAAGGCAGGACTGCTGGAAAATAGTGGTGGGGGAGAGGGTGCGGTGCTTCGGGAAAGGGAGGAGGAGGGGGAGGAGAAGCAGCACTCATGATGACAGCTGCTGCTGGATATTGGGCAGCAGCTCCTCCTCCTCTGCCTTCCTCCTGGCTTCTCTCAGTGGTGGCTATGGAGTGGCTTTTTCTTCCTCCATGTAACCCTGAGAGGGCTTTCCCCATTGCCTGGATTGGGCTGCTCCTGTCCCTCACAAATAGATCCCGGCTTGCCATAGCAGCCGCCACTACAAAATGTCATCATGCCACTCCTGCCACTGGCCAATCTTTTCCTCTCCATCCCCTCAGGCAGCTCTGATCACACTCACTTCCAGTGCACCGGCCTCGCCTGCCTGTCCACACTTCCCTGCCATCTCCCACTCTGCCTTTGCCTCCTGCAGCAGCTGCAACCATCGCCAGCTCCTGCCCACCCCCATTCATGCCACTGTTCACACAACAACAATGCTGCCAGAGGGGGTGAGGCAGTGGCAAAGCCATGGACACTGCTGCTGATTGGGACTGCTATGCTGTATGGCATCTGCAGGGGTGGTCTGGCATGATCCCTGAGAGGGGAGGCCACATCCAAGACAGGGCATGGCCCCTGTCACCCCCCCATCACTATGGGCCTGCTCCAATTAATGTATAAAAGAAGGAACTTTAAAAAAAAATACCTGAATGCACAGGGCAGGAGAAAGAAATCCTTCCCCTCCCATAGCCTTACTCCAGTGTTAGAAACATTTAAATCTTTGCATGGCTGACTTCCAGTATCAGAGGCAGAAAAATATTAGAGGTGTCCTGCTGGATCCAGTCATCTAATCCAACATCCTATTTCACACAATGGCCAATTTGTTCCCCTAGAGGGCCAACAAACCAGAATACAATGCTGAAAACACAAGAATGTAGCAAGAAAAAGCATAGAGGAAGGCAATGCTGAGTTAACTTTACTTGCATATCTACTCTATTTTTAGTCCAAAATGAACCTTAGTTTATTTTAGTCCTTCCCTTAAGGAAAGGAAGAAATCTGCATGTCAATTCACACCTCTGTGAGTAGGCTTTGTAAGTGAGAATTTAAATTGCCTCTAACCTGGGGTGCTTATCCTTTAACTGTGTGAAGTTTCACAGGAAGGGTCCCTTGATGAGGAATTCATCCTCTAAGAATGTGATCCTAATTAGGTAGAAAGCAAAATGTTTCCAAGTGAAACCAATGAAAATGACAAACCAACGAAGAACAGGTGTGCTACCAGTGTGAAAGAAACCAAATACAGATTATTCACAAGTAAACTAAACCAGAGACAACCAAGTCAAGTGAGAGCCAGTTTGGTATAGTGGTTAAGAGTGTGGACTCTAATCTGGGAGAACCAGGTTTGATTACCCAATTCTTCGCTTTCAGCTGCTGGATGACCTTGGGCAAGCCATAGTTCTGTTAGAGCTGTCCTTGAAAGAGCAGTTCTTAAAAGAACTCTCTCAGCCCCATCTACCTCACATGGTGTCTGTTGTGGGGAGGGGGAGGGAAAGGGATTTGTAAGACCCTCTGAGACTCCAAATGAAGGGCGGGCTATAAATCCAATCTCTTGTCTTCTTTTCTTCTTTGCATATTCCTATTTCCATCTCCCTTAGATTAAGATTTATCTTCATGCACCATGGATTCTGCTCCCTTAAACAGTACATGATCAAAATAACAACAATGCCATACAAGTGCACTTTTTACATTTGAAAAAAAATCAGTAGAAATACAAAATATTGAAAATTCTTCGAAAGGGAAATATGGAACTATGCAGTGTATATTATTTATATTTTAAATCTTCAGTTAAGAATGAGGGGAGACGGTAACCTTGTTGAATAAAATAGTATCAGTCTGTTCAAAAACTTAAAACTTCATTTGCAATTGAGAATTTGTTTTTTTCTGAATCAGTCAAATCCAAATCATCATTTCAACTGAGTATTTTATGACCAGTTAATAAAATCCATTCAGGGATCAAGAAGTATTGGGCAATATGGTGAAGTATCTTTATAGGCTTTCCCATTTTCTCTGAGTAAGGAATTTACTTGACACCTTGGCATAGCAGTGATGGTGGCAAACAATGAGATGGTCACAGTCAGAAGAACTTACAATGTATAAATCATACAACTGTGATGAAGAAGCATCCACAATTATTTATCTCAAGTTTTTTATACAAAACATTGATTTCTGAATGTAATTATAACAAAAATTAATACAATAGAAACGAAAAGGCGGGATGGTGGTCTCCGGATTGGTGCTGCCGTTTCGACAATGTGTCTTCTTCTGACCAAAAATTGTACAATCGGTGCGAAATATGGAGTTCCTCAAGCAACAAAAAGCTGCATACCCATGATTTTTCTAACTCTTATAGCTTGAAAAGCAACATGTCTTATACTAGAACAGGTTCTCCCAGAAGGGCTGAAGTCAAAGCTTCAATGTTTTGTATAAAAAACTTGAGATAAATAATTGTGGATGCTTCTTCATCACAGTTGTATGATTTATACATTGTAAATAGCAGTGATGGTTACAGGAGCCAGCACAAAAAGAATATCAAAGAAATTATTGTAATGTTCAGGAAATTGGTGAATCTAGAATCAATCTAAGTGGGTTCTAGATCAAATCAAGCCTGAACCTCTTCAGGGTAGCTGTTGTAAAGATAAAATGAAGAAAGGGAGAATGTTGTAAGCCACTTTGGTTTCCCATTGCAGTGAAAGGCAGGGTATAACTAGCTAAATAAAATATAAATATATATAAAACTAGGAATAATGCCCATTGTGGAAATAAATACAACAAGCTCTAGAAAGAGGCTCTAGGAAAGTGCCCCAGCCTTGGGCACTCAGCGTCAGTCTGCTGTGGTGACCACCGCAGGGTATAAATGACACAGAGTCCGCCATTTTCTTCAGTGGAACTGATCTCTGCTACCTGAAGAGGTGTTGTAATTTTGAGTGATCTCCACCCTTCACCTGTAGATTGGCAACATGGGTTCCCCACGAGCAAATGGCTGGTTTGGAGGGTGGAGTCTTTGGCATTGTATCTGTCTGAGGTCCCACCCCTCCTCAAACCCCACCCTCTCCAGGCTCCTCCCCTCAAGTCTCCAGGAATTTCCCAACCTGGAGTTGGCAACCCTATCTCCTTCCCAGCCAAACATCAACCTGTCATTATCTGCCCCTCTGACTTTAGGTTTCCATCTCTTCCCCTCTCCCTGTAGCCTCTACCTAGTAAAAGTACAATCTTTCTCCAAAGTGGTGACCAAAGCATCATTCTCCTCTCCTCCTTTAGATTTGCACAACAATTCTGTGAGGTAGGTTATGCTTAAAGTCTGTGAGTGATCTGAAATCACCCAATCAGCTTCCACAGGAAGAACCTGGGGCTGGCAGACCCTGCTCTGATGTGGTAACTGTTGCATCACATTGGCTGTCTTGGGGGAGCCACCTCAGCAGGGTATAAGAACACAGAACCCACCATTTTCTCCAGGGGAACTGATCTCTGCCATCTGGAGAGTAGTTGTAATTCTGAGTGATCTCCAGCCCTCACCTGGTGATTGGCAACAGTGGTAATTCTTAGTGATCTCTGGCATTGTACATGCCTGAGGTCCCACCCCTCCACAAACCCCACCCTCTACAGGCTCATCCCCTCAAATCTCCAGGAATTTCCCAACCTACCTGTATTTCCCACCTCACTCTTCATCTTTCCATCTCCCCCTCACCTACAGCCTCTACCATGCTCTGAAGCTCTGACTGCCATGTCACATTGGCTGTCATGGGGGGGGCGCATCTCAGCAGGGTATAAGGACACAGAGTCCACCGTTTTCTCCAGGGGAATTGATCAATGCCATCTGGAGAGCAGTTGTAATTCTGAGTGATCTCCAGCCCTCACCTGGTGATTGGCAACAGTGGTTCCCCAGGAGGAAATGGCTGTTTTGGAGGGTAGAGTCTATGGCATTGTAACTGTCTGAGGACCCAGCCCTCCTCAAACCTCACCCTCTCCAGATTCCATTCCTCAAATCTCCAGGAATTTCCATACCTAAAGTTGGCAACCATATCTCCTCCCCAGCCAATCATCAGCCTACCTTTATTCCTCCCTCACCTGGAGATTGGCAACAATAGTTCCCCAGGAGGAAAAGTAGTCTTTCTCTGCAACGGGGAACAAAGCAGCTTACATCATTCTCCTCTCCACCTTTTGACTTGCACAACAACCTTGTGAAGTAAGTTAGGCTGAAAAGTCTGTGATTGATCAAAAATCACCCAGTCAGCTTTCACAGCAAGAACCTGGGTCTATCAGACCCTGCACTGAAGCACTGACTACTATACCTAGGGTAGCCAACCTCCAAGTAGAGCCTGAAGATTGCCAGGTATCACAACTGAACTCCAGACAACAGCTCTCCCCCTGGAGAAAATTTACTGCTTTAGATGGTGGCCTCTATAGCATTCTGTTCAGCTGAGGCCTCCCCCCTCCCCAGATTCTGGCTTCCTTAGACAGGCTTCCTTAGACACAGAATATCCAGGAATTTCCCTACCTGGAGCTGGCAACCCTAGTCAGAACTGGCCCCAATGAGCTTTCTCCCAAAGGCCAAAATAGACGTGGAAAGGGCCTTTTACTGACAGAACCAAGCTTGGTTGCCTAGCAACAGGTACTGAGGGGAAAGTAGGGTTCCCAGCTCTGAGTAGAGAAATACCTGGAGATTTGGGGAGGTGGATCCTGTGGAGGGCAGCGTTGGGGGGGGCAGAAGGACTCAGCAGGAATTTCCCAACCTGGAGCTGGCAACCCTAGTCAGGACTGGCCTCAATGAGTTCCTCACAATGGCATGGAAAGGGTTTCATTCCTTTGTCTTTTTATTTACAGATCCAAGCTTGGTTGCCTAACAACAGCCACTGAGGGAAAAGTTAGTCCCACAGAGGAGCCACGCAGGTGAAGTGTCTTCCTCAGGAGAGAGCGTATTCTGACAGGGAACAGTGGCTGGAGTGGGTGGGGAAGAGGAGCAGACCCAGCACCCAGCCAATGGCACACGAGTACTCTTGAATGGCAGCTGACAGGCCAATGGCTGATGGAGCACACTGTGGGCAGGACTCAGGCAACGCAGCCAGTGGGTAGTGACAGCTTCTGAGTGACACATCATGGAGCCAACTGATTGAGAAGTGTGTGGAATGTTCAGAAACTGCCACCTCAGGAAAGATAAGCCATCACTGTCCCAGATCAACATGTGGATAAGTATGGAAGTTGCTTCTTCTTATGATTTTGGGGTTCAACTGGTCAAGCTCAAGGATGTGGAATTTGCTATGACTGGCAGCAGGGGACTGTCATCTAGCATCACAAAGTGACTATCACCAGATTTTTTTTGGGGGGGGGCATGCCAAATCATTATGTGAGACACAGACTACGTTCTAGCTTGCAAAGCAGAAAAATGTGTATTGTCAGTGAGCTTTTCAGTGTGAATGCTTGCTATTATTGAACCCAGATACCTTCATGCCCACAGATGCTTATACCAGAGTAAAACTTTGTTGGATTTAAAGGTGCCACTGAACTCAAACTTTGTCTCCATTAATATTTCTCAATATCACCATGTTAAACTGAATGTTGCCATGAACACTGCTCCTAGTGAGCAATTCAAACTGATAAGGTTTAAACTGATAAGAGCAGATACTAAAGACATTAGAAGACAAATTAAAAAATCTGTAAGGAAATTGGATGTTACAAGTATGTCTATTAGGGCACGCAGGGTATGTTCGACACTTCATTTGCGAATTGCCCTCCCGATGCAACTGCCAAAATATTTTTATCAATTGACAAGTCCCAAAACTAAGAAGAGCTTTTACTTTGGCAAGACTGAACGTTTGTCCCTCAGCAGTTTTGGAGGGCAGATATCATAAAGTATTATACTCTAATAGAGTCATATCACATAATCAAAACCATTGAGCATATGATTATGGGGTGCCCTATATTCAATGAGTTGAGGTCTAATTTAGTCACCCCTTTACTTAAAGATATGGAATGTGAGCCCAGGTGTTATGGCTACTATCAGATACCAATGATCGTGTCACCCTCTCAGTGGCAAAATTCATAGGTGCAATAATCAAATATAAGAGAAATAATATTGAGTAAGGTCTTTTAAAATATTTTCTTTGGTTCTAATTTCTGCTTAAGGTGACGATAGATAGATAGATAGATAGATAGATAGATAGATAGATAGATAGATAGATAGATAGATAGATAGATAGATAGATAGATAGATAGATAGACAGACAGACAGACAGACAGACAGACAGACAGACAGACAGCAATTTTGTATTCATACAGAAAATCAAGTCATTTTTGTTCCTTTAATGATCATTTGGAGGGAGGTTTTTTCTAGAAATCAGGACAAAAATTAATAAATCTTAATTAATTAAATATGGCACTTGTATTTAATTAGGATCAGAGTAGTTCAGCACAGAAATGGTACACAGCCTTTTCAGGAGATGATTCAGACTCTTTTAGTGGCTGGCCTAATGATGTTACTGGAGAGGGAAAAGGTTTCTTTTATGGGTAGCTGGGAAAAAAATGAAAGGAGTGTGAATGATAAAAAGCAATGTGCTTATCATCCATTGTCCTTTCACTGTGGGGCTTTGCAGTAACTCCTGAAAGTGGATTTTTAACCCACAAATCTGTAATTATGGGGGGAAATATATCTATCATCCCCACTGTAGTTATAGTTCTCCCTTACAGCCACTGTCATGCAATACCTTGCTTGCTAAATGTAACCTGGCTTCTCATATGCTCCACTTAGCTGGGCAGCCATTGCATTAAGTCCACATTCTATGCATCTGTCTGTCTGTCTGTCTGTCTGTCTATCTGACTTTTATACTGCTCTCCCTGCAAGCTTGATCAGGGTGGTTCACAACACAACTATAAAAACATATGAATCAGAATAAATCATTTAAAATATAGATCTAATTAAACAACCCAGACCCCAACATGGCACCATAATGCAGCTCTAGCCCCCCTTTTTGTAATCAAAAATTAACAGTTAACAATGGGAGGAGGGGAGTGGAAGCAGTTTACAGGGCAGATAGTTCTTAATACTATTAGTCATTAAAACTGTTTAAAACCATTGCTGTCCTCAATCATATGCTTGGCGGAACATCTCTGCCCTGCAGTCCCTGCAGAATTGTAATAGATCTCTCAGACCCCTGATGTTAGTAGGCAGAGATTTCCACCAAGTTGGAGCCAGGACCAAGAAAGGCCTGGCTCTGGGTGAGGATAGCTAGACACTCTTTGGGCCAGGGACTTCCAGTAGATGTTGGTTGCTTTAGCATAATGCTCTCCAGGGAACATGCCAGGAGTGGCGGTCCCGTAGGTACATTGGCTGCTTACTGTTTAGGGCTTTAAAGGTGAAGAACTGATACTTGACTTGGAGCCAGTGCAGCTGGAGGAACACAGGTTGTATATGTGCAGTTATCAGTATCCCTGTGAGGAGCCACACCACTACATTTATTTATTTATATTTACATTTATATCCCGCTGGCCCTGCCTTCCGGCGGCTGAACCAACATACATAAATATACATTAAAATTCCATTAAAACTATCAATCAGGATGAAGTTGTACCTCATAAACATAACTTATATTAAAAAGATGGTTAATCTTCCAACCATTGTCAACTGAACAGTGTCCCTAAGTTCACACCTGGCTATAAAGCCTCAATTGGTGGTGCCATTGGTACTATCAGTACCAATGATGGTGCAATTGTTGGCACAGTTAGTAATCATTGGTAATCAGGCCAGGGCCATACAATTGAGGCAGCCCCCTACTTAAAAGCCTGGCAGAAGAGCTCCATTTTACAGGCCCTGCGGCACTGTAAAAGGTCCCACAGGGCCCTGAAGTCCTCTGGAAGCTCATTCCACCAGTGAGGGGCCACCACACTCATTGTAGCTAACCTGGCCTCTTTAGGCCCTGGAAGAACCAGGTGATTCTGGGAACTCGATCTTAATGCTCGCTGGGGTACATGCAGGGAAAGGCGGTCCCTCAGGTAAGCAGGTCCCTGGCCATATACATTCTGGACAAGCTGTAACTTTTGTGTCATCCTCAACTGATGCAGTTCCATAGGGCCTGTAAAACAGGGTTGTTCTACCAGGCCATCTCTGATTGACCTCCTCCTCTCTCCTCTCTCTCTTTCTTCTCCCATGTCCTTTCAGATCAGACAAATTATACATCACTCCACCCTGAGTTTTTATGCCATTTTTTAATTATGTTGCTAGTTTATAGTATTATGTATTTTATTATATATTATTAGGTATTTT
This sequence comes from Gekko gecko, assembly GCA_029375565.1. Taxonomy (NCBI): domain Eukaryota; kingdom Metazoa; phylum Chordata; class Lepidosauria; order Squamata; family Gekkonidae; genus Gekko; species Gekko gecko. The sequence continues at coordinate 41,143,802 of JAPDNY010000009.1, forward strand.
ATTGTATTTATGCACTAGAAATGTTAATATTGAATTGTTCTATTTTTTTTTTCCAGTGATGTTACCTGCTCTGGACCTGGACACAGGAGAATGAGATACAAAGGAAATAAATCAGATCAAATCAAATCTGTTTTACCAACCTAGATGAGGGTAGCTGTAATGGGCTTTTCTCCATATATAGATTCTATCTTTGGAGATCTTGCGATAAGGACTTTTAATGGATGCTGACAATGTTAGAAACAGTCCCTGATTGATTTTTCAGCCAAATGTTGGAAACTTCAGACCAACACCCAACAACAACAACAAATTACTCTGTCAAACCTTTTTAGGGTGACCCTGAGTACATTTCTCATTTGATGGACCTTTGCATGGGAAAGAGAAAGAGGGTGTGTTCAGATGCGCCGTTTGAACCACTTTCGGCACGCTTCAGTAACAGATTTTATGTGCACATTCACACACCCAACATCTATGCACCGTCGCCAGCTGTCGCTTTCTGGATCAAACCCCTTTTAAACTGGAGTATTTTGATACCAGGTCCCCAAGTGGTGTTGTCCTGATTCTCTGGTTCTAGCTACACTTTTCTGATGTCTGATCACTCCTGCAGTGTTGAGCCACTTCCAGGTGCTTCAACCCCCTCCCCTCTGGAAAGCTGCCGCAGAAGCCCGAGGCTTCCGCTTTTCATCTGCCATTTTTTTAATGTGTCGGTGGTGTGAGCATAGGCGGAGCTCTGCTCCTAAGTTAATAAAACCAAAGTTTAAATGGTGACTCATTTTAGCATTTAGACGAGTTTGGGATCTCATGGAGGCCAGTTTCGGGGTAAAAGTTTAAAGGGAAGTGTTCATTTAAAGTTTAAAGGGAAGTGTAAAATTGCTGTTCTGTGCACTCGCAAAAATTTTAGTTCTACAGATGGCCACCTGTGTGCATGCTCAAACTGAGAGGAAAAAAACCACACCGATGCATGGTCCTGCGTGTGGACAGTGGGGCTGCGCAATGTGGCTGAGTAGCGATCCAGAAGAAGGAGGTGAGTGTGATTGCAATACTCCAGGTTAAACAAAAATGCATTGGGACCAGAGCAATTTAAACCACTCCCAACACGCCATCTGACCACACCCAGTGTCTGCTATTTTCTGTGCTCTTTTGCTGTTTGCAGAGCACTGTCATGCTGGTGGCCTATGAGACATAAAATCCCATGCTGGTATTTGCATCCAAGTAGGTTTCATTTCCTCTCCAAATACAGCTCACTGGGTGTTACGTATTGTGTTATATGGATAGCCTGAATTGTAGAATGAGCCTGAGTTTCAGTCACAAGCTCCATAGACTCTCAGTATCCTGAAATCAACAGACTGATTGGTTGCTCTTGTGCAATAGACCAATCAAGGAAGACTATGACTTTTGGTGGCAACAAACCCTATTGGTCCTAAGCACTCACTTATGACTGGACCTAACTGTTCTACGGATGTGGTTTAGCCAGTTCCAAACTGTATATAAGTTGGGGTTGTTCTGTGTGTCTTGTGTTGTTCTGTGTTCTGTTCTACTAAACTGTAATCACTGCTTAAAGAAAGAGCTGCCTGATCTTGAGTTACAACACTGGTCTGCTTCTGCTTTCCTCTGGCCACGGGTTTTTAATAGACATTGCAAAACACATGAATGGTTGCCCTATATCCTTCATAGTGTGCAACCTGGGTAGGATAAAGGACATGGCAAAAATTCAGTGATTGCATTTGGGCAGCAATCCTCTAATCCTCCTCACATGCAGAAACAGCAGCTCCGGTTCAGGGCTGCAAAAATAAACAAAAGGTGATCTCTGCTATCACCATCTCAGAAAATAGTTTTCCGTAAGATCTAGATGAGAAATTTTTCATACTAAGAACATATACTGATAAAGGGAGTTGATGTGTACCCTATTGCCCCAGTGGGATTCATTTTCTTCTGTTATGTTTTATGGGTTCTCTAAAAAAATGGATTGAAATTGCCCATAAAATGAATGGTAATTATTCACAAAAGTTCTTTTGTTTTTTCATTCTCCTCCTGTGTAATTATAATGATTCTTTATCTCCTTTCTACAGCGATATATTGTGCTGCGCAAAACATTTTTTTAAAAAAAATTCCATGTATTGCATTAGAGAAATAACACAGAGATCCTTGGAGTCTCTGTGTTAATAAGATTTAATGAATGCTCAGCTACACTAAGCATCTCCCTCTACATTTAAAAACACTTGTTACATGTTTGAATGTATAGCTAGTTCAGTGTTATATTTTAAAATCCAATTTGCTTACTAGGACAGGATGACTCATGTATTAAGCATAGATTTGGAAGTGTAAAAGAAATACAATAGGACTTCTTGATGCTCTTAGGACATTGGTTAGTAACTAGATTTCCTAGAAGGCCACTCTGATGTGGCAGTGAGGTGTAGTGGGCCAACACTGCCTTTTAAAGACTGTTGCTATCTGACTGTTGCTGTGTGCTAAGAATAATTTCATTATAATTTTGGATCTGGGCTCTGATGAGGATTCCTGCCCCCCCATGATTGCTTATTTTCAGGTAAATCATCAAGAGATTTGCACAGAACACAGTCCTTCCTCTAATCTAAAGACACTCTAAGTTTCAAGCATATTGAACAAAGGGGTGATGGTGGTTGATTTACAAACCCCAAAGCAGGTGACTCTTTGCACAGACACACTTCTGTCTAATGATTCCTAAAATGGCAGTTAAGCAGCAGCCTAGCAGGAGAGTTCCAGCTGGCCATGGTATTCATTCCAATTTCCAACTCTTACAGTGACCAACTGACATTTTTTTTTAACCTTTCTACTGAAAACTCTGCATTTTCCATCCTTCCTTGTTGTGGTCTGTTTCTTTCCACAAAATATAAGCGGTTTTCTTTGCAGATTCCCACCCTGTTCCTTCTCATATATCTTCCTGTGGCCAGGAGAGGAGCCCTGCGACTTACAAGCAGCAAAAGGGGGCTTCCAGAAGCTCAGCTGAAAGTGTGAACAGCTGTGCCGATGCTGACATACACATATCGTTGGAGAGGTGTGGTCCATATCTGGAGTGGGAGACTTTAAATGGAAACAACTTATTGTTGGGGGAGGAGGCCAATGCCACGAAAACAGTAAGCAACTAGGGGCGTGAAGAAAAAAACCCTCAGTATTTTTTGTGTTCCAGTATATTGAACAAAAATCGGTATTTCCCAATATTCCTGAATCCCAATCCTGATTCTTCCCCCCCCCGGGTCCAATGGACCTGAGAAGAAAAAACCTAGAGGATAGGTTGGGGCAGTGGGAGCTGAGAGCTCGGCACCGCCTCGGCCAATCCTGGGCTGACTCCTCTTTGCAGCTCAGTGTGAACTCCTACTGCCCATAGCCCATAGAATAATGCTTGACCTGGAATATGGATGCTGTGTCTGCAAATAATGGCTTGAACTTAAAGGGATAAAGATGATTTTAATTTATTGCCTTCTTGCCCTGCCATGGCTGGTGTATAAATATAATAAATAAATAAATAATTTTAATACTTTTATTGTTTTTTGTTTCATTCTATTACTGTAATTCCAAATAAAGACAATGTGTTATATTATCTTTATAAAGATTGTTAAAATATACCCACATTTTCCCCAACATTGATATTTATTTACCATAATTTTTTCTCTTATTACAGAAAGTTCTTTTTATATCAATTTTTCCCCAATTACCAACAATTTTCCTTCCACCCCTAAATTTTTCCTTCAAAAAACTTTTTTTCTTTTTAAAAGTTATTGAGAAAATTTAAATACTTTTATGACCTAGAAATATTAATATTTAGCAACATGACACTAAAAAGCATACTTTATAACCAACAGATTCAATAAGTAGGAGAACAGGAAAATAAATACCACACTCAATGTTATTACGTTCAGGACTTAAAGCAAAAACCTGAAAAATGACAGAGACAAAAATACAAAGGGTGATAACAGTTTCTCAAAATGTAATATACTGATCTGATGAGCTCTGATGGCATATTCACTGGCATATTCCAATAGTTTCCACCAAATTTCAGCACTATGCAGAGGCAGGCACTTGGAGTGCCATTTGCCAACTTGGTGCCACAGACTGGTCAGTCGTGAACAATGTGGTCAAAGGGGCCCACTTCCAGGACCCCCTGCCACCCCTTTGCCTCTTAGCATCCCCTAGTTAATCTCACCCCATCCCCGAGGGGATAGTACCACCAACTCTGGGAACCTTTGATTCAGATGGAATGGTAGCAGATGCCAAGGTTATGCCCACCAGCCTCAGGCAGCTTGCATGCTCTGTAGGCAGTAAGGGATAGACACAGAAGCTAATGCTTTACCCCTTAAAATAAAAAAGGCATACACCATAGCATAAGAAATGTAAAAGTTAACAAATGAGGGTACATCTGATCATGTCTGTACATGAGAACTGCTGATACAGAATCTGAGAATTTTAACAGCTATAATTCTGTGCAAAAGCTCTGAACAGCCACATTGTTTCCCTAATACAAATCTCATCCTTGTGCAGCTCAGATGAGAGCCCTACCAAATATTGCATCAGACTCCACTGCCTGAGTTGTTTGTGGGGTTTTTGCCAGCCAATCTGAAGAACCCAGGAAAAGAGGGGAAAGCTCATCTATATACTTCCCGATGTCTGTTGTGATCTGTAGATGTAAGTTGCTTTGAAGCACATCAGGGAGTTTCTGAGATCTTGACAGCCATATGTTTTCCCAGGGAAGAGAGCCATAAAATGAACAAAGAGGTCAAAGAGCAGGAGATGTATTCCACTGGGAGATAACCATTTGCCTACCTGCTAGGGGAAGCAGAATGAATAGCTGTTGTAAAACATGATCTGTGAAAGCTGTTGTAAAACTTGATCTGCATCGTGAGATGAATAGAATGTGAGGTCTAGGATGACTGGAAGAAGATTGCAGTGCACCTTCTGACGTGGAGTAAGTCCCCCAAATTGGAACTGGGTGAGGTTCCTGCCAAGACAGCTCAGGAAGGATTAACAGGTTGAATCATCAGTTAGTCTTTGTTCAAATGCTTTGTCCACACTGGGGGCTGGACTCCACTGCAGGCAGGAGGAGGGGGTCTGGAGGTGCATTTCTTCCACAGACATCCAATGGGGTGTGTGTCAGAAGTAACTCTCTATGTTGTTAAGATTAGCTTAGTGATATGTTTGATGTTCTTTTCATTTGATCTGTATCAGTAGGCATCTATATACTAGTAGCAATGTGTGGTCTCCATCTGTGGATCAAACCCACATCAACACTAAACAGATTTTTCTGCAATTTGGGGGACCCTTCAAGTTTTCAGAAAAATCTGAAATGTTAAAAATTAGATGGGTTGTATAAATTAAATAAGACTAAAATTAAATTAAATGAAGCATTGTCTGCACATTTATAGACAATGCACTCACCGTTACAGATGGCAATGGTGGTGGCAGACACCGGGAGTGACTCCGGGCCCTGCTACCCCTGCCGTGGCCACTGGGAGCAGCTCTGGACTCAGCCACTGCTTCTGTGGATACCAGAAGTGGGTCTGGGCCTGGCAGGGCCGGCCCCGGGTGTCTGGGTGCCCTAGGCAGGACAGCCTGGGGCGCCCACCCCACCGGAGATGCCAATCTCCCGGTGGGGCCTGGAGATGGCCCAGCGCCTTGTCCTAGGCGCCTCACAGCTGCGAGGCACCGGGGAGAGCCGGGGAAGAGGCAGCGCGGCTCTCCCGGGCCCCTCGCAGCTGTGAGGCACCTGGGGAGAGCCGGGGAATGGGCAGGCGGCTCTCCCGGGCCCCTCGCAGCTGCGAGGCGCCGGGGAGAGCTGGGGAACGGGCAGGCTTGGAATGCCCGCCCCTTCCCTCCCAGCGGACGGGCGCTCAGACTGGCAGCAGCCAACCAGCAGGGACTCTCCCCGCTGGCCGGCTGCCACCATGCTGCCCCACCTCTCCACCCCCCAAGGGCTTCTGAAGCGCCCGGAAGGGCACTCAGACTGGCGGGGGCTGCGGCAGCGGAGTCCCTGCTGGCCAGCTGCCCCCATGCCACCCCACCTCTCCATCCCCCCAAGGGCTTCTGAAGCGCCCCGGAGGGCACTCAGACTGGCAGGGGTGGGGGTGGCGGGGAGAGTCAGGGGCGCCCGTTTAGGGCAGTGGCCGGTGGGGCGGCTTTTCGGGCGCCGGTTTGGCACCCCTGAGGGCCTGCACTCTAGTGAGCGAGCCGGCCCTGGAGGGGGGGAGGGCGACTTGCGCCCTAGGCGGGTGCTTTTCAAAGATGGCAGTGGGCGCCCGGTTAGGGCGGTGGGGGGGGGCGCTTTTCGGGTGGAGCGGGGCGCCATTTGGCGCCCCTGAGCCCGGCACGCTCTAGGCGAGCGCCTAGTTTGCCCAATGGGCGATCCGGCCGTGGGGCCTGGCCTCCATAGTGGTCAACACTGGGAGACACTCTTGAGTCCAGTTGTGGAGGCATTTGTTCATAGAATTGAATTCCCCCCATCTACATAAAATCTTGTTAGGGAGAGGCACAACCCCATTTGCAGCTGAGAACATGTTTCCAACAGAACCAACGGAAACAATTTATCAGATGGATTTCCTAATATTCCTAGCTTTATTAGGAGTATTAAAGAACCTGATTCAAGTTTTTAAAATATCATGCAATTTTTTTTCTTGCATATGTCTAGTGAGTGGTGAATCAGGGTTGTGCAATCAATAACTGCTACATCTTTTATCCTGTTCATATAGCTTGTTAACTTGAATGGGGTTGGTGATTTGGGAGTATTGTGACACAGCAATAATGAACCATCCTCTGTTTCCCCTGTTTTATATAGAAAGCATAGTTTTGAGAGCTCCATGGAATTTGGGTGATATTTACTTTCACTTACAAATTTTGACCTAGTAAGTATATCACTAGCGAGTTATTTCGTGGGTGTAGATGGTAATAAGGCTTTGACTGACTGAAGGGCTTGAGGGAATGAGATCTTCTCCGTGACATTATGACATGGTACAAATAACACCAGTCACCTTTTCATTCACCTCTTGAAGACATTTCAGATTCTTGTTCATCTTTTCAGATGAAGGATTTCATTTTCTTCCTAAGGAACAAACAAATAAATGGAGACAAGATTTAGTTACAAAATCATCAGAAATTCTGTCAACTGGTATTAGGTTGTTGATGGTCTTGTTCCTTGATATGAAATGAGAAAATAGAATTCTTTCCCTCTCTTATCACTAAGTGCATTTATATAATCCTTCATTCTAGAAAGATAGAGAAGTAAAATAGTAGCCCTTGCTCATGGGGATTTATGGAACTGAAAGCTTGGTATCAGTTCAGAAAAAGATATATAGCTTCCCAGAATAACTTCTTAGGTTATTCCACAATTCCATTTTAACCTCAAGAAACACTGAGCAAGAAGGATATTTCTTGGGAGATTTAATTCATGTATACTATTGGGATAAAAGCATTTATTTTTCATACCATTTTCATTATTTGTACATTCCCTGGTGCTTATCCAGGCTTTATAATCGACCGTAAAAATCAAATAAAAGTTTCACTATTGAAATGTAGTGTTCTCTGCTCTACAATGGCTAAATTGATTTCTCTCTGGCCATTGAGCATATGTTTCCAAAATTAATCTTCACCTTTCACAAACCCACTTGACTTCTAGTTTCCCTTGGCTGCCTGCTCCTTTCCACTTTACCATTAAGCTCTGTGTGCCGAGCCGGCTAATAACCAAGGGTTGACATTTTTTAAAAAAACACACCTCTATCCACCCACCTGGAGCAACATGGAATGCCTATCTTTCTCCCTGGGACTATTAGCACTAGCTGCAAAGGAATTATTTCTAGATCAATGGAGGGTCCATGCATATTGGATCTCCCCCCTCTATTTCCCCCTAAAAGCTTTCTAGCTTGCCCTGTCTCCCTCCCTCCCTCCCTCTGAGCTGTCTGTGTCAGTACCACCAATCTATGGCTGCTTTCATAGCCAGTAGATAATGCTGTTTCAATGCCCTTTAGCAATCATTAGCAACCATATTTTCCTGTGTTGAGATAGGAAAATTCAGTTGCAAATGTTCGCTTAAGTGCTTTGAAATTGTGTGAAAGCAGACATTCGAGTTTTTTCTTTTCTTTTACTGACTCTCTGTGTTGATGTAGATGTTCTGTTTTGAAATATAGACCCTCTGTGTGTAAACAGAAGGGCACACAGCTAGATTCTCCAAATCTAGTTTTCTTATTTCAAAATTATATTTCAATAATATTCAGCCCCTTCAGCTTACCCCTTTCAAAACTACAGTGGTAAGGGCACCTCAATTTCTCATTGTCATGACTTTAATTTATGGTCAAGGAGCACACAACCAATGTCGTGCTCCCCCGGTGCCCTTCATGAACTTTTAAACATTTTTTTGAGAATTTGTTTCCATGGAGAGGTTCCAGACCTCCATTCCAGCATGTACCCTAGAACAAAAGCCCTGCTTACACCTGAAGACCAGGTCTACCCCTGTTGTTTCCAATGGGCAGCAAGTAGACCTAGTCTCCAAGATGAGAGAGCAGGTCTGTTTCCACTGTTTTCAATGACTGGTAGACATGATGTCCGGAGGCTGGCTACCTCTGTTGATTCCAATGGGTGGTAGATCTGAAATCCAAGATCGGAGGCCAGTTCTATTTCCACTGTTTCCATTAGGTGGTAACCACCAAGTCTGGATGCCAAATATACTTCCAAGTCCATATGTCAAGTCTACTTGTTACCTAATGTTATTGAACCTTCCCCGCAAAAATTCCCAAAATGGATTTACAAAATGATACCCAAACTCCTGAAACTTCATGAAAATAATAATAATAAATTTCTGAAATAACTACACTAAATTAAAATGAAGATTTATGAAGCACAGACCCCTAAGTGAAATGTCTTTTGGATATACAACAGATAAGTCAACTGAGTTCTAACACATCTTGCCCTCCTAGCTGTACAATGCTGTGTCTGGCAATAGTAACTCTTGCACCACCACTAATCCATCTTGCTGTGTCACCTCTCTACCTTGAATTAGTTTAAAGGTAAAGGTTTTCCTTGCTCAAAAGCTAATCAAATCCAACTCTAGGGAGAGGTGCTCATTTCTGTTTTCAAGCTAAAGAGCCAGCGCTGTCTGAAGACATTTCTGTGATTATGTGGCTGTCTGGAGATGTTTCTATGATTATGTCGCTGGCATGACTAAATGCTGAGGCACATGGAACTCTGTTACCTTCCCACAGAAGTGGTACCTATTTATCTACTTGCAATTTCTTGCTTTCGAACTGCTAGTTTGGCAGGAGCTGGGGCCAGAGACAGGAGCTCACTCCATCATGAGGCACTAGGGTCCCAAACTGCTGAACTACAGACCAGAAGGTCTGCAGTTCAGCATATTAACCTCTAAGCCGCTACTTAGTTTAGCACTCCACAAAAATGCTCTTAATCCTCTGGCACCATTTTAAAAAAATGCCAGCTGCCATTCTCCTTCATGAGCTATGCAGCAGTTTGGTCATCTTAGGGATATGTCACTATTACCCATTGTGTATTCATGCTTGGATGTTATATCCAGTGAATCATTACATTGCATGTATCCTTGATATCAATACTACAATATTCCACCATGTTACATACATATATTATGCCATGTCTTTTCTTTAGCTTGACCTAACTCCCAAACCTCTCAAACTCAACAAGAATAAATGCCATACAAAAGCAAATTTGCTGTGCAAAGACCCCGGTTCAGATAATAAACATGGGTAAAAAATATTATAATGATTTATATGTAAAACAGTAGCAACTCAGTGGAAAGCCAAACAGTTTATGATGCAGTGTGTTTGCTCAGACCATATGTTTTTGCACACAGTAATATGATGAGAAACATTAGAATCTTTGGCCCAGTTTTCACGTGCATCCCGGCAACCACTTTTCTCCAAGTACTCATGTGTGCAGTCAAGTGGAGAAATGTAATTTGTAATGGGTACACTCAAAAGCAATTTCTAAAATTATGTGGGATATTTTTGGAACTACTGAATGCTCTGAACATATTTTTTGATTTGATCCATCTGCTGCCAGGTTATGTTATGTTTCTCCATGTAACTATGCACAAGCACGTAAAGTAGCTACTGCATACAGCAATGTAGTTCTTGGTGGATGATGGAGTCCAACAGGGGGGGAAATTGAACAAAAGAGACAATGTCACTTCTGGAATCTTAGATACTACAGTCTCAAGACAGAGGACTTGAATAACTGTATGATGCTTATTTCTGTTAATAATATTAGAAGTATAAAAGATGGCTGCAGCTCAGCAATATGCAATTTATTGGCTGATTAAGAAGGCATGTATTTACATTATAATACAGCTGAAGTTAGATTTTTGAAGGTCCCACTGGTTTCAATAAGAAAGATTTTAACTTTTCCACTGAAACCAATGGAACTTAAAGTATTTAAATTGTGGCAACTAATAATTCCCATTTTAATTTGTTCAAACTATGGTATCAGTAGAAACATTTGGTATAGCAAAGAAGCTGGGCCCCCAGACTTACCTTGGGCCCCATTTGCAGTGCCATGGGGGTGAGGAGGAGGCACAGCAGTAGGGACCAAGGGAAGTGGCCATCTCAGCAGTGCGGGGCCCTTCACTGGCCTTGTCAATCAGGTACAGTCTGATATGGCCAGCTCAGGGATGGAAGCCTGGCCAGCAGACCACCCAGTTGGAGTTCCTGTGTTGGCCACAGCATGTGAACCTCATCCAGCCCCATGGCATTGCCTGCCCATCTAGTTTAATTTTGCATTGTGTAAGTGTCTCATTGGGTTGTTCTTTGATTGTGTGCCAGGTTGCTGGTTCCTCTTCTGTCACAATTGCACTGGCAGTAGCACCATGAGGCTGGATGCATTTCGAGGAAAAGGTGGCCTGTGTGCTCATTTCCCCCAAATTTGGGGGATCCCCTGAAGGGATTTTGGGGTGAGAGCTTCAAGGGCACCCTCATTCTCAACTGGCAGGGGAAACTACACAGTGGCTACCGTTCACATGGAATCCAGTATCCTGCTGTCCCCTGGTCGCATTCCCATTAGGCAGACTGGAAGCAGGGTGGGATTCATCAGCATGCAGATGGGTTGGCAGATGCCTGAATCATTTTGCCCCATGCTGTGCCAAAGCTCTTGCAGCTGCTGTGACCGATATTTTCATCCAGAAAGTTGTACATTGTCTTATTGCCTGGGAAATGGATTATAGGTGCTGCCTCGCCATCTCCTCACACACACATCTCCCCGCTTGATGCTGGGTCCACAAAATTCATTTAAAATATGGGATTCACAAGATGTTCATGTTGCCTGTTTTCTTTCATAAAATTGTATAGCAATCATTTATGGCACAATTTTGAAGACTTCAATGGGCTTAGAAGGGTTTCACTCTATGTAGTATTCCACAAAGTCTAAGTCTAAACTGACACGTAGAGCTGAAAGTGGGCTTTAATTACTGCACTGTGGTGAAAACCTAGAAAGATTGACTTAAACATTTTTAATCAGAAATCAGTCAGTCATTTGACTGCAAGAAAGAAATTTAATTTATCTTTTGCAATTAGGTAGGAGTGGCTTTGTAGCTTTATTATAAGAACCTAGAACTGACAGTAGCCAGAGGGTGGGGTTTTTTCAAGCTTCATAATAAGTCTCATGTTTTAAGTGTAATTGGAAATCCAGTCTTTTATACCAGGTAGGTAAATTTATGCACTAATTTTTGTTTTTATTTTTTATTATATTTATAACCCACCCTCCCCTGCAAGCAGGCTCAGGGCGGTTCACAACAAAATTCATACAGAAGAAAACATTTAAAAAACAATCAAACAATAATCCAGTTTTAAAAACCCAGAGGCATAACCACAAGATGGCAAAAGTCTTATAGAAGCTTCCAGAGGACACTATGGACACCAGATGGAACAGTTGATTGGGGAGATGGGTTCTCAGCACCATTAAGATGGAATGAAAGGGATGGGTGGAACAGGGGAGGTCAATATAACTGGACACCCACCACCTCACCCAAAGGCCTGGCAGACCACCACCAACTTGCAGGCCCTGCAGAACTGTAATAGGTCCCACAGGGCCCTGATCTCATTAGGTAAGGAGTTCCACCAGGCCGGGATCAGAGCCAAAAATGCCCTGGCCCTGGTTAAGGCTAAGCAGGTCCCTTTGGGGCTGGGGACCACCAGAGAATGCTGTTCAGCGGAGTGCAAGGCTTGCCGGGGAACATATGGGGAGAATCGGTCCCAGATTGCACAGGGCTCTAAAGGTTAATCTTGAACCTGATTCAGTATTCAAGTGGCAACTAATGCAGCTAGCACAGCACTGGCTGCCTGTGCACCTACACAGATGACCCAGTCAGCAGGCATGCCACTGCATTTTGTACCAGTTGAAGCTTCTGGAGCAGGGTCAAGGGCAGCCCTACATAGAGCGAGTTGCAGTAGTCTAACCTGGAGGTGTCTGTGGCCAAGTTGCAGGGGGAGAGATAGGGAACCAGTTGCCTGCCTGCCCAGCCAAAGATGGTAAAAACAACCTGTTCTGGCAGCATTTGTGACCTGGGCCTCTGATGAAAATTAGGCATCCAGAGTCACACCTAAACTTCTCACCATTGGCGCTGGTACCAATGATGCCCCATCAACGGTTGGGAGAGGGATTTCCAATCCCATCCCTTCATGGCTCACAGACAGGACCTCCATCTTCAATGAGTTCAGTTTCAGTCAACTCTGACACAACCAGCCAGCCACGGCCTCTAATGCCACATCTAGAAATTTAATAACTTAGATTTCTTGTTAATATTATTTCAAGCCAAATATTAGTCAGGCTTTTATACTTGAGATGACTTTTCTACTCAAGCCTTCATAGTTTTTCTAATGGTTTTCCATATGACAGCTGGGACCCTGACAAATGCATCATGAACATGTTGTCACCATGACAGCTCTGCCAAAATTAATTTTTCTGTAATAATAAGCAGACAATATACTGCTTATTATTACCAAGGAAAAACTTGCAGAGTGGCCGTTTATGTTGACCACCTTGATTTGACAAAAGAAAAGGTCCCGATGGGCTTGGAAAAAACTTTGCCATGTCTGGGTCAAAAAGGACTTTAGCTTCATATCAGGGAAAAAACACCTTTGTTTGGGTATAGAGAATCCTTGGCCAAATATTATTCAGGTTAGGTTAAGTAAACATTTAGATATTATGTAGCCACACCTTTCTTTACATTTGACCAATGAGGAGATTTTTATTCAAATGATGTATGATTCTTTGTAACCAATTATGCTTTTTGAATGTTATTTTCATGATGATGTCATTTAAAGTATAAAACTTCATGTATTTCCTGATTGTGCTCAGAAAGCAGTCAATTTTTGTTATCAAAACCCTCCTAAAAAGGAGAGGAATTTATTCTTTTTATAAATAGAAAAAGGTAGGGTATATAGAGGGATAAAGAAAAGAGCGGAGTGAGTATTCTGTTAATAAAGGTTAGTTTAAATCAATATAGATACAGTTTTTGGCAATCTCCGTGATTTGAGAGTCTTCTTTTCATCTAACAAAAATTCAAAATAACTCTGTTAATGAGGTTAGTAATGTCCTTTGGGGTTAATTATTAGTCATCTCCTTTTTGACGTTTCCCGAACAATTATTTCTTAGGTTGTCTTCCTTTGGTATCCCTCAAGTTATAGGATGGGCCACCTTTGGTTTTCACTTCTCCCGCTCCGGCACCTCCCTCCTCTGGGCCGCTGTCATCTTCACTACTCAAATCTGTCCACGTTGTGAGTGCTGCCTCTTCCTCTGGACTGGCGTGTCTCTTCAGAAATTCCTGCGCCTTGAAGATGGAGTCAATCTTCTCTCTTTTATCCTTGTACTTGAACAAAAGGCCTTCAGGATAGGTCCATCTGTATATGACCTGTCTTCTTTGTAGAAAAGCGGTCAATCCTTTATAAGCTTTCCTTTTCATCCGGATTTCATAAGGCACATCTTTCAATATTCTGATGGTCTGCTCCCCAATTTTCAAGGGCACCGCTGCAACTGCATGCAAGATTTGATCTCTGGTACTTTGCTTGACAAACTTGACAACCACTTCTGCTGGCAGATTATTTTTTTTGTAAATGTGGAGTAGGCCCAATAGACCTTATCCATTTCTTCTTTTAACTCACGCTGATCTCTGCCAGTTACGGGTGCCAAGGCATTCGCAAGTATAGATCTGAGATCTTCCTTCTCTTCTTCTTTAATGCCCTGAAATCGAAGAGTCAGATTCGATTTTTCCATTTGCAACATCAAAATTCTTTTTTCTTGCACATCCTGATGCTTTTCTAACTTGTTGACCCTTTTCTTCACTTTTCCGATGTCTTCCGACGAGACCAAACATTTCTGTGTGATCTCCTCCATCTTCTTTGACGTCTCTGTTAGTTGCCTCTGTTGACTGTTGAGAACACCTTCCATATTAGTTAAGGTTTCGCTGATTTTCTGTATTTGGACCAGCAGAGGGTGCAGTAGCTCGCTTGTCTGTTGACTGACAGTCGGCTCTGGAGGGGGATTACCCGGACCGGAAGTCCCGCCTCCCTTCTTCTCAGTTTTCAAAGGGACCTTCTTCATGGCAGACATTTCTTGTATTTGTTTACTTTATAAAAGTTCGTGACGCGTCGCTCAGGAGTCCCGCTAACTCATTCGCTTCAATGGCACCCCAAAGGTAATTTCACCAACCCTTCTTCCCTTTCATCCCCCTTAGCTTTCTTATGCAAGTCCCGCTTCTCAGTGGGGGTGGGGATTCCCCTCCTCCCAGCCGCTTATTCGCTTACGGGGGAAGGGCTCGGGTTTCGCTTCAGATTCAGACCTCCAACTTACGGTTCCTGCCGTTTCTTCTTTTTGCTTTAATTCATCGCTGTTCCTCACTCCTGTTGGAAATCGGTGGCGTTGCTAAGTCCCATTACGGGCACACCGCAGCGGGGCCGATTGGGGCGGGGAGAAAGCCTCAATTTCCCGGCTGTCTGCCGGCAAAGAGGCTACTCCCCAAGCGCCCCCGGTTTGGAGCCTTTGCCTAAGGCTCACTAGGGTCTTGCAAACCTGCAAAGACCCCCCAAACTGCGTGTGGGCTAACCACCTCCGGGGGCTTCCCGAAAGGTGGCCGCCATTCGCAACGCCAGAAACCGAAACCAGAAAGCAGTCAATTTTTGATAGGCTTGTCTGGCTTAACTGTTTTCAGGTGTCCTCATTGCAATTAAAACACTAAGATCTTCCTCCTCATTTTGACTCCAATTTTTGACTGGGAATTTATTTGTATAACAAATGGAGGCATCCCAATTTTCCAGTTCTGTCAGATTCAGGGTTTAATATTTGTGAGAAAAAGAGGACTGAATTCTTTTGAATTACTCTTTGTTTTTAGAAGTAGGTGTAAATATTCACTTTACAAATTTTATAAAAAAATATGTTCTACTGTTTGGAGCTCAAGTCAATCTTTTTAAAAGAAATGGCACAAGGCCTGGGGGCATGAGATGAACATGCATGCTAGGGATTTCAGTTATTTTTACTCTATGTGAGAATGCAATTAAGATGCTGCACCAGTGACATCTTATCCCTGTTAGACTTGCAAAGATTTATTGAACAGCATCTCGTAAATGTTGATATTATAGGGGGAAACTGACTGTAAAGAAAATGGTTCCTTGGAAACTTTGGCCTTTGCAAAAATCTTTGGTTCAGTCTGCAAGTGTGGCCTAGAGAGTATTTCTCAGAGACTGTTAGAGACACAGAGCAAGCTGACCTTGTTGTGTTAGATAAGATGCAGCTGAATGCATCTGCTGCAGGAGGGGCTGGTTTAAATTTTGATCACAACCTATTTTCTGGTCTAATGGGGGCTCTACCGTCTTTTCTGCCCTCTTCTGTAAGGGTGGTTCTAGCTTTGATTTAATGAAGGACTTCCATATTAGATTGTTAAAAGCTCTTGTTGAGTGAATCCCAAAATTCCTAAAATACTCTGTATTGGAAAACTTCATAAAGGGGGTTTTAGGTGAAAAAAAGGTCAGGATATATTATTCTGCATAAATAGGGCCCTGAATTTTTTCTACATATTTCAGAATTATGTAGGGGACAGGCATGCCCAACAAATATGAGAGATGAAACAAACTATTTCTTTCCGCACAGCAATTTATCCACCTGCCCTGATAGGGAAAAATTGTTATCACCACCTGAAATCTATTTAATTGTCATCTACCCTTTCCTTTGGGAGCCAATATAGAGGTGGTGTTATCCGGCAAGAGCTTCCTGATTGTAGGATGTTTTCCATTAACTGCCTTGGAGTAGGGGCACTTTCCAAATTTTGAGCTGTATCATCCTGCTTCTTTAGGGAAGAATTAAATAAATAATCAGTTATAAATACCAATTTTTCAAATATTAGTTTTAAAGTAGCAGCTATAGCAGTAGTCTGAGTTGCTAATATATCAAGTTCATCTGTTTTCCTTTTGATTTGGGATTCCTTACCTATACTTAATAGAGAAGGTCCATCTTCTGGATCCCAATTTAAACTAAGTTCCTCACTCATATCAGAATCATTCTCCAAAACCTCAAACTGATTTTTTTAGTGGCACAGAGGGTAGTTTATTTATTTGAAAGTTTTCCAATATGCTTTGCTTAGCTTTTATAAAAGTCAATCTACTGTGCCCATTTTTTAAAACTAATTTTAACAAATGAAAAAGAAGACAGCAACATTCCCCTTCTAACCCTAGGTAATAAACCAATCAACATCTTCAAGGGGGAGGGAGGAATGAGGAAATAACCAGATGAGCAAAGGTCAGCCACCCTCTAGCTAAAAATACAAACAAACGAAAACCCAAGAAAACCACCTTTGAACTACAAAGAATTATAAATTACTAAATATAACTAACAGGAGTCTAATAAAATAAAGTACAAACTAATAACAGCCTAAAGGCTGAACTAACCTAAACTAAGCTCAACCGAAAAGAATATAAAACCTACATGCAGCTGCAGCTTCCCCGCTCCCAGTACTCCATTGCCTTGGGATAACGGATAAGATTTTTAAAAAATAGGTTGTCAGAGTTTAAAGTAATAAATCTTCTATGTCTTCTGAAAGTTCAAGATAGAAAACAAAAAAAAGAGATAAATAAACCTAAAGAACTGATCGAAACATCCTGCCACTCTCTACATGATTAAACCTAATAGGAAGTGAATCAAGGGAACTGTATGCCAAAAATAATCACCCACAAAAGCAGTCCAAATAACATGGGGGGGGTGAAAGGAGCCTCTAAACTAGACTTATAACAAACAGGGGAAAAAATAACAGGAGCAACCAAAAATTAGAGAATAAAACCCCTTGAAGCAGAGCACAACCTAAGTGCATCAGCGGGACTAGCACATGAAACCAGCAACACATATATTTTTAATATAGTACCGTAATGCATCTCTTCTCCTAGATGAATTAATGTGTTCTGTAGATAGATGCCACTTACTCTTTGCCAAGCATAGAAGTCTAAATTCAATTTAAGTATACTTAGGAGGGAAAAGGGCTGTCACAACCAGCCCTTTTGTAATCAGAACCAGGATGTAACTTCGGCTACTATGGGTTGGATTCAAAGGCTGCCTTCTGCATGTGGCAGATGTCTGTTTCTCATTGAATGCAAACAAATGCAGTTACAGTACCTAACCATTGTGGATGGAGAGAAGGTTGAAAAGTGGAGGTGGCAGTGGTGACAATGGCAGTGCCATTGGAGGCAGCTGTGCCCCCTTAAAATCCACTGAGGCCACTGCCTCGCCTTCTCACACAAACTGCATGGCTGTCAGGCCTGACTCCATTGTTTTAAGAAACAGAATCTGGCTGTGGAGCTATTCTAAACATTTCCATATGCTGGTAATATTCCACTGGAGCTCTTTAAATAAACTCAGTAGCATAATAAATCAAGTCTATGAATTTTAAATCAAATCAGTTTACTTCCAAATCATTTAACTATAGGAGCGTGAATATCTCATACAAGTAATGAAGCAAGAAATGTAAGATAAACTCCTAATTACTTTTCTCAGCCATTGCAGAGATTAAACATGGATTTAAAAATCCTAATCATTCTTTTTCTGGCATAATTAATAGATCTACGCAGCAGGGAACCTTTGGCATTATCACATGGCAAAAGAACAGTGATTCAAATGTCACAGTGTGAAAATTTGGCCCTGTCTGATGGTGGGCCCATTTAGAACTCCAGTACAAGTATACTTGACAAAAGTGAATCATGGGAGATACATTTCACCCTGTCTTTCTTCTTGTGTTTCCATTCTTCATTTATCTAGGGTTTGTCCTATAATTAGGTCAGAGGAGTCAGTGGCAGCCAGTAGCAGATTTTGGAGGAGCATCACTATGGCCTCTTCATTTCCCCACCCCCATGCTTCACTGCTTGCCCCCACCTAGGAGCCAGAGCAACCAACTCTCTTTCTGAAAAGTACTGAGACTGACAAGTGATTTCAGCTCTCACATACTTTATTAGATGAAGAACAAGACAACCTAAGCTGGCTCGCAGGCCAGCTTTTATTCCCAAGTGAACCCACACCCCAAACACACACACACCTGGTGATTCGCTATTTACACTGATTGAGTTATCTCCTGCTCCTCAATTGGAGGGGAGCTAGGATCCTCTAGTCCATTGTCTTTCGGGGCGAAGCTCAGGCCCTTCGCCTGGCCACATGGTGGACCGGTTAGAACCAGTCCAAGCACATGGCTGCCCTGAGCCCATGTTCTCAAGTGGATACATTACACTTTCCTTTCTCACTCTTGATGGCATCTTCAAACTTAGTGCAGCAAGCCATGCATGTTGCACAAGGCTAACCAAACGGGTCACAAAAGGAATTTGCAAGAATCCAGGAAGGCTCTATTGGGCATATGCATTGCTATATTGTTTTGAAAGATACTGAGGTATAAGAAAGGAGGAAGCATTAGTTGCTCCAAATGGTGGCAGCAGCCAGAGGCAGGAAGATGGGGTAATGGGGCAATGTCAGCCTCAGTTGTTGAGCCACTATTGCATTTTCACTTTCATTATTACACTTGCACTTGCACTTTCCAACTCTACCATCACTTTTATCCAGCCTAAGGTCTCTGGACTGCAGTCAAACATTGCAGTTTATAAACTGTGATTTGATCATCCCCCAGTTAGTTTTGACATTTGAACGCAGTTGGTCCTATCAGGGGTTGCTGGTTGGTACCAACCAAGGATTTCAAACTAATGTCAGTGAATGGTTTGTTGACCACAGTTTTTACTAATAGTGTTTTGTTGTGGCACTTGAATTCACAAACCATGCTTTGTTTAGTGGCACCACCATTTACAGCCCCTTGGCTAGAAAGAGGGCCAAATAGGGAAGCTGTCCTCCATGTAAGGAAATAAGAAGAGGCAGAAGGTAGACAATCTGGGATTTTCACACAAATTAGGATTTGTTATGCATATCAGCTAGACTATGTAGACATGCTGCACAAACTATGGTTTTCACAAAGTGTGATTTATCATGATATCTCAAAGCAGGCAAGACCAAACATTTTCTTTTCCTACCCTTTATGTCCAGAATTTGCTTACAATGGGTTGGATCCAAAGTGCTTTTTCTCTGACAAAAAAAGGAGATTAGTCCCTTTCGACCACTAGAAAAACTATGCTGGGGATCATGGAACCTGCATGGACCACAGCCATGTTAATGGAGGGGGATTTGGTGAGATTGAGTAAAAAAACTGGTTAGATTCAACCTAGTATATGTAGATGGTGTTATTCATCTCTATTTTCAACCCCTTCCTCAAAACCCACTTTTATTTTAAACCCCTTCAGCTAAGTTTTGTCTCCAACCAGTATAAAGAAACAGCATTGCTTTACATTCATACTTTTTAGCTTTGTCTTCCCAGTATCTGTCATTTACCCCATTATCAAAAGTTATTTTGGAACTGCTTTAAACATGTAAAGAGACATGAATAGTGATGGCACGATACAACAATGTCAGATATTGTCCTAGGATGGCTTATCAAGAAGCACCATAGAATCCTTTGCAAGAGAAAAAAAAGGAGCAGAGATGTCTAGGCTCTTTAAGGGTCCATGCGCTTAGGTACTTCTTCTAAATCCTGAGTTTTATGCCCAGAAAAACCAAAGAGTTATTGCACAGTTGTCTTTAATTTAGAAACCCATATATTAGCCTCTCATCTGATAGACATACAGTGCAAGTTTATGCAAAGTTGCACCCATTTATGTCATTCAAGTGAGTAGGTTTTGAAAGCTATTGTTCATATGATTGCATGGTACTTTTAATGAGAAAGAATAATCAGATAGTTAAACAGAAATTCTTGGCTATCAGTCTTCAGCAATGAGAATATTTGGAGTGATTCGGTTCATTTTGGATCTCTGAATTGCTTTGCTCAGTAGTCCTTACAATTTTAAATTAATGCAGTTTTGTTAATCCCACATTGCAGATTTGACAGTTAGGGAGAAGAGAGTTGCACCTACACTCGAAACATTCTGATTAACAACAATAATGCATAGCATCGATACAGTACTTTCACAATAGGGTTCTGCATAGGATTGTAAGGTCAGTCTTCAAAGTTCCTTACACATAGGGTGATTTCCCACTAAAGCTGACTCGGGGTAGCGCCGCCATTTGGCCTGATACTATTAGTCAATTTCACACCCGAAGCCACGGGGCTGCATTTTGACCCGCGGCTTCGCCCGATTTCCCCGCAGTTTCGTAATCCTGTTTTTTGAGGATTACGAAACTGCGGGGAAATCGGGCGAAGCCGCGGGTCAAAATGCAGCCCCGCGGCTTCGGGTGTGAAATTGACTAATAGTATCAGGCCAAATGGCGGCGCTACCCCGAGTCAGCTTTAGTGGGAAATCACCCATATTGTTTTGTTGTGATCCTTTCAGAATGCCATATGGTTGAGGCAGCAGTGGTCCATCTGAATTGGCCTCCCCTGCTTCACTTCACCAGTAAGCTCCCCCTTGGTCCAATCTGCATTGGTATTTCCCACCGTTGTGCAAATGATCTCACATTGTCTCACAAAGTTCTTTCTACATTTGATGCCGCATCCACTCTCCTATTGTTTCATCTCAGCATCAGCTGTCTGCATCATGCAATATCACTATGGTGTCTCACTGCCTTATCTGAATGTGGTTTTAAGGTGGTACAACTGCTCCTCCTCACCATTGAGCTGCTGTGAGCAAAAAGCAGAAGAAGAAGAGATTGGATTTATACCCTGCCCTTCACTGCCCAAAGACATCTCAAAGCGGCTTACAAATTCCTTTCCCTTCCCCTCCCCACAACAGACACCCTGTGAGGTAGGTGGGGCTGAGAGGACTTCTGACAGCAACTGCTCTTGTCACAAGCTCTGACAAGAACAGCTTGTCAGAGCTTGTGACTGACACAAGGGCTGATTTCCCACTACAGCTGCCTCGGGGTTGCGCTGCCGTTTGCCCCGATACTATCCGTCAATTTCACACCCGAAGCTGTGGGGCTGCATTTTGATCCACGGCTTCGCCCGATTTCCCCCGCAGTTTCATAATCCTCAAAAAACAGGATCACGAAACTGCGGGGGAAATCGGGTGAAACCGCGGGTCAAAATGCAGCCCCGCGGCTTTGGGTGTGAAATTGACGAATAGTATCGGGGCAAATGGTGGCGCAACCCTGAGGCAGCTGTAGTGGGAAATCAGCCAAGGGCTCTGGTCACACTGCAAAGGTAATTGAGCTTTGTTCCCGCTCTGTTTAAATCGGGAACATTTTTCTTCGCATTGGGCTGACTAGATGCAGCCAGCCCCTATCTTACAGCACCCGCTCGCCTGCTGCTGCGCCATCACTCCAGGCGATCATGCTGGCCACAGGGGAGGCTCGGGCAGCTGCTACTTCTGCCGCCACTTGGGGGGGTGCCGCCGCCGCTGCCACCATTGCCCCACAAAAACAGGCTCCACCGTATCCGCCGTCTCTGCCATCCTCCTTGCCGGCCCCATCCAGGCTGCCAGAGCCCCCGCCTCTCATTCCCACCTCCAGGGCCATCTTTGTGTGTGTGTGTGTGTGTTTTTAAAGCTTCCGGTTTGAGCGCTTGACTAAACATGCGCTTAATAAATCCATTATTAAACGTTAAATGGATTTATTAAGCGCATATTTGCTCATGTGCTCAAACCGGAAGCTTTAAAAAAAATGCACAAAGAACGGTCAGACGGCCCTAATCGCAATCATTGCAAAAGATGGGCTGTCCAGATGGGCGAAATCGTGCATTCAAACCACAAGTGCCAGGAAAACACTAGATTTTCCAGGGGTCAGGAAAACCCGGCAGCATTGCGAGAGTGAGCCTGCTTCGGGGCGGGAGGCGGATTGGTGCGTGTGAATGTGAAACTGACATGCGCGAGGGAACAGCCGCAAACCCCAATCAAAACGTCAGTGTGTCCGGGCCCAAGGTCACATCAGCAGGTGCAAGT
Source organism: Gekko gecko (assembly GCA_029375565.1). NCBI lineage: Eukaryota > Metazoa > Chordata > Lepidosauria > Squamata > Gekkonidae > Gekko > Gekko gecko. Next base: position 41,166,211 of record JAPDNY010000009.1, read on the forward strand.
GGAGGAGTGGGGAGTCAAACCCGGTTCTCCCAGATTAGAGTCTGCGCACTTAACCACTACACCAAACTGGCTCTCCAAAAAGCAGACAACTGGAGCTGAATTCTCCCCCCCCCCATCTTTTTAAAAGAGATATGCAAATTATCCCAAAGGAAACAAGTTAGCTGAAAATCCAGTCATCTGTGTTTAAACGTTTTTCTGCAATCATATTGGGGAGAGGTTGAAAGCATGCCCACCCCTGAACCATTTGTTATTTCCTGGGGTGGTCTCCAGAACACCCTGCCTGGCAACGGCTGGGTGTTTTGTGTTTTTTACCCAGCTCATTCCGACTTTCCTGCCCCCTTTCTGCCAGGTCACCCCCTTTTATTTTCTCTGTGTGTGGGGGTCACAGGTGCTGTTTCCTCCCTGTAGTGCAGCACCCTGCTGGCACCCCTGGGAGGCTGCTCCTCCCCCCTTTGTCATGCTGTCTCCCTAAACAGCTTGTGTCCTGATGCAGAAAGAGGAGAGCTTTATACTGAGCCCAATGGGAAGCTGGCGCCACAGCAGCACGGAACAGCTTTACATAGCACATGTAGATTGGGGCCTTGCCCACCCACTTGCCTTCTTACCTTGCTATCTATGGTCACACGTATATAGAACCTTCTGAGACTAGTTCTAATTGTGCTGCAGATGACCACCTAGTAGTTAGTATTAATTGCCATTTTATGTAGGTTTTAATAATGGTACTATGTCTAATTATGTTTAAATTATTATTTTTGTACATATTGTTGTAACCCGCCCTGAGCCTGCTGTGTGAGGGAGGGAGGGCTAGAGATCAAATAAATAAAAATAAATAAATAACATATCACCAGGTCACGGGCATCCTACCCTTTAGAAACCCAGATTAAAATTAAGACTCCCCCCTTCTCCATTTGGGATTAGGCTGAAGGCTATGACCAAAAGAGCCATGTCATAAAAGGAAAAGATAAATAAAGTAAACAAATAGTCCCAAATTGGATGGGGGGGGGGCTGTGACTAAGTTGGCTTCACATGCTTATGCTTCTTCACTGTTCTTGTGCAGCTATGGATGAAGCACAGTGGCAATGGAGCTTCCACATGGCCTGTTTCCCTGTGGTTTCCCTGCCCCAGTCCTCCAGCAGTGGTCCCCTTGCCTTCCCTGGTCATTGGGGCTTCTTCAATTTTTAAAAAATTGGCATCAAAATATAGTTATATCACTATGCTATTGTAACAATAGGTGCAACAAGTTCTGTGATTTCCCAGCTTTTTGTAAATAAAAGTCAGGCTCTAGGACGTTCTGTAGCAAAGCTATGCCTTTCCCCTTACATCTTTTCAAGAGAAAAGGATACCTACTTTTTAAAAATGAAAGAGGAGAATTTAGAGAACCCGTTACACATATTGTTACAATGGTGGTAGAAAATGTTTTCAAGTCGCAGTCAATATAAGGTGACACCATAAGATTTTCAAGACAAGAGATGTTCAAAGGTGGTTTTGCCATTTACTGTCTCTGCATAGTGCCCCTGGACTTCCTTGGTGGTCTCTGATGCAAATACTAACCAGGGTCGACCTTGCTTAACTTCCATTATCTTATGAGATTGGGTGAGCCTGGGCCATTGTTACAATAGTATATCACTAAAACAATATTTGAGTGCCATTAAAAAAATTAAATAGCTCCCCAATGGCAGGCAGAAGAAATGGGGACAGGGTCAGGGAAAATGTCCCACCCACACAGCAGCCATCCAGGCTTTACTAATGCCTTTCCCGAAACTTTGTAGCAAAGTAGATTAGAGAAAAAAGTAGGAAAACCCTGGGAGATGGATGGATGTGCCACAATACCATGGAAAAGTAGGGGAAGGGGATGCTTTCCCATGGCTTTGAACCTAAGGCAAACAACACATGTGGAAATGGCCCAGGTTCAGTGGTTTGTCTAAGGCTTCCTAGTGATTTCATGTATCAAGAACTTTCTCAATAAAACCTTATTCTATTTTTCACTAGATTAAAAGGATGCATTTCTTTCTAGGAAGGTGACAGTGGCTTCTATTGCACAAGTACAGTCATTAATGTCATCTATTATTTCTGGGGAGGGTGTTTTGTTTTGTTTTTGTGCAAATATACTGCAGTTTGTTTTGTCTGAGCATAAAACGACAAACTAATTTCAGGGTGTTACAACTTTTTATCTTTGTGAAGAAGTGACTGGATTATGAATAGGCTCTTCAGTGCTGCATTTATTTGCAGTCCAAAAAAAAAAAAAATGATTATAATTCCTAGAGCTCACCACCTCATTTTCTTAAGTCTTCCTCAGAACCAAAGAAAAACTTTTTAATTATATTCTAGTGCCAAATTGCTTGAGGGTAATTAATTGTGGGACTAACGAAGTGACAAAATCACTGTACACAATGAAGAGGCCTTCCTCTTGTGTTAATTGACTGTGGTTCCCACAGTAACTAAAGCTGCTGTTCTGACAAATGGTCACCCAATATGCAAACCCCGAACTATTAACTGCTGTGACACCGCTAATAAATACAGCACACTAATTTAAGACTGTACCCTCACAGAAATGCCTTTATTTAAAATTACTCAGTTAGCAGATACTTTTGGCCTTTGGCACAAAACCAAAATGCTGTTCTTTTACCCATAGTAACCATTTGCCCTGACCTGGATACTAGAGGTGTGCAATTTTTTTTCTCTGTATTTTTCAATTCAGGTCTATTGGACCCCCAAAAATTTCAAGATTTTTTTTTTTTAAATGCCCAGATCCCAATACCAATAAAAGTATTAGGATCTGAGGTTTTTTGAAATCCTGAATTTTTTTTGGGGGGGGTATAATAGACCTGAACTGAATACGGGGGGGGGGAGTGGTGGCAAAGCTGCAAAAAACAGCTGAAAGGCAGCTCAGCTGGGGCTCTTTTGGGCAGTCCCTTTAAACTGGACTACCCTACAGAGCCTGCAAAGCAGCTGACTCTGTGGGAAGAACTCTCCCCACAAATTCAGCTGGGGCTCTCTTTGGCAATTCAGTCCAACAGCCCAAAAGAGCCCCTGCTGAGCCAGCAGGAAGAGTGCCCCCCTGGCTGTTTTTCACCTGTTTAAAGGGACTGAAAAAGAAAGCCCAAAAATAACTGAGCAGAAGGAGTAATCTTTTCTAGCCCCTCAGCTGTTGTTCCAGGTTTGCCAGTAATTCCTGAATATATCCAGAATTTTTAAGGATTTTTTTTTTCAGTTCTCCCAAAAATTCCTGGATACAATTGGGATGCCAAAGTATACCTGAAAATACCAATAAGGTGTTTGGGGGATATACTTTTGGTTTGGGTAGCCTCAAATGCACACCCCTACTGGATACTCCAAGCAAGCTCAATCTCATCAGATCTTGGAAGCTAAGCAGGTTCAGCCCTGGTTAGAACTTGGATAGGGGACCAGCAAGGAACACCATGGTTGCCCTGCAGAGTCTAGCAATGACAAACGACTTCTGAACCTCTCTTGCCTTGAGAACCCCATGGGGTCACCATAAGTTGCCTGCAACTTGACGGCCAAAAAAACAAGTAATTATTTAAATTTGCTAATCAAGCACAATTGTATACCATTTTACCTGAAATGAAGATGTTCTATTATTATTATTATTATAAATTATTTAAACTATTCTAAACAAAACACTTTCAAGGTTGTGATGTTTGACAAAAACATGACGATGTTTTCAAAATTCAGTCATCGGGACTACAAGTAAAATTCAGTCATCAGGACGTCTTGGAAATTGAAACTGGAAAGATGAATGTGATGGGTAGAGTGATAGCTAGACCCCTTTTATTTTTGTAAATTTCCACTGATAATAGGTAACAAAATATCTACCTACTAGATCCATTTAGAAGAAGATGCACAATGGCACACATGTAGAAAGTCATTCAAAATAAAGCAAAACATTAAAACTGCTATTGCTCAGAGGGAAAGGAAAAGTAACCTGAGTACTCGAGACTAATCCTAAACTGGTCTGCTCAGAAGAAAGTCTGTTATTTTGTTGCAGGGGCCATAACTAGACACCTCCCAGCCTGGTCCCTCTGGTCCCCACCATTACTTGACAGACCAGGAAGGGAATAATGGGAGGAGCTCTTCAGGAGCTTGGGGTGGGGTCATGAGGGCACGGCATCATGTGCACCATGACATCACTTATGGGGAAAACACAGATGTGACATCTGGTAGCTCTAAGAATTACTAGGAACTATGAGTAAAACTATTGGTTTTCTAGCAGTTCCTACAGCATAATGTCACTTTCAAGTTTTCTCTGGAAGTGATGTCATGGTGCACACTGCAGAAGAAAGCCCCAAAACAGCTGAGCAGCAGGAGCAATCTGTTCTAACCCCTCAGCTGTTCTGGGTTTGCCAGTAATTCTTGAATATATCCAAGACTTTTTCAAGGATTTTTTTCAGGAATAATTCTCACAGTCAGATATTTGACTCGCAGATGGCGTTCTGTATTTCAAAATCTAGCCATGTTCCTGGGAATTACAGATGTATCTTTGCAGAATCCTTGCTGTTCCAAGCAACACTGTCTCCTGCAGCTGAGCTAGTGTTATTTTCTCAATGCCCAGAATGTCCAGGTGTTTTTGAGACTTCTAGGCACTGCTCCAAGGGCTCCAGTGACAACAGGCACAATGATAACCTTCACCCAGAGGTGCTCCAACTCTATTCATAGGTCTTGGTATTTTGTGATCTTCTGTTCTTGCTTTTCTATTCTGCTGTCCCATGGGATTGCAGAGTCAATGCTCCAAACCCTACTTCTCATTTCCCCCTACATTTGTGATATCAGGGGTGTTATTCTCCAGGTGTTTATCTGTTTGCAGTCAGAAGTCCCAACAAATCTTTGTCTCCTCATTCTCCATGATCTTGTCTGGTTTGTGCTCCCATGAATTTCTGGCTGATGGTAAGCCATAGTTCTTGCAAGGATTCCAGTACAATGTAGCTACAACTGTATCATGTAGTCATTCCAGGTGTTTTCATTATCATCTTTGTTCTCTATGACTTTTAAATATTATCCATGCAAGTGTTTTTTCTTCCAGTTGACAAAGTGAGTTTTGATTGCAATCTTTTTGTAATTTTCTTTGGTTTCCGTAATCTTAAATAAGTCTGCCTTGTATACTTCAGCTAGAAGCTTCTCATTGCTTTTCTTGGTGTAGTCATTCAGAGCTCATTTTTCTTCTTCAGTTGCTTGCTTAACTTTCAGGAGACCTCTTTCATCTAATTTTCTTGGTAAGTAGAGATGGTCAACATCACTTCTAGGGTGATGCATCATCATTATCTTGCGAGTTTTGCAATCTGTTTCTTCTCTTTCTGCTTGCTTCCAATCGATAATACCAGCCATGTATCTTAGAACCAGAACTGCCCACATGTTAATTGCCTTTACCATGTTGCTTCCATTTAATTTTGTTTGCAATATCTTTTTAACTCTTTGGTAGTACTCCTTGGTTGTATTTTTATTACCAAGGGTATGTTTGATGTTGTCAGCTCCCAGAATTCCAAGGTATTTGTAGTTTTCTTCAAAGCCCAATGTTTTGATGTTGTTCTTTGGCATCTTGATTTCTTAAAATCATAGAATCACAACAGTCTTTCCTCAGTTAATGCTAATGCCGCACAATTATCAAGGCCAAATTCTATTACTATATCTTTACTGAATATTCAAACTGTGTTTAATAAAGAATCTGATTTTGTTGTTATCCTGCAGCTGCTTGAAGGAAAATATCCATACACTGGATACACATTTATTGTTGTTGTTAAATGTAACTTTGCTATGCATGCAAAGATTAGGCCATTATCAAATACATGTAAAATATGCATTTAAATGTACTTCATGTGTGAATCCATACAAACTTATTTCAAAGACATTCACAGTGGTGCATCAGAAGGATGCAAAACTGTTATTTATTTAGATATTTATACCCTGTTTTTCTCCTCAGTGGGTATCCAAAGTAGCTTCCTTTTCTAATTGTTGTCCTCACGACAACCCCAAGTGGAAGCTTCCTTGGCACAGTGAGGGTTTGAACCTGGGTTACTCAGATTCTATTCCAGCACAGCAACCACTATGCAAAATTATGGAACAGAATGAATAACATTGGCCTGTATAAACATCTTTTCCACTCTATCTTTTTTTGGCCTGTATATAATCTTTTCCTCTTTTTATTTTTATTTTTATTTTTCCATCTTGCCCACTTTGGCCTCCTCCTTAATCTGTCCATGAGATGGAAGAACAGTCCAGACCAGTTTTTAGATTAAATTATAGATGCCATCTGAAGACTTTGAAACCTTCGGGTGAGTTGATTGTTGATTTTAAACTGCATTTTTGTATAGTAATTTATTGTAAATTGTCCAGATCCCTGTGTACTAAGAGACGGGGCAATTCAGAAATATCATCATCATCATCATCATCATCATCATCTGGTCTCTCTAGTCCACACTGCATGCATTTCCATTCTTTAATGGTGCTCTGTTTTATACATGATGGCCTACTGAATACACAGTGATGACATCCCCAAATATGAACAGGAACACTGCTGATCTAGAAGTGCAGGGGGGAAAGAACTTGTTTCCTAAATCTATAGTTATTTTCACAGCACATATTGTGTTTACATTTTCATTTAAATTCTGTTTGGTTGTTTGTTTTTTAATGACTCATTGTTTTCCAGCCCAGATGTATCTAGGTACGCTATGGAACTCTTAATGCAAAGAAACACTTTAAAATAATTGCTAAAACTCTATTTGCAATTATTATGGGAGAGGTTCCTAGTAAGCAACCCACAGATTGTTTCTTGCTAGAAAACAATACAGGCTATAACCAGGGGTCTATATATCAAAATAATTGGCATGATGAAGATGGATTCATTTTTCATTCTGAAAATTGCAGTTCCTGGATGTATGTATGGAGAAAATGATGAATGGAATGATAAAGATAGACCAATCGATCTGTAGCCTGTAATAACATTTAAGTTAGGGAAATATGAATATGTTCTTTTTGTCTCTGATTTTTGCATATTGTGTTGCTTTTCATTTTGCTTGTTTTCATTGTCTGTATTCCCAATTGTGTTGATTCTTGGGTGCCATTTTATGACCACTTTTATGCCATGTACATGTTATACATTGTTTTTGTACCATTTAGATGTCTTTCACACACTTGTACAACTGTAACAGGAAAGGTTTGGGACAAAACCCCCCTGAAAACAGCTTGCAGTCTTAAGTACAATTATTCCCTGCTGACCCCATAACTGCAGGGGATTTAGAAGGCTATAACAGGGACCACTTCTGCATCTGGTACTTGCTTCTCATTCCCGATGCAGTAAAGAGCATTGAATCTGAATCACTGATTCCACAGTAGGAGGAATTCCTGTGGTGAGGGATGACGTTTGTGGCTGGGTGGGAATGGTGGGTGTGGAAAAAAGGGAGTAGTTGTAATGTCAATTATGCTAATGTGAAGTTTAGGCACAATGTGAAGAATTCCCCACTTGAAGCCATGAGTTCAGGAGTGCAACAATGAAAACTTCTGGCAAATGCAGGATTCAAAAGATGTGGGGTGGGGAGGAAAATGTGGATCAGAATCCTGCCACAGATCAACCTGTAGGGAAATAATCACTAGCTGTGAATAACTGTGGAGGTCAACAGTGGGGCAAGCTCTTTTGCAGAAACTGTCTCTATTTAAGATTGTACTGTCAAAATCATGACTGCTTTATGTCATTAAGCATTCCAAAGATTAAGGCTTCATATATGCAGCAATGTGAGATCTTGCCCTTTTTCTTAAACTAGACATTCTCACAAAGCATTACAAGTATAAGGTGGGACCCCAAGAAAAATTTCCACACACACAACAGTCATAACACAAGTGGAAGTGCTGAAATTACTCCTTACTCTCTGCTACCACTAAGTAAAAGTAATTGAATCCTCACTATCTTTTCCATGTGCAACAGACACAGCACAAAATATTTGTTCTGATAAAATTTCAGAAGTGTGTACTATAAAATCATGGGAACCACCTGCTGTACATCCCATTGCTGCATGTGCACATTGTTATTTTGTTAAAATTATATTGAAGTGCTACATGTTGCTTTATATCTTGTGCTACTACCTGAGCATGCAGAACTTTGGCTAAGTACAATGTCCTTTCTCCTCACACACAGCAGGATCCAACCCATGAAGACTAACGTACGAAACTGCCTTTCATCAAGTCAGACCACTGGTTCACCTAGCTCAGTATTGTTTACTTTGATCGTACCTGCTACTTGAATTCCCCTAACTGGAGATGCTGTTGATTGAAGCTGGGACCTGTTTGTGTACAAAGGACATGCTTCCCTATTCATCCATGGCCCTCTTCCCTTGATGTGTGTTATCAAACTTCTCATAGTATTAGAAAGTTAGAGTCCAGTGGCACCTTTAAGACCAACAAAGTTTTATTCAAGGTGCAAACTTTTGTGTGCATGCACACTTCATCAGACAGTGAAATGGAATTACAGATCATACTTTTGTGTGTGTATATATCTATATATCTAATTCCCAAGTGGCCCCCTGTGTGCAGATATCTAAATCCGCACATCGGGGGCACCTGGGGGGCAGGGAGATTTTCCTGCGCACATGGGGCAGTCCCCACGTGTGCAGAAAAATCTAAAAAGTTTTAAAAAGTGTAGAAGGGATAATCTAAATCCCCCAAAAAGTAAGAGCATTCCCTGCGCATGCACAGGGAACGCTCTGGGAACTCTGCGGCAGCTGGCAGCTAAAAGCCGCTCAGTCCTCGCCACCGGAGCCGGGGGGGAGAGGAGATCAGCGGATGAGGAGGATCGCCAGAGCTGAAGGGGGGGAGGAGATCGGCGGGCCCCACGGCTGGAAGCCACTCGGGCCTCCCCTCCAGAGCGGGGGGTGGGGGGAAGAGGAGATCAGTGGAGGAGGAGGATCGCCAGAGTGGGGGGGAGGAGATCGGTGGGCCCAGCAGCTGGAAGCCGCTCGGGCCTCGCCTCCGGAGCTGGGGGTGGGGGGAGGAGGAGATCGGTGGCAGTGGAGGAGGGTGACAGGAGCCGGGTGGGGGAGGGAGAAGATTGGCGGTGGCAGAGGAGGGGGACATAGCTGGAGCCGGGTGGGAGGAGGTCGGCAGCGGCAGAGGAGGGTGACAGGAGCCGGGTGGGGGGAGGGAGGAGATTGGCGGTGGCAGCAGAGGAGATTGCTGGGGCCGGGGGTGGGGAGGAGGTGATTGCTGGAGCCGGGGGGTGGGGGAGACGACATCGCCAGAGCCTTCCCCGGGAATATCGTGGGTCCCTCTTCTTGTACATATATATATACGTGTGTGTGTGTGTGTGTGTGTGTACACAAACACACACAGAGGCTGGCTTGTCAAATTAGCATGCAAAACAGTGAAGGTGTTTTTTTAACAGATAAAAAGAATGACAAGTTTGGTTTCTGGTTATCATCTGTTTGGGTTGAACTATTCTCATGCTATTGTTATGGATAACCCCTGACCCACTACAGCACCTTTCTGAAATTGTGCGGGGGGTCTCAGCTAGGGCACTTGAACATTTTCTGTGAATTCCAAGTGAGCAGGCCCAAGGCACAAGGAAGGATCAATGGAAACCTTTTAAATGATCAAAATTCAATTGCTCCTAGAACAAAGCTGCTAGAAGCTATTTAGATGAAACATAGCATGCCTTGCCCCCTCATGGAAGATGTCCATTTGATCTGAATCTGAAAATCAATTGAAAAGTTACAGTAAATTAAATTTTGCCTTTTGAAATCAATGGAAAACAGTTATAAGATGAATCAACATTGAAACAAGGTGACCGGCTGAATCAGACGGGAAGAAAGCAATTCTGTTGCAACAAGCCAGCGAAATGGCTCAAGCTATCATATGAAGGAACAACATGAAAAACAAATTTTTTTTGTGTGTATGTGTGCATCCCTACAATACCACAGATGCATAAGAAGTAAAGGTGCCCAGAGCTGGTGATGCTGGGAATAACCCTGAGCCAATCAATTTGGAATTAAGTCCGACTTTATTCTATGGGCCTTACTCTCAGGAAAGTGTTCTCAGAATTACAGTCATTATGTCTATGTGCGTATCAATCAATATTCTCTCAGCAGCAAAGGACTGCTGGGACTTTCAGGGATACTCATCAGACAGCAAGAGAAGAGTTGATAGCAGAAACCTCAAGCAGACATAAAACAATCACTTATGGATATTGATGCGCTAGCTATATGATGACTCTAGGACACCAGTATAGCACTTGCCAGCAGTATGATGATTGATGCCTCAGATAGGTAGGACATTCCTCCCTTTCTTGGGACTGCATTTTTTTATAGATACCCAGGTTGTGTCTTTATCAGCTGTAGAAAGAATTAAGACTGGCTGCTGTTTCCTGTAGATGTGCTCCATTACACCATTATGCCTTTAAAAAGAATGAAGTTTGAGTAAATTATACAATGTAAATAAAGCCCCCTTGCCCTGCAATGTGTTCTGGATCTTGCAAGATGCCAATGACTCAGTTGACTCAGATTGCTGGAGGGGAAAATGACAGGAGAAAAAACGTGCTTCTCTGGCAGCTCTCCGAGAAGCCTCTTTGCAGACTCTGGGAGGGGGAGAGAAAGACCAGCTGCTGTTTCCTTTAGATGCCAGCATCTTGCAGGATCCAGAACACATTGGTGGGCAAGCCATACCCCAAAAGGATGCTGGCCTTTTTAAACAACAGCAACCTAAGGAATTTCTTGATCTTGATAAACTGTCTGATGGTTCTCTTCATCTGATTCCCAGCATTCCTGCTGATCCTCAAAGACAAGCTGTACTTTCGGCAAACTGGCCCCTTTTCTTTTTTTTCAAGAACTTCTTGCAATCCCTCTTCACATGCCCCTTTCCGTGGCAAAAATAGCACTCAGTCACAGAAACTGATGCTGCCACAGGCTTATTCTGTTTATTAGGAGTATGTCTTTGTCAGCCTGGGTTGTTTGAAAAGTTAGGACTGCCGCTTGGCTCTGAGCCTCTTGGTCTCTGCTCTTTCCATTGCTTGGCCACAGGCATAGGGAATTTATAGTCCTTATTATCACTGAATAGCTGGGCAACAAGCTGGTCTGCAAAAACTGCCGTGTCAGTTAGAGATGCAAGGTTGTGGGTTTGTACTGCAGTATCTGAATGCGAGGGTTAAAAAAACTGTTCTTTAACCAGAATGCCTCCCCACTGAGCATGAGTGAAAGCCTGTGTGGCCTTAACCCATGAATCCAGCAGCTTGCAAAGGTGACTCATGAAAGTTGCATATGACTATTTAGGATTAGGGCTTGCCTTTCTGAACTGAAGCTGCAACTGCTCCTCAGCCAGGCCAGATCTCTGTCTAGCCAGCCTTTTTGAGACTGTGATCACATGTGCCAGAAGATCCAACATAGGCACGAATGCCCAATGGATCAAAAGGGTGCAATCAGACAGCAAAATCTGGGAAGTGTCCCACAGATGTCAGCAATCCATGCTGCTCTGCTGCAGAAGTAGAGTTAAAAGACAATGGGTTGCAATGGGCCACAGTTGGGCTTTCCCCTGTCTGATTGCACAAGCATGCTTCCAAGCCATTGGGATGGTCTGATCAGGCCATCCCAGCTCAGTGCTGTTTCCCTCCCCACTTCACAATATGTGCATCATCGCATACCCATGGGGGCCCTTGGTTCGGAGGTGTGGTTCCTCGTTTATGTGCATGGGAAAATCACCCACAGTTGCATCTGAACACACAGTGATGGGCTGTGCCCACAACAACTAGGGGCTGTGTGATTTCGCAACCGTGGATCAAATTCCTCTGGAGGGAATAGCCTTGCTTCTCCTCCGCTTCAACTGGTGCATGTCATACAGGCTCTCTCACAAAATCTTCCACACTCCTCTATTCAAGAACACAGAATCACCTCTGAGAAATCTGTCCTCCCACACTCTCAGTCACTAGCCAGTCACATCACACTTGTCTCCCTCTGTCACTCTCCTTACATTACTGCAGTCACACTAAATATTTAAAGAAACACACATACCAAAACATGAAATCATTACAAGTAGCATAAAGGCATTCTATACTTTGCAGTCCTTCATGTTGAGGCATAACATATCAAAGCATATGGCATTAGCATAGTGTTAGCATCAGGGGTCATTTCATAGAAAAAGAACTGCAGGAGCTCATTAGCATAAGGTATGCTAATGAGCTACTAGGCTATTAACATAATAGCTCATTAGCATATGCCACACCCCCTGACATCATTGGAAGTTATGTCAGAAGGGGAAGCAAAGGGGGGAAGCATCTTCAAAAGCCTCCCCTCCCCTTCCCCAGCCAGCCTGCGGGGGGGGAAGGGAAGTGAAGAGTTGGGCCACAGGAGGAAAGAGGGAGAGAGTAGAGAGAAGGAAAGAAGGAAGGAAAGAGGGAAAGAAGGAAGGAAAGGGGATAAAAAGAGAGAAGGAAAGAGGGAAAGAAAGAGAAGGAAAAGGGGAAAAGGAGAGAATGAAAGGAGGGAAAGAGAGAAGGGAAAAAGGAGGGAAAGAAAGAGAGAGAAGGGAAGAAGGAGGGAAAGAGGAAAAGGAAAGAACAAAAGGAGGGAAAGAGAAAAAGGAGAGAAGGGAAAGAGAGGAGGGAAAGAAAGAGAAGGAAAGAAGGAGGAAAAGGGAAAGAAAGAAAAGGAAAGAAGAGAAGGAAAGGAGGGACAGAAAGAGGGCAAAGAGATGGGGAGAAGAAGGAAGGCTCTCCCACCCCCCCATCAAGCCCCCACCCCCCCATATCCCTCACCGCCATCAATGCCTTCCCCTGGGGCCACAACGCTCCAGCACGGGCCCCAGAAGGCCAGCAACAGGCCTCTTCAGGCCGCCCCCAGGCCGCAGCACTTTGGTGTGGGGAGCTGGGGGCGGGGCTTGCCGCCACTGCCATTTGTGCCAGCACCTGGACTGCCAGAGCGGTGCTCTGGCACACTCCGGCCCCAAAAGACCCCTGGTTAGCATGACTTCCTCCAACCTATACCCTTATTATAGCTTTTTACCTTCTGACATTAGGTGGTCTTGTGGGTCCAATCAGGGGGCTCTTCTTCTATGGAACTTTTCAGAGAATGTTGGCAACTGCTCCTAATGTTCCCCTCTCATCTGGTTATACAGCTGAGCACAGGCTTCCATGATTAGCCAGTTACCACATTCTTGAGTCCAGCCTTGAAAGAGATAAGGATGGTAGCTGCAGGGACATTAAAATTATGAACACTTGTGAGCCAACCTAAGCCCTCTAATATCCATGTGAACCTGTGACAGAGATTAGGGTGCTTTGCCTAAGGTCACCCAGCAAGTTTCCATGACAGAGTAGGGATATGAACCGGGGTCTTAAAAATTCCATTTAGATACTCTAATCCGGATGCCACACTGGCTCAATATATCTTTGGCAAGATATTTATCTTTGTTACGTTAAAAACTTTATAGAGTACTATTCCATAAATCCTATATTTCAAAGTTATATTTTGGCAGGCCACATTTTTGTTACATTAGAAGTGCGTCCAAGCATATTACATCTTTTTTTAAAAAAAAACCTGCCCCAAAAGGCAGGCTTTTATTTATTTTCATGACAAACTACAACTAAACGAAACAATATCACAAAATACAATAAAACAACACTGGATACAAAACACAACATAACACAGAAACCAAATCACAACATAAAACATAAATGGGGGTTATTCAGATCAATTTCTATAACATATTTAAAGCACTTTATCATTCAGAATAATATTGTCTGTTATGTGAGTATCTCTTATTACATCTGATATATACTCTTCATTTGTTAATCACTGATACAAGTTGTGAGTTCATTATTACATAAGTGGCTTTCTTCCAAGTCCTCCTAGCTACACGGAACAGGAGTGAGTGTAACACAATTTACCCCAAAGCACATTTGCACTGGGTGGAAGCTTTATTTAGAATTAAAAGACCATTCACTATTCTAAATGTATAGCAGCTTCATTTTAATTTCCATAGTAGCCCCCAGACTCATTGCAATTCATTTTTTTTCCTGCCAGTCAGAAGAAATAGTGTAACTGAGCAAAAGATTCTGTCTTGTCATGTGCAACTATTAATAATGTTTCTCATGAACATACCTCAAACCTCATCAATCCTTGGCAGATGGCAGCTTGGCTCTTAGCAACCCAGAGGTGACCTCTGCCATGCTTTGAGGTCCTCCTGCTCAACTGAAAGCTTTGATGGTGCTGGCCAGCTCTGTATCTCAGTCTCTTATATAAACAGAGCATGGCTCAACAGCTGGCTCTAAAACAACCTAATGGGTGTGTGTCTGTTGGTGATTATTATATTTCTATACCATTTCCCCTCATTGCTTAGGGCAGTTACAATAAAACAAGCTAATGATATCTTCTTACCTTCCATTCCCAATATTGTTTCCTGTTGCTGTGAATGGGTTCTGATGAGAGGTCTTTTAATATTTTGAAAAGCAGCCCTGGAGGAGCACAGTTCTAGCTCTGATTAGAAAGGCAATTGTTGGGTGGTATGGTCTCTCATATCTCTTCCATGACTCCATGATGGTGGGCTCTCTAGCTGTTCTGTCAGCCTACGAGGAAGGAGTCAGGTGCTGCTTTGCATCTGATGGTAACGCTACGTACTAATATCTGAGTTTCATAGCCTGTTCTATGTATTCATACATTACTTGGAGAACTGTGAGGTATCATGCAGACTGAGGCTCCACATCCTTCAAAAGCTACAAACAGAAGGGATTTCAAAGAAGAGATAGTTGCTGATTTCGTCTGTGTATTGTTAACTGCATGAGATTCTGCTTCTAACCCAGGGGAACAAGTTCACCCTCCAAAGCAGCTATTTTCTCCAGGGAGATAGATCAAGATGGGTAGTTGTGTCAGTCTGTCTGTAGCAGTAGAAAAGAGCAAGACTTTTTTCTATTTTTCCAGGGGAACTGATCCCTGTAGTCTGGAGATTTGTTGAAATTCCAGGAAATCTCCAGGGCCCATCTGGATGTTGACAACCCTATATACTAGTCTGGTTCTATTACATTGGTAGTGGTGGCCCCATATCTGTGGGTCCTTACTTTCTTCTTCCATGAGAGCTCCCTCCTGAAAACAGCCTGACGTAGCACATCATCTACTATTCCTGAGAGACACAGGAGCAGATGGTCAGAGGCTCAGTAAGCTGCAGTAGCAAGGGTAGGTATGGGAAAGATGCCTTCTGCAAACATTCTTCTGTGTGGTCGAAGCCACCATGTGCCAGTTGCTGCTGTTTAGGTCACAAGGTGACAGTGACAGAACAATTTATTCCAGGCACAGAAGCCCAGCTGGGAAATAAAAATTGCCTCATTTCTGTCATCTTAAAGAAAATCTCACCCACAGAGCAGCAGAGGGCCATTATTGTGCGTCTCATAGGAGGCCATCCAACATCCAAAAGCTGCCTTAGAAAATGAATTACCAGCATCAGTGTATACCTATGCCAGATCTATTGTACACAGGGTGTCTAAGAAGATGTGGATGGATGTTAGTGCTCACAAGTGGCCTTCCTGGCCACATTTTAGAGCACAGCATGGATCGGGCAGGCAGTGCCAGATATCCGACAATACTCAACTGGTTTAGACATATACATCAAAAATGATAGTAAGCTGAACTACCTAGCATAGAACAGCAGTGAATTTTTGCCTGGTGAATTGCTGTAAGAGCTTGAATGACAAGAATACTAGCAATTATGTCCGTTTGGACTGCAGTATTATTTTAACCACCCTTTACATTTATATAATTTGATGCATGGAATGTTAAGAATCATATTTATACTTGCAAAATTATGACCATAAATAGGAGAGCCAGCGGCAGTACAAGTAAAACAAATGACATCATGTCTGGCCTATTAAAGCTTCCATTCATTCTATCAACTATATGGTGCCAGCATAACAAAGATAAAATCTGAGCTGGTACTAGTTATATTAATAAGTGTTGGTGAATTCCATTCACAAAAGCTTTAGGGATTGTGTTATTAATTATCCATGAATGCATACAGCAAAATTTCTGAAATCGTATAAGAAAATCAATCTTGTATTAATACAAAAAGAGTGTGTTTTATTAACAAGCAAACAAAAAGTACAAGAGCCAAAATTCCTATCATATTTCCCCACTGACAAAGATTGCAACTGAAATTTTCCAAATCACTTCTAACCATTATCGAAAAGAATGTCTGTCATTCTCCAGTTTAACGAAAAAAATTCTGTTACTTATATTTCTAAAAGAAATCAACACTGGGCTATCGATTTTGCTCTGATTACTGAAATTGTGCCTTTTCATTTATTTCCTGAAAGTAAACATAGGACATTAAGGCATTTTCCAGATTGCCTTAATGTTTCATTTTCATTCCCTGATGTTACCAGTTTGTTTGTTTTTCTTGTGCCCAAACAAACTTTGCTAATATCCCCAAACTATCCTGGTCTTTCCTTGTTTCCCCCACTCATTCTTTCCTAAACTAGTTTTTCCTGTACTTTCTTTTTTCCATTGCAGAATGAATTTGCAAGATAGCGTCTTGCTCAGAATCTGAACATTTTTTTCTGCCGTGTGAATTGCTGCCCAAAACCACCCAGAAAGGGGAGGTGTAGGAGACAAACTTTTTAAAAATATTTGCATGCCAGCACTGATACATTTCAGTGCTGGAGGGCACCTGCACTGAAACAGTCAGTCCCATTGGGGGGCCTTACACCAGCTCCTGCAGCTCTGCTTATACAGGAAGCCGAGTCAATTTTCAAGACAATCTGGGGGGGGGGAGGATTCTGTAACTCAGCTCCTTAAAAACCTACTCTTGAGTTGTTTACCAGAACAATGCAGAGAGAGAGAGACCGAAGAAGGGACACGTATTAATCATAAGGCTCAGTGGGTGAGGTGGGAGGGAGAAATGAGCAATACTCTGGCTACTTCAAATGCCCTGTACCCCATCCCCACCCCTCACTTTACCCCAGGGTAGATATACTGAAGCCAGATATACTGAAGGAATCAGCCAGTATCATCATGCCCCTGTATAAATCATTGGTGCGACCTCATTTGGAATACTGTGTACAGTTCTGGTCACCACATCTCAAAAAGGATATTATAGCATTGGAAAAAGTGCAGAGAAGGGCAACTAGAATGATAAAAGGGTTGGAACACCTTCCCTATGAAGAAAGGTTAAAATGCTTGGGGCTCTTTACCTTGGAGAAACGACGGCTGAGAGGTGACATGATCGAGGTTTATAAGATTATGAATGGGATTGAGCAGGTTGAGAAAGAAGTACTTTTCTCCCTTTCTCACAAAACAAGAACTCGTGGGCACTCTATGACAGTGTTTTTCAACCTTTTTGTGCAAAGGCACACTTTTTTCATGAAAAAAATCACGAGGCACACCACCATTAGAAAATGTTAAAAAAATTTAACTCTGTGCCTATATTGACTATATATAAAGTAATTCTCTTGAATAGGAATCAAATAAACACAAAGAAATTATTTTATAATTACTTTATTATGAAATAATAATACTTTATTTTATAATTGTTCATATGTTACGGATGAAATTGGAATTTTTCCCACGGCACACCAGACAATATCTCACGGCACACTAGTGTGCCACGGCACAGTGGTTGAAAAACACTGCTCTATGAAATTGCTGAGCAGTCGGGTTAGAACAGATAAAAGGAAATACTTCTTCACCCAAAGAGTGATTAACGTATGGAATTCACTGCCACAGGAGGTCGTGGCAGCTGCAAGCATGGACAGTTTCAAGAGGGAATTAGATAAACATATGGAGCAGAAGTCCATCAGTGGCTATTAGCCACAGAGTATAGATGGGAACTCTCAGTCTGGGGCAGGTGATGCACTCTATTCTTGGTGCTGGAGGGGGCAGCAGTGGGAGGGCTTCTGGTGCCCTGGCCCCACTGCTGGACCTCCTGATGGCACCTGGTATATTTTGGCCGCTGTGTGACAGAGTGTTGGACTAGATGGGCCATTGGCCTGATTCAACATTGGCTTCTCTTATGTTCTTATGTTCTTATGTTCATTGGAGCTACTCTTAGATATGAGTGTCAGGCCCTGTCCATGTGTTCTGAGACAGGCTCATCCTGGAAATGTGATGGGCAGGGGATGTACTTTAACTGGGATTGTGCAGCCCCTGAGGCTGCTGAAACACTGCAATGCTCCAGCACATGCACAACCCCCCCCCAAAAAAAAACAAAAAAAACCCCTGGAAAATCAGTCCTCAATGTGAAGGTGAAACGACAGAACCATGAAAAATACAAATTAAAAAAACACATATAAGTGTGAACTGATCCGACCAATAGCACGATCATCAGAACTGCCACGAGAGTCTGGAAAACGTCTAAAGCTACAATCCTGTGAATGCAACACACTCTGTATTCTTAAAGTACTAAACTATAAATATTAAATATTACACATTCCAAATGTGCAGCTATATAGCCACCTCTGTCTGTGATCTAATCTTTCCACAAATGGAGCAATTTGTGCAAGCCCTCCCTCACCACCACAGCCCCCTTTTAAAACACTGAAAGAAAAGAATTTGGTTCTCTTCATCTTACTTCTTTATAGCTGCACAAATTATGTTTTACCCACAGCCTTAAATCTGGAAGTGTTCATCTGTATTAATTTGGCTGAACAGCCGCCTCCATCAGGGAAGGTGTCTTGGCACCAGGGCAGTACAGATATGTGGGATCCAACTCAAAATCTGAATCTCCTAGCAGAGATTCCAGGAGCCAGAGTGCATATTTGTTTCTGTGCCGTATCTGGATCAGCCAGAGACTACAAGAGCAACCACAAGACCAGCTGAATCACACCTTACTTATGAACATGTTAAGAGCTACATATTTGCACAAGCTCTGCAAACTTTAATAGTGCAAAAAGATGGTGCCATCCATGCTATGTCACCTGAGCCGTTGTTGTGTTTCTCTGTATCACTCCACTTCTGTCTTCCCCCTCCATGCAATAAATCAATAAAAACTATGAACTTCTATGATTAGTCTGGGCAGAAGTCATTTACTGTCACATCCCTCACTGCATTACTGCATCCCTTAAATTACTTTATACTTCAAATTTTCTCCAGTTGTTCATAACCACACACCAAATTGACACTAATTGCTAATTTCAGCAGTAGAACCTGTCCCTGATTAGTTCACAGGCATGAAACCTGATTGCTTAAGGAGTTTCATGCCAGGAGTTTCCTTCTTGTTTTGCAGCATCAAATTTGCCATCAAGTACTCAAGTGAAGATGTGTCAATGTAGAGGGGGGTAGAAAATAAATGATGCAATTCCAGAAAGAGGAAATATATTGTCAGGACTGCTGAGAACCACCTTCAGGTCCTAGACAAAGATTTCCACTGGGTACCCAAACACAACCCAAGCACTATATGAATGCAGATCACATGAGCTGTATAGCTCCGAAGAAGAAGAAGAAGAAGAAGAAGAAGAAGAAGAAGAAGAAGAAGAAGAAGAAGAAGAAGAAGAAGAAGAAGAAGAAGAAGAAGAGGAGGAGGAGGAGGAGGAGGAGGAGGAGGAGGAGGAGGAGGAGGAGGAGGAGGAGGAGACTGGATTTATACCCTGCCCTTCACTACCCAAAAGTGTCTCAGAGCTTTTACAAACTCCTTTCCATTCCCCTCCCCACAACAGACACCCTGTGAGGTAGGTGGGGCTGAGAGAGCCCTTGACCAAAACTGTTCTTTTTCAAGAACAGCTATTATCAGAACTACAGCTTGCCCAAGGTCATCCAGCCAGGTGCAAGTGGAGGAGTGGGGAATCAAACCCGTTTCTCCCAGATTAGAGTCCACACACTTAACCACTTAACCACAGATCCCAGAACTGTACTTTGCCCTGCATATTGGTACAGGAAATGAGCAAAAGGCAGTGAAGTGAGCCAGAGCAGTAAAGGACAAAACGAAATGAAATGAAATTCTGTAAATACAGGGGAGGGGGAAAGGAGGCATGCTGTATGGGGGGGAGTTCTAAATTGCTCAGCCTAGTTTAATTGTCCACTGGTTACTGTTACAAGGATAACTGAAGTAAGATGCATGCCTAATTGGATATCATACCAAACATGCCCCTTTGAAAGCACCATGGCATGGCATGGAACCTTTAACATGGAACCTTGCTTTTTGAACAAACTGCTGGTTTGAGTGGAAGAGAATCCATGCTTTGGATTCTGAATGACTTCAGCAAGATTAAAATAGGAATGAGTCTTGGCCTAGGAGAGAGCACTGATGTTCAGACTGATAGTATTTCAACCACTCCCCTAAAAGACCTTGGTAGGGTGTTGTGCTCTAGGCTTGCTTATGTGTTTTTGAACTGTGGCTGCATGTGAGCTGTGCTGTCTGCCTAGATAGTAGATGCCACCATAACTCTGATGCTACTGCTGCAGCTGCCACCAGCAACCTGGCATTAGAACAGTAGCGCTCAGTGCAACCACCCACTGGGGAGTAGGACGAGGAAAAGAAGGAAGGATTGCTTGAACTCAATGGTATGATCTGTTCACTTGCATCCAAATAAATGAAGGGTTCCCCTCCCCATTAATTTTTAATTAATCGCACACATCCCTAATTCCAAACCAAAGAAAAACTTTTTTGGTAAAGTGCTGCTCAAGTCATCATATAAACAAAGAAGAAGAGGAGGAGGAGATTGGATTTATACATCCACTCTTCATTTGGAGTCTCAGAGTGGCTTACAAACTCCTTTTCCTCCCCCTCCCCACAAAAGACACCTCATGAGGTAGGTGGGGCTGAGAGAGTTCTTTCCAGAACTGTCCTTGAGAGAACAGCTCTGACAGAACTATGGCTTGCCCAAGGTCATCCAGCAGCTGCAAGTGGAGGAGTGGGGAATCAAACCCGGTTCTCCCAAATTAGAGTCCGTGCACTTAGCCACTACACCAAACCAAGCAGCACAAGTGAATATTCCCAGCAAGACAATTCCAAACTTTGACACCATTGCCTGTTTGCATGTCCAAGATTCTAGATCCTGGCTTGGAACCTACAGAGCATTCTGCATACAGAAGGATTCCCAGCCATAGAGGGTGACTTGCTCGTTTCCATCCTTCCCACTGCAGCCCATAATGCCCCCTGAAATGTTACTCTGCCCCCAGAATAGTACTCAGAGATGTGTTTTAGGCCACAATAGGAAGGGAAGGAGCTGCGGTGGCTCAAGTGGTTAAGACACTGAACTGCAGGCTGTGGAAGGTCAGTAGTTCAGCAGTTTGAGACCCGAGAGTGCCACATGAGGGGGTGAGCTCCCATCTCTAGTTCCAGCTCCTGCCAACCTAGCAGTTTGAAATCAAGAAATTGCAAGTAGATAAAGGTACCACTTTGGTGGGAAGGTAACAGCGTTCCGTGCACCTTGGTGTTTAGCCATGCCGGCCACATGACCACAGAAACGTCTTTGGACAGTGCTGGCTCTTCGGCTTTGAAACGGAGATTAGCACCGCAGCCCTAGAGTCGGATTTGACTGGATTTCAAGCAAGGGAACCTTTACCTTTTACTAGGAAGGGAAAGGTGAGAAAATCACACTCTTCAAGCAAAAATCCTTCTGTTCACAAAGCAATTCAGTGGATACAAACCCCAATTTGTGATATCTTAGCTGATAGATAGGTTGGCTGCTAGTGTGTGACCTAAGGTCACCCAATAAACCTCATGGCTAGTGGAGATTTGCCATGTTCAAGGGTAAAACTGTAATCAAGATAGATGCTCCGATCACTGATCTCAGTAGGAATTCTTTTAAAGACAGTTTAGGCTGAAATTTGTATTTATTACTTTACAAAATTTATATCCCTCCTCTCTGGCCTCACAATAGCCAACAAGGCAACTAACAAATTAAAACATACATGAGCCTGCTTTGGCAGGGAGGGCGGGCTATGAATCAAATAAATAAATATGATAAAATCATATTTGAAAACCATTAAAGTCAGTCTCCCCAAAATATACACAAATATCATTAAAGCAATTAAAAACAGAGCTAAAATATGTACAAAGAAATTTTAAAAAACAGCAATTAAAACATTGGTCAGGAAGGAGGGATCCTGATACCAAGAAGTCTTCGCCTGCTGGCAGAAGTTGTCAATAGAAGGGGACAAACAAATCTCCCTGGGGAGAGAGTTCCAGAACTTCGGTGCCATGACTGAGAAGGACCACTCCTGGGTAGTCACGGGGCGAATCTCAGTAGGCAAAGATGAAGAAACAAATTGGTGCAGAGGAAAAAGAATCATTAATAATTGTACAGCCCATACACATTTCACGTGCAGCTTCATCTGGGGGAAACCACCTTCAGATTCTTTTTAGTTCCATTCCCATACATACACTTAAAGAGAGTGAACGGGAATGCAAAGGAGTTCCTGCTACAAAAATTGCCCTGCGTTGCTGCATCCTTTTGAGTTTGGGTCTCAGGCAGTCTCAGGACATTGAGACACCACGTCTACATACATCATTGCACCCTTTTTGGGTTTCTCTCTCAACTGGATTCAGGGCTGTGAAAGCAGCTGTGCCTCCCACCCACTCCAATCATTTGGCCCCATTTCCAGGCTAGCATTTGGAAACATATCCATGTCAGCATAATGTACATGTGTAGCTGGCAAGATTGTCAGCAGTCAGATAGATGAGTGCAATCTACTCTGACAGATACAGCTAGTCAGGTGATCATATTGCATCAGCCAGACAGCCTGACTCAGCAAGTTCTGGTAATTGGACAAAGTGCCTGGTGATTGGCTGGCACTGTGTATAAATATGCTTTGTGTCCAGCAGCTCTCTCTCTCCCAGAGAGACTGGTTGCAGCGTAGCACTTTGTCCCTCTGTATAATAATTTGTAAGTAAGCTCCAAGCTCTGTAAATAAAACTGTACATAGCTTTCAGCTCACGGCTCTGCATCCATTATTTACGGTAGTGCGGACCCCCTACCGACAGGGTTATGGGCCCAGCCTGAGCTGCTAGCGGACTAGTACAGTAGCAGAGTGAAGCTGAGTGAAGCTGTGGAGAATCAGTTCCTGGATGAGCGGTGATTTCTCTGGAAGCAGCTTTCAGCACGACGTGGAGCTAGCCAGCATTTCTTCAGAGGATGAGAAACCTCTGTCCAGCTCTGTGAAGGCAGAGGCATCGGAGGAGGCAAACCAGTCTGTGGAGCAGCTGTTGCCAAGGTCGTTTTGGCGTGGAAGGAGCAGTGAGTACGAGATGACTCTTTCCTCAACTACACTGTTAGTGGATAAGCTAACAGACTCTAATTATGCTGTGTGGTCTATCCAACTAAAGCATTTACTTAAAAAGGAGGGTCTGTGGACTTGTGTCAGTTCCCCTCCAGCCGCTCCTGATGAGGATGAAAAGGAGCAAGATGAGCGTGCCTTAGCTCATATCGTGCTGAGCTTATCAGACTCTCAATTACTGCATGTTTCTACTTTAGAAATGGCCAAGCTGGCGTGGGAGGCTTTGGCAAACATTCACGTTCAGAAATCAGCCTCTTCAATTATAGCACTCACCAGGAAACTCTATCGCACTGTACTCTGCCAGGGGCAGCATGTCAGAAGTCATGTTGATGCTTTGACGGAGTGTTTCCAGGCTCTTGCAGCACGAGGTAAAGACTTTTCTGAACTTGACCACATATATGTTCTCCTTGCCTGAAAAATATAATGCATTAATTTCATCGCTGGAGAGTTATAAGCCTGAGCAACTTAAATGGGATTTAATCGTGGGTCGCCTGCTCAATGAGGAAGCGCGTTGGAATGCAAAACCCAGTTTTGGAGCTGCAGCAGCCTCATGTTTCCGATCAGAGGAGTCGGCATCTTTTGGCAGTGTTTCCAGCTCTGGAATGTGTCCGGGCAAGCCACCTTTTGCAGCCTCGAAAAAAAGGTGTTGTTTCAAATGTGGCTCGACAGAACATATAGCTCGTTTTTGCCACAAGAGGGAGCAGTCTCGCCAGAAATCGTCTGTTCAACAGTCTACTGAGCAGCGTAATCAAACCTCGTTCTCAAGTTCTGTTCAGAAAAACCATCTTACTTTGGTGACAATTGGGAAGGGGCTAGGCTGTGTAAAATATTTACTTGATTCAGGAGCTAGTCAAACTGTTGTAAAAGACAGGCATCTGCTGTCCAGTGAAACTGCTGCAGAGGTAAGCTCTGTCTGTCTAGCTGATGGCAGAGAAGCCTCTGTAATTTGTAAAGGCAGTGTGTTCATTCCTGAATTCAATTGTGAGTTACAAAATGTATTGTGTGTCCCAAGTCTCGAAAATAATTTGCTTAGCATAAGAGTGCTCACTGGAAAAGGATTCAAGGTAATTTTTGAAAATGATGAATGCCTTTTATGTGAGGGTGATGAGATAATGGCTCGGGGCAAGCTGCAGGATGGTGTTTATGTGCTTAGCAGTGAATGTGTGCAGGCACAGTCAGTTATCCAGAATGTTAACCCTATGCATTCTAACTGTTCTCATCTTTTTCATAGAAGTTTTGCACATACTAGTTTTCATACTTTGGGCAAAACTTTTGATTGTTTGGGCAAAACTGATGTGTCTCCCTGTAACAACTTTCTTGAATGTTCTATTTGTAAGCAATCGAAGTCTCAGTCTCACCCGGTTGCCAAGGTGAGCAGTAGAGTCTCTGAGGAGCCTCTTGAGCTTGTTCATGGGGATGTGATTGGGCCACTGCCTTCCACAGTTTCTGGGTGTCGTTTCTGTCTCGTCTTAGTGGACGACCATTCACATTATGGCTGGGTTTTTCCCCTAAAGCACAAGTCACAAGTGTGTGCTACAATTAAATACTGGGCTGCTAATGTAGAGAAGCAATTACAATGTCCTCTTCATGCCTTTCAATCTGACATGGGTGGGGAGTTTCTGAGTGAAAATCTCCTTCAGTTCTTCCAGTCACATGGGATTGTGCATAGACGGACCAATATGGCGCAGCCAAGAGAAAATGGCCTGGCAGAACGGAGAAATGGTGTGCTGCAGACCATGGTCCATTCAGTACTTGCTGATGCCAAGCTACCTTTCTCTTTTTGGGGAGAGGCGATTAAATATTGCCAATATACTTTGAATCGTCTCTGGACCAAGTCCATTGATCAAATTCCCTACACTGTTTTGTTTGGTAGGGAGCCCAGCATAGAGCATTTTGGCGCCAAGGCACGGGTAAATGTTCCTTTAAGCAAGAGGCAAAAGGGACAGAAAAGGGCTCAACTTCTAACCTTTGTTGGGTATCAAAGTGGCATGAAAGCCTACCGGTTTGCTACTAAGGATAATGCTGTGGTTTTCAGTCGCTCAGCAAATTTCTGTGAAAATAAAAACTGGGCTGATATTCATGCTAATGACTTGCCTTCACAGGTAGTTTTTCCTGTTGCTGGTGCTGAGCAGAGTGCTCAAGGTCGAGCTGAAACTAACTTAAAGCAGCTTTCTCCTAGCAGGTCCTTATCTGAAGCTGACAAGACAGAACAGCAGCCAGAAAGCAGACAGCAGCCGCAGCAGCGTGTGTCTAGCAGGAGTAACAAAGGCGTTCCGCCCCAACGTTATGGAATTAATCATGTTTATATTCCTAACACTGTTGCTGATGTTTTTGCTTTGCAAGGGGCCGAGCGGAAAGCGTGGCTTGAAGCCATGGAGGCAGAGCATGCCTCTTTACAGAGTTATAAGGTGTGTTCTCCTGCACAGTTGCCAGAGGGCAAGAAAGCTTTGGGCTGTCGCTGGTTATTTAAAGTCAAGTCAACCAAGGATGGTTCTTTAACTTATAAAGCTAGGCTTGTTGTGAAAGGGCACGCCCAGGTTGAAGGTGAAGATTATGATGTTTGTTTTTCTTCAACTGTAAAAATGGAAAGTGTAAAGACAGCACTGGCTCTAGCCTCTAAGCTTAACATGAGTGTTACACATTTTGATTTTGACACAGATTATTTGAATGCTGACCTCAGGGATGAGCTGTACATGCAGCAAATACCAGGGTTTGAATATGCTGATTCAAACTTAGTTCTGCGTTTGCATAAAGGCCTCTACGTCCTCAAACAGAGAGCTTTTCTCTGGCAGGACTGTTTGTACAACGCACTAACGCAACTAGGATTCAAACAGAGTGTTGCTGACCCTTGCTTGTATAGCATATCTGTAGATGATAAGCTTTGCTTGGTTTTGGTTTTCGTTGATGACCTCCTGTTTCTGCATCTTACAGACAAGCAGCTTTCCTGGTTTAAGAATACTGTGCAACAATTGTTTAAAATAAAAGATTTGGAGTCTGTTCAAAACTACTTAGGTATAACAGTGCAAAGAAATGCTCAAGGCATGTTTGAGCTGAGTCAAGCAGACAAAATACATGCGTTGCTGGATAAATTTAAAATGGGTGAATGCAACATTGTTGGAACTCCAATGTCTACTGATTTTTGTAAGCCTGTTAATAGCTTACAAACCCCCTACCGACAATCCACACCCTGTCCATCTATCCCTTGAAACCTGCCTTTGGGAACTTGGGGGGGGGGTGGCTGCCAGCTCAACATAGAGAGCCAGTTTGGTGTAGTAGTTAAGTGTGCGGGCTCTAATCGGGGAGAACCGGGTTTGATTCCCCACTCCTCCACTTGCACCTGCTGATGTGACCTTGGGTCAGTCACAAGCTCTGGCACAGCTGTTCCTAAAAGAGCAGTTTGTGTTAGCGTTCTCTCAGCCCCACCTACCTCACAAGGTGTCTGTTGTGGGGAGGGGAAGGGAAAGGAGTTTGTAAGCCGCTCTGAGACTCCAAGTGAAGGGCGGGGTATAAATCCAATCTCTTCTTCTTCTACATGTGTGTTTCCATTCCTTTGCAGAGTAGAATAATACATGAAAAGTGATGATGTGGTGTGCTGTGGACATGTATGTTTCAGCCTGGGGGAGGAGGCTGTAAGAGTTGTGGGCATGCTTTCTTTCCTTCCTTCTGGTGTCTGGCTGTGGTATCTGCCAAGTTGTTGTGGGGTTATTTTAAGGAGCCCACGTTGAAACACTGAGGATGCCTGGTCTAGCTTTCTGTCCTTTAGAACCTGCCTTTGGAGAATGGGGGGGGCTGTGAGCATAGGGGGGATGCTTGCCTTGCTTCCAATGACTGGCAGGGGGGTCTGGCTAGGTGAAGATTCCCTCTGAGTTTGGGGTCACTGACTTGTTCCTGAGCTGTTCCATAGACTCCTGGCTGTAATTGCAATTATCTTTTCCAGAGAGAGCACTGGGGTGGGAAACCTTTTTGGCAAGTCTGTAACCAGGACCCCAGAAATGTAATCTGCCTCCAAGTTGGAGAGACTGTAGAGGTGCAGGCAGCAGGGTGATATTTCCTGTGTGTTTGGTGTGTGTAGCTTGCAGATGGTCCATTCTACACACTTTTGAACCCCATACATTCAATCCTCACCAAACTTGGAGGGCAGGTAGAGGAGACTCAGCTGCAGATCCTTGTGCGTTTTAGGGTCTCTAGCACACCAGGGGGCTGCTCTACCATATCATGAACCTCACAAGCTGGACCTGTTCATCTGGTGCCTGGAAGTTCATGAGGCTTCATGGTTTGTGAACTGAGCACACAACAAACTATGAACTGAACCAAACCAGGAACCAACATCCATCGCTGCCACCATCATCGTCGTCATCATCAGTGTCCCACTGGGTGAGCATAGGCCCTTGGTCTAGATTTGGATTCTGGCCTTTATTGCCAGTGAAAGCTGTCGTGATGTTACGGATGAAAAATTGAATATGAATCACCCACTTCTACATCCCAATCTATTTCCAGTCATGTGCATGCTCAAGATTTATGTAGCAGTGCTACAATCAGTAAAGTACAATTATGAAAAAGCATGGCTTTGGTCTTATTTGTGAGCTTAATAGAGTTCACAGGCTGCCTCAGGGATATTTTTTTTATTAAAAAAATTGTTATGAAAGAAACATTTTTAAAAGGGAAAGCTTTCCCCCATTGCTGAGACTGAAAAATGACTTTCATCTTTCAAGTAACTAATCTAGAAGTTTACCTCTTTCTGGCAAATATCAGCAACACTCTTAATTGGTAAGCATATGCTAAGTAACTTCAGGTTGCTGTGGGAACTGCCTTCCAGTGCTGTTTCAGGTGAATTAAACGTTTGGGCCATTATCTTGTTACCAAAGGAATTGCAAATGATAGAATAGCAGAAACTCCTGCTTGTTAACATGCTTAGACCTGGTTCCACAGGGGTGGAATCCAGAAGAAATAAACCAATATAATTAATCAGAAATCTGTTCTTAGCAATTAAATTCCAGCAATTGCCAGACCTATAAATTATACTGATAGTCTTGTAGCATTGGTGTGTATTGCTAATAATGATGTTAATGAAGACTTGACAGAATTTTTCTAAGAGCTGTGGCGACCTGCTGAAAACTCAAAACAAATATGCTTCTCTGTAACATCCTCATAGCAGTTCTATTTAATTTCAACAGGCAGAGATAGCTCACAACAAAAGGTGATAATTAATTAGTTGTATAATGAGTTTCATTTTCACCACAATCCCTCACTAATGTCAGTCTAGATTTGGGCTGAGTTCAGACTGGCAGTTTGAAGTGCGAGGGAGTCATGGCAAAAAGACCCGGAACAAACTGTTCTGGGTATTTCCTGGCCACACTGCACCGACTGATGCTGGAGCATACTGGGGAGGCGGCGCAAGGGAGCGTTCACACTGTTGGCCCACCCCTGGTGGAGGCATGGCTATAAGTGGCTTTTCCCTTGCTCTGTGACAGGTGCCTATGTGCATGGGCACATAGGCACATGGGTGCATAGGCACAGCAGCAAATAGGGCAGGATCCCATCTCCCAGGAGGCTGTCTGGCTGGAGCTTTAACTCCACAAGGTGGAAGCATCCTGGGTGCAGTTGTGTGCATGGGCGCTTATGTGCATCCCTGTGGGAATAGCCAATGCACATTATCAATATGGGTTGTTCCTGCTTTTAGTATTTAGTGTTCACACTTCCAGGAAGCGGGATGAACGTGCTCTCAGGGTTTGCTACCACTTTCACCAGGTACTTTTTAAACTTGGGAAGGAAGCACTACAAAATGGGTTGAGTACGGCTGGGGAACACCTGACAGCTGTGCCTGTGTGAACCGGCCCCTTTAATCCATTTGTGAAACATTCCTGAAATGTGCCTATATCAGGCCAAACTGCCAGTCTGAACTCGGCCTTGGGTTACCTAAATCATAACATAATGGCCACTCATGTGTATTGGGTCTGTATTCAGATGTCCCGCTTAAACCATGGTGTGTGCAGCAAACTGAGTTGGTACTGGATGTAAGTAACAAATCCCAGTCTGTGTGTAAATCCCAGTTTGTTCGCTTCCGGCCTCCACTCCATCTTCCATTCTGCCTATATGGCCATCTCTGTGGCCAGGTGATTTGTGAATTCAGATATTATGATGCTACTATCCCATCTTTCTTTGATGGAGTTTAGGGAGGTGTTCTTAGTTCTCCCATTTTCTCCTGGTAACAACCCTATAGAGTCAATTAGACTGAGAGCATGCTAGGCCCAAAGTCATCCAGTAAAATCTTCTTGGTTCTTCATTGATCAGACAATGCTAGCAGACAATGTAATGGTTGCTATTTTTTCTTTATCTGCATTGACCATAGTACAGTAACTGAGGGCAGGAAGAGAGATGGGAAGGCCTGGGAGGGGGGAACTAGAGAAAAAATGGGGGAAACTGAAGGGAAACTTTTTCTGAGGATTCCCCCCCCCCATTTTTCCAATGGGTTTTTTTTTTTTTGGTGGGGGGACTTCTATGAAATATTTTTTTTATTTATAATGAGTAAAATTCTTCTTAAGGCAAGGTTTTCCACACTAAAAAAAGGATAGCATTAAAAATCTGTGGATTTTTCCCCAGGTTTTCCAATAGAAAAATTGAGAAAGTCTGGGGCACATTTAAAAAGCTTCCTGTGAAATATTTCCTCTTTTGACTGAGAAAAAATATTTTCCTGTAAAGCATTTCACCTATTCTCAATGTACACTATGAAGAAGTCCAAGGATTTTTCAATGGAAACATTGAGAAATTTTGGGGAGCACTGGAGAAAACCCCTATTTTATACAGTAGACATATATAATGTTGTTGATTTTTGTTTCTTTGTTTAAATATAAATAACTTGGGCAACAATTTATATGCTATAATGTATTTAATGATAACACATTATTAAAGAGGTCAGTATTGGTAATCATACCTACTTTGTCTCTATCAGAAAGTCTCTATTCAATTTATTTTCTGCCTTCAATTTCTATTTTTTTCCCTACCTCCAGATGACAAAATTTAAAGATATAGGGTGCAGCAGTTTGCAGCTGTTTCTCAGATATTCAATATAGTTACAGTTTTTCCTATAGATTATACTTGCACATTCCATAAATATGCCAATAGAACAATTTTATATCCTAACAAAGTTATAAATGATGCACTTAACATTGCTTAACTAGTCAAAGAGATTTGATAAGAAAGTATTGTATATATTTCAGTGCTTCCTGCGTTTCCATTCCTCCCCCCAAAAGTTTTTTTCCCTACGATTTCAAAATTTCGGGAAATTTTACATTTAGGCAAGAATAAAATTCTATCTAACCCATAAAAAGTCATCTCAAATATTAGAAACCCTTCTGATGTTGTTTGTTGCTCACCCCATGTACTGAATATGGAAACATTCAAATATCTAAGGAGGAACTGAAGGTGGACAAATTTTTATTTATATGAAAAGTATCCCTCTTTCAGATCTGGTCAAGATGACTTGCACCATAACACAGTAAAAAAATGAACAAATCATAAGCCCAGAATTGCCTTGCTTTAGTCAAACCTCCTTAGATTGCTTCCTCTTATTAACCAAAGGTCTTGGTGAAATGACAGGCTTTGCATAATCTCATAAAAAGTAGGAAAGAGAAATAAGTAGGCATATGCAAAGTTTATGTTTTTTTAATTGCAGTTTAATTCATTATTCATTTTTCTTTTCCAGTAGTTTCAATGGGGGAACACATTTCAAGCAGTAACATCCTGTTTTCTGTTCAATATGTATGAAATTGCCAGAAATTCTACTTCTTAGGCTAATAGACACTTTTCAGGTATCATAGATAAACACATTCCTGGTGGCCTTTATTTTTCAATTGTGACAGAATTCCCAGATATTATTTTCCTTGACTGAGGGATCCTCTTTGGCAAATTTCTGACAGACAAGAAAAAAAGGATCCCAGTTTTATAAGCAATTAACAATAGCACTTCAAGAAACAGAACATTGTGATTCTCAGAAGGCATGCATGTGAAGATCAAAGTAGACCAAAAAAAAAGGAGGACAATCTCAAACCCCACATTTATCCAGGTCCTGGTCCTGGTTTCATTTGTAAAGCAAATGCATGTTGGCTCTTCCTTACACACAGATGTAGGGATGGGCATGAACCAGGAAAACAGAGGTTTGTTTCTGTTCATGGGGCTGCACAAATGACAAATTTTCGTGAGCCTCCCCATTTACTGAACCAGTTCATTTTGTGAGGTTCATGACTAGGTGAATGCGCCACCCCAGCTGATCCTCTCTTGCAGCTCTTCCCCTTCCATTCTGCTGGCCTCAGGGAGCCGCTGCCAGCAGAAAGGAGGGAGGGAAGATCTCAGAACTCTCCCTGCAGCCTCAGCTGGGGCTCTGCTGGGCAGTCTGGTTCAAACTGGACTGCCCAACAGAGCTCGCAGAGGAGCTGATCCTGCAGGTTAGATAGAAAACTTTCCCTGCAGGGTCTGCTGGGCAGTCTGGTTTGGGAGGAAATGATCCCACAGGGAGCCCACAAAAGAAATGATCCTGCAGGGAGAGCTCTCCCCACATCCCTGGTGGGGGCTCTGCTGGACAGCCTGGTTCAAACCAGACTGCCCAACAGAGCCCACAAAGGAGCTGCAGCCGGGGGGGTCACCCAGGAAGGTTTAAATGGCTGACAGTCATTTAATCCATCCGTTTCACTTTCCCCCTGCTTTATACTGAGTCAAACCTAGCTCAGCATCATCTTCTATGACTGGCAGAAGCTCTCTGGCGGACAAAAGTCTTCCCAGCACCCACTAACTAAAATAGTTTAACATGACATACCAGGAATTAAACCTTGAACTTTCTCTGTGCAAAGTATGAGCTCTTTCACTGATCTCTCTCTCTCTCTCTCTCCCTCTCTCTCTGCCTGACAGCATACTAAGGGAGAGGAACCTCAAGACAACAGTCAGCACAGAAACTTATGTGGATAAGAGTCTCTTGATGTGTCTTTCTGGATATTCATCATTTCCCAGTCCAAATGCTTGGCTGTCTCAGTGAGAGGAGATTGCTAAAGGAGAAACTTGTGAGAGGGTAGAGCAGAGCAGGCAGGCAGGCAGAGACTTGCATTAGGCCACAAGACAGGTAGCAAGAGAAAAGAAGGCTGGACTGCTTGCAAAGGGGTAGCCATGTTATTATGTTATAGCACAATAAAAAATTCCACTGGCATGTAAAAGGCTAACTTTATTTCAGTATGAGCTTTTGTGCATCACCACTCATTTATTCAGATCTGTATGGAAATCAGACTGAGGACCCTTCTTAAGGGGCGGGTTACAAGGAGGGAGAGGAGGAGCTGAGGCAGAGGGTTCAGTCATGGGTCTTTCAAACATAGATTCACTATGCAGGAAAAAGGAGATTGAGAGCTATGGAGAAAACTTCAGAATATGACTTCTCTGTATGTCTGAACCAGACTGAACAGTTGCAAATAATGGCTGATGGAAAAGATCTGAGGTACAAACAGATAAGCAAGATGATAAGTACAAGTGAAAATGAAAATGATACTGCTAAAAGGTTATAGTCTGGTAAAACAAGCTAAGAGCAGCCAATCAAAATATGGAGAATTTAGAGACTGTTCTAGTAAGGACATTGAAGTCTGTTTCAGCTAGGATGACATGTACTGTTTAATTTCTTGTTTGATTCTAATTTAGATATTTCATATTGTATATTCCCTTTGAAGTTTCTTTTTCTTTTCTTTCTTCCTTTATTTCTGGTGTAGTGGTTACGAGCGGCAGGCTCTAATCTGGAGAACCAGGTTAGATTCCCCAGTTCTTCTCCACAGGCATCCAGCTGGATGACCTTAGTTCAGCCACAGTTCTCTCAGAGCTGTTCTCTAAAGAGCTGTTCTCTCAGAGCTCCCTCAGCCCCAGCTACCTCACAGGGTGTCTGTTGTGGGGAGAGGAAGGAGATTGTAAGCCACTATAAGACTCCAAATGAAGGGTGGGGAATAAATCCAATTCTTCTCCTCCTCTTCCTCCTTCGGCTCCCCCTCTTTCAGTTTGGTGTAGTGGTTAAGTGCGCAGACTCTAATCTGGGAGAACCAGGTTTGATTCCCCACTCCTCCACTTGCAGCTGCTGAATGACTTTGGGCAAACCATAGTTCTGGCACAGCTGTTCTTGAAAAAAGAGCAGTTTCTGTCAGAGCTCTTTCAACCCCACCTACCTCACAGGGCGTCGGTTGTGGGGAGAGAAGGGGAAAGGGGTTTGTAAGCTGCTCTGAGACTCCCTTGGATAGTGAAGGGCAGGGTATAAATCCAATCTCTTCTTCCTCTTCTTCTTCCTTTTTGGTAGAACAGTGACTTTCAAGTCAGTAGTTTCTTATGTCCAATTTGTTTTCATTGATTCTCTCACAAAGAGACCAACGGAGAGAACTGGCATCTGGCTGCCCAAGACAGACAAGTGGCAGCAGTAGAACAGCAGGACTGTCTCCCTGTTCTCTTTGCTCCTCTCTCTTTCCCAGACTGTGGGACCCTCCACCCTTGCCCTGGAAGAAGAGAGCCAGTTTGGTGTACATTGTACTGTTATGAAAAACTGTTGATCACTCTCTCTACTAGAGTCTGAAACTGCAGGTAGGAGTTAAATTAACAATTGTGACAAAAGGAAGGAAATGTAGAGGAAAAACCTCTGAGGATGTCAGAATCATAATAAAATTTGCAGATAGGAAATATGAGAAAAGACAGAAAATCCGTTATCTGAAATGAATGGAGAGCAAGACGTGCTCATAGGCAAAGTGCTTGTAGGAGGACATGTAGGCAGCACCTCAATTATGTTTGAGTCAGAGTTTCTCAGTTAAATGTGAAAAAGGTTTTAGCTTTTTATCATTCGTGTGCACAAGTCCATAAAAATTGAATGCCAGTAGATAGGTCATAGTGGTATGATTAGGCTCAAAGAATTAGAGCTTTTCAGTAGTATCAGGACAACTACTCACATCATTCCAGATGCACAGTTGTGGGCACACTAGAGCAAGAAAGCTAGTCCAGGTCAACATAACAAAATGGCCAGGATCATGCTGGGTCAATGCCATAGTAATTGTTGATGCACGGGCAAACAAGTATAAACAGAAATTGAAAGGAGAATCTTATGAAGGAACTGGAGCCTATCTAACAGAGAGAAAAATACATGGCATAGGAATTAGGAACAAATCTGGAGGGGACAGAAGAGGCTACAGCACGTCCTCTATGTGATGATGTCACTTCCAAGTCATGCCAGAAGTGACATCACTGTATCACCGACAATGCCATTATGTCACTGGTGACCCCCCCCCAGGTGAGCCTCTCACCAGTCTCAGCCTGGCAACTCCAATTACACCACCACCCACCACCATTGCTTCTCTTTTCTTGGCACTGTCTGTCCTTGCAGAAACAACTTTTCTCCATTTACTCTCCCTGTTTTAAAAGACTTCTGGTATTTTTTTCTGCAGACATAGGACCTTCCACAGTCCTTCAGAAAAATACATAATGTGTGTACCTGGGATTCATTCTTTGGCTCTATCCATTTGCACAGTGGGCAGGTTCACTATTAGATACAGGAAGTAAAACTAAGTGTCATCTACTCATTGGTGACAAACCACTCTGAAGCTCCAGATGTTCTTGGCCAAAGATTTAATGTTAAGGTTAAAGAGCACTGGTGATAAATAGACCCTTGGAGCATCCCACATCAGCTCTTAATACATGAATCTGTTTCTCCTATAGAAATTATTTTATCCCTTTTATCTCATTTGCTGAATGCAGCTAATCCTCCAAAATATCATGAAATATGAAATGCTGCTATTGTTGTAATGATAAAATGGAGAAGAGAACATCGGCATAAGCTGCTTTGGGTCCCCATTGTGGAGAAATAAAGAAAAAATATTCTGCCATATATGCTTTCTAAAAATTAATTGGTTACTTGTATTAACATGTTTTTGATGTTGAAATATTATGGTTCCTTTACATATTTGCCACATGATTCCAGCTCATCAGTCATCATGTTGACATGGTAACATCATGGCACCATGCAGCCAGTAAGAAATGGTGCACCTCTGTGGTCAAACAAAGATGGGGAAGGGGAAAGGAAGGAGCAAATATGTTGCCAGAGCAGTTCAGTTTGAAGAAATGCAGTTGATTGTGCTAAAAGAGGGTATTTGTTCTGAGTGCTGCTAGTATTGTTGATATGATTTCTTAGGGGGGGAAATCACTCCTTTTTTCTTTTCTTTTCTTTTCTTTTCTTTTTTGCAGCTTAGTGGTTGACTTTTGGGGTTCTATTGTTTTTATTTTGATTATATCCTATTCTTTGTACTTCTAATTTCTCTGATTGGTAGTTACCATAGAGGGACAGAGAGGCAGCGCATACCTGTTTTAAATACTGTTTGACATGGAAGCCCACAGCTTCCTCATCACAGGGCTTCTACACAAACAAAATCTAATTTTTGCACACCAAACATGGTTTCCTTCAAGAATATTGTCACAATTGGGCTGAGCGGCATCCGGAAAAACAAATACAATCATAGTACGGTCCTGTCAGATGAGAATGCCATATTAATCATGAAGGAGAATCAGACCAGTGAGTCAAAGGGGCCTGGATAGTTTTGCAATATATTGTGTGTGGCATGTTTACCTGAAAATACAGAGTCTGCCAATTATCCAGCAAGCTTCACTACATTGATCCAGTGACCATCAGGCTATGTGGCCTCTCTTTGGATATTTAAATATAAAACTGTATCCTAAATGGGAAAGGAAACAAAATTAATTACTCTTGCTGTATCACAGGCATTTCTCTTTGCTTTTTAAAAGCTACACTGTGTAATAAAAGCAGTAAGGGTTAGTAGAACTAAATCATAGGAAATGGGCTAATGTGAAGGAACACAACTGGAAATCATTCCAAGGCAACTGGCTTAGATGTGTCAGTGGGTGACTGAATTATCCACTTAAAGTTCTTCCAGGGATGAAATCTGATGGATGGTGTATGCCAAGGATTAGAAGCTGTCTGAAAAGATCACTTTCCTCAATTAAATTTCATATTCTTATGAACAATGGTTAAATACTGTAGTTTTACATTGTGTTAACCTAATTTTAATAATTACAACTTGCTGTCTCATGGAGTACAGTATTTGGGAGTCTAAAATTAGATCTAGACATGAAATATCCTTTCATAAAATACAATTGTACCACTTATATCAGTAGTGTTGAATCCGCACAAACAATAGTAAACCACATGACTGGCCATCATCTTGGCATGTGTAATACTTTGGGATGGGCACAAACCAGGAAAATGAGGTTCGCTTTCTGGTTCACGGTAGACTCAGAAACTGTCATTTAGAGGAGGGCAGGGAGCCATTCATGTTGGCAGCAGAAGATGGGACTTGCAATAATGGGTTTAAATTAAGGGCAGGAAGGTACCAGTTGGATATCAGGAAAAAGTTTTTGACAGTAGGAATTGTTCAACAGTGGAATCATCTGCCTACAGAGGTGGTGAGCTCCCCCTCACTCGCAGTCTTTAAGCAGCGGCTGGACAAACACTTGTCAGGGATGCTCTAGGCTGATCCTGCATTGAGCAAGGGGTTGGACTAGATGGCCTGTATGGCCCCTTCCAACTCTGTAATTCTATGGCTGAGTTCAGACCGGCAGTTTGAAGCGGGAGCCAGTTGTGGCAAAAAAAAACCGGTCACACTGCGCTGACTGATGCAGGAGCATACCGGGAGGAGGCGCGTGGGACCGTTCAGACTGCTGGCCCAAAGGCGTGGCTGTAAACGGCTTTTCCCTGGTAATTCGGCTGATTTGGGGAGGATCCCGTTGCGCCGGCACCACATTGGGTGGTAGAGCAGAGTGCAGCCAATCATATCACTGCTGCCTTATGTGCAATGCGGGTTGCTCCCGGCTTTTCGGGTTGGCGTTCACACTTCTCAGAAGTGGAATGAAGTGGGATAAACAGGCTCTCAGGGATTTGCTACTGCTTTCACCAGGTATCTTTTAAATGTGGGAGCAAAGCAGAACAGCACGGGTTGACTATGGTTGGGGAACGCCAGGCAGATGTGCCTGTGTGAATGCCCCCTTTAATCTGCTTGTGAAACATGGCTGTGTTCCACCGGCGGCCGGGACGGCGCCGGCTGGCGCGGCCCCGGGCCCGAGGAGCCCGCTGGAATCCCCGGCTGGGGGAGCAGCGAGCGCAGCGATGGCGGCGAGCCGGGGACGGACCCGGCAGCAGCAGACCCCAGGCTCGCGGAGACACTTACCGGAGGCGGCGAGGGACCGAGTGGCAGCGGCGGGAGACAGCGGGCCCCGACGAAGGAGCCAATGACTAGCAGGCAGGACAGCAAGCCGCGGGCGGGGCGAGCCAGGCCCGGTCCGTGGCGGGAACAAAGATTGGGGCCTCTAGCTGCTCCAAAGGGGCGGGTAGAGGGAGGAGGCGGCGGCTGCACGGTCTGCCTGCGGAGAGAGGGCTCGGGAACCGGAAGGGCGGAGGTGGGGACGGCGTCCTGGCTCTTGAAGGAAGGCGGGGCCCCAGCAGGAGAGGAGCCAGAGGGGGAGGCGGGGGTAATAAAAGGAGGAGAAGGGGATACGGCCGGGGAGGAGGAACGCTGGGCTGGCTGGGACAGAGGAGCCGGAACGTAGCCAAGAGAGAGAGGGGTATCAAGTCCCAGAGAGCACATTGCTCTAGAGGCCAGACCCTGAGTGGGCAAACGGAGGGTGAAGGAACCCTCTTGAGTAGCCCGGTCTCTGAGACCGTTACCCTGACCTCCTGCAGGACTCCAGTATCTGCCCTTCTGGCCCCTCTGGAGCACCGGTGCGTGGCAGGACAGTCACGCCGGCTCCTGGAGATACCCCCTTGCCGTCAGCAGTAGAGGGCGCCCCCCCCCCGCCAGGAAGGGCGTCACAGGCTATAGCAGGGCAAACTGCCAGTCTGAACTCACAAACATCACAAACCATCACAAACTAAAAAGGCTTCATATGAACTGTGTGCTAGAGACACCAAATCATAGGGGATCTCTGATTCTGCTCTATTTGCCTGCCAAGTTCAGTGAGGATTGGATTTACAGGTCAGAGTTACAGGACCCCCCCCCCCAGAAGGTGCTCACAGGAAAGTGCACAGGTTTAGGAGGTTCAAGAGTACATAGAACAGACCCTGTGCGAGCTAGAAACATCAGATTTGCAGGGTACCTTCCACTGATGCCCCTCTACATGCACTTCAACCTATGTGCAGATTGGACTTAGGGGGTCTAAGTTATGCACTCCCAAATAAGATGCCCAAAGGAAAGTGCTTTTGAGGGAAATGTCAGGCATATGTTCAAAACCCTACAAGCTACAAACACCAAGTACACAGGAAACATCACCCTAGCACCTGCTCTTCTACAATGCCTCCAAGTTGGAGGCAGATTCATAAGAACATTAGAACATAAGAGAAGCCAATGTTGAATCAGGCCAATGGCCCATCTAGTCCAACACTCTGTCACACAGTGGCCAAAAATACCAGGTGCCATCAGGAGGTCCAGCAGTGGGGCCAGGACACTAGAAGCCCTCCCACTGCTGCCCCCTCCAGCACCAAGAATAGAGTGCATCACCTGCCCCAGACTGAGAGTTCCTATCTATACCTTGTGGCTAATAGCCACTGATGGACTTCTGCTCCATATGTTTATCTAATTCCCTCTTGAAACTGTCCATGCTTGTAGCTGCCACCACCTCCTGTGGCAGTGAATTCCATATTGGGTGAAGAAGTACTTCCTTTTATCTGTTCTAACACGACTGCGTTACATTTCTCAAGATTCCAGTTATGGACCCCCAAAATGGTCTCCCCAGTGCCCTCTCTGGAAAAGACAGCTGCAGTTACAGGAGTCTATGGAATGGCTCAGGAACAAGCCAGTACAGCAAACTCAGAGAAACTTAATCCGTGCAGACCCCCCCTCCCAGCCAGATACTGGAAGCAAGGCAACCACCCTCCTTACATTCGCAGCCCTCCCAAGTTTCCAAAGGCAGGTTATGAAGGACAGAAAATCAGACCAGGCATCCCCAGAGTTTTGGCAAGGGGTCCCTAAAGTAACCCGACATCTTGGCGGGCACCCTAGCCACACAAGACAAGCAAGGGAAACATACCCAAAAGTCTCAAAGCCCATCTCCCCTGGGCTGAAACACTCAAGTGCAGAGTACACCCATCAACCAAGGTGTATTCTTCTACTCTGCAGAGGAA
This sequence comes from Gekko gecko, assembly GCA_029375565.1. Classification (NCBI taxonomy): domain Eukaryota; kingdom Metazoa; phylum Chordata; class Lepidosauria; order Squamata; family Gekkonidae; genus Gekko; species Gekko gecko. The sequence continues at coordinate 41,205,571 of JAPDNY010000009.1, forward strand.
TGGAAACTAGGGATAGGCATGAACTGTGTGATGAGCCAAAATTTTGGCTGGATCGGGGCTCGGGAGGTGATGTTCAGCACACACGTGGTCTCCAAAGAAATCTCTGAGCTTTTGGGTGTGGCTCAGAGTGGCTTGGAAAACAAAACCCACCCAGAAACTCTGGTCCAAAAATGCTAGGCAACAGTGGGGGACACTCCAAAGCTTGACTGGCACTGCTGCCTGCCAATAACAGAGTTCCCGTTCATCACAAGTGTCGGACAAGCGTGCATTCCTTTTGTTGGTGTTGTGCTTTTGAATGGAGAGCGTGTACTCATGACAAAATAAAGAACTTTGCTGCTGGATGGGGGGATTGCTTAGCTATCTTAGTCAGGGGCCAGGGGGCTTTGCTGTGGGTTCCTCTGTGTTGTTCCTCTCTCTTCTCTCTCTGTGTTGCAATTTGGGTTTTGTTTGTTTGTTTGCTAGCTACAAAAGATGGAAACATCAGGACTGAATTCCTCTCATTTCACATAGCAGTTCAGGGGGATTTTTCCTGCTGTCCACTTCTTTGGTGGTTTCCCTTCCCTTTTATCCCCTTTCCATTTTTAAAATTTTATTTCAGCCTCCCCCTCCCCACTTTGGGTAAGATGAGGGATTGCTCTTTGGGGTTTTTTTTCCGGACTGCTTTGGAAGGGGGGGCTTCAACTTAGTTCTCCCATTTTATCCCTCCCCCCTCTCTCTCACACACACCCACATACACACACTGGGTTGCTTTTTGTTTTGGGGTGATCTGTGTTTGCCTTTACTGCCCACTGACTTTACTGCCCTCTGCTCTTCATTCGAACCCGCCCCACCAAAGCCCACTTCTCCTTCAAGGTGATCTGTCTTTGTCAGCCTGCCTGCTTTCCTCTTCCACCCACCCTGCCTTCAAGAATTTGTTCCAGATCAGTGTAACTGGGGTGACCACTGCACTGTCCAGCTCTCCATTAGAAACCCCCACACATACCCCACTTCTCCTTATGGGCGATCTGTCTTTGTCAGCCTGCCTACTTTCTTCTTCTACTCACCCTGCCTTGGGGGACTTCTTCCAGACCAGTGTAACTGGGGTGACCACTGCACTGTCCAGCTCTCCATTAGAAACCACCCCCACACCACTTCTCCTTGGGGGGTGATCTGTCTGCTTTCCTCCTCCTCCACCCACCCTGCCTTGGGGAACTTGTTCCAGACTACTACCATTATCAGCCAGTTCTCCATTAGAAACCTCCCCTGGCCTGCTTCTCCTTGGAGGTGATCTGTCTCTGTCAGACTACCTTGCCTTGGAGGTTCCAGACCAGTGCAACTTGGGTGACTTCTCTTTATTCCCAGCTCTCCATTTCAACCCCCCTCCACCAACAATCTGCTTCTCCTTGGGGGTGATCTGTGTTTGTCAGCCTGCCTCCCTGAACCCACCCTGCCTTGGCGGATTTGTTCCAGTCCTGGAGAATGACTTGGGGTGACTTTAGTGCCCCACTCTCCACACCTAGTTAGAAACCTCCCCCCAACAACCTGCTTCTCCTCTGGGGGGCCATCAATCTGGGTCTGCCTGCCTGCTTCCCTGCCCTGCCTGCCTGCATGTTTCCCTCTCTGGCAGCTTGCCAAGACCTACTTGATGAACTCTCCCGGGCTGCAGTGGGTTGGGTGCTTGCTTGGTCAGATCTTTGGCACCATGAGAGGGGGTGGAAGGGGCCATGCTCATGGCTGTGGGAGGATGCCATCACTTTCCCCTGTGCCAAGTGGTCATGGGCAATGAGCACAGCCTCCCCTCTCCCAGTGAAGGACTCCCCAGCTCATCATAGTGTGTGTCAGTGCTCACTTCCCCTGCTCTGTCCACATCCACGGGGCTCTCAGTCTCAACTGCTGCTCGAGAGTTTTTGGCGCTGCCGCCTAGGCTGCAGCACAAAAATCTGTTTGGAAGGAAGGATAGTGATGGCAGTGACTTGGAGGGTAGTGGTGGTGATGCATCTTCCCCTTCCATATCCCAAGATTCTCTACTCCCTGCTGCTCCTGCTTCCATCAGTACACCCCGATCTGGAACTCCCTGGCCCAATACCAGGAAGCAGCTGTGCCTCCCACCTGCTCCAACCATGGGTGTAAGAACATAGTTGCACTCCACCGCATGGAAATACTTCCACACCCTGGGGAATGAACCATGCATGCTGGAGTGTCAGGTGTGCCATGCCTGTGTGCTGAGGGACCTGGACTTGCAACACTTGGCCACCATTGTTCTCTGGAGACACCTGCAAAGAGCACACCACAGTCTGTCACTGCCAGAGGAAGGAATGTTGACCACTAATGGGAGGCAGAAGAGGCTCACTCCTGCTGAGCAGGGAGAAGTGGGGGTGGGGAGAGAAGGCCACTCAAAGAAGGCTCCTAGATCTGTAGTTGGGACTACAAAGCAATCCACTCTCCAAGAGGTCATGCTCATGGGGACACCTTCAGTGCTGGGGAAAAGGGGCAAGGGGGAGGACTCAGGAAACAATCACAATTGTCTCATCGATGAGATGATTGCCATGGATGGCCAACCATCCTTCCTGACAGAGGATATGGCCATTCACTGGCTGATACACTGCATAGATGCCTGGTACATCATCCCCTCCAGGAGGACTATGAGTCGGTGACTGTTGCCCTCCATGTCAAGGCCGAGCTCTCCAAAGGGAGAGGCTGAACCATCCACCTGACCTCTGGAGCCTGTAGAGTGGCCAGCACCATGGCTACCTCTCCCTCACCACCCACTGGTGGCAACTGGAGGAACTCCAGAGTGGAATCATGGCCATGCTCTGGGAGGGGAGAGGTCTGTTGGCACCTGGCTACAAGATAGTTTTCCTCCATGCACAGGGGATGGATGCAGACTACATGACAGCAAACATCACCACAGCAATACAGAATAGCCTAAGGGAGTAGCTGGGTGGAAGACACATCACCCATGGCTACCTGATCATGTATGCTGGTGCCAACATGCAGGCAGCTGTGAGAGGTGTGTGCCTGAAGACCATCATTTGCCTGATACATAGGCTGCACCTAGTGGTGAGGGATGTCCTGGGGATGGGGAGCACTGCTAAGGGGGGGATGAGATGCCTCCACCCTTGATATTAGGGCCTTGCTGGAGAACTGCTGGGACCTGGCCAGCCATTACTCATGCAGCATCAAGGCTGCATGTCTGCTGTAGGAGGGGGAGAAACATGAACACTGGCTTGTCCAGGATGTGGCCACTCAGTGGAACTCCACCTGTGCCATGACTGCAAGTTTGGTGGAGCAGAGGAGTATAGTGCAGGATGTCATCTCCTCTCTGACCATGGAGGAGGTGGGGGGGAGTTGGTTTTACACTACACTCTTCACTACCAGAAGGAGTTTCAGAGGGGCTTACAATTGCCTTCCCTTCCTCTCCCCACAACAGACACCCTGTGAGGTAGGTAGGGCTGAGAGAGCTCTGAGAGAGCTGTGACTGACCCAAGGTCACCCAGCTGGCTTCACATGAAGGAGTAGAGAATCAAAACCAGTTCTCCAGATTAGAGTCTGCTGCTCTTAACCACTGCACCAAGCTGCTTCAGCTTCATCTCCAATGACTGGCTGACCCTCTCCTCAAGCCATTCCAGGACACCACCAACATGCTCTGTGCCCACATGGCCAAGTTGGGGCAAGTCATCCCCCTCATTCAGGACCTGGAATGGGTGCTGGACTCTGCGATGCAGCCAGGCCCTAAGGGCATGTCAGGGTCAGGGCCTGGCAAAAGGATTGTGGGAGGACATCAACGAGACATTGCATCTTCTCTATAAGGAGTAGGAGTACAAACTGGCCTGCATGTGTGACCCCTGGATTAAGGACAGCATCACCTTCCATAACATGCAGCTCATTCAGTGGAAGTGTGAACAGATGTACCAGGTGACCTCTAACCAAAGCAGTATACAGCAGCAGCAATACATTACGTGACACTTCTGCTAATGCAACCTAAAATCGCATTAGCCTTTTTTACCACTATATCACACTGCTGGTTCATAATAAGTTTATGGTCCATTAGAACACCCAAATCCTTTTTGCAGATGGTACTACCCAGCCATGTTTCACCTATCTGATATTTATATAGCTGATTTTTACTACTCAAGTGCAAGATTTTACACTTGCCCTTATTAAACTTCATTTTATTTGTCTGGGCCCAATCCTCCATCCTATCCAAGTCCAGCTGCTTCCTATTTCTAGCCTCCAAAGTATTAGCTACCCCATCCAGTGTAGTATCATCTGCAAACCTGGTGAGCACATTCTGACCTTCCCCATTCTGAATATACTTCTATACATACATATGGGGATGAGACATACAGCAGCCACTACATAGTTTGCTACTGGTGGAAGTGTTTTGGCCAAAGGAGTCCACCATGAGATACAGACTCCACAACTTCTCTTGCTTAAACAATTAAGTCTTGACAACTTTGTCAAAGGGTGAAGGCCACAGAGACCAACACATGCTGTTCTTCTGTTCTCTTGAAAACCTCATCAAAAAGGAATGAATGTTAATCACCACATGATATGGTGGGGAAAACTGATGTGTGAGTCCATTGTTAGCAAACTTGAAAATGGTTGTATCTTGGACTTATCAGTTACATAAATATTGCATTTTTAAAATCTAATATTCTTTCAACATTGTTGAAAGAATTTACTCCTGGCTCATATTCAAATCTAGCATTCAGATCTTCTTTGTAATCATCCCCAAGAGCTGGATCCTCCCCAGATATACTATAATTGTTAACATAGTCAAATATTGCTTTGGTTTGGAGGGGCAAAGTTGTTAGTGTATTAAAATGCTTTTAGTCATTATCTAGTATTGGGGGACCCAATTAACATAACAAAAGCCTCATTAATATCTTGAAGGTATTTAAACAGTTTGTGTCGACTTATTCCATACAAATATGCTATGAGCTAACAAAGATTTATTTTATTTTTTTGGTGTGTGATTAAGAATATGCAGAGACAATCCTTACTTTGAAAAACAGGAATGAACCGATTACACCTAAAACTCTTTCACAGCAGGTGACACAGGTATCTGTTCCAGTCTGTGCTATCTGTTAAGAATTCCCAGTTCAGGGGATCCTTGTTACGGGTGAGCAGAGCTCAAAATTACAAAACCCGGTGAGGGGTGTCCACACACTCACCAGTATGGTAGTCTGCCTCCACCCCTTGTACTACTGTTAATGTCCAGGTAGTTTCTGAGTGTTTTTAGAGCCAAACACAGGATCAGAGGTATCGAATTTATTTTTTCTTCTTGCCTCTTTGCTCAGTTCAGATTGCCTCCACTAAGCTCATTCTCTCCAGTCACTATGCATCTGCTCTGGCTTCCTGTTGTTTATCACATCAATTTCAGGCTTTTAGTTTTTCTTTAAAAAAGTGTTCACTGAGTGGAACTGCATTTCAGATGAGAAAATAATATATAAAGTATTGGGTAGCTGTTGGAGGTTTGGGAAAGAAAATGGGAATTATGAACATGTCTGGCAGACCTATCAAAAATAGTTATATCTCCCAAAAGAGCATCTAGAGAGGAAACTAGGACATAATATCCCCTGGTTCTTCTACTTACAACTTAAACATCTAATCAATCAAAAATCGAAAACAACTGACTCACAAGTTACCACTGCATTTGAAGAATTACTGGATGGGGGGGAAAGCCAAAATAAAGGCCTAATTTCAAAAACATGTGTGATCTTAATTAATCTAAATAAACCTCAAGACACAACTCTGAAAAATAAATGGCAAACCAACTGGAAGTCCACAATATCAGAAGAAATATGGAAGAAAATATGGTCCTCACAACAGATCACATCAACAACCATCACTACAAGGCTACAGTCATACAAAATACTCACAAGATGGTACATGATGCCAAAAAAATTGGCCCTGTCTACATCAACACACACACCTCTCTGCTGGAAAAAGTTTGGCCAAATAGGAGATTACGCCCACTGTTGGTGGGAATGCCCAACCATTAATAAATTCTGGCAAGAAGTCCTATCACAAATTAAGAGTACCACGGGCTATGAGGTACTGTTAACACCTGAAGCCCTCTTCATTAACATCTGGCAAAACTCAACAATTCTGCACATCCAACAAGAACTAATTCTAAGTCACATTGTCATGGCAAGGACGTGTATTGCAGCAAAGTGGAAAGTGCAACAAGCACCCACCATAGAACACTAGCTATCAAAAACCTGGGACATCTTTATAATGGAAAAGATCACAGAAAATATAAAACATACAGATGACACAGCACAAATGGAAACCATTTATAGAATTTGTAACAGCATTTGACATCCAGCCACACAGTCCGATCTACCTTAATTTACTTTGCACATAAATAACACACAGTTACTACAATGTCACAAACTAGTCAAATAAAATCAGACAATATATAAGAGATATCAAACACAAACGTAGAGTTCACATGGAGATTAACAATAATATATAGTGTCTAATACTGTAATTATGAAAACAACAACACTTTATGTACAACAAATTGATTTAATTTATATATAAGTTGCACTGTTATCGCTTTATTCTTGTATATTTTTGAGATAACAATAAAAAAATGTGACTGCAAACAAAATAGTTACATCTTAGCAGAAAAACTCATAGACCGATTTCCCACAAGCACTGCTCCATGCTCACTCTTCCCTTTGCCCCGATGGAACGTGTCAATTTCACACTAAGTGCTGCGCTGCCACATTTGGGCCTGCAGCTTCACACGATTTTCCCCATATCTACTCAAGCCTGGGTTTTGAGGATTGAGTAGGTGCGGGGAAAATTGTGCAAAGCTGTGGGGCAAAATGCGGCCATGCAGCACTTAGTGTGAAAATGACACGTTCCATTGGGGCAAAAGGGAAGAGCGAGTGCAGAGCAGCACTTGCAGGAAATCAGCCATACTGAATCTAGCTGGATCCATCTTTTGTGTTTTGGGGGCTGCAGCTAACAAAAAGGGTAGGCATATGCACCCTAGAGTCAAATAAGAAATATGTTGATTCATTATTTTGATTTTAGGAAATATGGAAAATGGGTTCAATCCAGGCAAAACTGGTAATTTCTATTGATTTTCCCTTTCTGCTGCAGATGCCCCTCATACCATTCCTCAGTGTCTCCCCAGAAACAGCAATTCGAGGATACCAGTGGGCTGCATTTGGAGGGGGAGGCAGAAAAATTCCATTATGCCACTGGAAAATTTAGTCTGGATCTGAGAGTAACCAGAAAATATAAAAAAAAATTGCAGGTGACTCTGGATTATTTGGTAAAGGAGGAAAGATTTGTTAGTTAATTGCTTCAACCGTTTTGTTACCTATAATGAAACAGTGAACATTCAACAGATCTAGGCTACAACAGTGTTGAACAGAAGAGCTTTCTGGTAGAGTAACCATACATACATGCCCTGAGGATTTCAGATTCATCCATATTGAAGTCCCACATATCTGAAGGTCCCAATGCTCCAAGACAGAAAAAGGACCAGTTAGAGAAGAGGTATTTAGAATCCAGAATTTCCTGAGGAGTTCATATTCTCAATGAATGCACGGTCACACAGAAGAGGGACAATTGCAATGTCAAAGAATAGCTTTAACCAAACTTAAGTATAAACAACTGTCACAGAATGTGCACAAACTTTCCTGCCGCCTCTGCCTTTTGCTGTTTCTTCCTCTCACCATCTGAGTACTTCCCTTCTTTTCCCAGAATAGTCATCCCACACAAGACCGCCCTTTCATTTTCTCAGCTGCTCTTGAGACCTTCTAGTTTGATGGGACCACATGCCACATGCCAACCACCATACAGTACTCTCATGCTTCTGTGCCATTACATATTCAGCAGAAAGAATTCCTAATGCCAAGATAATTTCCTCAATGAAGTTTAAATTCATAGAGTAAAGCATAAAAAGGTGAACTAGTTGAGCAGTGATGGATGAACCACCCGAGCCCTGTAGTCAGGAATTTGGGGGGGGGCACCAAGGGGTGGTAATTGAATTGAATAGAATTGAACTGAATTAAATTAACAGGTCATGTGTAATTTCCAAACCATCTGATGCACCTCCCAGCATGTGTCTCCAGTGCATTCTCTTGACTTGTATGCAGAAGGAAGTGTGGGACTTTTGACTCCTTCTTTTCATTTGCTCTTTTCCCCTTTTATTGTTGCGATTGGTTGGCTGTTCTTTAAGCTCTCACATGGGCTTCCACTTCTTTTGCTGCAGCAACAAACACAGCTGGGCTTTATTCTTTGAAAGATTATGCTCAGAAGGTGCCATTAGACTCTTGTTTTCCTGTTGGGATTTGTACATTTTCTGCTCTGCTTTTATCTTTTTCAACTTTACAAGTCGGAGCACGCACCCCTCCCTGCTCTCTATATGTTTGCTTCCCCTTTCCTCATTCTTCGCATATGGCTGAGAGCCAAGCTGGCTCAGGTGCAGTGGAGATGAGGGAGTCTGGGAGAGTTTAAGCCATGCCGTGCCACTGCTGCACCAGCCTGAAGATGGGGTGAGAGGAAAGAAGGAGGGTGGGGGTGCTTCCGATTCGCCTGCACCCTGATGCTTCCTCCTAGAATCAGGGGCTCCTGTTGTCAGGCCGCTTTGAAATTGGTTTGTGTTGGTGCGATGGCAGCGCAGGATGGCCCATGCAATACATGGAAAGTGAAAGGGTTGATTGGGGTGGGGCAATGCAGATTTGAAAGGGGGCACTGCCCTCAGTGCCCCATCACTGGCTACAGCCCTTTGACCCTCCAAACCTTGGTTTCTCTCAAGTCGCACCTACTTTTTTGAGCTTTCCTTCCTTTTGAGATTTTCACTTCTGGTAGGGAGCTGTACAACATTTTAGTGCAGGAGAATATCTCACTGGGTGGCAGTGTTCCCTCTAAGCTGAGTTCGTGTGAGCTAGTGCACAGTTTTTTAGCCTCCGGCTCACACATTTTTGTCTTAACTCAGGAGGGATGGCTCCTGAGCAAACTAATTTATGCAGGAGCCAAATCGCTCGCTCACAACTTTAATACCAGCAGCTCACAGAGTAGAATTTTTGCTCACAAGATTCCACACCTTAGAGGGAACATTGCGGTGGTGCCCTATCTTTTTTCAAAATCACCCCCTCATGAGATCACTAAAAAAAACAACACATGCTTTTATTACATGGTTATGCAAACAGGTGACTATTTATGTTGTCATGCCAACTCAATGACAAATATATTTAGCTGTGTTATTTATCTAATGATATTTAACTAGTATGGCAAATTGATCATTTCCACTATTTACATCACGTAAAAGATCAGCTTACTTACCTCTTCTTCCTTTCTGAAAGCATAATATTTGTCTGGGGTTCTAATTTGCACACATGATCTGGCTAATGCTGTTAACAGTTTGGTACATTAGATATCATTTTTTTCCTGGCTTATCAAATTTTAAAGAATATAATGAGCAATTATTCTTCCTAGCTTTAGTAAACAGTGGAAACACTGAGCACTCTCTCTGTAGCTTGGTTCCTTGTTTACCTCAGTGAGAAGAATGCTATTGATTTTTGTGTGCTGGGGAAGTAATTCGTGGTAGATCAAGGAAAATCATTCTGGGTTCTTCCAATGTGAAAACTCTGTTGAAATTAATGTTTGTAAGAACATAAATAAGTGATCTGAGGAATAACTGCATCTTTTTAAAGAAATCACATACAGCTACCTTGCACTAAGTCAGGGTGTTTATCCATCTTGCCAGTTTGGTATAGTGGTTAAGAGCACAGACTCTACTGTAGGAGACATTTTTGACAAATCAGTGTTATGTTATCTTTCGTTACCAGCCTGTTGTTAAGCTAATTAAACTAAAACCTGTATTATTTATGTCGGCCCAGTAGATTGTAGAAGCCTGTACCCAAATCTATGCTTCCCTTCCATGGCAAGAATGAAGTTGACTCCTGCCAAAATCCATTTGCTACTTGTTCATTGTCCTGTGATGTTTGTGGAGTGGTTAGAGAATATAGCAGCACTGAACCTGTTCTGGGATAGGTCATACTGTATAAATGCAGTTGCCATACAGCTGTTTGGCTATACCAAAGCAAGTAAGTAATTATGCAGAAGAGGGCATGTGTCAAGGAACAATGGGAGAAAACCTCTGTTCTTCACTCTGGAACAAGCCTAAGAGGCCATCTATATTTATGTAGTCTTATTATCTCTTGAAGTGGTATGAAGGTCTGCTGTCAGATTCCTAAACATGATATATACACTGATGGATTGTTGTCCTTCTTACCCAAATTATATCTTAATTGTAATTATCAATTGGATTACAGTATATTATTTAGGAGTTTTTTTCCTAATTGTAAATGCCAATAGTATAATTCTTTAGAACAAACCACATTTGTTACCCAAGGTCAACTCATAGAAAAGTTTGATTTGTGCTCTGCCAAATTTGCTTAAGATTCAAACTTGGGCATAAAAAGGGAGATCTGTGGGGATGAAAATTTTCTTGGCAGTTACTCTAAATCTTATTTTTACATGATAGATTGTTTTCTGTTTGCAGTCCCAATCGGCCATTGCTTCAGTGCCTGACATTTTTCCCTCAAAGAAAATGAGGTTCTTGTGTGATCAAGCACCATGGTAAATGAAGCCATTCAGATAAAAAGAATGTCCATATGCATCGCTTTCCTTCAGTGACACTGTCCATGTGTTGACCTGATTCTTTGTAGGAAGAAAGCCAATTTTTATTTCTCTCTTCCTGCAAGGAAATCAAGAATAGTACACACAGTTGTCTTCTGTGTCCTCATATCTTCATGCAAGTCTTGTGAGATAGGTTATGCTGAGAAAGTGTGCCTGGGATAGGGATGCCAGGTCTGGGTTGGAAAATACCTTGATTGGAAAATACCACCCTTCAAAGCAGCCATTTTCTTCAAGGGAGCTGATCTCTGTCAGCTGGAGATCAGTCGTAAAAGTGGGAGATCTCCAGATCCCACCTGGAGGCTGGCAACCATAGTCTGGGATGAGGTCACCCAGTGAGCTCCATGGTGCAATGGGAGTTAATTCCAGTCTGACAGTGTAGCACCAAGACTATACTCGCTCTCTTGTTAAGCCAAAGGAACAGTATATTGGTACAGCAAAAAGGCTTTTAAAAAGATCCTGACATGGGGTGCTGGGAGAGGTACATGTAGGTATAAGAAAGCACTAAACTAGAGGTGGGCAGGCATGTTAATGTGCACACAAAGCACATTAGCAAATTAAGGGATGCATTTCACACAGGACAAAACATTTGTGAAATGTGCACTCTTTTTGCAAGAGGTTATGTAGCACCAAAAAAAAAAAATCAGAAAATTGTCCTCACAACAAGATACAAATGTCTTTAGGGGGCAAGTCTGGATCAATGAAAAAGCCCTTTATAGGGTTGCCAGGTCCTTGATGGTCACCAGCAGGGGATGGGGGGTAGGGTTCCCAGATCCAGGTTGGGAAACTCCTGGAAATTTGGGAATGTAGCCTGGGGAGGACAGGGACTTCTGTGGGGTACAAAGCCATAGAGTCCACCCGTCCACAAGGCAACTGATCTGTATATGAGCTGCAATTCCAGGGGATCCCCAGGTCCCACCTAAAGGGTGGCATCCCTAGCCCTTTGTTTCCATGATACTTTTACTTCCCTGGGAAGTCCAGTCCACAGGAACTACCCCAGGATAACAGGCCATACAGCTAGAATCTGTAGAATTTTGCAGAACTGCAAACTAAGTACGTAATTGTGACTCTTCCTTCCTGGCCCTCCTTTAGAGTGCCTGTCACCATTTTGAAATGCAAACCTTTGCCTTATCTCTCCCAGTCTTGTTTTTGTTCCTTTTTCTGTTTGTCCTTATAGTTAGTACAACAAGAGTTGGAGAGTGCCTGATTTAGAAGAGGGGTAATGTTTGTACTTCAAGGTTTCGTTCAGTCAAAATGCTAATATATTGCAGACGATATTGTATTTACTTAAGTAAATTTTTTAGACCTTGCTTTGCCTCCACAAATTCAAAGCTGCTTACAAAGCAGCAAAAGGACACAGACTCATAAGTGTCTGACAGGTTAAAATCAATACACAATTGAACACAGTAAAAAGCCAATACATGGAGTTAGACCAAAAGACTACCCTCCACCTAATACCTTCTGGGATAGAACTGGCTTGCACACCTTCATAAATGCAGCAAGTGACACTGTCCTCTGCACCCACAGTGGTAGGCCATTCCAAAGAAACAGACCTACTGCAGAGAAAGCCGTGACCTAATGGTTGTCAAACAGACCATCTTAGTGATGACAGGACCTTGGGCAAAAGTCCATGATGGGGCCCCATAATCACTGCCTCCTCATTGCCCCCCCCCTAGCCAAGGCTAAGCAACGGGCCCTGCTGCTCCATGCAAGATGAGTGGAATAGGGTTCTCAGCCTCCCAGTGGGGCCTGGGGATCTCCCGCTTTTACGACTGATCTCCAGCTGACAGAGATTAGCTCCCCTGGAGAAAATGGCTGGTTTGAAGGGTGGACTCTGTGGCATTGTACCATGCTGAGGCCCCTCCCCTCCTCAAACCCCACCCTCTCCTGGGTCCACCCTCCAGGTATTTTCCAACCCAGACCTAGCAACCCTAGAGAGGGAGCCACCATTATTGTCAGAAGCCAGCTACCATATAGACCAGGTACGAGCAGTAGCAGGATCCTGCTTTTCATCTTCTTCTTATCCCCCTTACTTTGAGGGGACAGGGTTATGACCCTCCAAGCACAGGGTGCAGGGCGCCTGCTTCTGTGGCCCATTGTCTAAGACCACTCCTGCATCCTAAGTGATTGTACCATTAGGAGAAACTGCCTGAGGAAAGCAACTGGTGCAGAGGAGTATACAGGAGGTATGGTTCAAGAGGTACTTGAAAGATGATAACCAGCACTTGAAATTGGGCCCAGAAGCAGATAGGAAACTAATGCAGTTGACACAGTACTGACATTATACATTCCAAATGGCTGACCCCAGGCGGGAGACTCACTGCCACATTCTGAACCCATTGCATTTTCCAATATATCTTCTGAAACAACTCTATATAGAGCTCATTGGAAGTTATAGTATGTACCAGCCTGGCTAGGTCAATGAAGTCTAAATAAAGAGCTAGCTTATGGATCAGAGGTAATTAGTGACATATTGTACATGTCACAACCTTCCTGGAATAGTGTAATTCCCATTCAAAGTTTTGACAAATTAATCATGTGCTTAACTTTCTTCCACTGAAGTCAAAGTGACCTCAGTATGCTTAACAGTAGCTGGATCACAATTATCATTGGTAGAATGTATTTATTTTTAATCTTCCTTTCTTCTCACAGATAATTTGGGAGTCATCTTCCTTTTGGTCCTACTCCATTTCTTAGAAGCCTGACTCACAGAAATATAGGAGGTGATTCCCCCCCCCCGGCATGAGAAGATTTGCATTCTAAATTAATTTCAGAGTGGCAGGGTGCCATCAATGGCAGAATAGCAGCACTGTAAACATTTTCAGCTCTAAAACTTCTTGCTAGTCATTTCAATCGCACCAACAGTGGAATCCTGAGCCCCTTTACATGAAAGTCCAGTTTAAAGTCCAGTTAGTCCCTTTACATGAAAGTCCAGTTGTTTAAAATCCAGTTAGCTTCTTATCTGCCAAGTTGTTCATCTATGTAGTTCTTCTCTAACTGGTGGCAGATCTCCAGTATTTCAGGCAGAAGAAGATCCTTTCTTAATGCTTGCCATCAGAGGTATTTTACCTGAAACTTAGAGGGATTGAAAAGGAGACCTTCTGCAGGCAGGATAAGGTTGCTCCCTAGGGCTGCCAACCTCCAGGTGGTGGCTGGAGATCTCCTGCTGTTACAACTGATCTCCAGGTGACACAGATCTGTTCACCTGGAGAAAATGGCTGCTTTGGAAGGTGGACTTGATGGCACTATACCCTGCTGAGGTCCCCAAACCCTGCCCTCCTCAGGATTCAACCTGAAATCTCTAATCTGGAGTTGGCAACCAATGTGTCCTCTAAGCCATGGAGTCTGGTGAGCACAAATTCTACCTTGTGAGCTACTGGCATTAAAGTTGTGAGCGAGCAATTTGGCTGCTGCATAAATCAGTTTGCTCTGGAGCCATCCTTCCTGAGCTAAGACAGAAATGTGTGAGCCGAAGGCTAAAAACCTGTGAGCTAGCTCACACTAACTCAGCTTAGAGGGAACTCTGCTGGCAACTCTATTGCTCCCCCCAGACAAGATTAAGATGGGAACATAAGAAGAGCCCTGCCGAATCAGATCAGGGGTCCATCTACTCCAGCTAGGGTTGCCAGCTCTGGCTTGGGAAATAGCTTGAGATTTTCGGGGTGGAGCCTGAGTAGGGTGGGATTTGGGGAGGGGAAGGACTTCAGTGGGATATAACACCATAGAGTCCACCTTCCAAAGTGGCCATTTTCCCCAGGTGAACTGATATCTATCTATCCTGTCTCACACAATTAATATGGAGGGCTAACAACAGGGCTTACAGGCTGAGGTCTTCCCTGATGTTGCCTCCTGGCACTGGTATTCAGAGGCTTAATTTTTCAAACTTCCTATGTTCTCACAGATGTCAAATAATTAGGCAGTCATTTCCTCTTGGCCCTACTCCATTTCCAAGCAGCTTGTCTCACAGATATATAGGCTGCACATTTTTTTTTTCTGGCATGAGAAAAATTGCATCTGAAATTAATTTCAGAGCGAGAAGCTGCTGTTAAAAGCCCAGTAGCAACATCTGTAAAATACTGGCACCTTGTTGCTAGTCATTTCAAACTGAGAGTGAAATCCTAAGCATCCTTACACAAAAGTAAGTACCTTTAAAGCAAATTAATGACTCCGGGCCTGTGTTCTACTTGATTTGATGTATGTTGGAATTCGTTTTGTTGTCAAGGTGTTTGTCATTTAAAATAAAAAAATGACTTGGAGCCAAACAATTACAAATGGAATTAAGTTCAGGGTCTTTTCTGCCTTCTAGGGAGGCCCTGAATTTAGTGGCAAACACGTACAGTGGGCAACCATACTACTTGCAACAGCCTCAGTTACTCATGTGTCAAGCTTCTAATTTATTTGCTTTCTGACATGGGCAACACAGCTTTTTGGCTGCATAGTAGCTGTGGTGGTGAAGTTCCATTTCTAGCTGCCTCAGAAACCACCTTTTCATCTGGTCATGGATAGTCATGTACAATGCTCCCTCAAAGCTGTGGAGTCGTGTGAGCACAAATTCTACTTTGCAAGCTACTGGCATTAAAGTTATGAGCAGGCAATTTGGCTACTGCGTACATTAGTTTGCTCTGGAGCCATCATTCCTGAGCTAAGACAAAAATGTGTGAGCCGGAGGCTAAAAAACTGTGAGCTAGCTCACACTAACTCAGCTTAGAGGGAACACTGGTCAAGCAATGTAATTAAATGTGGGGAATCCAAAGCTCCCATGAGGCTGTGAAAAAATGCACACATATGACACAACCTTGGGCCCCAGTCATATGGGCCAGAAAACGCGGGGGGGAGGCGTGGCAGTTCGCCCCGGAACAAAATAAGGTGCGGTAGCCCGATCACATGGGCCACCAGGTTGCTATGCTCCGGCACCGAGGGCCGATCACACAGCGCTGCTACAGCGTGGCAAAAAAGCAGTGCAGCAGAGCACATAAGCCGCGCTGTAGCAAAGGACACATGTGCCATTTGGGGGGGGGGGCGCTGTCTGTGTCTTGCGTGTGCACATGTGTCATTCAGCGTTGGTGCGCATCCCATGGAAATGTACAACCGGAAACCCCAGGACATGGGCCTACGTCGGAAGCCACGGGATACTGGCGCTCCCGCGATCAGATGCCAGCCTTTGCCCCGGGGTTTCCAGAAACTGGTACTTTGACCCTAGTAGTTTTTTACTCCATGTTTTCCATTGGGAGCCGTGGGTTGGCCACGGGAGTGCTACGCCTCCCAGATGTGCTGGTATGATCACGCACGGAAAGTCCACAGGGCTACCGTGCCTTCAGCGGAACAAATGCTCTGTGTGAATGGTGCCTTGATTATAACTGATTTAAATGAACATCAAAAGGTACCACTTGTTTTTTAAAAAACCCAGAGCTTATTTATAATCACTAGGGATGCTACAAACCTTGCAGTGGGCAGGTCCAGGAGGGTAGCATGCCATTTGTGACTGCTGTGACCACCTATGGGCCAAGCCTCAGAACTTCTCAGCCCTGCAGTAGTCAGTCTTGAGCAGTTACTGAATGGCAAGAAATGACAATAGGTCCATGAAGGAAGGAGGTGTGGAGGACCCTGCTGAGCAGCAATGGCACATTGGGGGCAGGGGGCTTTGCCAAGTCGAAATGATTTTTTAAAACTAATACAAGAAAAATAATCTGCCAAACAGGCTTGAAATGCTCACAAACAGCTCAACTGCTCAATGAAAAGTCAGCTTATGACCAATGAACAGAACATGAGCCAGATCAGCAGGTGTTCAAGCATTCCTACTGCCTTCACCTTTCCAGTAAAATCTCATGTGTTCCTGGAAGATGGGAAAACCTTAGGGATGGGATAGGAGATGGTATGTGGGGTTTGATGAGCAAGGGGGCTTGGTAGCAGTCACCTTTCAACCATTGCATGAATTCTTGCTCCATGTACAGAATTCTGTCTCTGTTCACACAAGAAGTCAGAAAGACTTAAGATGATTTTCTTTTCCCTTCTCACTCCAGTCTTTGAACAGTATCATTTTACATTCTCAAGTCCCCTAACCCTCAGTAACAGCTTGAGTAGGGGCCTCAAGGTGCTGCAGCCAGGAGGAGAAGATGGCAAAGGCCCAATCTTAAGTCTCACTACATTTAAAGTTAGCTGAATCCAAGCCTAGTTGTGACTTTCATGTATAATTCCTTAGGCTCTGTATGTTAGAAGATGCATATTGCTGTATCTGTTCTACTGCCCATTTCGCTCTCCAGTGACTATTGTTAAATGAAAACCAAGAAAGACTCTCAGTCTAACCAAGCATTCTAAATCCAAACCAAAAATAGGTAAGCATGATGGATGAGCAAACATCCTCCCCTTTCCGTCAATCACCAGTCCCCTGTAGGCCCGTTTGGTGTGTGTGTATGTAGAACAACTAACAGCCAATTGGGGCATGGATGACTGAAGAAGCCATATGGGAGGGGGAATGAGAGAAAAGGCTGTTGCACTGTACGGTTACCAACCCCCCAATGGGGGCGAGGGTTCCCCTGATTTCAGGGGCTCCAATCTGCCACCAGCCAGCTGGCCAGTGGGGGAACCCCACCCCTGAACAGCCCCAATGCACCCAACATGCCTGGCATGATGACATCATCCAGAGGTGTTGTCATTGTGCCAGGGACACTTTAGCATTGAATAAAAACTCTATGGTGACCATGGACTTTTTAGCTGAATGCTAGAGCATCCCCTGTAGAACGTGTCCAACATGATAATGTCACTTCCAGGAGCACCCCAGGAGCAAGCCAGGAGCCCCCCCCCCCGCCGCCGGCAGATGGATAAGACTTGGCAACCCTATTGCACTGTCAATGCAGATCAGATAAGGTCCAAGCCTTCAGACAGCAAGACTGGAGGGATCTTGTCTCAGAATCTGTTTTGAGTTTAAGCAAGCTAAAACCATGAATGTTTGGAGATAGGCCTTCAGAGGGGGTAGGCTGAAGATCCTTTCTCAGAAGACTTCAAATGCCTCGGAGTCTGTCTTTTGTGAGAAAGCAGGCTAGCATAGTGAATGCTTTAGGAAGAGACTGTAGCTGCCTTAGGGCCCAGTTTCCATTGGAAACTGGCTAAAAATTGATGGTTTCTGGAAGGAGCCCACATTTACACTGTGAGATTCCTGAGATTGTACTCCAGAATAGTGACATTTCACCACCTAGAATCATAGGGTTGGAAGGTACCTCCAGGGTCATCTAGTCCAACCCCCCTGCACAATGCAGGAAATTCACAAATATCTCCCCCTCCACATCCACAGTGACCGCTGTTCCATCCCTCTTTTAAAAGATTTAGAGAATCTGGACCCTTTCACCCTCAGGGTCCCCACTCTCACTCACAAAGACACCATTAGACAGGGTAGCCCAGTCCCCCTCAACAATCACCTCTCACTCAGAAACTGCACAGAGCTATTGGGACTGGGATGTAGAGAGAGGCGGGACCTAAACTGCTCATCAAAAACATCCTTGCTTCTACTATACCAGGTAATGAATAAAAATTACTAGGTCTTGTTTTTTAAAGAGTAAATTTTACTGCCATTTTTACCTTGTTTCCCTGATGTTTCATATGAAGCAGCTGCATTTAGAAGGCCACTTGGGTTCCTTCTGCCAGTAGAAGTGTGGGATAGGGACCACTCTGGTTAAACTACATAGCATACTACATCTATTTAAACAGCATTTTAAACCCTGATCTTCACAATTAGATCAGATGACACACTGCTCCATCCAGTTTTGCCTCCAGCAATGTGAGAGCATGATTTCTATATCAGCTCAAAACTCCACATGTCATCAATTATTTATGTCATTACAACAATACATGTAATCAGTTCCTGAGTTACTGATTGCTTGACTTTAGCTTACAGATACTGGATGGGTTTCTATTATTACATTATTCCCCTCCCTCGTGTACAGCGAGCCGTACCAGAGACAGGCCAGGCATCCTAAACGGCCAGTATGGCAAGACTCCAGCTCAGGAGTCAGCAAGCTATGGCTTGGGAGCCAAATAAGGCTTGTGAGTGCTAGGTTTGCCAGGCAGATGCCTGGCACCCTTAGGAGACTTTGTGGTCAAGGCATAGGGAAAAGACAGTGCTCAACACGGGCTGTCTTGTGCAGTCCCTTTAAACTTGAGCGGGTATTGCTCATCATATCAGTAGTTCTGCAGGCTGCTGGAAGAGGAAACAAATCAATCTTCATAATTATGAGGGCATTAAATATAGCTTCATATGTGCCAAAAATTCAGCTTATTAAAAAACAGCTTTTCCAAACTTTATGGGAAGAGATTTCAAGGAGTCTAATCTGACCCTAGCCAGCCACTTTGAGTCCTGAGAATCTCATGAGCAAGACAGGCATATAAATATTTTAAATGAATTCAATAAATGGCACAGAAAGTCATTAACCCTTCCTGAAAACCTAGTATGTTGGTTTTGCACAAGAAAACATTAATAATTGTGAGGGGGGGTGTAATGTTTTCACTCTGAAAGGAAAATTCTTCAAAATCCATGGATGTGGCTACCAAGAGTTACCACAAGCCAACAGGCAAAGATTCCTTCTTCTCCTCACCACACCCCTTCACACCTTGTGAAGAAAGGCATTTTGTCCTGGGAGGTTTGAAAGGAGCCAGACCTCCACTTTATGTTTTAATAGTCGTCGTCCGTCAGGCAGAGACCAAGCAGGAAAGGGAGGGGAGTCAGTTCACTTGCTTCCCAGATGTACTTCAGCTTACCTTCATACAAATGCAAATCAATCTAGCAGGACAGATAATGGGTGGGTCAAACTCTTCCACTTCTCTAAACAGGGAACAGAGATTGGAGGCTACAATGGATCCAGGAATAATCTGCAGGAAAAAGCCCTAGGAAACACTTATCTGACCTGGCATGATCTCCTTAGTGGTTAGAGAAACAGATATGATAAAAACTCCTTGCATCAGGAAGGAGGTCTCTCTCTTCCTTGGCTGCTGTGTCCATGAGCGCACACAGATCTCTCCACTGGGAAGGTAGCCATGTGCTCGTCTGAAGAGCTGGAGACAGCTTCAAAGTAGTGGAACTCTATAGGATTGTGTAACACCCTATAGCAAAAGGGGCCTGTCCTATTTTAATATCTGATAGGATATGTATAGAGAGATGGACAGAAAATTTGCATTTTTGCCCATTTCTTTTATAACCCTTGCTCAATATGGTGCTGTGCTAAAAGTATGCTTGCAAACATTTTCTTTTTAATAAATATTTTATAACTTTGGGTGCTGGGAGTGATTCTCTGTACCACATAGATTTCCACTGTCTCAGATACGTTATTTTAGAAGGAGTACCAGGGGGAAGGCAGCCAGTTGGCAAGCGGCTATTTTATTTATTTATCAAACTTATACCCCGCCCTCCCCACATAGCAGGCTCAGGGTGGCTTCCAACAAGTATAAATACAATTAAAATCATACAATTATTTAAAAATACAGCATATAAAACTATTCCTCCAAGGGCACACAAGGCAGGAAACTGTCCCTGTGGTGACCAGTTGCTGGGTAGCAGGAGACATAGGGGAAAGGCCTCAGAACTTGGAAGAGAAGCTGTGAGTCCTAACCCTCCCAGTGGGCAATAAAGGTCAGGTGGTTGTGGTAGGGAGAGAGAATAGCCTGTCCAGGTGTTGCAAAAAACCAAGCAGGGTAAGGTGGAATAGAGCCTGCAGACCAGAGTGGGCCCATCCCACCACACACCTAAACAACACATCATATAAAAACAAATCACCTGACTTGCTGTTGCCTTGAATAGGCTAATTATTCTTTATCAGGTAAGACAGAGAGAATGACTGGTTCAAGGTCCAAATGAATTTCATGGCTGATAAGGGGATTTGAAACCAGGTCTTTGCAGAGTTAGTCCAACATTCTAAACCACTATACCATACCAACTCCCTGCTGGCTCTACATCATACTATCAATTTTGACTTTTTTGGCAAGATGTGCCTCTACTGAACAAAGGGTAGTTAAAACCAGTGGGAGCCAAGAATGGGTCAGTTTCTCCATTCTTCATTGATACTATGAACAGACTTTTGATTTAGGAATGCAAATGAGCTCACTGAAGGACCATGAAACAATGAAAAACAGACAGTTATGTCTAGGGATGGGTATTCTGTTACCCAAAGAGGCAGTCTCCTAATTAGTTGGGAGAATTAGCTTTAAGGAGACAGAGCAAGAAGGGGTAACTGGAATTCTCAATATAGATACAGGGATTTTTCCCTTGAGAGAACTCTCAAAATACACCAGGCAGATGTTCAACCAGAAAGTTTCTTATTAAAAAAAGAATAAAACAGAATTATCACGCTTTGCCTGTGAGCCTGGTCCTGTTCCCCTGGTGGCCATCGTGTCTGAGGGCCCAGCTGCAGGGGCGGTGGCCCTGGGAGCTGGATATTCAAAAGGGGAGGAGGAGGGAGATGCCTCAGACCAGCAGGGAATGGGGTTTCAATCACCCCAGAGTTCCCTCTGCCCGCGTGCCTGGGAAAACTCCCGGTCCCTTCTCTCTGGGCTTCGTGTCGTCTCTCTTGCTCTCAGTAATTCCCATAAACACTCTATTCCTCTCCAGTGTGTCCTCCTCACCACCTTTTATCCCTACCCCGCTCCCAGCACCACCATCGGCCCCACCGGGCCTCCCCTCCCCTCCCCGTCCCAGCCCCACACCCCTTCTTCAGCCTGGATGCCGAGCCGGTTGAGGTAGGGTGGAAGTCGCGCTGGCAGTGGCTGGGGCGGCCTCAGGGCCGTGCCGCCGGTGCCAACCGACAGTTGTCCTGTTCTTCAGGGGCTCTCCAGAGGCCCACTGTTGCTCCTGGCTGCCCCCGAGGGGCTCTGCCCTGGTGGAGGGCTTGTCCAGTGCTGTCGGCCCTCTGGGGTTCAGCGTGGGCTGCTCCTGCATCCCTGCTGCACTCCTCTCTGGCTCCCCGGATGCCTCATTTCTCCCCCTGAGTCGGGGGCCTTGCCGGTAGATGGAGTAGCTGTGGGTATTCTTCCCCCCAGGGGGGGGGGTCGGGCTGAGTCGGGACAAGAATGCACACAATAAATGCACAGGGAGCTAGCTAAGAGGAACACAAGGAGGAGACGGGAAAGTGATATAAGGAAAGGGTGATAATTACCAATCTCAAGGAAAGGACTGTGGAAGCAACAGAATGACTAACATTTCATGTGGAGGACCCAAAGCACACACATACACTGCACCAATAGCCGAGTGCGGTTGATGTAGAACAGAATGTACCCTGGTGCAAACTAACATATTTGCTTAAAAAAATAACTTTATGGGCTTTCCTAAGGGGAACAAAAAGTGTGAAAGGGGCTTGATTACCCTGCAGATTCCAGATAGGAAAGCTAATGGGTTTAGTGAATAGAATTAAGAGCTGATTAAGTGATGCTTAATTAGGGTAACTGGGTACAGAGGAAGTAAGGTTGGACTTAATTAGATTAGTCTATGGTGAGTCAATAGATCCTTATGGACCCATGGTCTCATTCATTATGCATCTCTCTGGGGCGTAGACAGTAAGCTGCTCTGACTTATCTTCCAAAATACTTGCCCAGGCTTGTTTCTGACTGGCAAACATTTAGTTTCACTTTATTACAACAGTCAGCGACCAGCAATACAGTTTGAGTAAGAAATGCAGTAGCCAGCAACCAGCAATACAATTGGATTAAAAATATTTTTAAATGATCAAAAAGATAGAATTAAGTCTGTTGTTGGGCAGCCAGTCAGACTCCGGTCCAGAAGATCTGGACCTGGCATTGCAAGCCATGGCTAGATGGCTTAGACTGAGCCGACTGAAATTGAATCTGACAAAGACAGAGGTCCTATGCCTGAGTCCGAGCAGTCCAGGGTTAGGGATCCCACTCTCAACCTTTGATGGGGTGCCATTGGTGCCAGGGCCAGAGGTTAGGAACTTGGGTGTGCTCTTGGATGCCTCCCTAATGATGGAGGCCCAAGTAGCAGCTGCTGCAAAGTCAGCCTTTTACCATCTTCGGCTGATTAGACAGTTGGTTCCCTTCCTCGAACGCAATGACCTAGCATCAGTGATCCATGCAATGGTCACTTCAAGACTGGACTACTGTAATGCCCTCTACATGGGGCTGCCCTTGTCCCAAATTCAGAAGCTGTGGTGGCCAGGCTGTTGTTGGGTCTCCCTATGTGGGAACACATCCAACCTGCGCTAAAAGCACTGCACTGGCTGCCTATAGCATACCAAATTTGGTTCAAGGTGCTGGTACTTACCTTTAAAGCCCTTTATGGTCAGGGACCTATGTACCTAAAGGACCACCTTTCCCCATACATTCCCCAGCAAGCACTGCGATCAGGTACTCAAAATTGCCTGGTCCTCCCAGGCCCTAGAGAAGCCAGGCTTGCAGCAACGAGGGCCAGTGCCTTCTTGGTGGTGGCTCCATACTGGTGGACTGAGCTCCTGGAAAACATCAGAGCCCTGCAGGACCTTTTACAGTTCTGCAGGGCCTGTAAACCAGAGCTCTTCCACCAGGCATTCAATTAAGGAGACGCCCACAGTCATCTGAGGCCCTGGCCCCAATACCACCAATACTATCAATATTTTAATAACATCAGTAATATCATTAATATCACTGAATAGCCTGTGCCTTGCTGATATGACCCTGCGCTAATTGATTGTGGACTCCCGCCATGTTCTATGCTGTTGCTAGCACTTTATGTATTGTTTTTAGACTTAATTTATTGTAAATTTAATTGAGAAGTTGTTTTACCAGTAATAATGATGTACCCCGCCCTTTACTACCCAAAGATGTCTCGGAGCGGCTTACAAACTCCTTTCCCTTCCCCTCCCCACAACAGACACCCTGTGAGGTAGGTGGGGCTGAGAGAGCTCTTGACAGAAACTGTCAACTGAGGTCCTTTTCTCAAGCCCTACTTTCTGTGTCCTCACCCGCAGAAGTGAGGCATATGATAACCAGCCTTTGCTTGCCCGTCCACCTGCAGCTCCATTGCTTCCCCACTCCTCCACATGCAGCTGCTGGTGTGACCTTGGGTCAGTTGCAAGTTCTTTCAGAGCTGTTCTCTCAAGAGCAGTTCTCAAAAGAGCTCTTTCAGCCCCACCTGCCTCACAGAGTGTCTGTTGTGGGGAGGGGAAAGGAGAAGATTGTAAGCCACTCTGAGACTCCTTTGGGTAGTGAAGGTTGGGGTATAAATCCAGTCTCCACCTCCTCCTCCTCCTCCTCCTCCTTCTGCCAGCCCAGCTCAGACAGCAGGTCAGGTTCCTGTTTCCCTTCCCCTGCAGCAGCTCCACAGAGACCCATGGAGGAACGCATGGGGAAATGGAATCTCTCTCTTATCTGCCCCTCTCTCCACTCAGCCTGCCAGCCCCCGGGGATTTTACACACACACCCATCCCACCCTGCCTGTTTGCCCACCTGCTGTCCCCTGCCACAGCCCATGCACCAGTCACCCATCCCCCTTCTCACTGTTCTGCCCACCTCTCCTTCCCTACATGGACTGCCACTGCCTCTGCCAATATGACTCACAGAGTGGTGGATCCCCCTTGCCCTCTGTGTTCTGCTTGTGCTTGGCTGATGGAGGAGCACTTTTGTGCATGCATAGACAGCACTTCTGTTGGGGGATTCAATCCCCCATGCCATTTATTTATTTATTTTTACTTCTCTGGTTTTTCTGCAAAGCTGGGGGTTCCCCTAGGTTTGTCAAAATACATCTGTTCTCTCTACATACCCAATCCACAGATTTTAAGTATCCACAGATGGGTCCATGTTGAGAAGTAGTAGATATATTTATGCCCTGGCTTGTTTTTATTGGGATGCTTCTATTGGCTTTGTTTTTATTTCGTTGTTATTGGCTTGATTTGTTTTATTGGCTTGTTTTTATTTGTGTGATTTATTCTTATTGTCTGATTTTTCCAGTCTTATTTGGTTCTGTTATTATAATGAAGAGCTGTCTCAAGCAAGTCTGGAGTTGTGGCATATAAATTTTCTACCTCAGCAAGAGAAATTCAGTATGGAACATGTTAAGCAGATTCATGCAGATTAGTTAGATATGACTCATTCCTTCCAGTTAGTTTCAATGGGCCATTCGTTACTAAGGCTGCAATCCCATGCACACGGCCTTTGTGCTAAAAGCTACTGAAAGCAATCAGACATTTCTGAGCAAACTGGGATAGGATTATCCTGAATATTTAGCTGGGGCGGTGCCTTTGTATACAAACTGAATTAGTGCAAACAGTACTCATTTATTTAACAAATCAATGTTCTTTTGTATGCATTGTGAAAAGTCATTGCTGAAAAATAATAAAGGTGATAAATTTTAATTGTTATATAAAGTCTGATTATCCACAGCCTCCTAAATGCAATGGTATAACTATTGCCTTGCATAGAGGGTACCATAAGCATTAACATACACCATACATCCATGATTTTAAATTTTCACATTCATAACCATCTGAGGTGATTAGTACCAGTATACACTTCCTTTCTGTTAGCAGTACCTTTTATTTGTATTCAAATACATAATAAAGACAAAAATGCATGCAAAAATAAGTGAACATTATTCCATAGTATTTGGTGACTGCTGCTCTGTAAAATTGCTTAGCTACAAGGCAAAAAACATGTATTCCAGCTACAAGTCAAGAAAGATGTATATAAGCATAAGCAGGCAACACTTATTTGCATCTAAGCTCTCTAATGTGTGTCTGTGTGTGCATTATGCATATAATGTACATGTGCCACTCCTGCGATGGAGGCTGCCTTGGTTTTGGTGCATATTTTAAGAAAGATTAGCCTCCTGAAAGCAACAGTTTGAACTATCAGCACAGATAGTTTGCATTTTTCTCCTGTGTTGCAGTGGCCAAGTGTCCTGCAAAAAGCTGAGCAGAAGCTGTAAAGCATACTTGAGGCTATGCAAGTTTTTAATATCTAATGCGACTAAAATTTAAATATGCTGTACGTGTATTTCCCACAATCACTTTAAACATAGCTCAGTCACGGCAGGCTCCTTTGAGATACAGCAAGATCTATAGCTGTTCCATTCTCTGCCTCCCCCTCTTTCAAGAATTTTCTCATGAGATTACATTTCTAGCCATCAAACTGTTATTATTTGTCCTCTCCATTCCCAAGAAACTGTGACCCTATGGATAATTTTCAGCAATGAAACATCAGGCAATGCATCCCACTGTGATTTTCTATCAATTTTAAATACAAATTTTGTGCAGGCAAAACCAATTTTGTAAACAGGAGGTCTCTGAGGAAGTCATTCTGATCCATCAAGGTTTTGAAAAACAACAATTCATAGTCACCTCTGCACCGTGATTCTGGCTGAATTGGGTCTCTGTACACAAAACTGGCTTTCCAGTGTATATAGGTTACATAATGGTCAGTGTAGTTGACGCTGCTGAAAAACAGAATGGTGCCTCCAAACAGATTCCCCCCGGGCTTCCCCTCACACCATCCAGGACCAACCCGAAATGTCGTAAGAAAATAACATGCATGACTTACTATTAGCATGAATAATTAGTGATCGTCATCCACAAATGGGTCACTGCATATGTAGCCCAGCCTTGAAGGTCTACCTAATTGTTTTTCTTGGCTTGGGTATGTTTATCTTGATATCAATGATTGTGTACCATTCTTTCCCTTACCTTCCAACAGGTGGCATGTACTATCGAAGAGGAAAAAGACCAACCATCTGCTTGGAGAGCTGCAGATATAGAAACTATCCCATACAGTAGCGGCTGTTTAACCCACAGTGGCTCGTGGGACTTTGGGTGATTCTGCATCTAACACTCTCTCCACATTTTCTCAACTGGGAGGAAAAAGTGCAGCTCAAAACCACATCCAAATAGCTTGGGGCAATGCCGTACTGACTGCAAAGTCACCCCTGAACAGCCATAAAATGGTCATAAATCTATTTATCGGGTACAATAAAACCCAATAATCAAAGAAAGCCAAAGCAGCATGGAATGTGGAGACAGGGCCGGCCCCAGCTTATTTTGCACCCTAGGCAAGGATCCCTTCTGGCGCCCCCCCTCGTGTGCCCACCAATTTTCAAAAATAAATGCATTTTAGGAAGAATGAAAAACACACATTTTGAAATTGCTAATTTCTTCTTTTTAATTGTGAGAAAAAGACAGAAAAACACAAATCACAAAGCGTTTTGAAAACTGTTAATTGTGGTGTTGAAATTTAAAGTCTCTTTAGTGTTTCCATTTCAGGCACTTCATATTCTGATTTTGTGTGCCTTTTCTTTGGCAAATTTTGTCTCCAATTCCTTCAGGTCAAGCGCTGATGCTTCAGCATGTTGAATTGAGATAGTTGCCAAACCAAGTCGTCTCTTTTGCAGCATTGCCGAGTGTATGTGTGTTTTTATAAGTTTGAGTTTTGAGAAACTGCGCTCACCACTTGCCACTGACACTGGAAGTGTGAGGAGGATCCTTAGAGCGACAGAAACATTAGGCACACTATCCTGGAGATTTTGCTGAAGTATGAAGAGAAGTACTCTTTGTGGTGGCATAGACTTTGGAAGTCTTCGAGCTACTGCTTGCAGTTCACAACACAAATCTTCAGCATCAATATCTTTGTTTCCATCGTGCATCAATGCTTGTTCCAAATTCTTGCAGGCCTTATGTACATCTTCTGTGCATTTTTTGTTAATACTGTGTATATCATACAGGAAGCCAGAGGGAGTTATAGTGTTGTAGTTGTTGGAATCTCTCTTCAACTGGTTGTATGGCCACATCTAAGACAGCATAATAGAAATTCACTTTGAATTTTTGCTTTAGATTTTGTGGTGCCTCTTCTGGTGCTTCATACTCAAACTGCTTTTTCTTTCTCCTTTGTCTTTGTTCTGTCTCAAAATTTGGTAGTATTTCTAGTTCTTTTGCAATCTCAGTAGCAGCTACCAAAACCTGTTCAAAAACCACATCACACCTACAGTCCACAAGGTAGTTCTTGGTTACTTGTAATTGGCCTGTAGCGAAATTTAAATCAGCTTCCTTATTTTGTAGTAGCTTGCTTGTCAGATTAATTTCAAAAAGGATGTTGTACCATGTAACAAGGGAGACCACAAACTTGAACTTACTAATTGCATCGGCAAGACCCTTAGCCTCAACTCGAGAATCACTTGTGGATGATTTCTGTAGGCTTGGGTCATTAAAGATCTCCATTAAAGCGTCATATATACTACCAAGATGATATCGCAGTGGTTTCAAAGCATCAATCCGACTCTCCCATCTGGTTTGACTCAGTGGCTTAACTGTAACGGCTGGTACACGGCTAATTAGAATTTGCCAAGGACGAGTTGATGCAGAGAAATAATTATAGATCTGCTGGACCAATATGAAGAAACTTGTTGCTTCCAGGCAACACTTAACAGCATCATTGACTACCAGGTTTAAAGAGTGTGTGCTGCCGGGCACGAAAAAGGCACATGGATTTATATCCAGGACTCTCTTTTGTACTCCATGTTCTTTGCCTCTCATGTTACTCCCATTATCATAACCTTGACTGTGCAGATTCTCAAGTGGTAATCCCATTTGCTCAAGCAGTCCAAGAAGAGTTTCTGTCATAAAGGCACCTGTAGTCTCCTTTAGTGGAACAAATCCCAAGAAATGTTCTCGTATCGTAACCTCAGGCTCAGACACCTCAGTATCTGGTGGTCTGATTACACTGACAAAGCGTACAATCATTGTCATTTGTTCAGTATGACTAACATCAGGTGTGCAGTCCAGAATAACTGAGTAGTATTTGGCTGAGTTTACATGTGCTAAAATGTTCTGCCTTATAGCACTTGCTAGAAGCTCTAGAAGCTCATTTTGGATGCCTTTTCCTAGGTAGTGAACCATGGTTTCTTCATCTTTAACTGTGCGCACATGTTCAGTCATGATAGGGTCAAAAAGGGCTAAAAGTTCAACAAGCTTCAAAAAAATTCCATTGTTCTCACCGTACAGCTTTTCAGTTGTACCACAGAATGCCAGGATTTGCATGCCAAGAAATCTGACCATGGCAATCAAGCGTTCCAAGACCTGCCGCCAATATTGCTCTTCTTCCCTGATTTTCTGCTGGTTGATAGCATCGATTGTTTTTCTTTTTCATAAGCGCAGTTCAAGTTCTCTCCAGGCCTGGTAGTTGTCTAAATGGAGAGTACTCCTCTCATGTGTAGACAGAATTGCTCCAATGTTCTTCCAGTCTTTGGAACCTGGGTCTTGGAGAGCTGTTGCAGCACCATCTCTTTTGCTGAACAGCCTACAGCAAAAACAAAAAAACACATATTTTGTGGTGGAATATATCAGCCATTGACGGCACACTTCTTCACCATTTGCCAGTCTCCTCTTGTAGTAGACAGGAGAGAATCTTCTTTTTTGGGAGTCTTTTGGGAAATCATATGATACAACCTGCTGTGGTCCATGTTCAACTATAAACTGTCGCAAATTATCACTGCAATACTTAGCCCAGTTAGCAGGGTCACTGTAATCCAAGCCAGGCGCAATACCAACTTCTTTGGCAGTCATCGCAGTACTCTCAGTTTCCTCAAAATCCTCTGTTTCCGC
This sequence comes from Gekko gecko, assembly GCA_029375565.1. Taxonomy (NCBI): domain Eukaryota; kingdom Metazoa; phylum Chordata; class Lepidosauria; order Squamata; family Gekkonidae; genus Gekko; species Gekko gecko. The sequence goes on from JAPDNY010000009.1 coordinate 41,234,775, forward strand.
TGTGTGTTCCACTGGAACATCTCCACATTGTGCCACTTTTCCCTCAGAAGTAATACCATTTGTCGTGGGAGCAACATCACTTGTGGTAGGAGCCCCCTCAGTGATAGCTTCTTGTTCTTTACTTATTTTTCCTGTGCAAAGGAATTTCCGGAGGGACATCTTTTGCTTGGCTTCATCCTTGGCTCTTTCTGCCTTTCGTTTGTGGAACTGAGCTCCAGATGGTTTTTTTAAATCAGCCATAACTCCCTAGAAAAATGACCAAATGTCTAAAACTACTTTCAGATCAGGAAAGATGAAAATGGATGGTGCTCCACTCCCCTTAAATCCGGTAGGAGTCTACGCCACCTCCTCACTGGTGTGTGCTTCTAAACCCTGTCCTTCTAAGCCAGTTTGGTGCAGTGGTTAAGAGTGGTGGACTCTAATCTGAGAACCAGGTTTGATTCCCCACTCCTCCATATGCATCCAGCTGGGAGGCCTTGGGCCAGTCACAGCTCTGTCAGAGCAGTTCTCTCAGGGGCCTCTCAGTCCCACAGGGTGTCTGTTGTGGGGAGAGGAAGGTCAGGAGATGGTAAGCTGCTCTCAGACTCCAGGTGAAGGGCAGGGTATAAATCCAAACCTCCTCATTATTAGTCTTTGTCAGGCCACTGTGGCAGACTACATGAGCACCATCAGCTTCCGCCAAGCCTCCCAAGAGCCAGCTGATCTCAGGGGACTCTCAGGCTTGGGGAGGGGAGGGGCTTCAATGAGGCACAGAGTCCACCTTCCAAAACAGCCTCTCTCACTGGGTGGCTCTAGTGGGGTTTCCTGACTGCCCCCCCTCCACCCCCAGCTCCCTGCAAAGTGCCTGGTGTTCGGAGAAAAGGATATATTTTAATGAGCAGGGGGAGGAGAAAAGAGGGAAGAAAAGGGGAAAGGACTAGGAGGAGAAGGTGGGCAGGAGGCGGCCTTTGTCCCTACCGGTCCCAGGTGCTCTCAGAGCTGCTTGCCTTCTTTCCCGAACCTTGCCGCGGAGTTCCCAAAGGGGGGAGTGCTTCTCCTGTCGCTGCCTCCTCCCCCGCCTGCCTGCCCCGGCCACAATGGGTGTGGCAGTTGTAGGCTCTCTGCAATGGGGTGTACAGATCCTAGCACCCCCCCCCCAAGATCTTCCTGGCGTACCGGGCCCCCCGCGCACTGGAGCATTAACCCTGAGGATGCTGGCTGGCCATCAAGAGCCCCCCGCCCCACCCCGCGGGGGACTCCCCCTCACTGCCAGAGGCGGCATTGCAGGGCATTGCATGGCTCTAGCAGATTCCTCCTGGGTTGTCCTGAGCAGCTCAGGGGGAGCCCCCGCCCGCCCGCTCGCCCACCCAATTCCTGCTGGGGCTTCCCCGGCAGTGACCAGCCCCCCCCAGTGGCTTGAAGGGGAAGGGCCCGCGGGGCTCCCAGCCTCAGAAGCCTGGCAGACGAAGCTCTGAAGGTGATGCTGCTGCAGACAAGGTGAAGTGGGGGGAGGGGTTGGGGCAGGGCTGTCGGGGGCCAGGTCCCTCGGAGGTGGGGCGAAGGAGGGGGCATCCCTGCCCAGGCTCATTTGCATGCAATGACATGGTGAGGAAGCCCTTGGAAACCCCAGGGTGCCGGGCAAGGGAGGGGGAGGCGGCGGGGGGGCACGTGCAGTGGGGCCGGCCAGGGGGATTGAGAACCCTTCCCAGGACAGGGTCCAGTTCGCGTCTTTCTTCCCTCCTGTTTGAGCATTTCTAAGAACACAGAGCCAGGGAAAGAAAAGAGCCTGGCGGAGCAGCCCTGAACAGGGGCGCCCTTGGAAATGGGAGGGAGGCCAGCGCCCATGGTGCTGGTGGCCAAGCAAGGTCCCCCTGCCCGCCCACCTGGGGTGGCGCCCCTTCCCTCCCTCCCTCCTCCTGGCCACCTGCTGCGAGAGGTTCTCCCCGCTCCCTCCGGCCTGGGAAGTGGCTCTTCCAATGGCCAAGGAGGCGGGCTCCGAGGAGCCGGTGGCCCAGCTGGGGCGCCAGGAGGTTCCCCGCCTCCCCCAGGCCTGAGGAGCCCCTTTCGCCGGCTTGCTGGCTTAAGCAAACCAACCTTTCCGGCGGGGGCGGCAGGGGGGGCGCAGGTCCCAACTTCGGAGGTGTTCTGCTGGGAGTGGGCAGGATTCGGGAGGTGCAGAGGCCTCTGAAAGGGCGGCAGCAACTGCCTGCCTGAGTGCAGCACCTGCAGCTTCACTTCCACTTTTACAGAGGAAGAGCAGCGCAGGCACAGCAGGGCTCTGGCGAGGGAGGGGCGGGGGTGGGCAGGGCCGCAGATCACCATGGCGCCCCCCTTACCGGCCGCTCTAGGCAATTGCCTAATTTCGTCTATGGGTGGTCCGGCCCTGTGTGGAGACTACCATAAAAATCTGATTATCAAAGGAAGTGAAAGCAGCATGCAATGCAGAGGGGAATTTCTGTTCCAATGTGGGCTTCGTAAAACAGTGGAGGGAAAAGCCAATGCAGAATCAGCCTGTGAGTACTGAGGCCACCAATCAGAGTCATTTGATTCAGGATTAAATGGCCAGCCTGTAATCCTTTATGTGTGTACGGAGGAGGAGGTGTGATTCCAATAAATTGCAATGGGATTCATAGATTGATACAATGATATGGCATGCCGGTTATCTGTGTTATATTTACTAAGAGATCAGCCCAATTACTATATTTAGCAAGAGATCAACACTGAGCTATATTATCACCAGCAGGAAAATCTGAATGGTAGGCATGCATGGATTTGACCTGAAAGAGGACTATATAAAAATATATGTGTGGAAACCCATCAACATTTATAGCCAGGTTTTAATACCTTTCTGACCTGACATCAGATATTGAATATATATACACATATATACGTGTCTCACTTCCCAAGAAGACATATTTTGTCTTACTCATAGTCATCACAGTCACCTCCTCAAAGACTTTTACTTGTCCTCATCTAATGATACATAGAAAAACATACACTAATCAACCATACTTGAGCCTATGAACGAAATGATGCATGAAATGAGATAAGGAGAATTTTGGACAGGTCCAGTCCAGTTAACTCTTTCCCTCCTATACTATTTTCCCAATTTAAGTCATCACCCCAACAGCTGGTTCCTGAATGTTTCTTCCTGCAATATAAATACATGATCCAGATGGGACAACTCAAATCAGGACTATGGTACAGGGGAAAAGTGTTAAATCCCACTTATTCTTTGCTGTAGCTCCAATCCAGATTCCTTCTCAATGCAACTAGCATTTTTAAAAGGGCGTAGGAGATCTGATCTAACGTGGTCCTAATTGTGACTGAGAGGTAATCTGGGTCTAGTATGTACTACTTCAGATGTTAGGTGGGGGCCACAGCTATAGTATCATAAGTGCCATACATCAAAGGCCAGTGAGGAATAATGATTTGAGCACTGGTTTAGGATGTTGAACACCTAGGTTCCATCCCCACACTGCCATGAAGCCTCACTGGGTGATGATATAAGGTGGGCCAGTCACATATTCTCAGGACCATAACTACCATGGGGCCCGGGGCACCCTAGCAGCTTTAATGGGCCCCACTACCCAAGCCTCGGTTCCCCCTCCCCCCGGCTCCCTTCCTCTGATTGCCTGTCGACCTGTCCACGGGCAGTGGAGTTTCTCAGGTGGGGGGGAGCCAGGTGCTTCAGGGAAGGCCTGCCCTTGTGGGGGGAAGCTGCAGCCACTGCGTATAACCCCCCCTTGCCCTGGAGCCTTTGATTTAATTAGAAGATGCAATGAATGAGCCAATGTCTTTCATTCATTGGTTCTTATTCTCCGATACTAGGGACTCGAAGTAGCAACTTTGTTCAAGCCCAGCCTTTAAGTTTCAAGTTTAAAAAATCCACTTGAAAAGGAAATATTTTCTTACCCATTTTCATGGTGTGAGAGCAATACAGTAGCACCTTAAAGACCAATTAGATTTCCAGGGCATAAGCTTTTGAGAGTCAAAGCTCCCTCTTGAAAGCTTAAACCCTCAAAATCTAATTGGTCTTTAAGGAGCTTCTGGAAGTGAATCTTGCTCTTCTACTGCAGACCAATATGGCAACCCACCCCCCCCGGAAACTATTTTCATGGTGTGTTGCTTTTTTTCTGGATTATTGAGACATATACAGCACAAAGAGGCTTAGGTTTGTGCCCAGGACTGCTGTCCTGAACAAAGCACAGAATTTCCCCTGGGATTTTACAGAAATTATTTATGTTGTCCCCAAATTTGTGATTGCTCCTCTTAACACTTTTTGTGCAAAATGGTATGAACTGCCTTTTAAACCAGTTTCTTTCTCTTACAAAAATGGAGAGATTAGGCAGTGCAACTGGTAGTATTTTTCAAGATTTAACTCCATGAGTTTTTATAAAACACCTATCTGCTTTGCATTCCTATTAGACATTGGGGTAGGCACATAGGCTCTAACTGCGGAGAACAGGTGTTTTGTGCAAAACAGCAGCCTAAAATATCATCCTAACTGAATCTGTAAGTAGCCCAGATTGTTGTTTATATGTGCACATTTTCAGTAAATTGTAGTTAATGCAATATTATTATAGAAACGGATTTTGTTTATAATGGATTTTAGTCTAACGTGAAACAGAATTCATGTGTTTTTTTCCTGTCTTAAACTAGCAAAATGAGTTATCCATTTATAAAATTATAAATATCCATTGGCATTCTCAGCATCCACAGCTCCCTTGTGGGGGAAAAAATGTGAGTAGAATAATTTCATTTCCATTTTCACTCGCTATACTCAGCACAAACAAGTGATAAAATAATGAAAGTTCTATTATGTTACCTGAGGCAAAAACTAGCAAATCCCCATCTGGTCATGTCATGCACATTTTTCTATAAGCATTTATCATTTTATAAATAAAAATGTTACATAGGACATGATCCTGGACTATGGAGCTGCTGTTGGAACGAGCAAACGTGAGAGATACCATTGATCCATACAAAGTGATGACTACTCATTTTGAAGCACTGGCTGCAACTCTGCCATTTGGAAGATTGAGTAGAAGTACACAAGCTTTTCATGCAGGTTCTGTCCCTGGCACCTCCAGTTAAAATGATCTTGGGTAATAGGAGATGGGAAATATATTTCTGTACTTGAGATTTTAGACAGTTGCTGCCATGCAGACTAGACAATACTGACCTAGATAGATCAGTGGTCTGATTCAATATACACAACTTCTTCATATAGATAGATCATGGTGGGCAGCTAGGTTCCCTTTAAGCTGCACCAGGCTGCGCTGGCACACCAATTTACCCCACCCAGCACAGCAATTTTTACTGCAGTGCAGGAGCAGGAGGTTCCTTTTCCAAAAGTCATGCCGCATGGATCTGTTTGGCCAGGCAGCAAAGAAACACGGCAGTATGACTTGCGTTTCCTAATCTGGGCTGGCCCTGCCTCCCCTCAGCAGGAGTTTGCTTCCCCTATGAAAGGGGGTGCTGCTGCCCTACTTGGCAGTCCTCTGCCTCATGCTGCTGGAGATACCCTGGCCCGGAAGGAGGCTTCTGCTACTTTACAAAGTGCCTGTGTGTGCCTGTGAGCTAGCAAGGTTAGTTGGCATTGGGAGAAGGTGTGAGGGGGAGCCGGCCTCAGCAGAGTGCTGGAGGTGATCGGATGGCTTCTGCTGCTTTGCAAAGTGACTCTGTGTTGTCTCTGAGCTGGCAGGGTGAGTTGGAGAAGGGGGAGGAGCCATCCTCAGCAGCATGCTGGAGGCGATTGGGTGGCTTCTGCTGCTTTGCAAAGGGACGCTATGTTGTCTCTGAGCCAGCAAGGTTAGTTGGAGTTGGGGGGCTGGCCTCAGAAGCATGCTGGAGGTGATTGGGTGGCTTCTGATGCTTTGCAAAGTGATTCTGTGTTGTTTCTGAGCCGGCGAGGTTAGTTGGAGTTGGGGGTGGAGCCAGCTTCAGCAGCATCTTTTAGTAGCAATTTAAGGATATAAGATGGGCCACTTGCCCATCCAGTCGAATAGTCTGTGTCACACACAGTGGCCAAAACCCAGTTGCCATCAGAGTTCCACCAATGGTGCCAGAACTACAGAGGATCTTCATAAGAGTCAAATGTTAAATAACACCATAGGTGTTTATACACAAATGCTAGAAGTCTCTGAGGTAAAATCGGGGAATTGGAATACTTGGTGGGGGGAAAATAGACATTGGGTGCGTTCAGACGCGCCGTTTGAGCCGTTTTCAGCACGGCTCGGAAACGGCTTTTCCCTGCGCGTTCACACGCCCAACATCTGCCCACCGTCCCCAGCCGTCACTTTCTGGAGCAAACCCCCTTTGAAACGGAGTATTTTGGCACCACTTACCCAAGTGGTGTTTTCCATCATTCTCCGTTTCAAGCCGCACTTTTCCCTGTCTGATCGCTCCATCCAGCCACTTCCGGGTGCTTCAACCCCCCCTCCCCTCTGGGAAGCTGCCTCCAGCTTCCGGTTTTAGTCCTCCATTTTTTTTTCCCCCTTACCGGTGTGCGCTTGAGCGGAGCTCCGCACTTAGTTAAAAAAAAGAAAAGGTTTACTGGTGCCTAGTTTAGGCATTTAGAGGAGTCCGGGATCTCGGGGAGGCCATTTTTAAAAGGACTCTTCCTTTAAACTTTAAAAGGACCTGTTGAGATCGCTCTTCTTCGCACCGGCCAAACTTCCTGTTCGGGAGAGGGCTGCCTGTGCGCATGCTCAAAGGAGAGGGGGAAACCCCTCCCACCTGCAGGAGGACGGCGGGGCGCTCGGAAGGAGGAGGTTAGTCTGAGCGCGATTCTCCAGATTAAAAAAAAAAACGCATCGTGCCGGAGCAGTTTAAACCGCTCCAGCACGCTGTCTAAACGCACCCATTGTGGGTATTTCAGAAACTTGGTGGGATGAGGAAAATCAGTGGGATACAGTGATTCCTGGTTATAAATTATATCGGAAGGATAGGGGGGGACGGGTTGGAGGTGGACCTCCTGATGGCACCTGGTATTTTTGGCCACTGTGTGACAGAGTGTTGGACTAGATGGGCCATTGGCTTGATTCAACATTGGCTTCTCTTATGTTCTTATGTAACAGACACCCTGTGAGGTAGGTGGGGCTGAGAGAACTCTAACACAAACTGCTCTTTCAGGAACAGCTATGCCAGAGCTTGTGATTGACCCAAGGTCACATCAGCAGGTGCAAGTGGAGGAGTGGGGAATCAAACCCGGTTCTCCCAGATTAGAGTCTGCACACTTAACCATGAACCACTGTTTCATGGTACTGAGTGGTGAGTGTACTTTCCCTCTGGCAGCCACCGCTTTCAGAGCCCAGGCTTCTGACAAAAGGAAAAATCAGAGGTTTATGAATTTATTCCAGACTCAATGCACAAACCTTGCTTTCCCAACCAATAATGGCTTGATCACTCTAGCTGAAAACTTTATTTGAAAGTAGTTTAACTAAACATGGGGAAATAAGACATAAAAGAGTCAGAGAGACACAAATCACAGTGGCATATGTAAAATCTATTAGGATTAAATAAGAACACATGGCTCCTCTACTCTGCCTAAGTTAAACCTTACAATGAAACCAAATTCTAAGTCTCTTACCAAAGCATATGCAGGAATCCAGATCTGAGAAGTGCAAAAGTCATGTGACGCTGAGAGCTTACAGACTGGACACAAGACAGGTACAGTTGGAGCCAAAGAGGTGATAAGAGTCTTCTACTGTCTCTCTGAGGCCTTCTAAAAGTCTCTCAGTCTCTGTCTGTCTGTGGTGCTGCTGCTGCTGCTGCTGCTCTCCAGGCTTTTTTGTGATGCTGCAGATCTCCAGCACCTACTCTCTTGAGGCTCCTCAGGTCACCCTGTTCTCTACCTGATTTATGCCAGCTCAATAAAATTTCTCAAGGACTCCAACTGAGTATTAAGACAATGAGAAAGAGAATGGTGTGGCTAAAGTTTTTAGAAAATTTTAAGCAGATTTAATGAGCCATATATAATTCAAGCTAATTGATGCTAAATAATGAAACAAGATCTGTAAGAATGCATAACATTCTCCATACCATACATATTGTCATTAGATTCCACAACAAAAGGATTTGAAGAGCCTTCCCTATAAAGAAAGGATAATGCGTTTAGGTCATTTTCCTTGGAAAAATGATAGCTAAGAGGTGGGGGGTGGGAAAACATGGTCAAAATTAATTAAATCATTGACAGAGTTAGGACAGGACATCTTCTCCAATTTCCAGTGCTAGAATTCTGGGTAACTCAACAAAACCAACTGGCAGTATTTATTTATTTATTTATTTCTTCGATTTCTATCCTGCCCTCCGGGCGGCTTACATACAAACAACATAAGTGCATACATAAAATAACTAACTCAGTTCCAAATAAATACAGTTAAAGCCATTTAAGTGTGGTGGCATCATGTAATAAAGTGCAAGTGCAGCTCAGCTGATATAATATTCCTAACGAAACGCCCGGCAAAAAAGCTCCATTTTCACGGCCCTGCGGAATTGCTGGAGGTCCTGCAGGGCCCTGATCTCACTAAGGAGCTCATTCCAGAGTGTTGGCACCACCAGGGAGAATGCCCTGGTCCTAGTCGACACCAACCTGGTGTCCTTAGGCCCGGGGGGGGGCAGGCGGTTTTGTGTTCCAGATCGCAGTGCTCTCTGGGGAATATGCAGGGAAAGGCAGGCCCCTCAGGTAGGCAGGCCCCTGACCATAAAGGGCTTTAAAGGTCAAAAACAGCACCTTGAAGCAAATCCTGAATGCTATTGGCAGCCAATGCAGCGACTTTAGCACAGGCTGGATGTGCTCCTGCGTAGGAAGGCCCAACAGCAGCCTGGCCGCCACATTTTGCACCAGCTGCAGCTTCCGGAGGTCCCCCAAGGGCAGCCCCATGTAGAAAGTATTACAGTAGTCCAACCTCGAGGTGACCATAGCGTGGATCACTGAAGCCAAATCATTGTGTTTGAGGAAGGGGACCAACTAGTAGGTTCAAACCAGACAGAAATGAACCTCCACACGTTATTAACTTATGAAATTTCCTGGAGGTGAATATTTCTTATTTCTACCTAGCTGATAGTCAAGCAGGGTACCACAATTAATCTAGGGGGGTTATGTTGTACTCTAAATACTGCAGGGCAATTGATACACATGGAGAAAATGCAGTTTATCTCAAATGACAGTTGCTTGGAGTTAAAGTCCATGGAGCACCACTCCATTTAATGAACATTCTAGTTATTAAATGGGAAGCTAGATAAAGTCAGGTGTTTGTGGCTTTGTGGGTTTACCTAGCCAGGCAGATATTCTCTGTTGTTCCATCCATAAGACCTATCAATAGCCAAGCCTCACTATGATCCACAGCAGAAACTAACTTTCAGTCTAATCATCTAAATATAACTCTGTACTCTGTACACCCTCACTAGACAACACTTAGACACCAAAAGCATACCCATCTGATTCAGCACATTAGCATAGGATATAGCAAAATCTTTGGGAGACAGGCACTGTGCTCCTTAAAGGAGCATTAAAGAACACAATAGTTCTATCACATGCCAGCTTAATCACCACAACACACTTTTCATTTCCGCTAATGCACGAGCTTAACTTTCCCCTTTTCCAGCCCATTTACAATCTCTAATAGATTTTTAAAAAGGCTTCTGATGAGGTGTAAATAAGGTGTCGGCAAATCGAAAGAAAGTGTGGATGGCTGTTAAAGTGTCTTTATTAGGGTTACCGTATTCTGAGAAGCAAAAAAGAGGACATATTTCCTGACTACTTCAAACAAGTGATCATACCCCTACTATTTAAACTGTGATAATTGCTACTAACTAGGAATATTCCTAACCTTCCAACCCAAAAAGCTCAGGGAGGATGGCTCCAGAGCCAACTAATTTATGCAGTAGCCAAATCTCTCACTCACAACTTTAATGCCAGTAGCTCACAAAGTAGAATTTTTGCTCCCAAGACTCCACAGCTTGGAGTGACCATTGGCTGGCATCCCTAGATTTTTGTTGTGACCATTAAAACCTGTCATGATTTGGGACCCCTGTACCTGAAAGGTTGCCTTTTCCTGTATAAATGTGTGTGCTAGTTTAGTTCATCTCATCAGTTCCTCATGACTGGATGGTGGCAGCATGTTCTAGGGCTTTGTCAGGGTTTTAAGTTGTTATTCGTTGCTGTGATGATATGGGTGTCTTCTGGTGTCTTACAGTAGGTGAAAGTGTCCTTAAAAACATTTAAAATAAATAGTCTGATAATAAATAATAATCCATTTTGCCATTACTTAAAGCACAAATTACAAAATACAAATTGAGAAGAATCACTGTTCTTGACATCTGGTATAACAGTCTGGCAGTTCAGCTCTACAAAATCCAGAGAGAAATTCAGCAAGAGAATTTTTAAGCATCTTAAAGTAGATTTTTCTTCTCGGTCTTACTCAGAGAGAAACAACGTGAGGCGTATAGGAGAGGGAGGCATCAAATGAAAAGTTAATTAAAGTGATGACTATGCCAGACACAAGGTTGCCTGAAGCTCTGTTTATTGTAGCAGATACAACTTAGAAGGTCAAACTCTAACACTCGATTGCAGAAGACAGAAGTGATGATTTAACAGGCTGGTTTTCAGTATGTGTGTGTGGGTTTTTGATTTTGTTTTTTGGGGGGAGTCATACTGTCAAGGATGAATGCAAGAGACTTTTTTATTCGCTGATTTATCATCTCAGACAAGATCGCTTCTTGCTACTCTACATTTAAACATCAGGATGGGCTTGGAGAATGTTTTAATATATAAATTCTTCCTGTGGGGGAGGGGGAGAATCCCCCTGTTAACAAGATTTCAATGAATGCCATGAGCTGCATTAGATAATAAATCTCAAAGAACACCTTCCAGTCTACAGCACTGAGTTTCCGGCAGAGGTGACATTAAAGAGTTCTGTTTATTCTTTACTTACTCTTCTACCCAAGGGAGTGGGTCAGATTTCTCCCAGAATATTTTTTTTGCCCCCCGTAGTGGATTTTTTATTGCTTTTTCTATAAACTACAATGAAAAAAGGGGAGGGAACTACAAAATAATGGTGAAAGTAAAGAAAACCCACTAAAAACCCAAGAGATGGTGGTCATACATAATGCTTATAAAATCAGCTTATTAGCTCAAAGTTACAGTTAAAGTTCATTGAATATGTTCATCTAATGGTTTATTTAAACTGAGAAGTACAAAAATTAAAAGTTCCCCCATATCTGCCTCCATAAAGAGCAAAGTAAGAAATAGTTATACAAAACAGAAAACTTTAAGATGTTCCAGAGTGCAATAACTACTCATTTTTTATCCTTTTTCTTTCTCAAATGATAGCTTGTTTGGGGGGCTGCTGCCCCCAATGCTGAGTCTGAGTTCTCGTCAGAAGATGCCACTGCTCCCTCTTCATCACTTTCTTTGGTGCTGTTGTCTTCCTCCTCTTCTTCTCCTTTTGCTGGACAACTATGAAGGTGCAAAAACTCACGTGCCTTTTAAACAGAGTCATTTTTTTTCTTTTTTATCCATAAATTTGAAGATTATGCTTTCAGGGACAGGTCCATCTGTAGGCGACATTGTTTTTCTGTAAAAATAGAACCAAATCCCTATATTTCCTTCTTTTCCTTCTTATTTCAAATGGGATATCCTTCAACACGTTTATTTCTTTGTCTTTGATTTTCAAGGTAGCTCCATTTGTCACTTTAAGTATTTGATCCCTCACTTGTCTTCTGGGGAATCTCACCGTAACTTCCCCAGGCAGATTATTTTTCTTATGAATTCTGAATAGGACCTTCACTTTGCAGTGTATCCATTTTAACATCTGCAATCAGGCCCAAAGCATTGCACATAATCTGCTTCAGATTCTCTCCCTTCTCTTCTGGGACACCTTGAAATCTTAGAACATAGATTGCCCTTTCCATTTGCTGCTGTAACAAATGGGATTCATTGGTTTGTCTCTTTTTCTCCATCATCTGCAGTAGTTTTTGAAGCTTCTTAGTGTTGGCATCCACTTCTTTAAGCTCTTGCTCCATTTTTTTCTGTTTTTTTAACTGTCTCATTCAATTGAGTTCCAGCAGGGATCACAACACTTCAGTCAGCATCCTTTGAAGCTCTGTTGTTGTGTCCTATCAAATTTCTCCCAAAATTTTTGTAAGAGTGACAGCACTGATATCATTAGAAAAAAGATCAAATCACTAATTAAGATACAGAGTTTGATTGAAGGGAGTTACTTTTGCAACTGGTTTTTGCTAAAGCTTTAAAAACTTTATGGGTTCATGTGAGCTTGCTCCTGGGCACAATTCAAAGAACTGCCTCCCATACTGTACAGCCCACCAGTTAATATCTGCCTCACAATCCCTGCTCTCTGTGCTCCTGCCTTCAGAGGTGAGGTGAATGGCAATCAGACATGGCTTTTTCAGTGGTGGCACCTTGCCAATGGAATGCCCTTTCCTTTGAGGCTCACCTGGTGCCTACCATGCTCTCTTTTGGTGCCAGAGCAAATATTTCAGTCATAGCAGGCAGGGAGGCCTGTGTGCATGCATATGTCAGTGAGGGTTCTCTCCCTTCTTCTCCCCCCTTCCCACTGGGTACTTTGGATGGCCATCACTCAAACTGATGCTGCCTCTCTCATTTACCAGTTGTTTGGGACATTGGTAGGGTTTTGAGTGCATACATGGAGTGTGGATTCTTGTAACTCCCACTCCTGTCTGCACCCCAGCCCAGCCTAACTAGAAGATTGTAACATTTGTTGAGCAGAGGCTCTTCAGACACAGTCTGAGTTATTTTTTACACAGAAAAAGTTTATGTAATACATTCTACATATATATCATTCCCCAAAAAAGGAAAATATATATTTTAAAATATTTTAGAGTGTGAAGTAAACTTTAAGAGTAAAATTAATAAAAACAGAGACTTATACAATCAAAGGAAGTATCAACAGGAAATCAGAGCAGGGAAGATTGACATTACATCTCAGGTTTGATCAGAAAATTGCCCCCACAAAATATTTTGGAATTTTCCCATACCACAGGAGAAGGACCTTTTCTACACCCTCCTTCCCAGAAATACCTGGGACTTGCCAACAAGAGACTAGAAAAACTCCAATTTCATATACAAACGAAGGGAGGAAAGGAAGAGGCCAGAGCAATGGGCTCACCATCCTAAATACTTATACAGAATAAGGGGGAAAAGGTCGTAGGCAGAGGGCTCACCTTCCCAAAACCACTTCACAGAAAAAAATGACAGGTAAAACAAATGACTCTACAACAAGAACTTACTAGACCATCCCCTACCATACTGCCCTCATTACAGGGGAAGAAAAAGACAATTATTTAGGAGCAATTCTAATACTTTGTATAATAACATTTCTAACAACTAACTGTATTCATGGCTGTCATCTTTTCGATCTTTAGTTTGTGTGTGTGTGGTTTTTTTATAGTAAAGTTTTATTGGTTTTGTATAGTTCAATTGGTTTGGTATGTTCTAAAGGGTAGGGGTACAGGGGAAAGCTATCTCTAACTTATAACAAGAATATTTTGTAATGTAACAAATACATGTGTCACTCTTACAAAAATTGTAATAAACAAAGATTTATAAAAACAGTGAGATCAATCCTCTATCTGCAATTGCTTAATTACACTAAAATCAAGTATTTTGAAATTCAGAATGTAATGTTTATTTTTTGCACTTTTTCTTCACTTTTGGTGTTTCGGGTGCTGCTGCTCCTTTCTCCGACTCAGATGGTGATCTGCTGGAATCACTTGAAGAGCATCCCGATTCTTCCTTGCTGGGGTCCTCTTCTTCCTCTATATTTGGATCCTCGTCTTTATCTGTGACTAATTGTTTTTTCAAAAAGTTTTTGGCTTTTTGAACTGAGTCAATTTTAATTTTCTTATTGTTGTATTTAAACACAAGTCCTTCTGGGAAGCTCCATTTGTAGATTATTGCTTTGTCTTGTAGGAAGAGGACTAGGTCTTTGTATTGTTGTCATTGCTTACGGATCTCAAATGGAATGTCTTTCAAGATTTTAATTTCTTCATTAACTTTTAGTGTTTTCCCTGCTGTGGCTTCTAAAACATTGTCTCTCATTGTTCTCTTAGAAAATTTAATGTAAATTTCTGCCAGTAGTTTATTTTTTCTTATGAAGTCAGGGTAAGTACGATAAGCCAAGTCCATATCACTTTGTAGATCCTCTTGATTAAGGTCTGACATTGAAGCTATCGCTTGACTTATTGTTGCTTTTATGTCTTCTCTCTTGTGTTCCAGGACTCCTTGAAAACGAATAACATGCATGGCTTTGTCCAGCTGAAGTTGAAGTAATTGATTTTTATCTGTGTTTCTTTGTTCCTTGACTTCTTTTAATTGTTGCTTAATATTGATAGTCCTTGTTTCAATTTTCTCCATTCTTTTATCAGTCTTATTAGCTCTTTTTTCAATATGAGAAAGTTGTTTTTGCATGGAATCCAGCTTGGTGTTGATAATAGACATCTGATCCAGCAGAGGGCACAATGCTGCTGTGAGCATATTTGGAAAGTCTGCTGCCACTTCCTGAGAGTGGGTGGGAGTCACTGGCATAGTACTTCCTGGCAGAAGGTTATTTTCCATCACTGCCGTTCTCCTCGCCCTCCCTGCCATTTGTTAACAGTGAAGAAAAGTTTTAGTTTTAAAGTAAAGTTTATCTGAATTCCACGTTCTTTGGCTTAAAATGAAGCTTGCAGGCTCAAATGAAGTCTCGTACAGTTAGTTTTTTTTAATCTTTCTTTTTTTGTGATGCTGGGAGACCGCTTCATTTTTTGGGGGGTGGATCGCCAACCCTTTCCTGCCCACCGCTCCTTCTAAAAACAATCTAGCAAACCGAGACTTCTTCGCTTATACAGAGGTTTGATTAAGTCACTTGTTTGATTAAGTCGCTTGTTGCGGAGATTAGTTTAGCTTACTTTCTCATCTGCTCATCTGGAGGTCAGCTCTGAGCACCATACTGGCTCCAAGGTGTCAGGACCTCTCAGGGACAGGCAAGCCTCTATCCCTTGTCCGTCACCTTGGGAGAGGCTTATCCTGGCTCCCCAGGATGACAATCTCCTATAAAGACTCTGTGAGGGTCTGGAACCAGCCAAGACCCCCTCCTGATTGCCTCGGCTTGGTGCGTCTCCATCAGAGAGTCGATGAGACATGTCCAAGAGCAAGCTGCCATAAACTGGAAGCTGGTTTGTGTGTTTTTAGGAGCTGCAAATCTGGATACAGAGCTTGAATATTTCCACTAAAACAGCTATTACTATATACTTCTGTCCTTCTTTGTCCTTGTATTCTCCAGTCACTTTCTCCTTTATTTAGTTCTTAATATGTTCCGATTCCTATTCTTGTAATGCATCCTCAGAAGGATTATGTTGGATTTTATGGTTCCTAATCCATTCTTCCTGCCATGCTAAAATCTTCTTCATAGCCTCCCTGCATCTCTCAGCCTTCAGTTTTCTCTTCCTAGTATCAGGAATTTCTGGGGACACAGTCTGAGTACCTAATAGATAAAGATCTTTGTTCTTAACAACACAGCTTTGAACTCTAGAGCCCAAGTACATAAGGGATAGCACTAAAGGACCATTACAGAGCTCAGAAGGAAAATAAAACATTTGTGCTAGTCCAATTTTTAGAGAAACGGATGTTACCTTTGGCATCCCCCTCTGGGGGTGGGCACAAGTCCGCTCGATCTTAGGATATAAAGACAGGTGCCCCTCTATTCCCTCCCCTGTTTCATCAGCTTGAGTAGCTCTTTGCATGCCACTAAAAGAGTGTTCAAATCTCTTAACTCCTTCTGCCCTATCTGGGTCAGAGTTCATTTACCCTGTCCTGAGATTGGAGAGTGATGGCTTTGTGGGCACTCCTTTCTCCAATCAACTTGGACTGCATGACTCCCTTTATTGCTCAGCACAGATTATCCAAAAAGCCAATGACCTTGCCCCCTCCTAGCAGTTGGGCAAATGGTTATCTTCTTACAGGAAACTCTTCTCTATTAGCTGGCAATTTGAGCAGTTTATTACTCCTGTCCCTGGGAAAGAGCATTCCCAGGCCCCTGCATGTAATTCAAGGCACCTTACACCTCCCTGTGACAATGGTTTCTTGTTGCCAATGGCTAAAGTAATATATTGTAATATTATATTTAGTGATATAAATCCAAGTTCTTATGCCCAAATAGCTGGATGGATAGTGCTATTATCAGCAGATATGGGTTTGAATGGAGGAGGAAGAGCATAGAAAGGAGCATACTGTTAAAATCACCCAGGGACTTTATGTACAGAGAGATTAGCATTGAACTGAGAATGGATCCAACAAACCAGTAGAAAGTAGAGGAAGGGGTTCTCCCCAAGGCAATGCCAAATAAGTGATTTGTCAGGAAAGAAGAAGACCAGCTGTGGAATAGCCACAGAAGTTTAGAGTATTGGGGGGAGGGGGAATCAAGCAAACAAATATGGAGAAGCCAAGGAAGAAAAGGGCAGTGTAAGGATCTTTGAGCGCAGATTTGATGGAGTGTGAAGGATAAACGCTCAATTTCCAGTGGGCAAGAGAGGAACTGAAGAAAGAAAGATGAGACAGTGGGAGGAAATAACACATTGTTTGGAGACAAAGGTTATTTATTAATAGATTGTGTCAGGGAGTAGAAGATAATGGTAAAAGAGGTTATACTTAATTTGAACATAACCTGAAGAAATTATTAAGAGCAAGGCATGCACATTTATATATTAAAATAGTTTCATCTTGTTACTTTCTAGAACTAGGAGAAAAATCTTCAAATGGCATTTGACACAAGCATTGAGGAATTGCAGTAATCCAAGAGCAATGTAACAGCCAGGTCAACATGCTGAACAAAAATGACCAAATTAATTTTTAAAAACATTTTAAATTATTTGTATTTAGACTATTTTCTCCTCAGCTGAAGGAATCAATATATACTTATATACAGGGCTCTTATGGGGTTACTGTAAGCTCTTGGAGGATTGGCTACATTAGGGGTGTGTTGCCTAATATGCAAAGGAGTTCCTGCTACAAAAAGAGCCCTGCTTATATACCTTGTGCTGCATTCCTGAAAATCCCAGACTTCAGACTCGACTGTTTTCTGAGTATACCTTTTTCAAAATCCATCCGTCCATCCATCCATCCTTTTAATGCCCACCTTTCTGTCCAATGGGGAACAAAGCTGGTTTACATAATTCTCTTTTCTTCCGTTTTATCCTCAACACAATCCTGTGAGCTAGTTTAAGGTGAGAGCATAGGGCAGGCCCAGGTTATTCCAGCAAGCTTCTATGGCAGAGTTGGGATTTGAATACAGATGGGCATAAACCACATTTCTGCAGTTCAGTTTGAGGTTTGTGGCTGAACTATGAACTAAACCACAAACTTACATGAACCAATATGCTGGTTCTCTGAAAACCCTCTGGATTTTCTCCCTGCTACTTTGATGGGGGGAGCAGAGCCAGAGGGTTTAAAAGGCTTGGAGCCATTTAAATCTAACAGCTGTTTTTTTTAAAAAGCAGAACACAAGGGTTAAAATGGCATCAAAGTTCATGGAAGTTCATGGTGGTTTTCAAGTTAACGAACATGGGCTCACGAACCACAAAGTGGCCAAAGTTCATCACAAACTTTCATTCATGAGCTGGTTCATGCCCATCCCTAGATTTGAGCCTGAGTGTCCCATATCCTAGCCCAACACTCTAACCATTACTCCAGTCTGGCTCTCAACATGACCTGATCTTCACAACTTTTTCCATTTATTTTATGAATTCTTGCCAGGAGCAAGTTACATCAGGCAAAATGCTGATGTAATTTTTTTAAGTACAATGAAGAACCAAAACATGATTCCATATATATTACATGGAAAAGAGAAGACACTGAAGCACGGATCACCTCAGCAATAGTAAGGTAAAGGTAAAGGTTCCCTTGCTCGAAAGCCAGTCGAATCCGACTCTAGGGTTGCGGTGCTCATCTCCGTTTCAAAGCCGAAGAGCCAGCGCTGTCCGAAGACGTTTCCGTGGTCATGTGGCCGGCATGACTAAACACCAAGGCGCACGGAACGCTGTTACCTTCCCACCAAAGTGGTACCTATTTATCTACTTGCAATTTCTTGCTTTCGAACTGCTAGGTTGGCAGGAGCTGGAACTAGAGACAGGAGCTCACCCTGTCATGCGGCACCCGGGTCTCGAACTGCTGAACTACTGACCTTCCACAGCCTGCAGTTCAGCGTCTTAACCACTTGAGCCACCGCAGCTCCTTCAGCAATAGTACTCCAGTCATATTAAGAAGTTGGAAATAGTAATATCACATTTTCTACATAGGAAACCCCAAGCTAAAATAGTCACTTGCTCATCACTACTTATGATCGTTTCAGACTAGAAGTGCTGCGAAGCAATTCAACTTGGTATTCCTCCACTGTAATTCCTGGAGAGGAGTTTATCCAGCGGGTGATGTACAAGTCTTTGATTTATTACAGTTCATTGCAGATTGCATTGTTTATGGGGTGAACCACTCTGAAAGAAATTCTGGACATTTTACAAAAGTAAAGGAATCTGGGAGAGCAATTGCCTCATGCTTCCAGTTTCTCCACATTACTCTAAAATTGCTTGCACTTTGGGAGCATGCACATTTCCCTTTAAAGATTAAAAGAACAATTTCATATCAACATGATATGACAAGGTGTAGGCAAGTTGGGCCCTTGCCTGTCACACATCCTTTCATAGTGTCAAACACCCAAAGTTGCTCCTAATGACTCCACAGCTGAAAGAGAATTCAGTCTTAGAAATGTGGCCCACACATAGGTCCTTTAGCAACCATTCTGCAGAGGCTGGAGAGTGCCATTTGTATGTGAGCCAGTGTTCCCTCTAAGCTGAGTTAGTGTGAGCTAGCTCACAGTTTTTTAGCCTCTGGCTCACACATTTTTGTCTTAGCTCAGGAAGGATGGCTCTAGAGCAGACTAACTTATTCAGTAGCCAAATTGCTCGCTCGCAAGCTTTAATGCTCATAGCTCACAAAGTAGAATTTTTGCTCATAAGACTCCACAGCTTAGAGGGAACATTGATGTGAGCTCCACTTTCTTGTAGCATTGAACATTTTCAATGCCCAAGCATTCCTTGTGGTTTGACAATGACTGCAAGCTATGCACAAAGAGGGCAGCAACTACATCTTTAATTGTAGATTATCTAAAACTACATGTACCATGGGAATTAATTGCATGTGAAAGTTCAGGGCCATTTTATTATCACCAGAAAATATGTATGTTTACCAGAAGTCACATATACAGTTTGTATAACCTTGAAAGGGCATGGGTCTAATTTCCCAATATCCTCTTTGATGCTTAGATAGTAATACTACCTTTTTAATTTACATTGTACATGGCTGTGAATACTTACTTTTTTGCTGAAAATGCCATTTCCCCATCAGTGCCAAAGCAAATATCTATATCATCTCCTGAACAAATTTCAGATGAGTTGTTTCCTGATTCATCTCCCCAGGCTGTGAAAGTCTACAGCTTGATACAGGCTTAATCTGTGGCTTCTCTATATGTGGATATCAATTCCTGTTCAAGCTAACGAGACATTTAACAAATTCTAGCCAAAGCTGCATTTTATTTATGTATCTGTTTATATACGGATTGCCATGATTCTAACTGCCACTTCACCGAGCACTGAAATTTACATGCATTTGTATATATGATATCCTCTTGATAAGATGGTATGTATGCATATCAGCTCCATGGAACTCACTGTGAATAACACAGTTCATTGGTCATATATAGCAGACCACTCGGGACTTAATAATTCTCCTGTTTTTGCCACTTGCCTAGGGTTGCAATCATATGCACAATTAGACACAACATAGGTGCAAATGCCAGGTAGATTTAAAGGATGCGATCAGACAACAGCATCTGGGAAGCACCCTGCAGCTGTCAGCAACCCATTCTGCTCTGCTGCAGAAGCAGACTTAAAAGACACTGGGGAAAATCCGGTAGTAAATGGGTTGTGATGGGCCATGCATGGACTTTCCCGTGTCTGATCACTCCAGGACGTGGTCATGGAGTCAGGATAGTCTGATCAGGGCATCCCAACTCTGTGCCGTTGTTTTTCCCCCTTCACAGTATGAGCATCATCGCAAACTCCATAGGGAGCCCTCAGTGCGGAGGTGCGATTCATCGATCCCTCGTTTAAGCGCATGGGAAACAGCACCAAAAAATGACTTACCTGCAGTTGCATCTGATCACACACTGACGGACTGTGCCCACAGCTTCAAAAGGAGGTGCAATTATGCAACTGTGGGTCAAATTCCTCCAGAGGAAATAGCCTCATTTCCCCCCCCCCTGTTTTATCTGGCATGTGTGACTGCACCCTACGTTTGCCAAAATGGGTGATTATCAAGCATTCTGTAGGTACATATGTGTTTCAATAACTTGGTTTGTGACAATAAGTCGTGCGAGTCTGATGTGTGTGTGTGTGTGTATAATTTGATACAACACATCCAAAATCAAATCAAGTTCATTTGTCAATTGTTTTCAGTGAAAGACCAACAGGATTTAATAGTTCTTGAATTCGGCTTCATTTTTCTCTATGTGCATATCATTAAATATAAAAATTCTGTTGATTCCAATGAGGCTCTGACCACTCTCTCAAGTAGGGAGATGGCCCAGGCTGTTGACACAATTGTCTCTAAGTGCCTTTTCTCCCCAGAAAGAGCCAAGCAAGCTCCCTGGTTCACTGATGGCAACAAAACAGGAGGGACAATGGCTAGAATGCCACTGGCAGAAAACTCAGAGCGAGACTGACTGACAATGTCATAGAGCCCATATTGGAGCCTACTTCGTGGTGGCAAATTGGCAATGACAGCAAAAAGCCAATATTCACCACCATTGGGTCTGCACATAATTGTCTATATGAGCAGTTTTGTGTAATTCTGGGACTTTTATATCATTGTCCCATGGAACTGGATTGTGACCATGCAACAGCCTTCTGTGACCAATTTGCTTTTCAGACAAAATTACTCAAATCCACTGTGGGTTAGATGCTGGCATGTGGATGCATATTCAGATGAGGTACCTTGGCATCTGCTTTTCTGATTTTTACAGATACTTTGCAGCCTGAGGAAATGGACAAAATCCATGGACAGGCAAGATTTACCACCTGTGTTTGAGATCCTTTCCCTTCTTGGCTGATAAAAGCTGCTAGACAGGGATGGGCTGAGTCAATAAGGGGGATGATAAATGCTTCCTTGAGAGTGGGAGTTATGCCATCCATGCTCAAGGAGGCAATAGTTAGACCTGTTCTTGGAAAAGAACCCTCCCTGAGCCCTAATATTGTTTGAGAACTTTGGGGCAGTCTCCACTCTTTCATTCTCAGTAAGGTGCTACAGCAAGTGGCTGCTTCTCAGCTCCAGGGGTTCTTGGAAGAGACTGATATTCTGGACTCATTTCAATCTGGCTTCAGGCTGGGATTTTGGTCTCCTTGACTGATGACCTCTAACAAGAACTAAACAAGGGAATGTGACCCTGGTAGTTCTGCTGGATTTCTCAGTGCCTTCAGTACTATAAACCATAGTATCCTACTGAGCCACATCTCAACACTGGGACTAAGAGGCATTGTGTTATGATAGTTCAAGTCCTATCTGTGGAGTTGTCTCAGAAGCTGTTGTTGAGGGAATCATGCTCTACCTCATGGCCTTTGGCCTGTATGGGTTGATCTAATCCCCATACTATTTAATAGCTATATAAAGCCACTGAAAGAGGTCAACAGGCAGTATGGGCTGTAGTGTCACCAATATGTAAATAATACCCAGCTGTTTATTTTCCTCCTGATTCCAAGGATGCTATTGATGTTCTGATCCAGTGTTTGGAGTCAATAGTAGGCTGGATGAGGGTGAACAATCTGAAACTTAATCCTGATAGGACAGGGGTTCTCTGGATTAGTAGAAGGCGGACTGCAGACTTCAGATCTCTCCTTTTTTAATGAAGTTATTACTCCTCTTGACAAGACAAGTATACTGCTTGGGAGTACTATTTGACATGGCAGTTAGAAAACCAGGTGGCTGCAATGGCTTGGAGTGCTTTTGCCCAGCTTTGGCTAGTGTGTCAACTGCATCCATTCCTAGGTCAGTCAGATCTAGCCACAGTGATTCATCCCTTAGTTACATCATGATGCTCTACTTGGGACAACTCTTAAAGAGCATTTGGAAGTGACAGCTAGTGCAGAATGCTACAGCTAGGCTGCTGGTTGGAGCCAAGTATTGGGAGCATCTGGCCCCAATGCTATAGCAATTACAGTGGTTACCAATCTGCTCCCAAGCCCAACTCAAGGTGTTGTTTTTGTCCTTTAAAGCCCTACATGGCTTGAGACCAGGGTATCTGAAGGACCGTCTTCTCCCATACATTCCTGTTCAGGAATTTAGATCACAGGGAGAGGCCCTCCTGAGTGTCTCACCAATCAGAGAAGCTTGTGTGAGGGCACGAGAGAGGGCCTAATTGGTTGCAGCCCCATAATTATGGAACAACCTTCCAAGGGAAGGGCACCTGACCTCATACTTTCATCCATCAGGAGGTAGTTAAAGACAGTTTTATATAGAACTGCATTTGACTTAGTTTTTATTTATTGGCTGTCCTAAATGAGATTTTCAAATGTCATCTTTTATGTGTTATATAACTGTTATTATATTTACATCGTAAGTCACCATCAGTGTCACAAGGCAGAAAGGTGGCTAATAAATATTTTAAATAAACAAATAAGTAAAAGTAAAATACACAAAAAACATAACATACACGTGGTTAAGCACATATTTCAGGATGCAACTGTGATGGGCTGGGCAGTGGTGTTGCTGCATGCTCTATGAAGCATTCCTTCTTTTAATTGTTTTTTAGTTGGTTTTATCTTGTTTTATTTTCAGGGTCACTGGCTTGTGATCTGTTTTATTGCACAGCAGCTCCCTTTGGCAACCTGACATGTTTTTTTTTCTTTTTCTTTTCTTCTGTCTGAGGTCATCTTTGTGAAGACACGGACCTTAGCTTTAGCTTAATTACCCATGTGGGATAAGGGAGGGTGGGAGGAGTGGTTGGTCAGTGTTGGTAAGTGATAAAAGACCTGCATTACCTCTATCTATCTATCTATCTATCTATCTATCTATCTATCTATCATCATTTTCTTTCTTTTCTTTTTTAACAGTCTTTTACGATTGCGTTGTTGTCAGAAGTCCTAACTTAGTCAGCCAACACCAGACCTTTTTGATGCAAGCAAGGTTAGCGTTTATTAAGCTGCAATAGATAGATCACTGAAACAGGTCTCTTGTTCAGAATGACTTGGTTACAGAAAGCAAGCGGTTATACAGGGGAAGGGGGTGAATGGGGACCCCCCCTTCTTCCATACAATGAATAAACATGCGACTGGGAAATCGAAAGTTACTAAGCAAATGAATTTCCCACCGCCCCCATTAACCACAGCTGCTACATCTATGCCAGCGATAGAGAAGCTCGCAACCCCGACTTGCCAAGGTCAGAACGTCCGGGCTGCAAGAGATAGGAAGAATAAAAGCCACATTCCATTCTCACACCCGAGGTGTAAATCAACAACTCCCCGGATTCCAACCTCCCGTCTGTCCCGCCATTAAGGCGCCAAAAGCCCACCTCCCTCCCGTCATCCATCATAGCCCACCTCCCACCCTTCTATCATGGCAGGGCTACCTGACATGCAGCCCCCTCGAAAATAATCCTACCCCTTTGGTTTGTGGGGGTACAATTTGTGAAAGGCTTTAACTAGCCGGGGGGCCAGAACATTTTCCGCCCGTACCCACTCCCGCTGCTCCGGCCCAAAGTCAATCCATTCAACCAGGTAAAACAAGCGATTGCGAGAGAGTTTAGAGTCCAGAATTTGCGAGACTTCGTAGTGAGGTTCCCCCCACCAGCAGAGGAGGTGGGGTGGGCCGTTGCGGTCGCCATTTGTTCCCTTCAGGCGCTGGGCGAAGAAGCCGCACATGAAAAACAGGATGCACAGACTTTAGAGACTTAGGCAACGCAAGTTCAACAGTTACATTGTTAATTACTCTCACAATCTCAAAAGGACCAATAAATTTCCACCCAAGTTTGCGACTCGGCTGAATGCGACGCAAATGTTGGGTAGACAAGTAAGCAAACTCTCCACACTTGGGAACCCAGGCCAGGTTACGTTTCTTATCGGCCTGGATTTTGTAGGCAGACTTAGCCTCATCCAGAGTCTCTGCTAACGAGCCCCACGCCTCCTGCAGATGTTTGCACCAGTCACCAGCATCTCCCGCCGGGAGGTCGGGAGAAGACAAAAACGGCAAAGGCGGGGCGTCATAACCATGAACCGCTTTAAATGGAGACATCCCCGTGCGACGAGTGCTGAGTATTATTGTAACAAAACTCAGCCAAAGGTAAAAGAGAATGCCAATTGTCCTGCTGGAAATTAGAAAAACAGCGCAAGTATTGTTCCAGGGTCTGATTCACACGTTCAGTTTGCCCATCCGATTCAGGATGGTAAGCACTGCTCACACCCCTCTCTACCCCAAGCAGTGACATTAGTTCGCTCCAGAACTTGGAAACGAACTGAGCCCCTCTGTCGGAGATCACCTTAGCAGGTAAAGTGTGGAGTCTCACAACGTGTTGTAAGAACGCCGAAGCCAATTTCCTGGCAGAGGGGATGGTTGCAAAAGGAACAAAATGCGCCTGTTTAGTAAACAGATCAACGATCACCCAAATAACAGTTTTCCCCACTAGGGGGTAAATCCGTAATAAAGTCCATAGAGATCACTTCCCAGGGCCGAGCCGGCGTAGGGAGGGGTTGTAGGGCACCAGGGGGTTTTCCAGGGCGAGGTTTACTCATTAAACAGGTTTGACAAGCAGAAGTGAAAAGTGAAACATCTTTACGTAGCCCTGGCCACCAAAATTGCCGCTGTAAGAGCTGGAGAGATTTCACAAACCCTGTGTGTCCAGCTAGCTTGGAGCCGTGTGCCCAACCCATCACCTCCCCCGGAGAGACCGGGGAACAAAGAGCTTGTCATTTTTAGTCCAGCAGCCATGCGCATCGCGGGACAAGCCTTCTTCCCCCTCCACCTCCTCCCTGTCCGCATCAGACATTGCTGTGGAAAATCGTACCGCCCAGTCACTTGGAGGAGGGTCTGGCGGAGGGGGGACGTTTGGCCTGCCTCCTTGTGGTTACCGCTCCTCCCAACTGGGAAGGAGTGAATACAGAGTCACGAACCTCCTCCCTCTTGCTGTCGTGTTGGGGGAGGCGTGACAGAGCATCGGCCAGCGAATTTGACGTCCCCGGGAAATGGTGCAGTGTGAAATTGAATTTGGAGAAGAAATCTGCCCAGCGGAGCTGTTTGGCGTTCAAAGAACGGGGGGAGCGGAGCAGCTCGAGGTTCTTGTGGTCAGTCCAGACCTCGAATGGGACTCGCGCTCCCTCTAACCAGTGGCGCCAAGTAGATAACGCCAAACGGATCGACCCCGCTTCTTTCTCCCAAATGGACCAATTCCGTTCCGTATCATTGAATTTCCTAGACACATAGGCAAGGGGGTGCAATTTACCGTCCTCCCCCTCTTGGAGGATCGCCCCCCCCATAGCGACGTCCGAGGCGTCAACCTGGACAATGAATTTTTTAAGTTCATTGGGGTGGGCCAACACCGGTTCCGAGGTGAAGAGGGTTTTCAACTTGTCAAAAGCCCGTTGGCACTCTGGAGACCATACTAGTTTAGCGCCCGGTCGAGTGCATTCGGGTGGCTTCCCTTTGGTTTTCAGTAAGTCTGTTAAGGGGAGAGCCACCTGGGCAAAGTTCGATAGGAATGACCTATAAAAGTTCGCGAATCCGAGGAAACCCTGGAGTTGCCGTCGTGTTTTGGGAGGTTCCCACCCCACCACATCCTTGATTTTGTCAGGGTCCATCTCAATTCCCCTTTGGGATATGCGGTAGCCCAGGAAAGGGATTTCCGTTTTGTGAAATTCACACTTGGACAGCTTGGCAAACAGTTTATGCTTATGCAACGTTTTGAGTACTTCCCTCACCAGTTTTACATGAGATGCAAGGTCGGGGGAATACAAAAGAATGTCATCAAGGTAAACAAGGACCCCCTTGAACAGGTACTTGTGTAACACCTCGTTAATTAAATTCATGAAGACCCCAGGGGCCCCCTGGAGTCCGAACGGCATAACTAAGTATTCAAACTGTCCGAGAGGTGTGTTAAACGCCGTTTTAAACTCGTCCCCCTCCCGAATCCGGACTCGGAAATAGGCATCTCGGAGGTCAAGTTTTGAGAAAATTTTCCCTCCAGCGACTGCTGCCAACAAGTCTTTTATGAGGGGCATGGGGTAAGCGTTAGTGTTGGATACCGCATTCAAGCCCCGATAATCCGTGCAAAGCCGTAACCCTCCGTCCTTCTTTTTCCTAAAGAGCACGGGGGCTGCGAACGGGGAGGACGCTGGCCGTATGAAACCCCTGCTGAGATTTTTGTCAATGAACTTTCTCAGTTCCACCTTTTCCGAAGGGCTCATGGAATATAGTTTCCCTTTAGGTAGTTTTTGGTTGGGCAGAATTTCGATTGCACAATCAGAGTTTCTGTGGGGGGGTAGTTCATCTGCTTCCTCCTCCCCAAACACAGGGGCTAGGTCTCGGTATTCGGGGGGAATGCTTTCTAGTTCTGCCTCGGCTACCCCAGCCGGCACCGAGAGTTTTCCCTCGATTATGGGCCCCCACTCTGTTTTCCAGACGTGGGACCGGCATTTCTCGGAGATGAAATCTACCTTTCCCTCCCCCCATAGTACGTGAGGATCGTGATCAAAGAACCACGGACTTCCTAAAACCAGGGGGAACCGTGCGGACGGGGTAACTATAAAAGATCTCTCTTCCCAGTGCTGCCCCAGTCCCACCCGCAATGGCACAGTCTCGTATTTGCAAGGTTCCTTCATTGTGGACCCGTCCATTTGGGTAAAAATCAAGGGGTCTTTTAGTTTAAGGACTTTCGCCCCGAGTCCCGTCAGTAGGGTAGGGTTGATCAGGTCTCTCCCACACCCTGAGTCAATGAGAGCCCGTACTCTCACATGGGTCAATAGACCCGGGTCCATTAAAGTCACTGTAAGAAAAAAAGAGAGGGGGTTTTGCTCACCGGGAGTTGCGCCTGGGGTTGTGGGACCTGCTGTTCAGCGCTGTTCACAGCAGGTCCGCCTCGTTTCCCTGTGGCACGACCTCGCCATCGGAGGAGTCGGATGGCTCGCTGAGTGGTTTAGCTTGCAAAGCTTTCGCCCCCTTCGGTCTCGCCACCTGTTTTGGCGTGGATGTGTCGAACTTCTTCTTTGTTCCCTTTTGCGCCCCGGTCGATGCAGACGAGGTCGGGCAGTTCACGGCGAAATGGCCCCCTTCTCCGCATTTGAGGCACAGACCTTGCTTCATCCGGAGTTCTCTTGTCCCGTCCTTCTGCTTTGGGTTCTGGACGGGAGCCTTTCCTCTCGCAGTCGGTGCGTTCCCTCGGGTTGCCAGCGCTGCGGCATCGTCTAGTTTGATGGTCTTCAGCCGGTTTTCCATTGTGATTGCGGCCTGGATCCATCCAGTGAGGGTGTTCGGATCTTGGTTCAGGGTGACCTCACGGCGAACCTCCGGGTTCAGCCCCCATTTGTAAAACTCCAGGAGATTTCCTTCTCCTCGCAGCTTGGCGGCACATCTGCGGAACTCCGCGGTGTAATCTCTCACCGACCTCGCGCCCTGCTTGAGGCTCCGGATTGTTGCTTTTGCTGCTTTAGTTGAGTGCACGTCTTCAAATTGCTCTTTCATAGCCCACATGAAAGAATCAATCTCTCTCAGTTCGCGCCCATCAGCTTGGTGGAGCCCCACGTACCAGTCAGCTGCTGCTCCCTTCAGGTGAGCCGCTATGACGTCGACCATCCGCTCTTCCCTCTGGAACAGGTGGCCCCAAGTTTCGATGAACTTCTCGGCTCGCACCAGGAAGAACGGGAACTTCTCGGGGTCTCCGTCAAAATCCGCGTCCAGGAGCTCCGTAGGCTTAGGAGGCAGGAACCCCCAAGGACGAGGGGGTTGTTGCCCCGGCGGGCCCCGTGGCGCTGGCCCCGCTGGTTGATCCGGTGGTCCGGCTGGCACGTTCCCCGCCCCCTGGTCCGGTGCTGGGCGTTGATCTGGGGGGACTTGTGCCGGCGGCTCTTCCCGTCTCTGTCGTTCACGCTCCTCCCGAATGCCCTCCGCAATCATCTGTGGGATGCGTGCGAGGGACTCATCCAGGAAACGCATCAGGCGGTCTTGGCTTGGCTCCCCGCTCCATCTCCGCCTCACCACGACACTCTCTCGGGGCTCGGAGTCCCTGCCGGTGTCTTCCATGGGTTCGGCGGTAGCCAACTTGCGGACCGACCTCTCGGGGTGGCTCATCCCCATGGATGCTCTTGGGGTCCCGAACCACGCCTCGTGGGTTTCGGTCAGGGGTTTCACCCAGTCCCGTCTGCGTCCCGCTCGGTGGGTCACCCCTCCATAGGCTGCCCCATACGGATCGCCGTAGGGCCCTCCAAAGTCGTACTCCAAACCCCATTGTCCCGGCACGTATGTGTCAGGGGTTTCTTTGGGTACTCCTTTCCCAGGAGGCTTCTTGTCCTTTTCTTCTTCTTCAATCGGGAGAGTGTCTTCTTCTCCATCACTCATTTTGGAGTGGTGGGTTTAGGACCAGTCCCGAAAGTAAATGATGATTCTGAACAAACTGTCAGAAGTCCTAACTTAGTCAGCCAACACCAGACCTTTTTGATGCAAGCAAGGTTAGCGTTTATTAAGCTGCAATAGATAGATCACTGAAACAGGTCTCTTGTTCAGAATGACTTGGTTACAGAAAGCAAGCGGTTATACAGGGGAAGGGGGTGAATGGGGACCCCCCTTCTTCCATACAATGAATAAACATGCGACTGGGAAATCGAAAGTTACTAAGCAAATGAATTTCCCACCGCCCCCATTAACCACAGCTGCTACATCTATGCCAGCGATAGAGAAGCTCGCAACCCCGACTTGCCAAGGTCAGAACGTCCGGGCTGCAAGAGATAGGAAGAATAAAAGCCACATTCCATTCTCACACCCGAGGTGTAAATCAACAACTCCCCGGATTCCAACCTCCCGTCTGTCCCGCCATTAAGGCGCCAAAAGCCCACCTCCCTCCCGTCATCCATCATAGCCCACCTCCCACCCTTCTATCATGGCAGGGCTACCTGACAGTTGTTGCCTTGTTAAACTACCAGTTTGCTTTCATATGTGTACCTGTATTTGTATTTACAGTATTTTCTTTGTCTTTTTTATTTTCTGTGTTACTGAATCATTTAATTAATTTGTATTTATTTTATTTATCCACTTATAACATCCAAGAAAAGATGCTGCCCTTTTGATGAGTCTCTCATGCCATCCCCCAAACAAAGTAAACTTGAGGACTTTTTAAAATGTAATGTTGACTAATAATAGGTCTCAAGTTCTGCAAGAGAGCACTGAGGATCACCTGTTTATGGAAAATGAGGGCAATTTGGCAGGATACCATAATCCTTTGGACTCTGACCCACTTATTAAAGATGCCCCCTTCGGATGGATTTTGTGAGCTAGCTGAACTTTTTCAGGAGGCTAATGGGGACACCTCTATTTTAGATATTTTATCATCACAGACTTATTTGATTGCTGAGACATTGCAGAAAATTTATGCGAAAATAGATACCCTAACCACTTTAACCAAACAAGAATATCTCAGAATTTATCAACTCTTACTAACCAGGAGAGAGACATGAGAGGTCTTTCTGAGCCAGGTATACTACCCAGGAACAATGGTCTGTTATGCGGAGACAGCTTACTGCAGAGAATCTGAGAATCTTGACTTTGGCTTTGTGTGCCTACCGTCTGCACCATTCTTTTTTCCACAGTGTATTTATTCTATATTCTGTGTATTTATTCAGCAGCTCCAACCAAAACCCACAGTTTTTCTTAATTGGGGTGGGAACGCCACTTGTGACATGTGGGGTGTGGCATCCAAATGTTTTGGGGTTTTTTTTAACTTACGCAATTGCCCTATTGC
The DNA here is from genome assembly GCA_029375565.1 of Gekko gecko. Classification (NCBI taxonomy): domain Eukaryota; kingdom Metazoa; phylum Chordata; class Lepidosauria; order Squamata; family Gekkonidae; genus Gekko; species Gekko gecko. The sequence continues at coordinate 41,264,816 of JAPDNY010000009.1, forward strand.
AGCTGCTCAGTAGTGTCAAGTAAGCACCTTCCATTTAAATCCTTGTGGTTCAGGTCCTGGAATGAAAGAGAACACAAAAGAACTCAGGCCAATTTTTTTAAAAAAATCTGCAATTGACCAAACTAATTTGTGAAACTGACTAGAGCAGCTGGGAAGCTCCCTTTTCTTATCGCCACGCTCTAGTGGATTTTCTGTTGTGTTACTAGCCACTGTGAAAAATGGAAAAGACTTACCACCCTCTGCCCTCCCCAACATGACCCAACACCAGTCTTTCCTTCCTTCCCCCTCCCCTCCCTTACAGAGCTTGGGAAGAGGCTTCTCAGAGACCTGCCAGAGAAGCAAGTTTTTCCCCTGTAATTTCCCCCCAGTAATCCAATATTAGCGAAAGTCTCATTTTGCTAGACTCATGCCGCTTGTAAAAAAAAATAAAATAAAATATAAAACAATGAGGCAGATTGCATTCAAAGAGTTTTTGTTGATGGTTCCTCATCCTCTTGGATTTTACTTGTGTTAAAAATTATGTATACAAAATAATGTACACATCTAGACAGTCACTAAAATTATATTTTCATATCTGTTGGTTATCTACAAATATTCCAGAGGTCTGATAAAGAAAATTATATCTTGATACGGTGTATGTTTATTTATTTATTTATTCAATTTATACCCTGCCCTCCCCGCTGAGGCAGGCTTTTGGAAGGATAACTTTTTCAGTTACGTATTGAACTACAGGAAACCATACTTCAATAAATTTCATGGCAGAATCATTTACTTTAGTATAATCAACTCTGAGATTTTACTCAGGATAAAGTAGTCCCAAAGCTGAGCTTGCTATTGCTCAATCATAGGTATTTTCTTATCTTTCCACATAGCTGCCAATGTGATTCTGGCTATAGCTAACAATATTGATATTAATTTCATTTTACTTTTATCTTTTAAAGGTTGCTTCCAGAAATCAAATAGAAACAGTTCTGGTATTAAAGGTAAGTCAGGATTTGGTTTTTGTTTAATGTGTTGAACAATATCTTTCCAGTACAATTGTATTAATTCACAGGTCCACCAACAGTTGACAGAGTCTGCCTGGTGACCTCAATTTTTGTAACCATTTGGTTTATAATTTTTATTTATTTTATGTAACTGACTTGGCATAAGGTACCATCTTGTTTGCATTTCGAATAATTGAAATTTTATATTAAAAATAGCTGAGTGAGAGCTGGGAGAATTCCAAGTCCACTCCCATTCATCCCCTTCTAAATTATTTTGACAATCTATTGTCCATCAAGATTGATAATTTGTAAGTATCATTGTTCATATGCAACAGCTTCAAGCTCAATTAAAAATAGACAATTAAATATAAGTTATGGAAGTGCATCTAATGCATTAAAACAAAATAAGTTGGTAGTGGTAAAGGAAACTTGTAAGACTGCTGACCGCCCAAAAGAAGATAGACCTGTTGAATTAGGGAAGTCTCCATCAGGCACAAATAAAACCAACTTTCTACATTTCCGTAAAAGAAGGGGAGGAATTATCCCCTATTTAAAGAAAAAACTCCTAAGAGATACCTTCCCCATATATGACAATCAACCTTCAGCCCCTGTTCCCCTTGAACCAAAAACCCAGATACAGCCTAAGAATGGTAGTGCTGTAACATTTGTCCTAAATATTGAACAATGCAAGAATTTACAACCAAGCAAGGCAAATCAGTACAATATATTGAGTTGGAACCAATATTCCCTCTCAGCTCCACAGTGTTGTGAGCAAAAATTCTACCTCATGAGTGAAAAAGCTAGTAGTGTTGTGAGGACGTCTACATTTGACTATTGCATAAATTACTTTAGAAGATTATTTCCATAACCTTGTAAAAATCTCAGAATTGGTTCTTTTAAACTATATTTAATATATTTTATATTTTAAGAATAATTTAAACATTATAAGAGAAAACAGAATCAAGTCAAATTCCATTATACAAAATGTTATCCTCTACCAGACCTCCAGAGAACAGGTCTCCCTGCCCCTTTCTACTATATTGGTAGACCAGGCCTCTGGAGAACAGGTCTATGCACCCCAGCCCACTATATTGGTAGACTGGGGCCTCCAGAAAACAGATATACCCACCCCAGTCCATTATATTGGTAGACCTGGCCTCTGGAGAACAGGTCTACCTACCCCAGTCCACTATATCGGTAGACCTGGCCTCCGGAGAACAGGTCTACCCATCCCAGTCCATTGTATTGGTAGACTCAGCCTCTGGAAAACAGCTCTGCCCACCCCTGTCCACTGTAATGGTAGACCTGGCCTCTGGAAAGCAGGTCCACCCACCCCAGTCCGCTATATTGGTAGACCTGGGCTTGGACTGTCACCTTGCACTGACCCTTAAAAAACATATCAGAATTTAGCGGAGAAAAACTCTTGCAGTCTACTTTGGAGGGTTGTCGTGAAATATGACAACCAGCATTACAGGTCCAGTATAACAAAGGTGGAAAAAACAATAACTGTCAGAACCCTGCCTAACCTATCAAACTGGAAGTTGCTTAGATGCTATCACCCTGTCCAAACTACTTATTTATTCAAATACTTATATCCCACTCTTCTGTGACTCAAGGCAGCTTACAAATCATACTGAAAAGAATAATAGGGGTGTGGGGGGGGAATGGTGATTCTGGCTCAGTTATAGCCTATGGGGACCATTATAGTCAATTGATCTGGAGATATCTGGGAAAACTGATCTGGAGGTATCTGGGGCTCTGGGGGAGCTGTTTTTGAGGTAGAGGCACTAAATTTGCAGCATAGCTGCTGGTGACTCTCCTCAAAAAAACCCCAACTTTCAAAAAGATTGGACCAGATGGTCCAATTCTATGGGCCCCAGAAGGAAGCACCCCAACCCTTCATTGTTTCCTATGAAATGGAAAAAATCTTGTGAGTTGAAGCTAAAATGCTCTGAGCAGCTCTCTGAAATGCTGTGCACCAGCACCCCCTAGCACAGCTTAGAGGGAACTGTGGTTGGAACATAGCCAGTTGGAATAATAAAAGTCAGATGCCACATGTTATTTCATTTCTAACCCAATATGATATTATTTTACTTCAAGACATATGGATTTTAAATGAAGTTGCTCTTCCTGGTTATTTTTCATTCACCAGGAAAGCTTCCTTAGGGAACAGGGGAGGGAGACCAAGGGCTGGATTAGCATGTCTAATCTCCACGGCATTAAATATTACCTCAGATGAAGTCTTGATTTCTTATTGCTCAGCCTGCCCACACTGGAGAGTGACACCTTCTACCTTCCCGTGCTCCACACTGAAGAATTCTCCTCAGACTTCAGACAAAAGGGAGAGAAGGGGGTTCTCCATACCCACGTCCTTCTCCTCCCTGTCAGCAATCATCACCCTTGGCATGGACAACTGTGTATTCTCTCCCTTGGCCTGTCACGGAGCTTCCTTTTATAGCTCTCTGCTCCCCCATTTACTTCCCACCCTTAAGCCATCCCATTGGCATTGGGTCCTGCCTGTCAGGGTTGGGCTTTGGGCCATTGGTCATCCCCCTTGCTCTGGACCATGTGCCTACTTCGTCCTAATTAACCCAACTCTCTGTGTGGGGCAAGTTCACCCAGATTGGCATAACACTGGGGTAGGCAGGGCTGGGCTACCTGATCTTGCAGCACACCCATTTTTCCAGCTGGGTAAGGCAGAGACCCTCAATATTGTCAAGCATCATCTCACCAAGCTCAATTACAACAGCAAGGTAATTTGTGCTCATAGAATTTGTTTGATCCAATTCTTTGGCATTTTACCACCTCAGTCCTTGCTGTCCTAACCAATATATCTAAGAGTTCCTCATTGTGCTAGGGCATTTGCTCTACCTCATCTCGACACTAACCCTTCTGAAGTATCATATGGGAAGTTTTGTAATAGTCCATATTCAGATTGTCTTTGTCCTTGTGGCATGGGTAAAACTAATACTTTATCTCATAAAATTCTGGAATGTTCCTTTTATACTGTTTTAGAAACCAGTAGATTTTACCTCTTTTATCACATTTATCATTCAGTAATTTTCAAAGGGATGTTATTCCCTATCTGATGCTAGACAGTGACCCAGATATAAACTTATCGGTTGCTAAATTCCTGTTTATCATATCTTCCTTCGGAAACTGAGTGCTCTCTTAGTCATTGCTCAATATCTATTGATTAGAGGAGCACTGGAAAGAAAAGGAAAGTATGTATATCTCCTGAAGAGTAAACCAAGAGAACTAACCTTTTAAATTTTACATTGTGGGCAGAAAGGCTGGGTATAAGTTATATAAATAAACAAATATATATATGCTTCACTGATCGTTGTTCTCTGTCTTTAAACTCATACATGGTAACTGTATCATTTTCCTACTGACTGTTCCCAGCATAAGCTGTGTTGTACGACTGCAAATAGTTCCAAGCCTCTTTGCAAAATGTCATTTAACCCCTTAAAAGGGAGAACATAATTTCATTTGTAAATTGTGCCAACCTCTTGACTTGTATCTAGTTATAACCAAAAAAGTACTCCAGTATACATCTGGTTTGTTGTTGTTCAGTTGCACAGTCGAGTCTGACTCTTCAGACTCTGGTAAAGGTAAAGGTAAAGTTTCCTTTGCTCAAAAGCCAGTCGAATCCAACTCTAGGGTTGTGGTGCTCATCTCCATTTCAAAGCCGAAGAGCCAGCGCTGTCCAAAGACGTTTCCATGATCATGTGGCCAGCATGACTAAACACCAAGGTGCACGGAACACTGTTACCTTCCCACCAAAGTGGTACCTATTTATCTACTTGCAATTTCTTGCTTTTGAACTGCTAGGCTGGCAGGAGCTGGAACTAGAGACAGGAGCTCACCCCGTCATGCAGCACTCTTGGGTCTCGAACTGCTGAACTACTAACCTTCCACAGCCTGCAGTTCAGTGTCTTAACCACTTGAGCCACTGCAGACTCTGGTAGCCTCACATATATCAGTATACCTACTTTTCCAATTGATTTAGTGAATTTAGTTGAAAGGGGATAGTGACAAAAGCAAACGATGTCCATATCATGCTATGCAATTTACATGAAATTCCAAATCCTCATCCTTCACAGAAACCAAGGAAATTGAATATGCTGTTGCTTATTACTTTGGTTGTAAAAGCAGTAATAAAACAACTTATTGTAATGCTTTTCTTTCATTACTTAACTAGCCAATCTGCCAGTCATTCAGCTGCAGGGCTTAAGTTAGGGAGAGAAGAGAATTTATCTTTACTGATGGTTCTTTTATGGCTCTTTACTTTACTTGTGGATGTAATTTCTTCACAGGCACTTAAGGACAGTTGCCTCCCAACCTAGGTTGGAGCTCTATATCTACTGAAGCAAGCTTCTGTCTTCTTAACAGATTAGATGCTTAAGAAAGGGGCTTCTTTTCTGGAACCCAGTCCAACTGCCTGGAATACATAATTTTTTTGTAAAGCTGTTGGTTGCCTCTCCTTGCCAAATAGCTCATCAGCAGGATTCTGAGATTTTGAGGGAATGTTTTTCACCATATTACCTAGCTTAAATATTGTGATCAGTGAACCAGTCTCTGTTCTTTGTCCTTTGCTTCTGGGAAGCAAGGTCACAAACATGACTTTGTTAGCTGTACCACCACAGATCTGGAATAGCCTCTTTTATTTATTTATTTTTAGGCAGCAAACAGAACACCTGCTACCATTCTTTTCTTCAAAGCATGAAGCATATTGCATATTGTGCTCAGACGTCTGTTTTTTTACATCATTTTGTTTTGTACTCTTAACAGTTGTACACTGCCTAGTGTATTTTTTAAGTAGAAAGCTGTCTTATACACTTTAAATAAATAATAATAACTGGGAATTGTCATACAAAGTCAAAATATGGTGCTTATTTATACAAATGAATTGGTATCAGGGTATGATTAAAGTTTGGGTTTGAATCAGTAAAGCTGATGGATGTATAAACAAATATACATTTCCAAGATAAGACGTGTAACTGCAAATGGATATTGTTTCAAAATTATTTTTCTGGAACTGAAAAGACATTACTAATAAGCATTCTTAGGAGTCTGGCTTTCTGACAGATTATGGAATTATAGAATTATATTCTTTGCTAACCTCAACCCTATCTTGGATTTAAAAAGTGTTTCATACATAAGAAATTTTCTCTATTGAATGTGATGAACAATTTCAACTGGAAAAATTCTTGAAAATTAACCTCCTTGAACTCATTTATTGAATATTTCATTTAATGCATTGTTCGGCTTCCATAGCAGAACAATCATTGCTATTGTTCCTGTTGCTGGATTGTACAAAGTAATCAGAATTGTAGATTGCTGGAGAAGGATCCTCATCTTATTGAATTCTGGTTTTTGCTGTTTTTATAGGGCATTTTAATGGGGGGGTTTACCACAGTGGGGGATTTTGAGGGCCTTACTGGTAGCTCTGTCAAAGAGTTATTTGGAGCTTGGAATAATGGACTCTTTAAGCCTTCAGACAGATTTGCTCTCTATTTCGATCTTCCTGCCTCTCAGAAGGTTCTGATTCCTTGGTTCTTCAGGGAGCTGGGGAAGCTGAAGAGAATCGGGAGGTGAATTAAACAATGGTGGTAGAAAACATGTGCCATTTCAAACAGAGCACTGGAATTGGCAGCAGCAAGAAATAATTAAAAAGCTTTTTTTCTCTACCACCATCATTTCATCTCAATCATGCACAACTCAATTGATTAACGTGATTAGGAATCTGATGACTCCTAGGCCAGGGTCCAAAACTGATAGTGAATTGGCAATTAGCAGTGATGGTTTTGCCTGCTTCTTTGCTCATCGAATCTCTCTGATCCAGTCTTATTTAGACAATAATTTGAAGACAGTCGTGTTACCAGAGATTTAAGAAGCACCATCTGTTCAAGTTTGTATGAATACTTTGGGATTGATATCCTTGCCTCTGGCTCACTAGATTCTTGTTCTAGTCTTGTAAATTTGTCCTGGTTTACTGTTTTAAGTTTGTAAAGGAGGTCATGATGCTTCCTTTGAATATTGTAAATGCATTCCTGGTTGAGGGAATTTTTGCAAAATCCCTTAAGGAGGCTGCCATTGAACCACTGTAGAATATCCTTCTTCAGATAAACAGGTTTTGACCAATGATGGAGACCCCATCTACCCTTTCTAGACAAAGTAATTGAACAGGTGGGAATAGAACAACTACAGGGGTTTCTGGATGACACATCTTCTCATGATGCATCTGGCTTCAGGTTGGGCATGGTAAAGTTGAGCATAGGTATAACGGACCCCTGCTGCTTCTTTTTCTTTGAGGCATAATTTCTTGCCCAAACACTAAATAGCTGTTCCCCACTCTGTCTGAGCAGCTCCTTGGTAATGTGGTAATAAACAGTTTACGACTTTCGGAGAGTCCCACCCTGAGGTACAGAATATATATGGCTTTTGCCCAGGCCAGAGATTTATTGTAGCTAAGCAGGAGTCCTCTTATAATTCCCTTTGTAAATGGCATTTGACACGAAGTAAAGTTCAAACAGGAATGCTGATTTTATTGAACAGACACAATTGGGTTAAGAATAGGCAAGAGACAAGAAACTGAGGTGAAGTTATTGTTTATACAAATTGTAATAATATTTTGAACAGGCAACAGAATATAGTTGAAGCTCTTCTTAGAGACTCATTTTTTAACTATGAGAGGTTTGTTTGCCTTGGAGATTTCTTTCAGCAACGAAGTTTCATATAATTTGCTTAGTTTCCTGGAAGTTAGTACTTTCTTCCTGTATTTAAATACCTTCCTTGCAATATTCCCTCTAAGCTGAGTTAGAGCTCACGCGTTTTTGTCTTAGCTCAGGAAGGAGGGCTCCAGAACAAACCAATTTATGCAGTAGCCAAATTGCTTGACCATAATTTTAATGCCAGTAGCTCACAAAATAGAATTTTTGCTCACAAGACTCCACAGCTTAGAGGGAGCATTGCTCCCTTGTGTGATTACAGCTTTCCTTTTGACTCTTGAGGAGTCTAAGACAATTTCCCTTTTTACACAAACCAAGGGTCTCTTCTGAGTTGAACTCACTGAATAACTGAGTAAGAAATATCCTCCTCTTTCTAAGACCAATAATCCTTTTCTGTTTGGCTAGACTAGCAGTCTTGAACCTACTGTCTCTTCTGTCAAACCTAACCCCCAATTCTGGAGACTGTGAATAAATGGAATTCAGCTAGCGCTGACACTTAGACTTTAAGTTCTAATTTCTGAACTTTTCTTCAGATGTAATGGTACACAGTAAAGGCAAGGAGTTGTGTCCCTTTACTTCCTAACTGAACTTGTCCATTTCTGTCAGACCAATGCACACATTCCACCTGTCTATCTTCTGACACACCAGAGAAGAAACAAGATGAAAAAGACCCTTTTCCTCATTAACTGTTTTTAAAGCTCTCCTCATCTGGTGCTGATCAGACAGAAGGGGGGTGCATGCAGGCAGTAGCCTGTCAATCAACCTGTGCTTTATGGTGAGGCATTAACCCTTAATGTCCCAGCTCTCTGAAAAGAAGAGGAGATTGGATTTATACCCTGCCCTTCACTACCCAAAGGAGTCTCAGAGTGGCTTACAAACTCCTTTCCCTTCCCCTCCCCACAACAAACACCCTGTGAGGTAGGTGGGGCTGAGAGAGCTCTGACAGAAACTGCTCTTTTTCAAGAACAACTGTGACAGAACCATGGCTTACCCAAGGTCATCCAGCAGGTGCAAGTGGAGGAGTGGGGAATCAAATCTGGTTCTCCCAGATTAGAGTCCATGCACTTAACCACTGCACCAAGCTGGCTGTCTGAATTTGATGCACTAAGCAGCCTGTTTTTGGAGGTCAGTATGTCACAGTAGGCTTTTAAATCCGTACACTACTTTGAGCCATGTATCGTTAAAAGGCAGTCAACAAAGGAAAAGAAATTTTAAAATTAAGGATTAGTGTTATCGCCAATGCTTTTTAAATATGTGTGCCCATCAGTCTCATCAGTTAAATTATTTGAAACTTCGTAGTTGTGTATGATCAGCATTTCTTTTCAAATAGCCTCTTGAAGTGGCTGCTACAGTCCTGGGCTGGTGTTTGGTTGCCATATATAAAGGCGCTGAGGGAGAACAAGCTAAAACTGAATCTAGATGAGATGTAGATGACAAAGGTTGCTAAGGCTGATATTCTGAAAACAATTTTGCTGCCTACTTTGAATCGCATGTGTTTTTATTTTGGTGGCTGGATTAAAAGCTTGAGTGATTTCTGATCCAGCATTCTTGCTAGAGAAGCAGGTTGATGAAGAGTGCATATCCCCCAGCTACCTTAGCTACAAAAGCCATTTTCCCTTCTAGCCTTAGTTAGGCTTATCAACCACAAGAGGAGCCTGAAGTTCTCTCAGAATTACAATTGATTTCCAGACTACAGAGATCAATTCCCACAGAAGAAATTGTAGCTTGGGGGAGGGGACAATTATCTCTGCTGAGCTCCCTCCCCTCCCTAAATTCTAGCATCCCTGTCACTGCCCCAAAATCTCCAAGAATTTCCCAAGTCATATATAAAGTACTGAGGCTGATGCACTGGAGAGTGATTTCAGCTCAAACTTTATTTAGTTACAGGCAGAACTTGAGATGAATTAACCTGGCTCACAGGCCGGTTTATACCCTGTAGCCAAACCACACCCAACACACACCCTCCCGTGATACGCTATTTACAGTGCACTCAAGTCCCATAGGTCCCTTCTGGATCCTAGCCCTCTAATAAGTGTGTGCTAGGATCCATTTGGGCTATTGTCTTTCTGGGCAAAGCTTGGGCCCTTCGCCTAGCCACATGTGGACCCGACTACGTGCGGCTCCAACCACGTGTGCAGTCTCACTGGGTACACAACACCCCTCCCTCTTCATCCAAGTTACCCCAGCATACATAGTCTTTTAAGTACATGGGCCTCTTATACTCCCGTGTGGATCGGTGGACGTCTGGAGCTGGGGCTGGGCTCACCGGCCCCATTCCTGTTGGCTCCGGGATGGTGCCTTTGCTGCTGGGGTTGGAGCTTGGGCTGGTGTGCTGCTGGGCTCTAGGTCACTCATTGGTTCTGAGTTGCCGCTGTCCACCCCTCCAGGAATAGCACTGGTCCCTGGATGCAGGGGATCAATAGCTTCTGGTTCCCTGGGGGAGATGTCATCATTGTCTGTGCCTTAAGCAGGATGTGGTGGTGTAATTGGTTGATGTGCCACTTCCATAGCTGGCCGTCTTCACAGGACACTTCATATGAAAGAGGTCCGGTCACCCAAACCACCCTGGCCAGAAACCAGATGGGACCCCAGCTGTAGTTTTGGGTGTAGACCAGGGCCTCTGGGAAGAAACCTCTTGGTGCCATCTGGTCTTCTGGGACTAGTGCTGTGGTCTGGAGCCCGGTCCAGATGAAGGTGGTTGAGGCGGGTCATCATACGGCGACCTATGAGCAGTTCTGCAGGACTACAGCCAGTGGTGGGGTGAGGGGTCGTGCGCTGGCTGAACAGGAAGGCTGTCAGCTTGTAGTCCCAGTCTCCCGGGTCCATGCGGTGCAGTGCCTCTTTAGTTGTCCAGACCATGCACTCCGCTTGACTGTTGGTAGCGGGGTGGAAGGGAGTGGAATGGATGTGCCTAATACTGTAGTACTGCACAAACTCCTGGAACTCTGAAGAGGTAAAGGTGGTACCATTGTCCATTACTAGTGAGTCTGGTATGCCATGTGAGCTGAAGATCCACCACATCGCTTGGATGGCAGATCTGGATGAGGTTGATGGGACTGGTGTCACTCCCAGGCATTTTGTGTAGGCATCGACTAGAATAAAGAAGATCTGGCCCTGGAAGGGCCCTGCAAAGTCCAGGTGGAGCCTGGCCCACGGCTTGTGAGATGACTCCCAGGGTCACACCAGTGCTTTTGGGGGCTCTGGGCGTAACTCCTGGCACTTCTGACATCACTTAACCATGTCCTCAACCTTGCTGTCCAGCCCTGGCCCCCATACATAGCTCCAGGCCAGAGCTTTCATTCTCACTATTCTGGGGTGGTGTTTGTGCAAGGCGGTGAACATACAGCTTTGCAGGGGCGTGGTATCACCACCCAACTTCCCCGCAACAAACACCCTTTGTGGGAAGACAACTCGTCTTGGGCTGAAAATGCCATGAACCCAGGACCCACTGGGCTGGCAGGCCACTCCCTCCTCACCCAGTTGAGGACCTGGGAGAGGATGCAGTCCCAGGCTGAGTGGCATGACACTTCCCCCAGCTGGACTGGGTAATCAGGCAGGTCCTCCAGCAGGGCAATGCGGTGGGCTAGCAAGGGGTCAGGGTCAGAGGAGGGCAGCAGGAGGTGGGTTGAGGCATCTGTGTGTCCTATCGCTTTACCGGGGCGGTGAAGCAGCGCATACTGGTATCCCACAAGGAAAACAGACCAGCGGAGCACCCAGGGAGACAAGATCTGGGGAGCTAGCAAACTCAGTAGGGGCTTGTGGTTGGTAACAATCGTGAATGGCCGGCCATACAGGAAGTCGTGAAATTTCTTCACACTGGCAACAATCCCAAGGGCCTCCTTGTTGATCTGCCCATAGTTGCACTCTGCAGTCAACAGTGTCCTGGAGTAATAGGCCACTAGAACCTCATGGCCATCCACCAACCAGTGCCCCAAGATGGCCCCCACCCCATAGGGAGAAGCATCACAAGCTAAAACCACGGGCAGGGACTCATCAAAATGGGTGAGGACATCGTTAGAGACCAACAGTTCTTTAACCGCCCGGAAAGCGGCGGTATGTTTAGGACCCCAGACCCCAGGCACGTGCTTGTCAAGCAGCCGGTGGAGGGTTTTGGCGATGGTGGCTTTAGGGGGCAAGAAGCAGTGGTAAAAATTTATTAGTCCCGGGAAAGCCTGTAACTCTGCCTTAGAAGAGGATATGGGTGCATCACTGATGGCACGGACTTTATCTCATGTAGGGTGAATCCCCTGGGCATCCACCACAAACCCAGGAATTCCACCCACAGCACCCCCAGAAGGCACTTCTCCACCTTCAGCCCGGTGGTGGTAAAGCACTCAAGCACTGACCAGAGTCACTCAGCAAGTGTCTTGGAGTCCGGGGCCACGATCAGAACATCATAGAAAAATGGCTGGACTCCTGGAATGCCTTTGAGAAGACAATCCATCAAGTTTTGGAAGATTCCAGGTGCCACACTCACCCCAAATTACAACCGCCGCACTTGAAAAGCCCCCTGTGCGTTACTATTGTTTGGTCCACAGTGGTGGTATCGTCCACCGGCAGCTGCTGATAGGCCTAGGCCAAATCCAGCTTGCCAAAAACCCTTGCCCCAGCAAGGAGGCCAACACATGACTGATCGCTGGTATCGGGTACGCGTGGTCTTGCAGTGCCTTGTTAATGGTCCACTTATAATTGGCACAAATCCTGACGTCCCCATTGGGCTTCACCGGGGTCACTATGGGAGTTTCCCAGCGGGCGTGTAGCACTGGCTCCAGCACTCCCTGCTCTACCAGGCGGTCCAGTTTGGCCTCTATCTTGGGGTGCAGGGCTAATAGGGGCCGCCTGGCCTTCATTCTGATGGGCCGTACAGCGGGATCAAGTTCCAGGGAAACCGGGGTACTGGAGTAGCGGCCAAGCATACTGTCAAAGACTGCTGGAAACTCCTCACAGACTGAATTAAAGTCCTGAGGCTGTATGGAGCTGACGCCCATCACCTCAAATCCCAGGGGTCCAAACCAAGCCAGTCCCAGCAAATTTGTGAGTTTCCCTTCCACCACCAGCAATTCTAAAGGGCTGTCAAAGTCTCTGAACTGCATCCTGAGTTTGCCCCAGCCCTTGATAGCCATGGGGTTCCTTCAAAAATCCCAAAGGGACAGACCCCGCAGCTGCTTCAGGAGGGGTCCCCCCTGGGGACAGAGTTTCTATAAGGTCTCTGTGGAAATTATAGCAAATGAGGAGCCTGTGTCCAGTTCCATGCAGCAGGGGGACCCCTCTATTAATACAGTAATGTGCATTTTGTTAGGGGCATCTGGGGGCAAATTCATTACCTGGTACTGGTGCATGTGCAGGTCCAGGTCCTCTTGGTGAGTGGACTTTGTCCTCCAGTTACCATGGGATCAGCAGGCCCAGGTGATGTGGCCTTGCTTTCCACGTTTGGCAGACGGCATCACGGAAGTGGCACGTTTTGCGCTTGTGTGAGTCCCCGCAGCTGGCACAGGATGCTGGGGATGCTGGTTTCCTTTGATGTGTGGTGGCCCCCAGCCTGGGGTTGGTGATTTCTGCAGCTGGGATGGCGAACTTGTCAGACCTCCTCTTTGTCCAAATGGTCGGATGCAGCAGCTGGGAACATGTGGTGTGTTGAAGATGATGAAGATGGTGGACGGTTGCGATATGAGCCCTCGAATGAGGTGGCCATTTGGAGAGCTCCATCTATCTTGAGGTTGGTGGTGCCTACCAGTTAGTGGCAGAGTTTGGCGTCCCTCAGCCCCCATATGAATTGAGTCAGGATGTTTTCTTCCATTTTCGTGAACCCATCGCTTGTTGGTGGAGCTCGGCCATGAATGCGGAGGCCATTTCGCTGGGCTTCTAGAGACACACTTGGAAGTCTATGTGCTTGACCAGCACAGTGGGCTTCAGCACATAGTACTTCATTAAGATCACAATGATCTCATTGTAGGTGTTTTCCATTAGTGGCTTGGGTGCCATGAGGCCCTTGGCCAGACAAATGGTGGCCACTCCACATGTGCTGAGGAGTAGGGCCTGTTTCTTGTTGGCATCAGTGACCTCATGGTAGGTGAAGAAGCTGGTGAGCTGGTCTACATGATTCCCAGAACTTGGGGTGTGTGGGGTCAAAGCCTTCGAGGTGTCCGGGATCAACAGCCATGATTCTCGAGCAAAGCAGGGAGCTGTGTCCTGGGTAGCAGTGCACATTGTGGTGCTGCTTGGGAGCAGGGCACAGCACGGCAGCTTCCTTGGGATCATTGCTCGGTGCCGTGCTGGATGAAGAGTCAAGCTCGCTCATCAGGATCCCACCTTCGTTGCCAGTATAAAGTACTGAGGCTGATACATTGGAGAGTGATTTCAGCTCATATTTTATTTAGTTACAGGCAGATCCTGAGATGAACTAATCCATCTCGCAGACTGGTTTATATCCCTGTAGCCAAACCACACCCAACACACACACACTCTCGTGATACACTATTTACAGTGCACTCAAGTCCCATAGGTCCCTTCTCGGTGTGTGCTAGGATCCATTTGGGCTATTGTCTTTCTGTGCGAAGCTTGGGCCCTTCGCCTGGCCACATGTGGACCCGACCATGTGTGCAGTCACGCTGGGTACACAACATCATATATTTCCTGTCCCAACCTGTTCAACAACTACATTCCTCCCAGCAACATTTCTTTTGTGGTACCGTCATGTAGGCTGGTGAAAACTGCTTTAGCCTGGTTGTGGGCTTTGTCCATAGAGAAAAGCACAGCCCTCTGGAATGATGTTACAGAGGAGGTTATTATTACCGTCTTCTCTGCTGGCCTTCAGTAAGTCTGCAAGACAAAGCTCTTTAGATGAACCTCTGATGAGAGCAAAAGGTAGTGTGGTGGACCATCTGACTTTTCTGTTGTTAATATAGTGACATGTGTGATGTTGCTTCTAATTGTATGCTTTTTATTATTTTTATTGCATGGATTGTTCAAGCCATCTTTGGTACATCAATGAAGGAGAACTTGTGAATAATGCATCTGAATATAACCTTTGATTTTATTACATAGGTATATTGCTTATGATCACACTACAGAATGGAATCTGGAATCAGACTATATACACACTTAACCATGGTTCTATTTACTTATTTGTTGAAAATTACACAAAGATTTTGAACCCTTATAAGTGGTAAAATTAAAAGACACCAATTGCTTGGGTAAGGATGGAAGGCAAGTAGACCAATAACGGAACAGAATAAGACGCGTGACTGCTGCAACCCAGTCTTCATTATCTCTGGATAAAGACCTGGCAACTTAGTTAATACTAAAAGAAAGGCATTTAGAGTCTATGGATTCAGGGATGCAGATAATTTAATCCTACTCAGTAACCTTATAACCACATAGCTCGAACATATGATTTTTTTTTCCTGTTTAATAAATATTATCCAGTCATGTGTTAAAAGTTAAATACATGTTTACTAATTTGGGATGTGGGACTTTTGCTAAGTGTCCTTTCCTGGACCTGTATCCTAATATTATCCATTATCTGAATCAGGTCAACATTCGGTACTCTTTCACGTATAATAAAGATTACTTTTATTAGACACAATTGTGTTTCCTTCAGGGCTGACTGATAAGAAATCCAGTTGCTCAGCAACTAATTTAACATTATTGATATTTTGTCCAAGTGAGAAAATGGCACGTCTTTATTATTTGCTGTCAGTCTCTATGAGCTAATTACTGGGTCGTACTCTTTGTTGATCAGGATCTCAAAACTGTCTGTGTGCTGTATGCTGTGTGCTGTATGTCAGACTTGAAGATTTTTTTTCAAGAAACGTTTGATTTTTCTCCCTTCCTCTCTCTCAACCCCCCCCCCCAACTCTGCTTAGAAAAGAGCTGGCAGTTTATTTTGGAGCTGTCTTTTTTGCTCAAGACTGAAGCCCATGCTGTTTGGCCCTGGCTCGTCACTCTGGAGTTACTGCTTTTTACTGCTTTAGTACTTCTTATGAATGATGTGTGCTGATGAATAAAACTGTGTAATTATGTTCAATACCACTGGAAGTGCTGGGAAGATAAAACTCAGCTAAGACCAGACACAAATGTGGAGTGCTCAATAGCTATCCTAGGAACTTGGCTTCGTGTATTTCATTTAATTGCTTCTGCACTTCACTATACTAAGAAATTCTCATAAGTATGGTCCTCAATTATAACAAGCTCTTCAGCGTAATTTGATTTATTCCAACCACCTCTGGAGGGCTGAAGGAAACAGGACTGTGGATTGGTAATTGTACTTGGCAGCTGCAAGTCCTGACTGTGCTCAGGCCCACTACCTCATCCCAAGCTCACCTACCGGCAGATCAGTCTCCAGAACATTACCTAGACAACAATTCCCTGAACTTCTCTGGGGTGTCATTTGTTCAGACAGTGCACATCTTCAAGCCTACTCCGGGGAGCAGCTCTAACTGGACACCAAAAAAAATCCTAATGTCATAATCAATGAACTATGTGCAGAATGTCTTTGCTGGCATTTGGGAAGCAAATGAGAAACAGGACCTTTTGTTCCCAAAGCATCATTTGAATACAATTATTTTAATATAGAATCATCAATCTTGTCTATCATCAATCTTGTCTACTGAGAGCCAGTTTGGTGTAGGGTTTAAGAGGACGGACTCTAATCTGGGAGAACTGGGTTTGATTCCCTGTTCCTCCACATGCAGCTGCTGGTGTAACCTTGGGTCAGTTACAAGTTCTTTCAGAGCTGTTCTCTCAGGAACAGTTCTTGAAAGAGCACTCTGAGCCCCACCGACCCCACAGGGTGTCTGTTGTGGGGAAGGAAAGGGAAAGGAGATTGTAAGCTGCTCTGAGACTCCTTTGGGTAGTGAAGGGCAGGGTATAAAACCAGTCTCCCTCTTCTTCTTCTTCTTCTTCTTCTTCTTCTTCTTCTTCTTCTTCTTCTTCTTCTTCTTCTTCTTCTTCTTCTTCTTCTTTTATATTTTTCAGCTTCCTTCTCAGATGGGAAGAAAGAAAGATGAACAAGAGACACAAGAATGGTCCATCTATTCCACAGCTGTGTTTCTGACAGCAGCCCACCGAATACCTCTGGGAAGCCAACAGAGTTTGAAGGCAAACACTCTTCTCTGCCATTTGTCCTCCAGCATTCGATATTCAGATGGAAAAGGGGTTGTGCACAAAAAATGCTGATAAGAACAGTTAATTGACAATCAGGAACTGAGAGTTACATGAATCAAGGAAGGATTGTATTTCGAAATAGGAGAGAGAGGGAGAGATTAAAAATGTGAGTTTCTTGAATGTCCTGTCCTCAATGGATGTGAATAGAACCTCCGAACACAACCATAAACACATGGGCTTCCAGGTGGGCAGCAGGCTGCAATGCTGGTGCCATCATTTCACTGGAACCCAGGAAGCACAGCTCAGTGTTATATTACAGAAAGTTTTTCTTCTCAAGCTTGTAACTTAATTTTTTCCTTTCTTTCTGCCTCACAGCATGTTTTTCTCTTCCTGGACTGCCCCTTTTCTATGCTTTTGTGAATCTCATAAATACTCATAATTTTCCCACTTCAAGCAAAGATGTGGGTAGAAATGGAGATTTGGGAGCATCTAAGCGCCATCCAAAGTCTCCCCTTGACAATTGCTGTTTTCATTTCCAGTTGGATCCCTAAGCCATTCAACTGCTCTTTGTATCTCCTGTTCATTCTCTCTCTCCCTCTCTCTCTCTCCTCCCCCTCCCCCTCCCTTCCCAGGCCTGTAGCCAGAAAATTCCCAGTGGGGGGACACTGGGGTAACTAGGCATGATATCACAAAAACAAATATAAATATAAATAAATAAAACATCCACACATATTCACTCACAGTCATACTGGCTGGCTGGCTGGCTGGCTGCTGGCTGGAATCAAAACTCTCTTCACAATGCTTTTAAAATCATCTAAAGAGCTGACAAGGATTCCACGGCGACTTGGAGAAAAGGGAGGAAGGGTCAGGGGGAAGAAGCCCCCCCTTCCCAAATGCTTGTTTTCTGTTACATAGCTTGAGGAGGAGGCGGAGAGGAAGAGGAAGAGAAAAAAGAAGACGAGGAGGAGGATATTGGATTTATACCCCACTCTTCACTCAGAGTCTCAGAGCAGTTTACAAACTCCTTTCCCTTCCCATCCCCACAACAGACACCCTGTGAGGTAGGTGGGGCTGAGAGAGCTCTGACAGAAACTGCTCTTTTTCAAGAACAGCTGTGCCAGAACTATGGCTTGCCCAAGGTCATCCAGCAGGTGCAAGTAGAGGCATGGGGAATCAACCCCAGTTCTCCCAGATTAGAGTCCGCGCACTTAAACACTACACCAAACTGGCTCTCAAGCAACTGCATCTTTTAAAAAGGTTTTTAAAAGTTTTTTAAAAGGTTGGGCAGCTGCTGTCAAGCTGAACTGCTCAAGCAAGCACTGGGCCAGTGTGGGAAAGGAAGGGCTGGGGTGGGCACAGGGCAGACCTGGTGGGGTCATGTGTGTTGTCTCAGGACTTCCTGCCTGCCTGGAGTCTGGTCTTGGTGTGGCTCACTGAGGCATAGGCATGCATGTCTTTAAAAAAGTGCCCTACCATAGCTACAGGCTAGTCCCCCACACACACACCATTGTACCAAGCACGGTGTAGTGGTTAAAAGTGTCGGACTAGTATCTGGGACACCAAGTTCAAATCCCACTTGTGCCATGTAATCTCACTTCATGACCTTGAGCCAGTCATACTCCCTCAGCCTAACCTACCTTACAGTGTTGTTGTGAGGATAAAATGGAGGAGAGGACAATAATATAAACCAGTCTGGCTTCCCATGGGGGAGAAAGGATGAAATAAATAAATCACTTTCTCTTTGTTGTTCCCTGTGTGAATTATTCATTGTTTTTTCTCCTTTCCTAGCTGCCTCCTTTAGGTTCACCTGCACTGATGCACAAAGACCACTGTCAGTCTCAGCTGTGGGGTTCATAATAATCCACCCACAGATTTGTCTGGGACTCCTGCATCACATGAGGGTTTCCTGTTTCCACTACCAATCCAACTGTTGATGTTAAAAACACAATTCTTTATACTTTTGTTATTTAAAAAGTTATGAATAATTATATCAGGCATTTATTGTATAGAAGTTCTCAAGTTTTGTTCTTAATAAGCCTCTAGCCGAGGACATAAACATGTCATTTAACAGTGTTTCATGAACAATCCTGGGGACAAGGGATATCATGTAAATAGGGATTAATCATGGTCATATGGACTTACTGAGGAAGGGACCACAGGAAACACAAAATATATTGGAGTTGCCCCACTGGCTCTATCCCTCTAATGTATTTAACAAGAGACCTGTCCATTAGAATGGTACACCAGCCTAAATGGGATCAGAAAACATTTCACAGCATTCCTATAAAAAGGAGTGGACATACTTAAATAGTCCTTTTCTTTAAATTTATTTACATGCAAGTAGGCTAATATAAAAGAGTAAGTATTTGAGCAAAGAACAGCCTCAGTCTTATTTAGTATCTTCTGAAAAGAGTTAAGTTTACTTCATCTCGAGGTGTGTTGTTGTTTTGTGAACACGGTCCATGTGATGATGAACATGGGGTTTTCATAAAGTCGAGGGGAGGATTCATGTTCCAGTTCTGTCTGCCTCCCTCCCCTCTAGTTGTATAACTCTGCTTTGCAGTGCACTATGAGAAACTCAGAATGGTGATCAGGTTCTCACAAGGTAACCTCATCTGTGCCAGCATTCTGTTTCCTACTGAAAAGAGCTTGTGAGACTCTCTAGTGAGATCTCACCTGCAATCAAGACAATCCCATGCATCATCAGAGAGATTTCCTGAATAATATATAGGGATGGGTATGAATCAGCTCGCAAACTAAAGTTTGTGATGAATTTGGCTGGTTTGTGATTGCAAACTGAAGTTTGTGGCATGTCAACTGGCATAAACTTTCCATGAACTTTCAAGCAGTTCATGGAGGTCCATGCCAGTTCATGAATGGATACATTGCCAGACAGACTGTCTCCACTCAAACAAAATGTTTACAAGACTTCAAAGCAATGAGGGGCAGGCAGAATTCTCTAGCCTTGGAAACACTGTTTTCAGTTTCAAAGTAGTCATGTCAGTTTCAAGAGGGCTCCCCCCCCCCCGTTTTGCCAGCATTCCTTTGTATTTGCTTCCCATTTTCTTGTGTGGAGCTTCCAAAGCCCCATCCCCCTGCTTGGATTTGTGACTCTGTGCTTTGAGATCAGTCTTTTTAAGCTTGCAATGCTAGCAACACTGGGTTCTGCTGGGCATTCTGTGATTGCACTAGTACTATTGGGCACCCTGTACATTGTACTGGTTCTGCTCAGCTTGCAAAAATGCCCCCCATCTTCAGTTTCTACTGCACAGGTTCTCAGGGACTTTGATTCTGTTCTGCTGGACTTCTATTGCCCTTGTCTGTTTGTCTGTTTGGTTGGGGGAGTTGCTGGGGGGTTTTCTCTTCCATTCAAAACAATGGTGGATAAAGGCACTTTCTTTGGGGGGCATAACTCAGACCCTGTAGATCCAAACCTCACCAAACTCAGAGGGCAGGTAGAGGAGAGTCAACTAGAGATTCACTGCAAGTTTGGTGTGTCTAGCACACCGGGGGGCATTCTACTACACCACAAACCTCACAAACAGAACTGGTTCATTTAGCTCTTAAAAGTTTATGACAGTTCATGGCTCAGAAACCAGGCATGCCACAAAACCATGAACCAAAATGAACTGCATTACCCCCATTTGTGCCCATCCCTAATCATATATAGTATTTCATGGGATCTGTTGAAGGGCTAAGGGCCCTTTACCAAGCATCAATCCGCACAGCACAGTGCTTAGGAAAGTGCTCTACCTAGCCCATCATCAGGTTCCATTAAAATGCTAATATTTGGCATTATATAATCCACAGTTTCATCATTACAGGAAGAACCACAGGCACATAACAGAAATCTTCTTAATATTGTATTAGTTTCTCACCCATACTGATAAAAATCTATCCTAAACTTTCCACTCATGTTAGAGACTCTAATTCACTTTTGTTATTTCCTATGTCTCTGTTAGAAACAGAAAACAAAAAGTCATTTACAGTTCAATTAGGCAAATACTTTCCTTAGTAACATGCCTGCAGGACAATCTAATGGGTAACAGTTATCTCATCTGCTATACTGGCAAAAAAACAGAGACCATTCAATGCCCTTGGCATTTATTAAGAACACAGAGGCATCATTTACTATCTCATTCCATAATATATCATGGTGTTTCTACTGCCTCTGATAAAATCACTGACCTTAAAGAACCTCTCCCATATAAGGCATTTGCAAGTACAAATGAGCTTTCCTGCCATGTTTTTGCCAGATGATATTAATTTGATTTTAACATTCTCATAAGAAAAAGTGCCAGTTAAGCTAGGTAATTAATACTAGTGGTCACTGTTGTCCCTTTGATATGGCACTCCATATGGTTCCAAGTTATCCACGCTACATATTATAAACCAATCTAGTTTTTCAACCACCTCTTCTTTATGGTATATCATCAAGAGTCAATGAAAAACAACAATGATCCATTTGCTGGATTTCGTCTCTTTTTAAAATTAGTTTGTTAAAATATAGAAATCCTGCTTTGCTTGTTTAAGACTGTCTAAATTAGGGCTGCCATTTTACCAGCACCAATCTTGCACCTGGCAGGAGAGGAAAAAGGTTAAAAACTACTGTCTGCTCTAGGAATCACCAGAAACACTATGGTTTTTACCATAGAGTTTTCTGACAATTCCTAGAGAAGTGTAACACTGCATTCAGGTTTCCCTGGAAGTGATGTTATGTAGTTGCTGATGGCTCCACCCATGTACATCCTGGACTCCTGCTTGTTGCCATGCAACCATAGTAGATAGAGTCTTTGATCCACCAGAAGATTTCCATGGATGATGAAGAGTTTTTGTACCCTGCTTTTTCTCTACCCTAACGGGTCTCAAAGTGGCTTACAATCACCTTCCCTTCCTCTTCCCACAACAGGTACCTGTGAGGTAAGTGGGGCTGAGAGAGTTCTGAAAGAACTAAGACTAGTCCAAGTTCACCCAGCAGGCTTCATGTGAAGGAGTAGGGAATCAAATTCAGTTCTCCAGATTAAAGTCTGCTGCTCTTAACCAGAACACCATGCTGGATGGAAAGAGAGGCAGTTTTCACCAATGATTTTCTCCCTTTGCAGACCTCTAACACTCTTTGTGCTATTTCTGAGAGTCCTCTGTCGCACTGGACCAGTATTGGGGGGTGTATTTTTGAACAGCAGTGTGCTGGGGGGGCAAGGAAGTAATGATCTGTGGATGAAAACTTCTTCTGTCTGTAGAAAGTGTGACTGGATCTAAGCCGATATTTTGTTTGACTCTTGGTCCGGTCCTGAGCACTGAACAATGAAAAGATGAGGAAAAAAAGCAGACTCCTTGTAAAAAACAGATTCATATTGTTGCTCTTGGCTTGATTCCCACTATGCAGACTGTGCAGTCTGTATTTACAGTTGCTTATTCTAGCACTGCAGATTGTGGGGAATGGGAGTGAACCTCGGAGGCTGGATGCACGCTGAATGGTCGAAGTGCATGCGCCTTAGCACATCCATCTCAAATGGATATGCCTTGTGCATAACCTAGGGCTCTCCAAATATGCAATAAATCCTCCATGTAGAGTGTTGTCATGGCTGCAGCCACATGGAAATAATGAATGTGCTAATTAGCCTCCCTTCCTTCCCAGGAACACTTGGTGTGATCCTGAGTTTACATTTTTAGCATCTCTGCTTTCTACAAATTGCTGTTTGGGAGACAGCACGATCCTATTGGCTCGGACGTTGCTTGCTCCATGAGGTTATGACCACTGAGTTGCTGTACATGATTTACTTTTTTTAGTAGATATGAACTGGACCTAAAGAAAAGCTTAAGGTCAAATTTTGATAATTTTCAACAGTTTTTCTACACATTTTTGCTATACATTTTGGGTGAACTTGATTCATTTCTTTTAAAGAACTACAGCTGCTAGAGACACAAAATCCAAAAGATCTGTGCATTTAGAAACTCCAAATGTTAGAAACTATGATTTGTCATATAGTTTTCCAAAGTAGCTGCATTTAGTTCCACTTTCTTTCAAAATCCTATTCATAATTATTTTTATTTAAACTATTTTATGCAGCTATTTTCTGCATGGTAAGCATGAGAAACCAATAGCAGAAAAGCTAGATGTGTGTTTAAAAATAAAAGTTTCAGTGCCATAAGGTATCAGAGATATTACTCAGTTTATGGTGTGGCCAAGTATGATAAATGAAATGAAAACATAAAAACCTATGCTAATAGCATATGCTTACATGGCCTTTGTAAAAAAGATCTTAATGTAGAATGCAGAAGGTAATCATAGTTAATGCACTGTTACAGAATTTTTTTTAATATTTCTATTTTTAGACAATATATCTGGAATACAACTTTGCTTGTTCACATTGTTGTGGCTCCCATGAACTCTCAAGCATGTCTATTTTTATAAAGCAAAGTAATGCTTAGAAATAATGGCATGCTCCTAGGTTTTCTGTATGTCTACAGTTCTTTAAATAACTCTGCAGTCTAGTTTCAATCATCAAGCAAAATCTTAGCCCTCCAAGAACAGGAACACGCAGATTACATATGATTCGCCTTTATTTTTGTGCAAGGCACACATAAGCAGACTTTCAAGAAGATGAAGCCAAGTCATTAAAATACAAATAAGAGTGTGTGATAAGTTAATTTAGTTCTTTGCAGAGAACTCATTTGCTCTGTTGTTTTTTTTAGGCACTGAATTGCATCCCAAAATTCAGACTTGCTCTGACCACAACATCATGCATAACTTCCTAGTTCAACCAACTCAGTGAGCAGATCGGTTGGCCTTTTAATTTAATACCTGTGGCCAATCTGGAAGGTTTGTTTATTTAAAATCATTATAATCTGTTCTGAAGCATCAAAAATATCAGCAGAATTGGAGACAAACTGGTGGGGGTATGAGACCTGTGGATTCCAGCAAGCCTGATGTAGGTAACAAATCTACAGGCTCAGAGGCTGATAGAACTAAAAGTCAGGGTTCCAGCATGATACAGAAATCTTTCTGTCCATTTTGAAAAATGGTTGACATGTTTTCTATCTGTTTCAAGGCTTTCAGGTCTCAGTGTTTGCTCTGTATCTGACGTGGTCAAAGTTGTTCTGCTTATAGGAACTGGGCAGGAATCCCACAAACACTGTGTACACTGAAAAAAGTCAGAGGTCAGAGCAGCCAAAAACCCTTCAGGCAACTACAACAAGGTTTAGGAGTGGGAGACAAAGCATGGATGAAACATGAAACATTTAGTTATGATTTTTAAGAGAAGAGTGAAGCATGACTGCCTCCCAAAGGGAAAATCTCACTTGTGTTAATATTGGGTCTGATGGTTTAATGATTAAAGCACTCTGAAGTCAGTCAAGTCAAGTTGGGGAGTAAGGAGCTAAGAGACATAAAGACTGGTGAGGAGTTTGGTGCACAGGGTTCTAAGTGGTTAAATGAGTTCATAAAGCTGTGTGGATTAATTTAACCCTCTCCCTATGTGGATTAGCTGTGTGGATTAACTGCCCTCTCCCTATGCAGTTAAATTCTTTTGCTATGTGGCCACATTTCCCATAATGACACTTGTCCGGTCTACAGTAAATATATTCCTCATGTGTGTAAAGTGTCAAAGTCACAGCTAATGCCATAGGGCTCCCCCCCCATAGGTTGATCCCATAGGGTTTCGAGTCAAGATGTTCAGAGGTGATTTATCAACTCTTATGTAGTGACCCTGGACTTCCTTGGTAGTCTCCTCTTCAAGTACTAACTGAGGCCAACCCTGCATAGCTTCCCAGACCTGATGAGATCAAACTAGCCTGAGCCATCCAGGTCAGGGATATTCCCTATACATCTGTTGAAACTTCATGTTATTGGTCAAGGGACACTTAAAGTCACTTTAGGTCTGTTGAAACTAACCATCGAGGGATACTTAAAGACACTATAAGGGAGCAATGTGTACAAAAGGGGATAGCTCTCATGAGAGAAAGGGACTTGAAAAATGATATAAATGTAACAGCAAAACACCAGAGTAGTAGGGTGAGGAAAGAAGCCAGACGGCTTCAATTGATTGAGAAGTGGCTAACTCATTCTGTTGCCTTACGGTTGCCAGCTCTGGGTTGGGAAATACCTGGAGATTTGGGGAGGGTGGGGTTTGGGGAGGGACCTCAGCAGGGTTGTATAGCCATGGAGTCCACCCTCCAAAGCTGCCATTTTCTCCAAGGGAACTGATCTTGGTCATCTAGAGATCAATACTGGGAGACTTCCAGGTGCCACCTGAAGGTTGGCAACCCTAATTGTCATATTATTCTTGGAAACTGGTGAGATTGCCATAATTTGTAATCTAGTAATGTAAACACTGAGGTAAAATGTGTTAGGATTTATTGAGAATTTCTGTTTTAGGGGGAATCTGGGACTGAGAGGAACTAGTGGAAAATTTCTGCTTGGGGACAATTCATCTTGAGCTGAGAGGAACAGTAGAGAATTTGACCTTGTTGCCTTAAAATCTTCATTGTTGCGTAGCTGAAATAAAAGTTGTTAAATGATACTTGGATTGTGTCTGGTTCCTTTCACGTGGGATTTAGCTTCTCTTACACAGTGATGAGCCAGTCTCAGCCTAACCTACCTCACAGGGTTGTTGTGAGAAGAAGAATGTTTGAAGCAACTTTGGGTCCTCTGGGGAGGGAGTGGCAGATAAATGAAGTAAATAAATAAATTTAGATGAGTGAAGAGTAAATGCCATTCTCAGCCTTGGCCATTTGCTCATCCTCTCCAATTTGTTGAAGGTAATTACTAAGGTTATTATTCATTCTCTAAGGCAAAGCAAATAGAACCATCAGAGAAATGCATCAGTATTTTCCTAGGCTGGATGTTACTCTTACACCACAGTACCCCAATTTATCAATATTCTAAGTAGTCTCAAGCTTCAGTCTCATTGAAGGCTGTTTTGTCAGGGCAGCATCTGTATCCAAATACAATGCTCTTAAGAACTTACAGGTCATTCTTCTTTACATTCCCATCAGCGGAAGATCAGGAATCAGACCATGTCAGTTCAAGTGATGCCATTTCAGAAGAAGAGGTTATAGCTTCCAATCTAAAACCACTTATTCTGGTTTTTTTTAATTCTTCCAGGCTTACTAACATGCAGCCAGAATCAATAAAGACACAATGTTACTTAGATTTCTGATCTCCCCCAAACCTTGACAATATTTTAACTTTAATTTAAATTTAATTCAGTTGTAGATCTTTCTATTCCTATATCTTGGGCAAATTCCAGGAGTGAATATTCAGTTTGTTTTTGTTCAGATTAATATATGTGCTAGATATGCTAATTTAAAAAAAAATCTTTATTAGTAATTCCTTAGCTAAGTACATCACTTGAATAGAAAGTTTTAAGAGGCAGAGATTGTTTTTCATAAAAGATAAACTGCTTGACCAAACTCCAAGGAGCAATATGCATATGTGGGAGAAAGCAGCATCTGCTCTTTTTCTTGACATCATCTTGACATGATGCTTGACATCATGATCACAGCCAGAGGCAAGACCATGTCTAAAACCAAGACTCGTCTTTTCAGCAATGAGAATGTGGCCAAATACATACATATAAGCTGTTGCCCCCAACAGACATGTCTTTAGACTGCTGCCCTGACTATTAAAAGCCACACTTCAAAATAATAGGGTTGCCAGTCCCCAGGGGGGGTTCCCCCAATTTTTGGGGCTTCAACTCGCCGCTGGTCAGCTGGTTGGTGGGGGAAATCCTGCCCCCAAGCAGCCACAATCTGGCATAATGTCCCCAATGTGATGATGTCACCTGGAAATTATGTCATTATGTCAGGGACATCACATGGGGAGCTCTGGATTGAGGGAAAAACTCTATGGTAAATTTGGCCTAAACCCATAGAGTTTTGCTCTCAAACCAGAGCATCCTGTGCAGCATTGCTAATGTGATGATGTCACTTCTGGGTGATGTCCTTGAATTGGGGAATAACCCTGAATGCCTCCCAAATCCCAAAGGGGACCTGGCAACCCTACATAATAAGCAAAATCAGCACATGGCCCAAAAAGTTTGGGTAGAATATTAAAGACAATGTCTTACAAAGGACTATATGTATCCATTGTAATGTTCTCATTTTGGCAAAGCAGTTTCATTAGAACTCATGGAGAAAATTCTCACATAGCAGAACTCTGCCCTCCCCATAATATAGGGGTCTGAACTGGGTGGCAGAATTGTTTGAAATCCCCTTCCTGTCATGCAGATGGGGAAAAAGTCTATGCCCAGCAGAAGAGGTAGGATCAGGTAGGTTTTTTACTACAAAGCATAAAAACTTTGGCTGAAATCCATTTAACCAAGCAACGAGTTTAGTAAGTAAGTGATTTATTTCGGTTTGTTGACAAAATCTCTTCCCCTACCTTTGATAATCCAAAGGATATTCAGCCAAACCATCCATGCCTCTCCCATAATTTGTGTGTGTGTGTGTGTGTGTGCGCGTGCGCGTGCACATGCAACCTGAGCTGAGTTTGGCTAGGGCAATAAAAATCAAGCAATACTGAAATTAATGATAAGAAGGTTTTACTTTATCATCCATTTCATGGTGAAGACAATGTACATCCTTATAAAGTAATTGGGGGGCCCAACTCCTTATCTTATTCCTTTTGAAATTTTTACTAGTTCCATGGATTACCTTGTTGTACACAGTGGTTTTAGATTAGGGCCATGATAAACAATGGAAAAATCTGGTGATTAGAAAAGTATCATGGTCTATGAGATATTTTAAACTTCATCTAGAAATAAGGCCAAAAAACAGCATACTTGAGAATTTAGTGGAGCTGCTCAGATGAAATAGAAAGCTTGTTTTAAATAAATGCCATTTAAATTCATACTTTTAAAACTCATATTTCATTTCCGTTATCTGATTAAAAACACAATTTCTTGGTTCTGACCCAAAGTATACTTAGAATTGCCATGTGAAAAATCTGTACTTCCAAAATTGGAACTAAACTTTAGTTACTCTGCAAACAGTGGTAGAAGTCCAAGACTTTTCTCTCTAGCCCATCTCAAATTTCACATGCGTGTATCCAGGTGATCAGTTGAAAGTGCATTCTAGTCTCTGCAGGCAGAGATGCTGCAAACCTCAACATGAACATCATCAATCCATAAACTTGGTTTGACTACATGTTATGTTTTACACAGGAATTTTAGTTAAATGTCAGCTGAGAGTTCCCTGCTGGGATTACTGTGGTGTACATGAAGAAGGGGCTTCTGTCTTTCCCTCGCACCCTTATCCTAACCCAAAATGGCCCCAGGAGGTACTGTTTGCCCTAGGGGGCTGCTCATGTTCAGATGAACTGCATGTGCAGCCACCAACAGACAAATAGTTTCCTCCTGGGGCTGTTTCAAATTGGGGAAATAACACAGGGGGGAAAGGAGGAGGAAGCCCCTTGTCCCTGCGTACCACACTTCTGATCTGGTTCAGGGCCCTGTGTGCTTGACAGTTCATTGATCTCCCAGCAGTGAACATGCAGCTGAATTTTTGTGAAAAGACCATGTGGAGGACAAGTAGGGCTGTCAGATTCCAGATGGGGGCTGAAGTTCTCCCAAGATTACAACTGATCTCCAGATCCCAAAGATAGAATTCCCCTGGAAGAAATGGCAACTTTAGAGGCATCGCATACCTGCTGAGTTCCCTCTCCTCTTCAAACTCTGCCCGCCCCAGGCTCTATCCTCAAATCTACAGGAATTTCCCAAGCTGGACTTGGCAACTCTAAGGACAAGTGTAAAATGTAGCAAGCCATGAGGCCCTCAACTAGCTTGACTCCCTCCAACAAACGCGAGGCAAGCTTCTGACTGGATTGCTTTACTGTTGCTGACATTTGTGCCAAGTAATTTTGAGCCTGCACAGTAGCTGCTTATTCTACAGGGCCAAGTTGTTGCCTCTTTGGTTCTTGCATTTCTAGTGAGTTGTCATTAACAAGAAAATACTTCTGCCAATATCAGTGAACAAAGGGGGAGGCAGCTTCATGATCAGGCACGAGAGGCATACAGAACTACCTCTCAGTTCCAGCAACACATTATCCTTTTAACTACATGCCATTTAACATGGGGGGCCCAGTAACAGGAGAGAAGCTGCTGCCGTGAGAAAGCACTGGCATTGGTGGCAACGCTCCTATCTCTGTTCACTGATGCCAGCAGAAGTTTACCTAATTTTTCCTCACTCTGAGCAGATTTGAGCAGATTGTATCATAACGCCAGACGTACTGCCTATCGGTGAAAAATAATAACAGAATTATATATAAATATTAAATAATGTATAATGGTAGAAATTTCCATTTCTGGCCAAAACCAAATGGTGATGTTTGCAAGGAATTTATGGAGTTTGTCAACCAGCATTATGCTTTCCAGAATGTGAGAGAAAGCAGTGTAACTGGGTGAAACAGACACATCCAAATTTCCTCAGACACATCCAGACAATTCACTGAACAGTCAGTTACCTGCTGGCAATGGGCAAGCAGGATCTGAGCTGAACCAGATAACGCCTGAGCATCTCAAGACTGTTCTGCACATCCTGATTCAAAGGCAAGTACGTGATAACCACTTGACATATAATGAATACAGTCATTTCCCCATTTTCAAAAGACTGGCTTCTGCGCATGTGAGCTCAGTATGTTTACCAGCGCACATACATCGGGTGATTCTGCATCTGGCATTTGCTCCACATTTTCTCAACACTTAGGAAAAGATGCAGCTCAAAACCACATTCAGATACCCCAGGGCAATGCCATATTGATTACAGAGTCACCCCCGAATGGCCATAAATCTATGCAGAAGGTACCTTAAAACCGGATAATCAAAGAAAGTGAAAGTGGCATGCAGTGTAGAGGGTACCATAAAATCCAGTGATCAAAGAAAGTGAAAGCAGCTAGCAGTGCAGAGGGAAATTTCTGTTCCAATGTGGGTTTGGTAAAACAACAGAGGGAAAAGCCAATGCAGAACCGCCCATGTTTTCAATGTCCAGAGGCCTGTAAATGAACTGAGGGTGACAGCTGGACCCCCTTTTCATGTCAGTGGTGGGAACAAGCGTAGTGTGGGGGAAGCTTTGGTGAGTGGGGCTGATTCTGATTTTCTGCTTAAGTACAATAAAAATACTGATCAGTTCTGCTTCTGTTTCATATCTTGGGGTTCCTGCGTCCTTAGTCAAGAAAAGGAAGCGGTGCTCAGCAAATTGCATTGTAATATCCCAGCTGATATTATGATACATTGCTTATTGTTTTCAGTGCGTAGCGTTTTCAGTGCTTACTGGCAAGTTATGTGGTTAATGTGTACCTTTCTCTTTGTGAACAGGGGTGCTCATGTGAAACTCTTTGAATAATGGTTAACACCTATTCTCTTTCATATCAGCTTATCATTGGTACACGCTCATTAACTTCATTTCATTAAATAAAATCATCATGCATCTGTTTTTGTATAGGCAAGTACATATTAAGATGTTTTAAAACCCTAGAGAGGGCACAGTAAAGTTCCATTTTAGTCAGGGGGCATTGGTATCCTACAAAAACCATACTGAAATTAGTGGACCTGTTGTCTAGCAGCACAGCTTGGTGGACTGTGCCTCATTGGTATAAGGTAAACTGAAAAATCAGAACATTGTTTGTTAAGCATTCTGAAACTGATGTGACACTTTACACAAGCACACTTTACAAATATGTGTGCAAAAATGGATTATGCAAACTGCTTTTAATATAAAGTCTGTCCCTGGGAATGGACTTGGCCTAAACTGTGCTCTATTTCTGCACAATGCAAGTACTAGAACAATGCCATATGCCTTCCAAGTTCTACCCTCCAAAACGAACTATGGCAGATAACAGTGCCTCTGTAATGCCTCTTCCCTTGGAAAAGTAGGAAGTACCTAACAATAAAACCCAATACACAAATATACCAAATCTCAGGGTGACTTTCATTTAGCCAGTGCAGCAATTCATTCTTTCTATTCATTGGATAAGCTTAATGATGTCAGTACATACAGTAGAAGCTACAAGGACTTTCTGACCTTAAAATCCTTTTAAAGTCCTTTTAGATTCTCTTATTTAAAATGTATGTGCACAGTCTTGAGTCTCTTCAAAACTGCTACAGTAAATGGATAAAATTAATGGGTGGCTGTGTTACTCTTTTGTATAAGCTAATGAACAACAGCTGGCAATGGAATTCTTTGTGTATGTGTGTGTCTGAGGAACAGGTTAATGGAAAATTTACAAATTCTACATAGTTCAGTTTGTACCTCCATTCCTTCCATATTGTTAACTGTTTGATTCAACCGAATCCTTCAGTTGTTTGTGCACACATCGTTTTGTTTTGTGATTGTGCTGTGATTGATTCATAAAAGTATGAAAATCATTCCAGCTGTATCTTTTACTGATAACACTGTAAAACTTGGTAACCCATGCCAATTTTTATTTAAACTTGTTTTATATTCTACACACAATAGCAACACTAAGCCATTTCATCTGCATATATCAAAGAACAGGTAACAACAACAAAGCTTTTTAAATACAAAAAAATAAGAAAATATATGTAGCCCAAGAACCTGACATTCCTTGTGCCCCGTGAATAAGTAAATTGCATGGAATTGATGTGCAAACATTGGGGCATGTATTTGGGGGTGTACTATTGGGATATTTGGTTAATATAGCAGAGTTTTGCCTGGTCATAGAAACATGATATTAAGTGCAGTAAATAAAACTCCCAAGAAGTATATTGCAAAAAAGGTAAACTTACATTTATTCAAGTAGATCCAGAACAAAGTTTGAGTCCGGTGGCATCTTTGAGACCAACAAAGTTTTATTCAAAGGCTGAGGACAGACTGGCAATTTGCCGCGGAATGGGACCCGGGCTGACAACGATTCAATACCGGAGTAAATGGAATGTTCACACAGGCACATCTGCCTGGCGTCCCCCACCCGTAGCCTACCGGTGCTCTTGCGCTTCACTGCCGGATTTAAAAAAACACCTGATAAAAGCCGGCGCAAATCTTGAAAGCCTGCGTTCGTCGCGTGTTTCTCCACTTCCGGGGAGTCTGAACGCGCAGCCGAAAAGCCGGGAGCAACCCGCGTTGGGCATGAGGCAGCAGCGGTGTGATTGGCTGCGCTCCACTCCACTGCCCAATGCAGTGCCGGCATTGCAGGGCAAAAAAAAAATCGGCAAAATGCGCAAAATACACCCACAGCCGAATTGATGGGGAAACGGCGAATACAGCACACCTCCGGCGCAGCAGTCTGAACACTCCCGCGCGCCTCCGTCCTGTATCTTCCGTCCGGCAGCGGCCCCCGCTGTGTGGACGGGAAAACCCGGTATTGTTTAATCCGGGGTTTTTTTGCTGCGACTGGCTACCGGGGCAAATTGCCAGTCTGTCCTGGGCCAAAGTGTAAGCTTTTGTGTGGAAAACACACTACTTCAGACAAAACTGGAATAAAATCTCAAAAGCTATATTTAAAGGGGGAAAAGAAGGTGGGGGTAAGCCATTAGGAGAGGCCACTCAAACCCCAGATGCATTTGCAGAGCTGAAATTGGAATGGGTGGCCAGTAGGATCAATGGATGGCAGAAAATTAGCACGTCAATGCAAATGTTAACAAAGAGATGTGAGAATGAAACTGCAGTCCAGCAGCACCCCCAAGAAAAACCAAGCTCAACCCTGTGTACATGCGAGACCAGAGACTCAGTATATGCTCTGAGTGGCCTCTCCTAATAGTTTACCCCGCCCTCTTTTTGCCTGTACCGAGCTTTTGAGATTTTATTCCAGTTTTGTCTGAAGAAGTATGTTTTGCACACGAAAGCTTACACTTTGAATAAAACTTTGTTTGTCTCAAAGATGCCACTGGACTCAAACTTTGTTGTGCTGCTTCTGACCAACATGAAGAAGAAGAAGAGGAAGAGATTGGATTTATACCCCGCCCTTTACTGCCGAAAGGCGTCTCAGAGCGGCTTACAAACTCCTTTCCCTTCCCCTCCCAACAACAGACACCCTGTGAGGTAGGTGGGGCTGAGAGAACTTCTGACAGAAACTGTCCTTGAGAGAACAGCTGTGCCAGAGCTAGTGACTGACCCAAGGTCACATCAGCAGGTGTAAGTGGAGGAATGGGGAATCAAACCTGGTTCTCCCAGATAAGAGTCCATGCACTTAACCACTACACCAAACTGGCTACAAACATGAACCACTTCTTTTGTTTCAAAACAAGACACCCAAGGTAGCTGCAATGGGTATTGGCAGTGAGACAGTTTGGTATAGTGGTTAAGTGCGCGGCCTCTAATCTGGGAGAAACGGGTTTGAACTTGGGCAAGCCATAGTTCTGGCACAGCTGTTCTTGAAAAAGAGCAGTTTCTGTCAGAGCTCTCTCAGCCCCACCTACCTCACAGGGTTTCTGTTGTGGGGAGGGGAAGGGAAAGGAGTTTGTAAGCTGCTTTGAGACTCCTTTGGGTAGTGAAAGGCGGGATATAAATCCAATCTCTTGTCATCTTCTTCTTCTATATCTGCTGGAGTGAGAAACTCAGCGTGCCTGGACATTAGGGGGAGTGGGGGGCACTACATCACTCTAAGTATATATAGTTATCTCCTTGAATGGGATGCCTGTCTTAAACTGGGAGCTGCCCTCTGACCCCTCCTCCCTCTCTTTTTGTCCCTTCATCTCACTGCACATGGCCTTCGACGGAAAGACATGTCTCTGCAAGTCTCTCCTGTGGATACAATCAATGCTCCCTCTTAGCTGTGGAGTCTTGTGTGGAAAAATTCTACTTCATGAGCTACTGGCATTAAAGTTGTGAGTGAGTAATTTGCCTACAGCACAAATTAGTTTGCTCTGGAGCCATCCTCCCTGAGCTAAGACAAAAATGTGTGAGTCGGAGGCTAGAAAACTGTGAGCTAGCTCACACTAACTCAGCTTAGAGGGGACACTGGATACAGTGCCCTCATACTCCCACACACATGATACCAGACAAACTGGCCATCTGTGATAGGGAAAGTGCTCTTTAGATTAGGCCTCTTTCTCTTCTTTTAACTGCAACCTGAATGTGAACTGGAGCTACTTGAACAAATGTAAGTTTACCCTTTTTTTGCAATATACTTGGGAGATTTGTTTATTGCACTCAGTATCACACTTCTATTACTGGGCAAGACTCTGCTATATTGACCAAATATCCCTATAATATTCATCCTAGTTTCATACAATATTCTGCCTATTTCTATGTCAGCACTGCACATTTAGAAACAGATCTGCACAGACAGTTTCAGTTCTTTCATCCACCCACCCACAGCAGCATCCCATGCTAATTTCCATGCACATAAAGCGGAATAGTGAATTTGGTCTTACATAGCTTGTATGGCAGGACACCTTAAGATATTCTACACACACAGCACAATATCCTTACTTTTGGGTGATCTCCAAATCAGGACAATTGTTTGATACTGATTATAGAATTGCGGGATCTGTTTAAATTGCCACTGCTGTGTCTATGATTTTTTTTAAATCCATTTTCTTTGCAAAATTATATAAAACATATTCTCACAAATAACAGTGTAAAGATTTAGTTTTGTATATTCAGTTAAACAGAAGTCTTGCTTAGTTATCTGGCATAAGATTACCAAAAACAAAAAAACTGTGGTCTTTGAAAATTATGCCAAGAAAAGGATATTAGGGACCAAGGGTTTTTTCCCCCATACTGAACATATGCCTTTTCACCAGCTGTTAATGCAAACAGAATTTCAATAAAGTAAATATAATTTCTCAACATGAATCTTAAAATACTTTCTCAGCTGTGGGAGCTCTTGTGCTTTTTTACAAGTCCA
Organism: Gekko gecko; assembly: GCA_029375565.1. Classification (NCBI taxonomy): domain Eukaryota; kingdom Metazoa; phylum Chordata; class Lepidosauria; order Squamata; family Gekkonidae; genus Gekko; species Gekko gecko. Next base: position 41,299,447 of record JAPDNY010000009.1, read on the forward strand.
TTTGCATGAAAAACCACAATGAGAGATAAAGACATTTATTTTTGCTGCTCACACATGTGTACAATTGGTAGATGGTGGTGTGTCAATATTACTCTTACTCTCTTTAACTTCATTCAGAGGTACTCTGTTACTTATCTGGCATTTGAACACTTGCTTATAGGCCTTCCGAAAATTCTCAGAGAGAAATGCATATATAATAGGATTCACAGAAGAATTACTATAAGCCAGGCAATGAGCTGCCACTCTGAAGACAAATGAAGCCTGAGTCAGAGGAAAAACTCCAAATTCAGCCCAGAGGTGTACGATATGATGCGGTAGCCAGGATATTCCAAAAACAACCACCACCACCAGGACCGTCTGTGCTGTCTAGGGCCAAAAAAAAAGTAAAGAAACAATATGTCATACAACATAGGCTTAGAATTTATTACCAATATCCATGGGAAAGAATGGAAAGGAAGTCAATTATCATACATATTACTTTAGGACACAGAAGTAGTGCACATTCATATACCCTTTTTGCCCCTCTACCTGTCTTCCCACATAAGGCAAGCCACAAGGAGAAGTAAACAGCAAACTGCATAGAAGCCAGAGGAATCAAGGGGAGAAAAAAAGAGATGTATTTAGCTCTTCCATAATTTCATGTGAGTTACCCACCTGTTTTAGTATAATATTACACTGACAATTAGTCTGAACCTGAAAGTCTGTGAAAATTATAAAATTATCTTCAATGAGAAGTGTGGAGGGAAATCCTACTTTTGATTTATCACCCTTTGGTGAGGCGGGCCTCAGCCTCTATGCTCTGTCTTCCAGGACAATAGGTTGACCACCATATGAAACAGGATGCTGGACTTAGATGGACCACTGGTCTAATCCAGCAGGCCCTTCTTATGTTCTGATGTTCTTAGATAGGGTTGCCGGTTCTGAATTGGGAAATACCTGGAGATTTGGGGGGGTGGAGCCTGAAAAGGTTGGGGTTTTGGGTGGGACCTCAATGGGGTATAGTGCCATAGAGTTCACCTTCCAATGCAGTCATTTTCATCAGGGAAACTGTTGCCGGGAGACCAGTTGTAATCCCAGGAGATCTCCAGCTACCCCCTGGAGGTTCACAAGCCTATGCTTAGGACAAAAATCAGCTCTGTCTTTTACTCTTAACAAAAACAAATTATATTTCCTGGCATGTATAGATCACATAACAAATTCTTTTCTAAGTATGTAAGTTTATCAGCCCTTGTTTATTCAAAATTGCAACACTCATAACTTGAGCTGCCAAGTATCTGGTCTTGGCCCAGACAGTAAGACACAGGGAGGGGAAAACAAACCTGACCCACAAACTGGAATCAACAACCACAAGGGTAAGAAAGAAATCTGATAAAGGGCCAATATTAAAAACCTAGTGTAAACTTATAATATACAAAGATGCATGTATTTATTAGAAAGACAGTTAAAAACAAATAAGGGCCCAATGAAAGCCTCATTACAAAGTTCAAGTGGCCTGAACACAAGGGCCAGTACAAGTGACCTGACATGTTAGTGATATTCAATATTCTTTTTTCTACAGCTTTCCTTTTTTGGTCCAGTATTAACTTATTGGCAGGGGTCATTTCGTAGAAAAAGAAGTGCAGGAGCTCATTAGCATAACTCATCAGCATAACTTATTTGCATGTGCCATACCCCCTGACATCTCCGGAAGTGTGTCAGAAGGCAGCACCCACCGCTCAGGCGCCACTGGATTGTTTTGGATTGCTAGCTATGGGGAGGACATGCAGATCTGCCCTCACAGAGGAGGGAGAGCTTGTACCTGAATAAACCTTGGTCTTAAAGGTGCCACTGGACTCTTTTGGATGGCCAGCAAGAGCAGGAAAGTATGTGGCTGCTTGTGGGTTGAGGAGGGGGGCCTGGAGGACATGCATGGCCTCCAGCAGGTAGGGGGCCACAGTGGTGGTGGGGCAGAGGCAAAGAGGAGGCTGAATAGGCACAGGAGGCCAGGGCGGAGCTCCTCACAGGCCTTGCAGGAGTTGCCGGGGCCCGCCTTGCAGAGGCACCACGCCAGGGCTAGCATGAGGACAGAGAGAGCCTGGGTGGGCTTGGTGCCATGACCCACACAGTAGTGGAGCAGCTTGAGGGCCAGCTCATGCAATGCTCTGCTGGGTCAGCCAGCGGGCCAGGAAAGGTGGTGGGGCTGCTGGGAGCAGGGGGCGGGGCTTGCTGCATGTGCCCACCCCCTGGGCTCCTTACTGATAGAGTTCCACTCCTGTGCGCTCCTGCAGGAAATGAGCCCTGCTTATTGGTTATTTTATTGTAATATATGATATTGTAATATGTGTACCTCAAACTGTTTGACCTCTGAAGAAGGCCCCAATAGAAAGATCTCAAGTCATTTGTATTGGCTAGGGTTGCCAGGTCCCCTGGGGGGGCAGGGGTTTGCCCACTCAAAGGGCCCCTTACCTGCCAGCCCAGATTGGGCCACCAGGGGGAACCCCACCCCCAAAGTGCTGGGATCGCGGAGATGTGCCTGGCGTGATGATGTCACCCAGAGGTGATGTCATCATGCCGGGCACATTGCGGGAGGGCTCTCTATCATTCAAGGGAAGACTATGTTTTTCCCTCCAATGATAATGGTCCCGCCCCCAATGTGCCCAGTGTGATGACATCACTTCCTGGGTGATGTCATCATGGCGTGTGCGCTTTGTGCACGTGCCAAAGAAATCCTGGGAAAGGGCAGGACTCCTCCACTACAGCTACGGGTAGGAACCTGGCAACCCTAGTATTGGCTTTTATGTTCAGACCACTTGAACTTTTCAATGAGGCTTTCATTGGGCCTTTATTTGTTTTTAACTACCTTTCTAATAAATACGTGTATCTTTGTATATTATAAGTTTATACTAGGTTTTTAATATTGGCCTAGGCAGTCCCGTATTTTCACTGACTGGGAAAACATGAAAAATACAAGACATTTAAGTGTCAGGCCTGCTCTGGCCACCCTCAGCATCACAAATCAGCTGTGGGCCAAGGGGAGGAAGCCGTCTGATAAAGAAGGTGCCAGGGCAGGAGGGCAGGATTGGAAGAGGCTGAATGAAGCAGCAGCTGTGGCATGTCGGCTCTGATGCTCCCAAGGAAGCAAAGGAGAAGGGAACATGGCAGTTCTCTGGTTTTCACAACAACAAAACAGTACTGGGTACAGGGGTTTCTTACACTGGCATTCATCCAAGCGGGGAACAATGGAATATCAATTGTGCTCCCCACCCCCACCCCACTGTAGACAAAGGAAGAGGGGAGAGGTATAACCCTGCTTACATTCTCACTGCATTGGAGGCAGAGGAAGACTGTGTTGCATCAGCAGGCTGATCACTTGCATGCATTTTAGTTGACAAACTCTGCATTCATTTGCATTTAAAATAATACTTGATTTATTTACCTCATTTATGTCCTTCCTTTCTCCCCAAATGGGGCTCTGGTGAGAGAAGCATGTTTACTTGGTTTGCAAATCATGCACACCTGAGTCTTTGACACTGTATTCTTGAAAGAGAAGGGGGAAAGGAGGAAACAAGACCTCTACAAAGATTAAAATGGGCATTCTGTCCCCTGCGTGTGTGAGAGAGAAGGGGTATGCCTTTTCTGAAGTGGAGGCTCCCACTTACCTTTTAAAAATATTCGTATTTTAAAGGTTTTTCAAATATAAGAACATAAGAGAAGCCAATGTTGGATCAGGCCAATGACCCATCCAGTCCAACACTCTGTCACACAGTGGCCAAAAATACCAGGTGCCATCAGGAGGTCCAGTAGTGGTGCCAGGACACTAGAACCCCTCCCACTGCTGCCCCCCCAAGCACCAAGAATACAGAGCATCACTTGCACCAGACTGAGAGTTCCTATCTATACCTTGTGGCTAATAGCCACTGATGGACTTCTGCTCCATACATTTATCTAGTTCCCTCTTGAAGCCATCCATGCTTGTAGCTGCCACCACCTCCTGTGGCAGTGAATTCCATGTGTTAATCACTCTTTGGATGAAGAAGTATTTCCTTTTATGTGTTCTAACCCGACTGCTCAGCAATTTCATTGAGTGCCCACAAGTTCTTGTATTGTGAGAAAGGGAGAAAAGTACTTCTTTCTCCACCTGCTCTATCCCAAGCATAATCTTATAAACCTCGATCATGTCACCCCTCAGCAGTCATTTCTCCAAGCTAAAGAGCCCCAAGCACTTTAACCTTTCTTCATAGGGAAAGTGTTCCAACCCTTTTATCATTCTAGTTGCCCTATATCAGCTACCCCATTAATCATACAGGTCTTCAACATAAGAACAGCCCTTCTGGAGCAGACCAGTGGTTCATTTAGTCCAGAATTATGTTTCTGATAGATAGGCACCCTCCACAAAGCCCGTAAGCAAGGTTTGCAGACCCAAACCTCACTCTGTTGTCAGAATTCAGAATCTGTCATTGAGGTATACTGTTTTTGAACATTTATTTATTTAAGAATTTCTGTCCTGCCCTATCTCCTCAGACTCAAGCTGGTGAACAATGCAGCAAATGGGTCATGAAGATGCAAAGGATAACAGTTGAAATTAAAAATTAAAACCCAGAGGAACACAAAGTTTCCACTGAACGATCCTAGCTAATAGCCATTGCTGGACCTTTCCCTATATTTATCTAATCATGTTTTAAATCCACCTTCATCTATTGGCCGTCATGCCAGTTCACTATAGCAAGTTATGCATTTTGTGGCAGCTGATCTGTCAAAAGCATTTTTAAAAAGGAATGTAAGTAACATTGTAGGTTTACTAGAAAGCAAACCTCTCTCATGCAAAGAGTGTGATGATGCTCATAAAGGGATCCTGTTAAAACCAACAAAAAGTCATGGTTTCAAATTTATGATGAATGGGAATCCTGTTTGATAACTGGGGTTAAAGCATTATGGGAAATTTGCTCCGATTGAGCAAAGATGCACATGGTTCCATTATGCTCACCACCTTGTGGAGAACGGATGTGTGCCTTCACAGCTCTGTTTATATGGGGGTGGGGGGGGCTGAAGTCAGGACTCTTAATCCACGCTCTCTGTACGTATGCCTGGCAAATGTGATAGTGGGTGGTGGGCTCAGTTTCCTGAGAGTCTCTGGATTCATTTAAAAAAATAAAGCAAGTTTCTTACCCTCATGAATGTGGATTGTTTTTTATTCTGCTTTTCACCCCCCAAACTGGTTCTCAAAACAGCTCCTGTGCACTGAAATCATAAGACAAATGATGACTGAAGAGTCATACAAAATGTGTCTTTGTGGGGAGGAGATTCTCAGAGTTGTTCATTTGTAATGACCTATTAGCATTGACAATGCTTTTTATATCTATAGTGAAAGGGTTGGTTGTGATCTGTTAATCGATTAATAAAGAAAAATAAGATGTAACACAGAATGTCAGTGTTCAACTTCCCATATTGGGGGGGGAGGTCAATATATTTTTACCAAGCGTGTTGAAACCATCTGGCAAGGCAACCCTACTTATGAATGCGGTTGCCAGCTGTTCTCCAGGTTACAGAGATCAGTTCCCTGGAGAAAACTTTGGAAGGTGGAATCTACGGCATTATGCCCTGCTGAGGTCTCTCCCCTCCCCAAACCCCACCCTCCCTGGCCTCACCACCAAATTCTCCATGGATTTCCCAGCCCAGAGCTGGCAACCCTACTTATGGATCCCTGCTTATGCACAAGAGACTCCCAAATGTAACAGATGACAAGTTCTGTGCCTCTTCCTCTTAAATCTATCCCACCTGTAACAGATATTCCCTTTGGCAAAAATAATTGTACATACTCATGTGAAAACCCCTGATAACATCTTATCCTATTATATTTCTGAAAGCCCTACAACAGTATTGGTATAATTTGCAGTCAAGAAAAAATTGCAGAGCTGTTCTTGTTCATTTAATGGAATGCTCCCTAGCAAATAAAAGTACATGAAATATAAATCTAAGGGACATGAAGTACACTTCCGATGTCTTATCCGTAGTTATATATCACACCTGATTTTTGAAATATGATACTACAGTACTTACTCATGAGTAAAAATACTTGTTGGCAAGAATACCAGCCTGCCACTTATAATGAAATCTGGGATATTTATGCATGCTTGTTCATTGGCAAACACCCTAGATTGATAATTAAAGCTGAAGGCCAAAAACCCATCCACAAAATATTTGACATTAAGTATACTGGCCTGGCATTACAAATAGCAGCTGCAGTCCCTGTCTAGTAACATATCTACACAGGACTAAGGGTGCAAGTCTTCTGCTTCCTCCTTCTTATGCTGCTTGCACATTAATTATCTCTAAGTTATTCCTCATGTGTGTGCTGTAAATGTCCAATACACAGTACAAAAACTGATCAGATAAATGAGGAACAATCAGAATTTCTTCACAGTTCTCAATATTTGTCAATTTATCTTGAAAAAATACCAACATTTATTGAGAGAACAAATGAGACAACAGCTGGGTTAAGAACATGAGAGGCACCCTGCTGGATCAGACCAGTGGTCCATTTAATACAGCATGCTGTTTCACACTGTGGCCAACCAATTCCTCTGGTTTATTCATTGAAGACATATGGTGAGTTTTGGTTTGGTTTGCTTATTTTACATTTGTTAGTAAATAGCAGTACCATCCAATTCTATTTCTGTGTTTACTAACACACCTTGGTACATGCCACTGTGTATTAACAAAATAACAAAGTGTAAATAGAATGTCTATAGTAAAAGAGTCTTGGTTAGCACACCTGTATGAATTATGTCAGTTCTTCCTGACCATACTGTGCTGCATCACCAAAGAAATAAACTGTCACTCACGGCCTCCAAGAAGGTCTAATGTTTGCTTTAGAGCTTTTGAACGTCCCACTTACCACAGTTATTATTTATGCGTAACAGAGGAAGGAAGGAAGGAAGGAAGGAAGGAAGGAAGGAAGGAAGGAAGGAAGGAAGGAAGGAAGGAAGGAAGGAAGGAAGGAAGGAAGGAAGGAAGGAAGGAAGGAAGGAAGGAAGGAAGGAAAATGGCATCTAGATAAACCTAACAGGCACTAACTGCAGAGCAGCCTCCATGCATTTCAAAGGAGTACACTCAAGAACCTCATGTAAGGCATCTCTCCTTATAATAATTACCTTTTGGTTTCATAAGATTCCATACACTCCCATTGGCTGTAAAATGCCCTCCCTCAGCCATTGGCCCATCAGCCGCCACTCAAGAGTACTCACGTGCCATTGGCCGGGTGCTGGGTCTGCTCCTTTTCCCCACCCACTCCCCCTTCAGACAGATTTGTATGTCAGATTTACTGGCAGACCAGCTCTCTCTCCTGAGGAAGACAGTTCTCTTGACACCTGTGAGGGACTGTCCCCTCAGTGGCTGTTGGTAGGCAGCCAAGCTTGGTTCTGTGAGTAAAAAAACAAAGGACTTTCAGCATAACCCCCTCCCCTGCCCATAACTCCCTCCCCAATGGCCACGTTCCTGTCAGAATAAATGGAAAAAGGCTCTCTCTCCCCTGCTTAGCTTCAGCATGGCTGGCTGGCTAACGAGGTGGGCCAGCGACCATTAAACCATTTTCTTCAACTCCCCGCTATGTGGCTGACTTTCCCCTAGGGTTGCCAATCTCCAGGTGGGACCTGGAGATCTCCCACTGTTACAATTGACCTCCAGATGACAGAGATCAGTTCCCTGGGAGAAAATGGTTGCTTTGGAGGGTAGACTCTATGGCATTATACCCTGCTGAGTCCTTCCACACACACCCCAAATGCTGCCCTCCACAGGATCCACCCCCCAAAATCTCCAGGTATTTCCCTAATCAGAGTTGGCACCTGTACTTTCTCCTCTGTCAGTAAAAAGCCCTTTCCACACCTATGTTGGCCTTTGGGAGAAAACTCATTGGGCCCAGTCCTGATCAGGTTGCCAACTCCAGGTGGGCAATTCCTGGAGATTTGAGGGATGGAGCCTGGAGAGGGTGAGGTTTGAGGAGGGGTGGCACCTCAGACAGGTATGATGCCACAGACTCCACCCTCCAATCCAGCCATTCCCTGATGGGGAACCATTGTTGCCAATCTCCAGGTGGGGGCTGGAGATCACTCAAAATTACTACTGCTCTCTAGGAGGGAGGGGGGAGGAGATGGAAAACTAAAGGTAGGTTGATGGTTGGCTGGAAGGTAGATAGGGTTATCAACTCCAAGTTGGGAAATTCCTGGAGATTTGAGGGGTCGAACCTGGAGAGGGTGAGTGTTGAGGAGGGGTGGGACCTCAGACAGGTACAATGCCATCCACCCTCCAAACCACCCTCCAAACCAGCCACTCCCTCCTGGGGAACCACTGTTACCAATCTTGGGGGTGGGCTGGAGATCACTCAAAATTACTACTGCTCTACAGGTAGCAAAGATCAGTTCCTCTGGAGAAAATGGTGGACTTTGTCATTATACCCTGCTAAGATTGCCACAGCAAATTGTCACTGAGTGCCCAAAGCCGGGGCACTCTCCCAGAGCCTCTTTCTAGAGCCCGTTGTATTTATTTCCACAACGGGCCTTATTCCTAGTACTCAAATAAGTGTAAACTGATAAGCACTTATTAGGTTGGTCCTATTGTCACTCAGATATACTTACATTTAAAAGACTATGGTTTTTTCATACACTTCAATTCCCAATGAAGTATGGTTATAGAATCAATTCATTAAAATGCAAATTAGAACTGGGGGGGGATTAGAACACTGGTGAATTTGTCTGCAACATAATGAATTCAGGAATGTTCAAATGTATGCAAGCTTGAATAACAACAGAAATTCTATGGCAAATCCCTACGCATGATGCATTTAAAATAATTACTGACTTAGAAAAGGTATTTACCTTTTTCTTGGATGCTTCTGACTTCTTTGACATGTTTCTCAGCTTTTTATGCAGATGATTGAGGACCTGAAAAGATTAATTTTCACTTTTCATTTTGAATCTTGTAAAAATATTTTCACAGCTCATTGAGCTGCCTGAAGGAGATATGTTTTCAACTTTTCCTTACATGTGTGGGCGGAATGTTACGAAGCAAAGACACTGAAGCAAATACAATGCAACATATATCTTAAAATGATTACTTTTAAGTTAAAAAAACAAAAATTTAAGTGAGGACTTGCAGCCCCTTCCTTAGATACAGATCTCCTTCATTCATTCATTCATTCATTCATTCATTCATTCATTCATTCATTCATTCAATTTATACCCCGACCTCCACATCGGAGCAGGCTCAGGGGGGCTAACAGTGTAGTCTACAGGGAAATGATCTAGCCCTCTGTTTGGGTTCTTTGAGTGGCATGGCATGTTACAAACTTGCAAATCCTTTAATGATACATCTCTTTCACTCACCATGTTGATTTCATTGGACATAGTTTTCTGTGGCAGAATTATAAGCAAGACTGGGAATTTCTGTATAGCAGCCTGAATTAGCTTGGGCCTCTCTTTTTGGTTCTCTTTCCCATAAGACTTTGCATGGTTAGCTGTTGTTATAAGTCTCTCTCAGGCCTGACAATGCCCGCTGTTCTGAATGCACTCTGCTCTAAAGAATGGCTTATATTCCCAAGAGTCCATGGTAACGGCCTCACAACGCCTATACATCTAGATATCAGAGTAGGTGGCTCCTCCTTGACACTGGGAGACTGTCTGAAACTTTCTAACCTCACAAATTATAAGATGACTCCAAGCAGAGTTCAGTGGGGCATTGAGAGGCATGGACTGATTCTTATCATTGTCTTGATTGGCATCTGCCATTGCTTGCACAAGGTATATAATGGTTGCTCGTATTTCCTTCTGGGCTGCCCATCAACAGCTCCTTGTGAGTCCTTCATGAACAGACAGGAATGCATTCCTTTCTGAATTTCACAGTGCACTATCTCAGGTATTAAGGTTTATGACGTTTATGTATGCTGAATATTAAATTGTCAGAGGGTTATGGTTTTGAAGTTCAATAATGCATTGTGGTTTTGAAGTTCAATAAATCATAATACATTATCGTTTGAAGTTCAATGAAGTTCAATAATACATTAAGGTTTTGAAGTTCAATAAATCATAGATACTTTGGAAAAGAGCGCTCTCTCTCTCTCTCTCTCTCTCTCTCTCTCTCTCTCTCTCTCTCTCTCTCTCTCTCTCTCTCTCTCTCTCTCTCTGACTGTAGGATCCCTGCCAGTTTCATCTCCCCCCCATTATCGAGCTGGATGGATATGGGAATCTTATTTTTCCCCAACATTTTCTTCAGTGTGTCTTTGTTATGGCACCAAGCCAGCAGATCAGTAACGTCATACAAAACCAATATAAACGATGTGTTAAAATACAAATATAAAAATATGAAAACCATGGTCTAAAAGATTTGAGGGGTTAAATAATTGTTCCTTTGTGGATACAGCAACAAGCTGCACAGAATTTAGCTACAAGTTTGGTGATGGTCTGGTTATCACCTGACAATAAGTAATTGACATAGTCAGAGTCGATCAGACCAGGCATTTTCTTTACCAAAGATAAGATATATTTGGCTCGAACCAACTTGTAGCATGGGCACCTGAGAAGCATATGTTCAATAGTTTTGACTTCTCCCAGATCACATTGACAAAGTCTCTGGTCGAAAAGTATCTTCCTGCATCTCCCCTCAAGGACAGGCGAAGGAAGGGCTGAGCATCTCATCTTGTGATCATCTAAGTTGAAAAGGTAATTAGGAGGGAGAAGTCAGTACCTGCTTTGCTCAGACATTATATAGGCTGGGCATCTGGCTAGGTCAAGCTGTCTCTCTGTGCCCATTATTCTCTGTTTCAGCGCTATCTTGGCCTATTCCTTACCAAAGGCCAGAACTGCTTGGGGAGAAAGTCCCAGAAGGTTTAATTTCTTATGGACCGCCCTCAGCAATTTAGATTGAAAGTTATCGAGTAGTATCAGGTATGTTAAACCCTGTCGATAAAAGCTGATGTTAAGCCAATATTTAAATGATGTCAGGATAACTCTAGCTAACCAGTTTCCAACCTGATCATGGCATTAGGCATGTCTTTTGGGACCTGTAGGGCATCCCTTAAGAATTTAGCCTGGGTCCATTCAAGAGGGAGAAAGCATGAAGATGGAGGGCCCCAAAAAAGTACCATAAAGCATTTGAGGAGTTACTTTTGCCTGAAATAGCTTTTGTGCTGCTGGTATAAAATGGGCCCCCTTTGTGCATAAGAATTTAAAATATCGCATTTGCAGATCTTTCTCCTTGTGCTGCCACATATTTATTATGGGCATTCCTCTCACCAGAGGCTTGGAGGACCATTCCCAGGTATTTGTAGCTAGATACCTGCTCTAGTAAGTGTCCATTAACAGACCAAGATCTCTTCTTCTGCCTGTTCCCAAAGGCCTCTAGTTTAATATATTAATTTGTATGAACTATTTGTAGGCCAAAAATTACAAGGTAGAAGTTACAAACATCCTTTCCCTTAAAACTAAGAAATTATGCTTCTTAGAGGCAAGCAACTACCAATTTAAATAATTCCATTTTACAAGCCACACACTTTCACAGAGGCTATTTCAAAGTCCATGTGCAGTCATCAACAGTGCACACTTCTGCACCAGACAGTACAGATAGGAACAACTGCCCTCATGATCAGCACTGCTGCCCAGTGACTTACATCACAAGCAGCAGTGATGAGCTTTTTTTTTAAGAACTGGAAAACTTTCCAGAAAAAAAATCCAGTGCCCTAAGCAGAGCATAATCTGATTTAGCATGCTTATTTTGACATATTTAGAAAATATTTATAAAAGTATCTCATGTTAATTTTATGTCCCAATAGCAACGAATCGTTGAACTTAAATATTTGATTTCACTCATGTATGTCTTAAGTGTTATATTCAAACATATTCAGCTTTCCAGAAACATATTCAATATGTAAAAATTGTTTCTAGCAGAATACATGTAAAAATGTAAAGACAATGTAGCATATACTTCCATTACCTTATATAAACTTTAAAAAAAGCCAAAGACATTGAAAATTGTTGATACACTAATTTTAGCAGACTCAAAGAACTGTGTTATGCCATGGACATGATTGTCCAATTATTAGTTTTAAAAGATTTTAAATCTCTTCCCTGAAAGTCACTGGAGCATCACGGTTTCCCTGCCACTGTTTGTGTTATCACTTGCTTTACTTGCTAGTTGCACATCAGATTGGTGATTATAACATCCTTTCAAGAATGTGTGTGCACGGGGGGAACATTTAAATAAGAATTTTAGTTTGTGGTTTGATTTGATCTTCACAGCCAGGAATGCAATTCATAACTTATCAACACTCATGTTTCTTTGGCATCTATCTAGTGCTGTCATGGACCAACCAGATCTCAGCGACAGTGAGGACTCCTCAGAGGAGGAGGAGCCCTGTTTAGCCAATCCAGAGTCGACAGAAGCCAACCAGTAGAGAAATGAGGTACAGGCATGCCCTGACTTGCATCTAAGAGCTGATTCAGAACCACCTCCACCCTCCAGCTCTAATTCAGCAGGTGAAGGTCAGCCACCCACCCCCAGCTCTCTGGGGTCACCTGCACTCTTGGAATGCTGCAGAAAAAGGCTGAGAATGGGGCAGCACAATGCATGCCTCACAGCTCAATGCAGCTGCCTGATGATAGCGGAAATGAATCTTTGCAGGATTGTTCCTGAGAACCTGATTCATTGTTATCTTTGGAAATTAGAGAGATGCTGTAACTTGACACCAGAAGCCAGCAAGCCAGCCAGTATAGGTGCCCTGTAGACTGTTCCTGTTCTTATCCATTTCATTTATAATGATATAAAACAGGGCTTAAAAAAAAGAGGTGTCAGAACTCTCAAGAGGGAAATGAAGTTTTCAATCCCTATACTGAACTCATTACCTTTTAAACATTTTAAAAAGAATTTTGTCAAAGAGGTTCCGGAACACAGTTCCAGCCTGTTCCCCCAGAAAAAAAACACCCTGAATTATAAAGTGTTCTTATCTCAAGGTTTCAACAATATCAACTTTGCAAGAGTTGCATATCCGAGCCCCTTGCAACAGTTCCTTTGCAAGATGAGGTTAGATACAATCCCTCACAACACTGGACCTTGGGAAATCAACAAACCAAAACAACTATTTAAATTTACTGTAGAGTTTTAAATGACAGATATATGAAGAACATTAATACATTTGTTTCTAGGATAATTCAGTAATACAACAACAAAGAATAGTTTTGTTTATTTGTTCATTTAGCCTTCCTGCTTCCCAAATGTTTAAGTTAGTTCACCATCAATCAGTCAGAGAACAAGGGAAGCAGTTATTAGAACTCTGCTCAAAAATCCTTCATTGGCCAGGGATGAGGGGTTTTTTGTTGTTGTTGTTCAGTCACACAGTCATGTCTTCCATTGTCCTCTGGAGCTTGCTTAATTTCATGTTCGTTGCCTCAATAACACTGTCTAACCATCTCATCCTTTGCTGTCCCCTTCTTCTTTGACCTTCAATCTTTCCCAGCATCAGGGTCTTCTCCAGTGAGTGCTCCCTTCTCATTTGGTGGTCAAAGTATTTGAGCTTCAGTTTCAGTATCCGGCCTTCCAGGGAACAGTCAGGGCTGATTTCTTTTAGGATTGACTGATTTGATCTCCTTGCAGTCCAAGGGACTCTCAAGAGTCTTTTCTAGTACCATAATTTGAAAACATCTATTCTTCAGCACTCGGCCTTCCTTATGGTAACCAGGGATGAGGTAGCCAGTCTCAAATTTACCTTTTCTAGAAAAGGAAAAAGATTGTGGCAGAGTAGCTCCAGGATTTCCTGAATGACACATCCACCCTTGACCCATTCCAATCTGGCTTCAGGCCTGGGTTTGGTACCGAGAAGGCTTTAGTTGCACTGGTGGACAGTCTTTTGTCTAAAGTTAGGCAAGGGACAATCTTCCCTGTTGATATTGTTGGATCTCTCATTGGTAGGGTTGCCATCCTACTCTCCCTAGGCCCTGCCCCCCACTGCCAATCAGCTGGCTGGCAGGGGGACTTCAGCAGTGTCTCAGTATAGTTGCCAGCAATGTGCCACAGTTCTATTCCCTCATCTATGCTCATATATGTACCACTGAGTGAGACTGTCTGGAGCTTTGGGTATATGCAGATGACACTCAGCTCTGTATTTCATAATCCAGACCTCCAGATGTGTCTGCCTTGGTTCTGAACTGGTGCTTTGAGGCTACAGTCAGGTGACTAAGGCAGAACAAACTGAAGCTGAATCCAGACAAGACAGAGGTAATGAGTTTGGAAAGCCTGATATTCTAGAGGGATTGAATCCACTTGTCCTAGATGGAATAACATTGGCCTTTTTGGAGCATGTTAAGAGCTTGGAGGTGCTCATGGACCCTGCCTTGCTGGTTAAAAAGTAGGTTGGCACAGTGGCCAGAAGAACCTTTTTGTCAGCTGCATCTGATTCACCAACTTTCTCATTACCTAGATTCAGCTGATCTGGCCATGCTGATCCATGCTTCTGTACCCTCATGGTTGGGTTACTACAAGACACTCTATATGTCTGACGAGAACCCAGAAAATACAACTAGTCCAGAATGTGGCAGCTGAACTACTGTTGAAGGCTAGCAGCCAGGAATGTATGTTGCCCATTTTGAAACAGCTTAATTGGCTCCCAGAATGTTTCTGCTGTTTCTGAGTTCAGTTCAAGGTGCTGGTTATGGCCTTTTAAAGCCCTCTATGACCTGGGGCCCATATATTTGAAGGACCCTCTCCTTCCATTTGTTTCTATGTACCAACTACAATCCTCAAGCAGCCATCTGTTGACTAACCCACCATTTAAGATAGCTTGTCTGGCATCAGCCAGAGCCCAGGCCTTTTCCATTATGGATCCAGCTCTGTGGAATGAGCTCCCTGGTGAAGGGACCCCACTCCCCCCGGGCATTGCAAGGCATGCTAGGGCATCTGAGGGAGGATGAACAGCAGGCATCTTTTAAGGGGGGAGGAGGAGAGATTTGGTGGGTTTCAGTTTTATGAGACCTTACCACTCCCTCATGTGGAAAAATTTTGCAGTCAGTAAACATGACTACTCGGTATACTTACCTTTTGTATAAAATACATTCATATTTTCAGCAGTTCAAGATGAAGAAAGAATCTGCTTTATCTTAAATGGCAAGAGGCATAAATCTATCCAACTCTATTACTAAGAATGAAATAATGAGGCACTGAATTACAGACAGCAGAGAAAATTAAGAAACAATTTTAAAGCCACCCGAGCAGATTTGCTAGCATTATCCAAGTTAATTTTCTACTCATCCCAACTTGTTATCCACTCACTTTTTGTTCTCAAGCAGGATTTTCATGTTTTAAAGCATTCAGTTGTGGAATCATAAATTCTTGTATCATAGATTTATGCATTTATAGATGCTATTGTGTCCTCCTGTACTTAGAGCAAAAAGAAAGAACCTTATTGCACTTGTGTTTCCATGGAGTTTTAAAACTCTCAGAGATAGAAAAGTAGTTAGAGTACGTTGGAATGCTACTGTTTTACTAAGATTACAGTAATGATGCTTTACATTATAGACAATAGAGAAAAATTGCAGAAATGATTATCCATATTTGTTTCCTCCTACCTGGTACCTCTAAAGGTACTTTCAGACATGTGATTATGCTGTCTGAATTAAAAATATATATTTTGCTTATAGGTTCTTCCACACATTTCATTGGCTATACTTTTATTAAGAACAAGTTATAGAATATGTCATTTTAAACTTGTGCATCAATAAAGCTACCCAACATCAATTGCAAAATAATATTTAAAGGAAAGCATATGAACCCATTACCCTATGAAGCACAATCTGTGACATAAAACTTATTTATGAATTTCAAGATACTGTAATAGTAATATTATAATACACATTAACTGCAACAGAACATAGTGTTCCATTTGATTTAATACTACGCCATTATTTCTAATATAGTTATGCTATTATAGACGTAGTGCCTTCTTCTTGTGCACTGGGGATTATCTGTTACCTTTCCAGACTTCTCTCCTCCCAAAAGCAGCTTCAGAAGTTAGCAGACCCTTCAAAGTAGTATGCAAAACAGTACTGGAATGGGGGGAGGAGCTACAGCCTAAGGGAAATTGGTGACTATATATGAAAAGTGCCTTCTGTTCATATAAGGTAATCTTTGGATACAACCCTATAATTACTTTTCTCATAAGTATGAACTTACTCTATTGTGATATATTTCTATACCACAAGAACAAAACTTAATTTAGGAAAAGCAATTGAAACTTTGCTCTTCTAGATGTTTTGAAATATCAACTATCTCTCCTTATAAATAATTATCTTTTGGTTTCGCAAGATTCCATGCGCTCCCATTGGCTGTAAAATGCCCTCCCTCAGCCATTGGCCCATCAGCCGCCACTCAAGAGTACTCGCGTGCCACTGGCTGGGTGCTGGGTCTGCTCCTCTTCCCCACACACTCCCCCTGGCAGACAGCTCTCTCTCCTGAGGAAGACAGTTCTCTTGACTCCTGTGAGGGACTGTCCCCTCAGTGGCTGTTGGTAGGCAGCCAAGCTTGGTTCTGTGAGTAAAAAATCAAAGGACTTTCAGCATAACCCCCTCCCCAACGGCCACTTTCCTGTCAGAATAAATGGAAAAAGGCTCTTTCTCCTGCTTAGCTTCAGCATGGCTGGCTGGCTAACGAGGTGGGCCAGCGACCATCAGACCATTTTCTTCAACTCCCCGCTGTGCAGCTGACTTTCCCCTAGGGCTGCCAATGTCCAGGTGGGGCCTGGAGATCTCCCACTGCTACAATTGACCTCCAGATGACAGAGATCAGTTCCCCGGGAGAAGATGGTTGCTTTGGAGGGTAGACTCTATGGCATTATACCCTACTGAGTCCTTCCACACACACCCCAAATGCTGCCCTCCACAGGATCCACCCCCCCCAAATCTCCAGGTATTTCCCTAATCAGAGTTGGCACCTGTACTTTCTCCTCTTTCTAGAGCCTGTTGTATTTATTTCCACAACGGGCCTTATTCCTAGTCAAGGATATAAATCAGCATTTGCAGAGTTCATAATGGTCAGGCTGTTTGTACACTAGAGGCAATCCTGTTCTGCTATTTTTGGAGATCAGAGTATAAATTAATAACTCATGTTTCTATTAAATTGTCATAGTTGAAAACAAAGCCAATGGACTGAACTGCAATAGGCATAAATATATAAGTATTTGTCCCAGTGAATCTATAATAGTTGTCTGACAGTGCCTCAGCTCCAGCTAAACTTCATCATGCTTCAGTCTATTTGATACCAATGGGACAAGTTAACGGGGACTAAAATAAGTCTCATTTGACTTCAGTGGGAATAGTGTGATTCAGTTTAGTTGGACTGGATTGATATCTCAGTATGCTGATCGTACAGAATTATAGTCAACAAATGGATACCAATGAAAACAATTAATGAAAAGGGGGCTGGGAAAACTTCCTTAGGAGGAGATACTGATGTCCACACCTACTAACTTGGGTGTTACCAATGCAGTGGTGTCAAACTCATTTGTTATAAGGGCAGGATCTGACAAAGAAGAGGAGGAGGAGAAGGAGGAGGAGGAGATTGGATTTATACCCCGCCCTTCACTACTCAAAGGAGTCTCAGAGCAGCTTACAAACTCCTTTCCCTTCCCCTCCCCACAACAGACACCCTGTGAGGTAGGTGGGGCTGAGAGAGCTCTGAAAGAAACTGTTCTTTTTCAAGAACAGCTGTGCCAGAACTATGGCTTACCCAAGGTCATCCAGCAGGTGCAGGTGGAGAAGTGGAGAATCAAACCCGGTTCTCCCAGATTAGAGTTTGTGCACTAAACCACTACACCAAACTTAAATGAGACCTTGTCAAGCCGGGCCATGTATATCATAAAATGTAATGCCAGGTAGTGGAGATATAAACTTTATAAAGGACACAAACACAAGTAAAGATTTTTTAAAAAACTTAAAATAAAATGTGCTTAAAATATTAGCACTCTTGCAATATTTTGTTTATTTAACAGTCTCTGATAACTGACACCTCTTGCTCTGAATAATTGCATCAAAGATCCAGTTGGTCAGCTGTGTTGCTCTGAAGCAGTAGAACAAATTTAGAGTCCAGTGGCACCTTTAAGACCAACAAAGGTTTATTCAAGGTATGAACTTTCGTGTGCATGCACACTTTATCAAATACATTGGAATGGCAGACAAGGTTCAAACTTATAGACAGAGAATGAACAGCAAATTAACATGTAACATGCTGAGTTAGCTTCTGAAAGTCGCTGGTTCGTGTAACTTTTTGCTTCTAGCTGTGCCTACAGGCTTTCTCATGAGGAGGACCTCCTGGCCTCCAGTGATTCTCTCTCTAGCCTGTCCCTGTTACAGAGAGTCAAGCTGAGAGATAGAAATTCTGTGGTAATACATGTTTCCAGTTTGACCTGGGAACTACATTGAATTCTACACAATCTTCCCGCTAGGTGGAGCCAGCCATGTTCCCAGCAGCAGCAATCAATCAATCAGTCGATAGAGTGGCCCAATATGGTGTTTGGGGCTGGCCAGAATTTCTGGTATACACTATAAACTTGGCTGCATAAATAAGTGCACTACTGTGCACTATTGACACTATGCCTATGTAACTAATAACAATATAATTACAATCAGAAAGATTCAATAAGGTGCTATACTAGATCACTTTTTATTTTGAAATCAATTATATTATAGCACAGCTCTGACCTGGATATCCCAGGCTAGCCCAATCTCACCAAATATTAAAAGCTAAGCAAGGTTGGTCCTGCCTAGTATTTGGATGGGACTCCTCCAAGGAATACCAGGGTTGAGCAGCAGAGGTATGCAATGGCAAACCACCTCTGAACATATCTTGCTTTCTTGCTTTGAAAACTATGTATGTATGTATATATGTGGGTGTATATATACAGACACACACATATACATGCACATATATATATATATACACATATGCACATATATACACACATATATATACACACATATATATGGAGATCTATTTTTCCAACCTATACTAAGCCAAATATACTATCCTTCCTACTTTATGAAGATAACCGGTTCCTTTTTCTTGTTTTCTTTTAACTACAGTATTGATTTATTTCGAATTTTCATATACCTGCTTTTCTTCTGAGCATCTCAGTAGTCAAAGGCAGGATGGGCTGCAGGTGCTTTTTTGTGGTCCTGAGAAATTATTGCCATAAGGACATACTTCGGGTTTTTTTAAGTCATTTTTTTTGTAAAAAGTCCTAAATTATATGCAGATGGATTGTTTAGAAATCAAAGCACGGCAAGTCATATTGTTAACTGGGTATTCACTGGTGGAATCCAGTTACTGGAACATAGTTTTGATTCTATCTATCCAGTACCTTTGACTGAAGGCTGAAATGCTCAACCTCTGGAAGCATCACAGGTTAAAAAAAATATTTTTATCCATGAAGTAATTGAGACTAAAATTATTCTCTGCAACATTACTAAAATCTGGGGTCATCATGACATAGCTTAGTGCTTAGATTACAACAATGCAGTTGTTCTAGGTGCTGCTAAGTATATACATAGTGATTCTTCACTTGGAAACATAGATGTTAACTGATGAGAGGAGTATATGCCCTGTTTTCAATTGTTCTGGGTATTGTTTTTTTCCTTTGTAGGGATGGTAAGATTGCCTAAACCAGAGAACTCATACCTTCTTGACTCTGCAAACTTTTTGAATTTAGAGAAAAGGTAGTGTGCACATCCACAGAATGGGTGCCATGGAATTTACATTTTAGGGCAGTTAAGTACTAGATTTTGCCCAGCCCTCATACACAGAAAATTTCACTCAGTAGTGAAATTTTAATTCAGTATACCATAATCTGGTCTAGTACAATGTGCCACTAGCACAAAAAAGAACTAAAAACATGCTCAGAATTGTATGAATACATACTACTAAGGTCAAGCCAGGAAAGTGTTTTGGGGGGAAAATGTCAGGCACAGGTTCAAAAGTGTATAGAATGGACCCCCTAAGTTACACACATCAAACGCACAGGACACCTCACCCTGCCACCCGTTCCTCTACAATCTCTCCTAGTTTGGGGCAGATTACATTTTTGGGTTGCTAATTACAGACCCCCCCAAAAAAAGGTCTCCCCAGTGCTGTCTCTGGAAAAGACAGCTGCAGTTACTAGAGTCTATGGAACAACTCAGGAACAAGCCAGTGACCCCAAACTCACAGAGAAACTTCACCTGGGCAGACCCCCACCTCCACCAGACAGTGGAAACAAGGCAAGCATCCCTCCTACACTTGCAGCCCCCCTCCAAGTCTCCAAAGGCAAGTTCTGAAGGACAGAAAGGCAAATAGGACAAGAGATTTCTGACAGAGGCGCCCCAACATTACCCCATGATGATAGCTTGGCAGGCACCCCAGCCCCACCAGATCAGTGGAAATCAGTTTTCCATTTTAAGAAGAAGAGATTGGATTTATACCCTGCCCTTCAGTACCCAAAGGAGTCTCAGAGCAGTTTACAATCTCCTTCCCCTTCCCCTCCCCACAACAGACACCCTATGAGGTAGGTGGGACAGAGAGAGCTCTGAGAGAACTGCTCGTGAGAGAACAGCTCTGGGAGAACTATGACTGACCCATGGTCACACCAGCAGCTGCATGCGGAGGAGTGAGGAATCAAACCCAGCTCTCTCAGATTAGAGTCCACGCTCCTAATCACTACACCAAACTGCAATGACAGAAAGGCTGACATGACAAGAGACTTCCAACAGGACCTTCCTAAAGTTACTCTACAACGAAAGCTTGGCGGGCACCCCAGCCCCACCAGACAAGCAAGGGAAGCATGCTTGGTACCCACAACTCTCACAACCCGTGGGAAACTCTTCTACTCTGTGGAGGAAAAGAAACAACTGTCGGGCTGGCTGGACCACCCACAATTCTCCAAAGGCAGATTTGGAAAGACAGAAAGGCAGACATGACAAGAGACTTCTGACAGGGGCCCCCAAAGTTACCCCCACAATGACAGCTTGGGGGGGCACCCCAGCCCCATCAGACCAGGAGAATCAGAGTTTTGTATTTTAAGCGATGCAACATTTTGGTGCTGTTTTTGACCTTTAAAGTCCTACACAGTCTGGGACCTGCATACCTTCAGGACCACTTCTCCTGTTATACCCCACTCCAACAGCATTATGCTCACAGATTACACTACTGATGGTCCTTGGGCCAAGAAACATCTGATTAACCTTAACCAGAGCCAGAGCCTTCTCTGCTCCAGCCCCAGCCAGGTGGAACGCTCTTGCAGCCAGTGTTCCCTCTAAGCTGAGTTAGTGTGAGCTAGCTCACAGTTTTTTAGCCTCTGGCTCACACATTCTTGTCTTAGCTCAGGAAGGATGGCTCTAGAGCAAACTGATTTATGCAGTAGCTGAATCACTTGCTCACAGCTTTAATGCCAGTAGCTCTCAAAGTAGAAATTTTGCTCACAAGACTCCACAGCTTAGAGGAAGCATTGCTTGCAGCTGACATTTGGGCCCTGCAGGATTTTTCACAGTTCCACAGGGCCTGCAAAATAGAGCTGTTCCACCTGGCCTATGACTGAGGCCCTTGACAAGGAAGAATAAAAACTCTCTCTGATGGGCCCTTTGTTGTCTTCCTTTCAGGCCTTCCCCCCGTATTGGTATGACTAAATTCTTCTCCTGGTGAACTGTAATTTTATGTATTATTGTAATTGTACACCATCTGTAGTTATAATTAGTAATCTAAAGCTGAGTATTTTAAAATTGTTTTTATTAATTTATGATTGCATTATAATATGCTGTTACTTGCCCCGAAGCTTGCATGAGCTTGGCAGGCACCCCAGCCCTATTAGACAAGCAAGGGAAGCATGCCCAGTGCCCACAATTCTCACAGCACCCCCAGGGCTGAAACACTGCGGTCTATTCTTCTTCTCTCCACAGGCTAGCTGGACTACTCACAATTCTCCAAAGGCAGATTTGGAAGGATAGAAAAGCAGACATGACAAGACTTCGGACAGGGGCTCCCCCAAATTACCCCACAACAGTTCGGCAGGCACCACAGCCCCACCAGATCCATGGAACTCAGAGTTTACCATTAGTGATGCAAACTGTCTTGCATAATAAAGACTGTGCAGTTTCTTGCCCAACCAAGTGCTTATGGACATATGTTCATACACTGAAATAATACATGGAGACTATTTCAAGTATGTTCCTAAGTAATAGTTGTGCCTCTAGGATTGCTTCCATAGTAGATGTTAGGACTGGCTCCTCTACAGTCTCTCAAAGCTGGAGGTGGATTACATTTCTGGGTTCCAGTTACAGACCCCAAAAAGGGTCTCCCACCTGAGTATGAACACCAGCCCCAACATTGTCCTCCTCCGTCCTCTGCAAGCACCAGCAAAGGGTGCACCCAACCATGTTGCCACTGGAGGAAAGAGTGGCAGCCGGTGGGATGAAGAACAGACCTTCTCAGCAGGGAGAAGGAGAGGGGGAGCAAGAAGCCATGGGTGGGACATCAAGGCGAGCCACCATCCAAGAGGTCAAAAGGGCTATGTGGAAGGCCCAAGAAGTCGCAAGAAGATTGCTGTGGACTGCTAATCCTCCTCTCTTTTTCTTGTCTTGTAGTGTTTTGAAGTTTATTTTTGTTTTTTTGTAATTCCATATAAATTGGTTTATCAGTCTTTGCCACTCTTCCTTCTTTCTTATGTATATGGGTAACATTTTGAACAGAAAGTTTAGTTTGACAGCACATTCTTTTTGATTGCAGAGATTCTTCCCAACTACTAAATTTTTAATTTTTTCCATCTGCTTGTATCAATTTCCAAGTATTTGGCAGTTATTTTTTTTATTATAGTTTTGCTCAGTCACATTTATTCCCAAATAAATAATTGCTGAGCACTCTGTGCTCTTTATAATCTCTTATTATTATTTTGTGTTAAAAATTTCATTATCATTTTTGTCTTTTTTTCTGTTAATTTTATAGCCTGATAAGGAGTCACAGCACCAAATAATTGACGACCTCCCCCACCAAAAAAGGATCCAAATTCTTCAATATTTTAAATTCCATATTATGATTTCTGGGGATTCATTACTGTTAGAACTACATCGTCTGCATAGCTTTTCATTTTGAACTCTACATCATCCACTTGTATCCCCTTGATTCTATTATCTTGTATAATCTTTACAGCTAAAATCTCTATTGCTGGCACGAATAATAAAGGGAATAAAGGATATCCCTGATGTATTCCTTTTTCCATTGAGATTGTTTCTGTTAATTTCCAATTAATTAAAATCTTTGCTTGTTGGCTCAAGTATATTCCATGCATCCAGTTTCAGAATGCAGGACCACAGACCATATTCTGTAGAACATTCAATAAGAAAGGCCATGTTAAATTATCAAATGCTTTCTCTGAATCTAGAAATAGAAACACCACTTTCTTTGTCTTATTATTACAAATTCGGTTACATCTATTATGAATCGTACATTATCTTTCATGTACCTCTTTGGTACACAACCTGTTTGATAGGGGTGTATTAGATTTGGTATTCATTTTCTCAATCTTTCTGCCATTATTGTGGCAAAAAATTGTAGTCTACATTCAGGAAAGAAATAGGTCTATAAGACTGTGGTAATGAGGTATCACTGCCCTCTTTGTATATTAGTCTTATATGGACCTCTTGCCATGTTGGGGGTATTTATCTTTCTTCTTTTCTTTTATCTTGTTCATAACTTTTTTGTAATGGTATTGTTAATACCATTTTTATACCATGGTATTTTATACGGTATTGTTAATAATACCATATTTGATGTCTGTCTGAAAAGAAGGTAAAGTCTCCTCTTTGGATGCTTGGTCCTCCAAGAATCTTCTAATTCCAGCATTTCCATCTATCGAAATACATTTTAGGTAGTTTTCCACCTTTAATATTCCTTGATCTGTCTTTTTGGGGGTCTAGTACGCCATATCTCCGAAAATCTAGCACAGTTCAGAAAAATTCTAAAAAAGAATAACTTTAGCATCTCTTGGTGCATATATTGTTGCTATTGTGCATATTTTGCCTTTCAGGAGTCTCATTTTTAAGATCAGCTATTTTCCACCTGGATCTCTTAATTCTTCTAAAATGTCTAGTTATGGATTTTTTAATGTAAATAGCTACTCCACATTTTTTGTTCTGTGCTAAAGCAAGATATGCTTTGCCTATTTTTTTTTAAAATATATGTTTTATTCTAGGTATGAGAGAGGGAGAGACAGTCAGAGTCCTGTGTTTAAGACCAAAACTGTTTTATTCCACATATGTGTGTGTGTCTGTGTCTGAGAGAGACAGAGAGAGACACGCAGAGAAAGAGAGTCCTGTGTTTAAGACCAAAAACGTTTTATTCCAGCTTTTGTGGGCAAGCACACTTCTTCAGAGAGAGGGAGAGAGGGAAGGAGGGGAAGGGAAGGAAAGACCCAGAGAAAGCACACCAGAGAGAGGGGGGATGGAGTCCCATGGCACTTGGAGAGATCCCCCTTTCCATTTCTAACAGATGGGGGGGGAACCTAACAGCACAGCTTGCATTCCTTATTAGTGAAAGGGAGCAAGAGTACAGCGGCATCTTCATGACTAACAAAATTCATGGCAAGGGCATGAGCATTCATGAATCACTGCTCACTTCCTCAGATACAGCTGGAATGTGAGTCCATCTGTCCTTATATCTTGGAGAGTGAAGTGATTTTAGATGCCAAAAAGACAATAGCAGGCATTGGTAATGGGAGAAAAAAACTAGGTCTCAATTTAGTCCAGGAGTTTGCATTTTCTTCAGCTTCTAATCTCCCTTTGAAATTCCTTTGTAAGAGAACTGCTACTCTTATGTCAGCAACTAAATGCCGTGGAAAGTTAAAATGTTCTCCCTCTGGTTTGTGAATTTTATCTATATATCTAATTCCCAAGTGACCCCCTGTGTGCGGATATCTAAATCCGCACATCGGGGGCACCTGGGGGGAAGGGAGATTTTCCTGCGCACGTGGGGCAGTCCCCACGTGTGCAGAAAAATCTAAAAAGTGTTTAAAAGTCTAGGGGGGATATCAGAATCCCCAAAAAAGTAAGAGTGTTTCCTGCGCATGCGCAGGGAATGCTCTGGGAACTCTGCGGCGGCTGGCGGCTAAAAGCCACTCAGTCCTCACCACCGGAGCCGGGGGGAGAGGAGAGAGCTGAAGAGGGGGAGGAGATCGGCGGGCCCGGCGGCTGGAAGCCGCTCAGGCCTCGCCTCCGGAGCCAGGGGTGGGGGAGGAGGAGGATCACCAGGGGGAGGAGATCAGCGGGCCCGGCGGCTGGAAGCCGCCGGGCCTCGCCTCCGGAGCCAGGGGTGGGGGAAGGAGGAGGATCGCCGGAGCCGGGGGGAGAATCTGCTGGGGAGGGGAATCTCGGCGGGCCGGCTGGCCTTGCCGCTGCCACCGCCGTTGCTGGGGGGGGAGAGAGGGGGAGGCTTGAGGGGCTGGCCAGCCTCGCCGCCCCTCCGCTGCTGCTGGGGAGGGGGAATCTCGGCGGGCCTCGCCGCTGCTGCCGCCGCCGCTACTGGGGGGGAGGGGAAGCTTGGCAGCCGGAATACTCCCTCCCCCCTCTTGTTCATTTCTATTTCCCACATTCACTATGATTCCTTCCTTTATTATATTGTTTGTACCGTATTGTTGTTCTCATCTATATCCATCTTGAAAAATTCCATTTTAAAAAACTTAAAAAAACCCTACAGTTGTCAGCGTTTAAGCCTAATAGTAAAAATGTGTTATTATGAGGCCTTCTCTCTTCTCAGGCTTGGTGCGGTATGACCTTTGATCATATATAGTGGACACTTTCTAACTTCCATCTTGGAACGTTTGCCCCGCTTGAGTGAGGCCAAGGGGCTCATGGAGCAGAATCGGTTATTCAGTTTTCATAAGCTGACATTGCTGTAGACCCTTGCTCTGTATTTGCTTGCTTGCCTTTCGTAAGAGCCACTTGTGGTTTCTAATAGTAGTAGAAAGAGTCCAGTAGCATCTTTAAAGACTAATAAGATTGTGGTAGGGTATGTGCTTTGTGAGTCACTGCTCACTTCTTCAGACTTATTTCCATTTATTCCTTGCATCCTCCTGGACTGAATCCTCCTGTACAAAATGAGACCTAGGCTTCCTGTGTCATTATCAATGCTGATATCTCCACCCATCTGCATATCACACCTAATCCAATCATGCCTGCTATTGCCATTTGGCATCTGAAATCATCTTTATAAAGTTTATATCTCCAGTACCTTGCATTACATTTTACGGCACACATGGCCTGGCCCGACAAAGTGTCAGATCCAGCCCTCATATGAAATAAGTTTGACACCTCTGATCTAAGGTCTCCAGGGGAAAAAAAGAAAATATTATAGATTAATCTGTTGTCTTCTTTTTGCTTTTTATTCTAAAGGATTTCAAGGAAGGTGTCCAATATATATATATATATATATATATATATATATATATATATATACACACACACACACACACACAGGGCTCTTTTTGTAGCAGGAATTCCTTTGCATATTAAGCAACACACCCCTAATGTAGCCAATCCTCCAAGAGCTTGTAGAGCTCTTATTACAGGGGCTCCTGTAAGCTCTTGGAGGATTGGCTACATTAGGTCGCCTAATATGCAAAGGAGTTCCTGCTACAAAAAGAGAGCTGTATGTATGTATACACACACATACAGAGAGAGAGAGAAATCTTATCTTTTCATTGAGCAGACTGTTTGGTGAAAACAATCATTGAAAATTTTTTCCTACTATGCCATGTCACAGTGGGAACACAAAACCTTTCAATTAAATGTCCTTAATTAAATACAGAAGAATGAAAAAAGAAACAAAAGAAACAAAATGACCAATTATACATTCCACAAAAAAGTAGGAGGAGGACTTTAATTGGTATTTTTGCTCTAATTATTGAAGTTGAAATTTCCTTGGAAAGAAAACAAGTGGGGTTCAGCCAAGGGCTTTCCTTAAACTGGCCACATAAATCTCTGTAACTAAGGATCAAAGTTTATCAGAAGTCTTGCTTGACAGAGATCATAAATTTTCAAAAGGATTCTTCTTACCGCTGTTTTTGAATGCTGACTTCAAATGCTGCTGGTAGACTGCCAATCTTTTCAATTACGATTGCAGTTCCAGAAGTCCAAAATATTGCAAAGATTGTCGATTTCAAATTGATAAAAGAATAGGAGAAACAGGAATAAGAGTCCGCTGGGATCAGCTGACCTTATCAGCAGAGAGTCTTGTCTTCGCTGCCCTTGGTATTTTCAGAACCCCTGTGGAAACCTGATAGATCAAGCCCCCCTGTGGGTTCACCTGTCAGTTCGGTTTCCCCAGTGGGGGAGAGGTCAGGATAGAGAAATAAATTCCCTCCTTCCCTGGCATGCTCTGCCCCACAGTGAGATAGGACTGGGGCTTTTAGAAGTGCTCCTTTTCAGGTTGCCATGTTCCCCAGAAGTTCCCCAATTAGGAGAGTTTTGATCATCCTGTGGTTTCTGAAGATGCAATCAATTATCTTGGATGAGCAGTTTAGAAATATTCTGTATAAACAGCAAAATTGTATTGGCAATGAGGATATAAGTTGAAGATGTTCCCTATTACTTATCGAGCTATTCTATCTGTAAGGAGGTGAAACATAAATAAAGGGAGAAGTTTCTCATAGGAATTTATAATGAGGCAGCCAAAGGAAATTAAATCCCTGCTTACCAGTCCTGAGAGGAACAATACTGTAAAGGTAATTTCATTTGATTTTCTAGCAGCGCACAAATGGCAAAACTCCATCTATTTAATTCATTTTACCCCACCTTTCTCCCCAATGAGGATCCAAAGCAGCTGATCTCATTCTCCTCGCCTCCATTTTATCTTCACAACAACCCTGTGAGGCAGGCTAGGCTGAGTGTGTGTGCCTGGCCCAAGGTTACACAGGGAGCTTCCATGGCACAAGCGGGGATTCAGACCCAGGTTTCTCATATAGTAGTTTGGCACTCTTAACCCCTACACCACACTGGCTCCCAGAGAATGGATTGATTTAACAGTAAATGATAGTTTATATTTAGTGACATTTTATGATTTAAGTATGTTTCAAGTGACTTGAGGCCTAAACTAACAAATTACTACTAAAATGGTTAATATTGACTGGTTTGGTTACTTGTCCAAATCAGAATTATTGCAGGCAACCACAGGCTTGTTCTCTTTTTCGAGTTAGATCAAAAATGACCAAAATAGTCATAGTGGGGGGACAGTAAGGCTAATGACATTTTTGTGGACAAAAACAAAAACAAAAAGCCCTTTCTAGACTGATTTGCAAGGCTCTTTGATAGGGAATTGTACTTATAGCCTAATTCTTGTGTCAGCAGTTAGATTTTAGGATAAGAATACTAGAACACTGGAACACTTCAGTAGTGATACAGTAAAGTTACAGTCAGTTCCAAAATTGTCTAAAAACAATAAAGCAGCATCTCCACTGCTCTGCTACCATTATTCCAATATATACTTAAATCTCTCCCCTCCCATATACAGTAAGAATATATCTGCTTCCCTCACATGGATGACTCAAACTAGCCTGGTCTTTTCTGATCTTGGAAGTTAAGTAGGGTCAGCCCTGGTTAATACTTAGATGGGAGACCACCAAAGAAGTCCAGGGTTGCTAGACAGAAGCAGACAATGGCAAACCATCTCTGTTTGTTTCTGGCCTTGAAAATCCTACAGAGTTGCAATAGGTTGGCTGTGACTTGATGACATAGTCCCCAACACACACACACACACACACACCCTATGTTGTATCTTTCATGCTTTATCCTCTTGAGCCTTTGAGGATATTCCGTGCTACCCACAGGGACTAATAACAAGTTTGAATTATTCTGTTATTTCAAATGGAGCTGTTTCTGTTATAGAAACTAAATTATATCAATGTAAACTTGGATGTGAAATCAAAAATGACTGACAGGCATTTTGAAAAACGTAAGTTGACATGCCTGTCATCAAGGTTTCCTGCTTGACACGGTCAGCAAATCCTGAAATGTGGGCTAATGGCAAAATGTAAGGAGTTTTTTAACTTTAAATTTGCTTAAATTAAGGAACCGGTTCCAAACTTCATTGTGTATTATGATATAGACTTACATATTTCAATGACACTTTCGCTACTGATAGATTAAAGTGACTGACCAGTATGTATAAAGCCAATTTACTTGTTGACAAGGTACCTACATTACTGTTTATTCACGGATACAAATTAATGCACTACATAGAGAGGCACTTTGATCAGAAATGAGCCAGGTTGATGAGTTTTGGCTCTGCAATGGCTCTGTCCCTTCAACTCCCATAGTTTCTATTGATCCTTGCGATTTCAATCAGACAGACAGGTGGTTTGAAAAAAACAACAACACAACCTAATAGTTGTTAGAGACATTGTCCTGAACTACTGGAGTCAATAGCAGAGCTTCACCGATATCTGGGATGCAGTGTTAGGAACACATTTCCCAGCTGGAATCTTTGTTGCTTGCCCAGAATACAGTCCCTCTCCCAAAACTTCCAATGATTTTAATAGTGGTGGGTTGCATCCCCTCTTCCCAATCCATCGAAAGGTCCGATAACAGACCATTCTTCTCTTTTGATATGGTCAGTACAACTGGCACCTGAAGGCCTGGGAGACAGCTTTCAGGTATGTTCTTCTGCCTTTCTCCCAACAGGGGATCCACACTGTCACTCACTGGTGAGAGATCTTAACATGAAGTAGCAGACACCTGCTTCGTACTGAGCAGCCCATGACTGCTTGCAAAGTTTTTGGATCAGGAAAGAATGTTCTAATCGAAGCATAAGAAGCAGAACATGCGACCATCCATGATGTAATGGGACAGCTCCGACTGAATTTTTTGGAACACTGAAGACTGCATTTTGAACAAAATGCATCTTACTACTGGTCTGGGAAGATGTCACAGTTGTAACCAATGCTCCCTCTAAGCTGTGGTGTCTTGTGAGCATAAATTCTACTTTGTGAGCTACTGGCAGTAAAGTTGTGAGTGAGCAATTTTGCTACTGCATAAATTAGTTTGCTCTGGAGCCAGCCTTCCCGAGCTAAGACAAAAATGTGTGAGCCAGAGGCTAAAAAACTGTGAGCGAGCTCACACTTACTCAGATTAAAGGGAACACTGGTTGTAACATACTAAATAATACTTCCAGCCATGCCACTATCATAATTATGGATCTTACTTCAAGTCCTTGAGCATGTCCCCACACAAATAAACATATTTATTTATTTATAGCATAAATGACTATTTGTACTTTAGCCCTTGTAGAACTTAGGATATATGCATAGTTTTCTGCTAAACCTTTGCATGAACTAAGCTGCATATAACAATATATAAGCCCGTTGCTTATAAACTGTACCTTTGCCCATGAAGATCTGCCCTATATGCCTCCTCCATTTCTACACATACATGTATGCACATACTCACATATTTCATTTGAGCCTATCATGGGGAGGGTGGACTATAAATCGAATGAAATAAATAAAAAATAAATTTGCACATATCGCACATGTAAGACACAGCTTCTCAGAGCCTAGCTCTTTTCCCCCCATAAAACACATTTTGTTTTGCACTCAATGGAACTTAACATTTCAAAAAGTGAAGATTATGTCTTTACGCACTGTAATCTTTTCCACTTAACGTTAACTGTTCATCAATCACAGCACATGCTTATTCCCATTCACACACATAGTCTACACTATGCACATAGTATAGTGTAGTAGGGTATAGTATATGCACATAGTATAGTATATGCACAGTCTATACTGTACACATACCCTGACAGCTGTCTGTAGGCAAGATATAACCCACATATGCCCCACTATTTTACATTTTGTTGGAGCTGCACCCCATTTCCCACACAAGAGTGTATGACTCTCTTATACACAGGTACTTTGTATACAGCTTGTTCTTCATGCACCCACCTTTGCATAACAGAATGAGATCAGCAGCAGAGGCATCAGGTATCCAAAGACAAAGGTGCAGACCACGTAAACTTTCTTGTGCTCTTGATTGGGCCACATTTCCCAGCAGAAAGTCTGGTTCACGGTTTCCTGGTGCAAGATGCGCTGGTAGTGAGCCACAGGGGAGGCCATGGCAATGGACAGCAACCAGATGACCCCTACACCAAGCAGCGCATTACGGGACACCCTCAGGGATGAAGAACGTCGGGAGTGCACAATGGCCACATAGCGGTCCACAGACATAGCAGAGAGAGTGAAAATGCTGACCAACATAGAGACGGTGAAGAAGTAATGGATGAACTTGCAGATAAAAGTGCCCAGCACCCAACTGGGCAACATGTACACAGTCGACTGGAAAGGGATGCAGAAGAGCAAGTAGGCCAAGTCAGCAATGCTCAGGTTGAGGATGAATATGTTGGTGGTGCTGCGAGGCTTGCCGGGCTTGCTCCTGGCCAGCACGGTGATGACCAGCGAGTTGCCCAGCACGCCCAAGGTAAAAATGAGGCCAAAGACAATCAAGGTGATGAAGTTCTCGACGCCAATGTCCGAGAGGAAGTTGGCGCCCTCCTCTTCCTCCTTCAGGGGCTGCTCCCTGGAGGGCCAGGAAGCGAGGGAGCCCAAGCCTTCCGTCTGGTTCATGGGGAGGGTGGGGAGGGCTGCATCCGGGTCCATGCTCTGCGCAGCCCCCCCAGCCCAACTTGGGGAAGAGGGCAGACCAAGCCGAGCCACCCAAGCACCCAGCCAGCCCACCCACCCACCCCTCCTCTATTCCTGGGACTGAAACCCCCTTCGGAGCCCCCTCCCCTCAAAGCAGCCAAGTAGACCCTGTCCCTTCTACTGAAGAAACCGGGATCGGGAGGGAGACCGCGGGGACCCCTCCGGAGGCAAAAGAAAACTTCCCACTGCCCGAGAGGCAGGCAGGCGCGCACGCGAAGACTCCTTCCCTCCCCCGGGCTGCCGCTGCTGCTGCCCCTGCTGCTAAGCAGGCAGCCAGAGAGGCAGAGTGGCGACCCTGGCGAACCCCGGGCTCGCCGAGGCTCCGCTCCCTTTCCCTTCCTTCCCCGGGCGAGCGAACGGGCAGCGAGCGGGCAGTCAGGCAAGCCGCGCTCGCCACGGCAGACCCTGCCCGACTGTGCGAGTGGAGTGGCGTGGCTTGGCGCTCTCGCCGCCTCGAGGCTCCCACCTCCGGCTCCTCCCCAGCCAGCTTGACGTGACGCTCACCCCCGGCGCCTCGCCGCCTCGCTTCGGAGCTCGGCTTTGCCGTCGAGGCTTGCGGTGGCCGGGCAGCCTCGTCGCCTCCTCCCCGGCACGGGCTGCCTTCTCGCGCCTCGCCTGCCTGTGTCGCCCGCTGGCCCCCGAGTGAAGCAGCCCCGGCCAGGAGCGGTCGCTTTGCTGCCCTGATTCCACTGGGGCACGGTCGCCGTTGCCGGTCCAGCCCGCCGGAGAACACAAACCCGCCGCCGGGGGAGGGAGACTGAATGGCACTCAAACGGGTCACTCTCTCGTCCCCTCCTCTGGGTAGAGCGATTCCCTTTAACCCAAATCTCTTTATTCCTGGGGGGAGCGGATAAGGCAGTCTCCCTCACCCCACCCCCCACCGGCAAGTAGTTTCAGCAGATGCAGCTGGCTTGGATCTGTTTGCGTGTATACAGGTCCCTTCTGGGATGTACTAAAAGGAAGGACAGGATTGCCCATTGAAAACAATGGGAGAGACTTGAAGGCCCATTGGAAATAATGTAATGTATTTCAATGGTGCCCATGCAAGTCAATTGGCATTCCTGGCTCCCATTATTTCCAATGGGCCTTCAAGTCTCTCCCATTGTTTCCAATGGGCAATCCTGTCCTTCCTTTTATTAGGTCCCCTCTCTTGCTTGCTTTTTAGGTATGTAAAAGAAAATAAGGGCTGGGAACTCAGTTGTTTCACTTTAAAATACTTCCTGGCGCATGCACCAGCTGTGAAGTTCATTCTGTTTTCCATCCAGATTCTCTCACACATTTATGTGTGTGAAATGTGCAAAAAAGTGAAAGCAAAGAGAAAGTCTCCTGGCACATCAAATGACAGATTTGTTGTGGGATAAGCTTTCACAGACTAGAGCCCACCAAATCTGAATACATGGAAACTGATGCCACAATAAATCTGTTAAGGACCTGCAGGTCTCCTTGTTTTGTTTTTTTCCCAGGGAAACTGACTTGCCTACTCTTCAAGAAGAAGTGAGAGATGCACAGATGTGTTTCTTAGCATTACATATGAAAATGCTAAGTTTCTGTTGCAGGCACAGGAAAAGCTATGCAGTGCTCTGCTGTGGAAAGAACAGGAGGTCTGTCCTGTACTGCATCTGTGTGTCATACCCATAGGATAGCAGGTGGGCCACCTTTGTTCATTTCTGGGGTGGTTGATTTTCAAGGAAAAGGTTCTTTGCCATTCAGAACTATCCTGAGCAACAATTAAACAAGTTTAATCACCATAAACAATCTTATTGATCCTCATAGACTAATTGTGACAAAAAAGTTCCAAGAGTCAGAGCCCACTTAATCAGATTCATGAAATATTTTCATAAGAGATGATAGATAGATAGATAGATAGATAGATAGAT
The DNA here is from genome assembly GCA_029375565.1 of Gekko gecko. NCBI lineage: Eukaryota > Metazoa > Chordata > Lepidosauria > Squamata > Gekkonidae > Gekko > Gekko gecko. The sequence continues at coordinate 41,333,041 of JAPDNY010000009.1, forward strand.
AGATAGATAGATAGATAGATAGATAGATAGATAGATAGATAGATAGATAGATAGATAGATTGGATGGATGGATGGATGGATGGATGGATGGATGGATGGATGGATGGATGGATGGATGGATGGATGGATGGATGGATGGATGGATTGATGGATTGATGGATGATGGATAGATGGATAGATGGACGGACGGCGGATGGACACGGATGGACTTATGTCATAGCAAGTCATCTATATGTCTGGAAAGATTCATTTACTTCATTTTACTCATTACTCATTTCCTAGCAAATCATCTACATGTCTGGAAAGATTCATTTACTTCATTTCTGAAAACTGACACTATCAGGAATATTCTTCTCTGGGTACAGTCAGAGGGCATGCTGGGAGTGGTTTAAATTGTTCCGGTCCCGATGCGTTTTTTTTTTAACCTGGAGAATCGCGATCACACTCACCTCCGGTTCACTGTGCAGCCACATAGTTCCCCGCCATTCACACACAGAAGCGTGCGTCGCTGTTTTTTTCTCTCTCTCAGTTTGGGCATGTGCACAGGCAGCCATCTGTAGAATTAAAATTTTTGTGCGTGTGCAGAACAGTGATTTCCACTTCAACCCAACTGCTGTAACACTTCCCTTTGAACTTTTGCCCTGAAACTGGCCTCCGTGAGATCCCAAACTCATCTAACCAACAAAACTAGGCACCATTTAAACATTGTTTTTAATAACATGGGAGCGGAGCTCCGCCTGTGCGCATACTGCTGACGCTAAAATAAAATGGCGGGTGAAGAGCAGAAGCCTCGGCCTTCCAAGCGGAAGTGGCTCGACACCGCAGGAGCGATCAGATGTCAGAAAAGTGCGGCTAGAACCAGAGAATCAGGAAAACACCACTTGGGGACCTGATAACAAAATACTCTGTTTTAAAGGGGGTTTGAGCCGGAAGGTGATGGCTGGGGACGGTGTGCAGATGTTGGGTGTGTGAACGTGGATATAAGATCCGTTACTGAAGCATGCCAAAAGCGGACTAAACAGCCCGTCTGAATGCACCCTGTCACTTGAACAAAACAGGTACTAGTAAAAAAATGGCCTTGCACTTCAGAAACCAACAGCAAAAAAGTTATCACCAGCAGGATAACCCTCTTTCTCTGCAGCAAAGGCACAGCTGTGTTTCTTTTTTTAGTTCTCTTATTAACCATGCATGTTCTGTCAACACAGAAGGGCATATATTCTTTTCTTTAAAAATGGGATTCAAACTAGACATATTTCTGCATGTAATATTTAAAGCAGCTCTTGCTTCCACTAGTTTGTAAAGTATCTGTAAATTCTTTCTTGGCTAGAGTGCTCATTTGCATTACAAATGCCTTAGTTTTACTTTCTCCTTTCCTATCCCCTATCCTCTTTTCTCCAATAATAGGTCAGTTACTACCACAGATAACAGGAGAGCTGTGGTATCATACATGAAAATGTTTTAATAGCAACCCCTGCTGGCTGCCTTGTCCATCCATACTTAGTTTGCAGTTCTTATAATGGATTGTTCCAGGTCTTCAAAGTGTTGGACTTACTTGTTCTTTGAGACGTCTGCTATGAATGATACAGTGGCTAACCAAATCAAACCAGCAGAAAAGTCCTAACTTTCAGTTTTGAAAATCTATAGCCCAGGTTAGCCTGATCTCATCAAATCTCAGAAGCTAAGCAGCACTGTCCCTGGTCGGTATTTGGATGGGAGACCACTAAGGAAGGCCAGGGTCATGATGCAGAGGAATGCAACAGCAAAACTACCTCTCACCTAGCAAACCCTACAGGGGGTGCCATAAGTCACTTGACAGCACTTTCCACCACCAAGGGCACGTGTGTAGTACCCGGGTCTTCCCCACATTTCTCTCTTTAGACTCTGTTCTAATATAAGTCCTTAGTTGGGGTTTTTTTAAGCCGAGAAAAATCACTGTAAAAATCACATAGCTTTAGGTGTTGAAGCTGCCTTTACAAGACTTTTCACAAGAAAATGAGTTTCATGCTGATGACACACAACCAGCACTTTATACTGCCATGAAGCTTTCAATAATCACATGGACAATTTCAGAAAAGAATGTCATGTTTCAAGCTGAAAGCGCAGAACACTATTTAAACCTGTAATGTTTCATGGTGGCAGTTATCATCTATCTATATATATAAAAGAAAGTCCCCTAATGATGCTGCTGGCCTAGCCTTTCTGATGGCTTCCAACATACTCCCCCCAATTCCTACACCTAACAGGTGGTTCTCTGTCGGTTGCAGCAGCGGTTGCAGAGTGCTTAAAGCCATGAGGGAGCACACCCTAGCAGTAACCCCTTAGTGAACCTGCCAGCCCTGTCTCCATGGTGGTTACTAATACTCCTCCCCCTCCCCCTCCTACACTGGATAGGCAGCTGGCTGTCAGGTGTAGGAGAGGAGGTGGGATGCTTACAGCCGCTGGGTACGTTTGCTCAGCAGGATTGCCTTAGCCCTGCTGCTGGCCCAGCCTCCCTGATGCCTTTAAATACAATCCCCCCAACACCAGACAGGCTGGTGTCTGTCAGATGTAGGAGCAGGACCAGGGCACTTTAATCCATCAGGGAAGCCGATCCAGCAAGATCACCTTAGTGGTGCTGCTGGCCCAACCTAGCCACACTCACACCCACAATGGAAATATACTCCAAATCTGTAGAAACCTGGTTTCCTTTATTAGGTTATTTAACTTCTGACAATGTGGGTTCTAGAAAAATGGTTCATATGAACTTGCTTAAAATCTGATTGCTTGGATGGTGTTTTGAATATGTAGTTATGTCCCAGTTCTAAAATGTAACATAAATGAGGAGGATTTTTGTAAAAAAAAAAAGGGGGGGATGCCCTCCCCCCAGATTCAATGCCCAGGCCAAACCCCTGCACCAAGAAACCCAAAATAAGGGGAGTGCATTCCTACCATGACATTAACCCCCCCCCTTGAAGAGATTTCTGAGAAACGTGACCCCTGCTTCTTAAATGATGACTGCTTCTTAAATGGCCAGTTCTATGTGGCCTGCTCCAGAGTGAGCTCATCAAGCAGCCTGGTGATCCAGCACCTGAGGGCAGAACCACCAGTGCGGTCTACAGAGAAGTCCTTCGGTAGAGACAGAGAAAAGTATGTATGTCTCACTTCATTTCTTCCACTACAGTCTTCTCGATTAGCATTCCGACAACAAATGTCACATTTCAAACTTCACATCATCAGTATTATAACTGGATTTATGGAACTTAAATACCGTAGCGAAGCACAGGCATCAGGCTAGTTTAGAATGAAAGGTTCTGAGGTGCTTTGCATGATTCAGTGCTGAGAAGCCATTGCTGAGCCTGTTCACCCTCCAAGGAAGGGCCCTACTTGAACTTATCAATATGCTCCAGCAAGGCGTGACTCAGCAAAGTTTTAGCCTTTTGCCATCAGTCTTCATACAAAGATAACTAATACTATCTCTTGCATGCTCATTAATGGATGGTTGATGTGGAAAAGATCACCAAAGTGCTACTGAAACCCTTTTAAAAACAAAGTCAGAGTAAGTCACACCATGTTATATTTCCAAGTCAGAAGAAGAAAAAGTTCCATTCTTTTTCTACCCTAGTTAGATTTCATCTAGAGTAGTGTATCGAGTTCTAGATGCCACATTTTAAGAACAATGTAGACAGATTCAATGGGGCTGTGATGAGGGCAATGAAAATGGCCAGGGGACTACAAAAAGACTCCTGAAAGAAACAGCAGAAGGAACTGGGTTTTGTATGGTTATAAATCCAAAAGACAGAGGGGCGAAGAAGAGGCCAAAGACTAATTTTCTGTCGTTCCAGGGGGCAAGACTAGGGCTAATGGATGGATTTCAGGTGGACAGTAACAGCAGCTTGGTAATAGAACAAATTAGTTCAGGGGTGGAAGGGCTGTCCCTCACTGGAAATCTTCAAATGGACAGCCATCTGTCAATAATGCTGTAAAACTGGATTTCCTGCACTGAGCACATTATGACCTACAAGTCTCCTTTCACACCTAGGAGTAGTTGAACACTCCAGCCCTGGAGCCAAGGCGTGTGCAATTCAAATAATTAAACAAAATTAAGCAGAAGCTATAGGTTCAGAGTACAGAGGATATTGCTGGCAATAAAGTGGGGAATGCTAATCTTCTAATGCAACAGTAATAAATTGCATACATTTCAACTATGTTTATTATTTCTACTCTACCCTTCCAATAATTTAGGGCAGTTTATGATAACAATCGCATCAAGTTTGCAGAACAAATAATACAAACAACCCATCCAACAATAAACAGGAAAAAATATGGAAGAATCAGCTTGCAAATACAAACAATACCTGGACATCTACCAAAAGATTTCTCAGACAACACAGGTTTACAAGCCTTCCTAACAGCTGGGTAGGATGAAGTCTTTCATCATGCCCATTCAATAAAGAGGGAATGACAGGGAGCCGGTAGTAGCCAAATGAGGCAAATATGAGTGGACATCCAAAATTGTCATTCATCACCATTCACCAGCCTGTGGTGCTCTAGACCAGGGGAAGGCAGATTTTATGTTTCTGGTAAAGGCTTAATTTTTTCCCACAAGCCTTGGAAGCTTCTAATTACAAAATAGTAGCTTGATGAGTGCAGTCAATGACAAAATGGCAGCTCGTACCACTATTATAGTGTTTCAGAGGAGGTCACAGTAAGAAAACATTTCCCCTGTTGCTTTAACAAAACAACTCCCCCCCCCCAAAAAAAAAAAAAACACTCCGTAACTTGCCCTTCGGGGAACAAAACATGCAATTTACCACTCTGTTTTCCCTGGGAGGCAACAAATAACAGTTTTGTCACAGGCTTCTTTCTTGTCAAGAGCAAGGTCTTGCGTATGCACAGACAAAGGAGGAGAAGGAGAGGAAGATGGGCAAAAGTGCTGATGCTGCTGTTTTGCCATCCAGAGACACTGCAGAGGTAGCCTGAAAGGGAGGATAAGAAAGGGATTACAGCAGCACTGGAGGCAGAGTGAAGAGCTGCTTCTAATTACTTGCAGGGTAACTGGTCACTCCTCAATATCATCATCATCCTTATTATTATTATTATTATTATTATTATTATTATTATTATTATTATTACAAGAAGCGGGACCTGCGATACTCACGGGAGGATATTCCCTGCAGCTCCTGGGAGACTGGCCTGCTGAAGCAGCAGGAGCTCCACACAGAGGAAGCGGTGGCAGCAGCTGCAGGAGAGCCCAGCAGGCAGTCCGCTGCTGGGCTCGCCAGGCTTCCCCCCCTCCAACAGCAGCAACAGCCATGTCTCTGGCCACCAGCCCTCCAAGGTTTCTCCCTCTACCACCGCAGCTGCCAGCAGCAACGGCTGCAAGCCCTGTGCAGCTTCCCCGACCCCACCAACAGCAACAATGTCCATGGCTCCCAGCGCCGGCCCTCTAAGGCTTCTCCCTCCCGCCGCTGCCAGCAGCAACAGCAGCAAGCCCTGTGTGGCACCTAGCCATGGGGCTGGCCAGGCTTCCCCCCAGCAGCAATGACCACAACTCCCAGCTGCTGGCCCACCAAGGCTTCTCCCCCGCACCGCCGCCGACAACAACAGCAGCAATGGCAGCAAGCCCTGCATGGCTCTGCCACAGTTCCTAGTGATGAGTTCATTGTCTGCACATGCATAGGGAACTCTCCTTTACTTTTAGGGGGGATTTTAGTATCCCCCCTGTAGTTTTGTATAGATTTCAGATTTTTCTGCACATCTGGGGATTTCCCTAAATGTGCAGGGAAATCTCTTTGCCCCCTGGGTGCCCCCGATGTGCAGGTTTAGATATCCGCACGCAGGGGGTGCCTTGGCTATTAGATAGCCAGTTTGGTGTAGTGGTTAAGTGCATGGACTCTTATCTGGAAGAACCGGGTTTGATTCCCCACTCCTCCGCTTGCACCTGCTGATGTGACCTTGGGTCAGTCACAAACTCTGGCACAGCTGTTCTCTCAAGGACAGTTTCTGTCAGAAGTTCTCTCAGCCCCACATACCTCACAGGGTGTTTGTTGTGGGGAGGGGAAGGGAAAGGAGTTTGTAAGCCGCTCTGAGACTCCCTTGGGTAGTGAAGGGTGGGGTATAAATCCAATCTCTTCTTCTTCTTCTTCTTCTATATAGATTTAAACTTTTATCCCACCCTTCGAGATGGGATATAAGAATATTTTTATTTATTTTAAAAAAATTATATCCCATCTTTTGTCCTCATGTGGACCGCCCACAGGGATGCCAGTACTGAGATGGGAAATACCTGGCGATTTTGGTGCTGGAACCTGAGGTCAGTGGGGTTTGGGAAGGAGAGGGACTTCAGCGGGGTAGAATGCCACAGAGTCCACCCTCTAAAGAGGCCATTTTCTCCAGCTGGACTGACCTCTGTCTGCTGGAGATCAGTTGTAATCCAAGGAGATCTCTCTCCACCACCTGGAGTTTGAAAACCCTGGCTGCAAAGGCGGCTAACCAATTAAAAATATCTCTCCTTATAAATAATTATCTTTTGGTTTCGCAAGATTCCATGCGCTCCCATTGGCTGTAAAATGCCCTCCCTCAGCCATTGGCCCATCAGCTGCCACTCAAGAGTACTCGCGTGCCATTGGCCGGGTGCTGGGTCTGCTCCTCTTCCCCACCCACTCCTCCTGGCAGACAGCTCTCTCTCCTGAGGAAGACAGTTCTCTTGACTCCTGTGAGGGACTGTCCCCTCAGTGGCTGTTGGTAGGCAGCCAAGCTTGGTTCTGTGAGTAAAAAAACAAAGGACTTTCAGCATAACCCCCTCCCCACCCATAAACCCCTCCCCAATGGCCACTTTCCTGTCAGAATAAATGGAAAAAGGCTCTTTCTCCTGCTTAGCTTTAGCATGGCTGGCTGGCTAATGAGGTGGGCCAGCGATCATCAGACCATTTTCTTCAACTCCCCGCTGTGTGGCTGACTTTCCCCTAGGGTTGCCAATCTCCAGGTGGGACCTGGAGATCTCCCACTGTTACAATTGACCTCCAGATGATAGAGATCAGTTCCCCGGGAGAAAATGGTTGCTTTGGAGGGTAGACTCTATGGCATTATACCCTGCTGAGTCCTTCCACACACACCCCAAATGCTGCCCTCCACAGGATCAACCCCCCCCCAAATCTCCATGTATTTCCCTAATCAAAGTTGGCACCTGTATTTTCTCCTCTGTCAGTAAAAGGCCCTTTCCACACCTATGTTGGCCTTTGGGAGAAAACTCATTGGGCCCAGTCCTGATCAGATTGCCAATTCCAGGTGGGCAATTCCTGGAGATTTGAGGGATGGCGCCTGGAGAGAGTGAGGTTTGAGGAGGGGTGGCACCTCAGACAGGTACAATGCCATAGACTCCACCCTCCAGTCCAGCCATTCCCTGATGGGGAACCATTGTTGCCAATCTCCAGGTGGGGGCTGGAGATCACTCAAAATTACAACTGCTCTCTAGGAGGGAGGGGGGAGATGGAGAACTAAAGGTAGGTTGATGGTTGGCTGAGAGGGAGATAAGGTTGTCAACTCCAGGTTGGGAAATTCCTGGAGATTTGAGCGGTCGAACCTGGAGAGGGTGAGTATTGAGGAGGGGTGGGACCTCAGACAGGTACAATGCTATAGACTCCACCCTCCAAACCAGCCACTCCCTCCTGGGGAACCACTGTTACCAATCTTGGGGGTGGGCTGGAGATCACTCAAAATTACTACTGCTCTTCAGGTAGAAAAGATCAGTTCCTCTGGAGAAAATGGTAGACTCTGTCATTATACCCTGCTGAGATTGCCACAGCAAATTGTCACTGAGTGCCCAAAGCCAGGGCACTCTCCCAGAGCCTCTTTCTAGAGCCCGTTGTATTTATTTCCACAACGGGCCTTATTCCTAGTATATAATAAAACTACATGTTAAAAACATTTAAATCAACAAAAATATATCATTAAAACAACTAAAAGCAGAGCTAAGATGCACATGTGTATATGTAAAGTAGGGGCTGTGTTGCCTCAGAGGTTAAGATGCTGAACTGCCGACTAGAAGGCTGGTAGTTTGGCAGCTCAAGACCCTAGTGCCACATGACGGAGTGAGCTCCCATCTCTGGCTCCAGCTCCTGAAAACCCAGCAGTTCAAAAGCAAGAAACTGCAAGTAGATAAATAGGTACTGCTTCGGTGGGAAGGTAACAGTGTTCCATGTGCCTTGGCATCTAGTTATGCCAGCCACATGACCACAGAGATGTCTTCGGACAGCGCTGGCTCTTTGGCTTGGAAACGGAGACGAGCACCACCCCCTAGAGTCAGATTCGACTGGCTTTCGAGTAAGGGAAACCTTTACATTTATATGTAAAGTGCCATCAGGTCACAGGTGATTTATGGTATGTTAAGTGCCATCAAGTCATATTTATGGTCAAGTCACAGCTGGTTTCTGGTGAGAAATAGAGCTTTACCATTACCTTCCTCTGCAGAGTTTTCCTTGGTGGTCTCCCTTCCAAGTACCAACCCTGCTTGGTTTCCGAGCTCTGATGATATTGTGCTATAGCTACAGCATGCCAGGCACCTTCCCTCCTAAAATACACGTACAAAAATATAAAAGCAACAATTAAAACATTGTGCAGGAACATAAAACAAAACAAAAAATCTTTACACACAGGCAGACAACAGCAACAGAAGACGAGCAGAGATGTGAAAACCTGGAAGAGTTCAGAGAAAACATGTTTTTTTCAAAGGCATTTTTTCCCCTCTCCAGTGTATAGAATGCTACTGAAGGCAATGTTTTTTACACTCAAAACACACAGTATGAAAACTTCTGAGGATATTTTCAATTTTTTTCCAGTGGAAAATAAGTGGAAATTTGTGGAGCACTTTTAAAAAGCCTCATATGCTGTACACAGATACAACATTTTCAGACATTTGTTTTTTAAAAAAATGTAAATAATTTTGCAAACTTTTTACAAGCTATAATATATTCAATGATAATGCATTATTAAAGTATTTTCAGGTATGCGCGGTATACTCCTGCATTAGTGAGGGGGTCTCTTCTGTCTTTTGCCGATCATAGCATCTGTTGTATTTTTCTGGTGAGTCTGAATACTGTTTGTAGGTTGTGTTTTTTCATAAGTTTTCCCATCTGATCAGTGATTCCTTTGATATATGGCAAAAGACAAGTAGAACTTTAACTTAATATCCAAACATGCTAGTAGTCCATTATGGGTATAACAGAGTTTCTGTCAGAATACCACATTTGTTTACTTCAGAATTTATTTTCTAACTTCAAATTTTATTTTTTCCTACCTCTCGGGTGGCAGAAAAACCCAAAGATACATGACTTTGATACCATAAGGTGCAGCAGTTTGCAGCTCCCTTGCAAATGCTGGGTTTATATGAAATGAAAATGAAGATATTTATGCTTTTAACTTCCATAAATATGCTAAACAGTATAATTTTATATACTATAATGTATTTATGTTATTAAATCAGTAAAAGAAGTTTAGATTTGATAGGCAAGTAGGTATCTCATATATTTCAATTTTCCCCCAAATTCCCACTTTTTAATGGGAAAAATGGGATTCCCCCCCTCCATGGCTTCACAATTGCGAGAAACTTTACATTTGTATGCTGAGCAAACTTCTGTCCAGCCCTTCTCTAGATAACTGTATCCTCATATTCCACACCACAAACATAATAGAAATAGATGTGTTATTTGGAGGGAGAACTGTAGTCCTGTAGATACAAAATGTAGTACATTTGTCGTTAGGAAAATGCAAGAATCGCGACATCAAGTGTTTAACAATAAAGGAAGATATGTGGACAGTGTACCAGAAATTGGTCACAGCCAGGGCTTTTTTTTTGTAGAAAAAGCCCAACAGGAACTCATTAGCATAACAGGCCATACCCAACAGCAGAAACTTGTTAGCATATTAGTCCACACCCTGACAGCACAGCTCATTAGCATGTTAGACCACACCCCCATGTTACCAGAAGTGTGATCATCCGGCCACACCCACTTTTTGCTTCTTATTCTGTTTACCTTGTTTGTTGTCAAAACCCAGGGCTCTTTTTGTAGCAGGAACTCCTTTGCATGTTAGGCCACACACCCCTAATGTAGCCAATCCTAATGAGTTTCTGCTGTTGGGTGTGGCCTGTTATGCTAATGAGTTCCTGCTGAGCGTAGTCAACTCAGGAGCCAGCCGGAACTCCGTTCCTGTGCGTTCCTGCCCAAAAATAGCCCTGGTCACAGCCATGTGTTTAATTGGGTTTAAATGTCTAGGAATATTCTAAGAAATTTCTAAACACACACACACACACAAAATCTGTGTGAAAAATGGGGGGCAAACTGCATGCAGTTTGTCACATTTTCACATAGGATGCATATTGTTTCCTGCATTAAAGTTTTTTTTCTGTGTATCAACTGTCATATATATGAAGTGACATGCAGCATTTAGTTCCTTCTTATTCCATATTTTCATCTCCAATATGATATCTGATGCAATTCTGCAGGGCCTGTAAGAAAGAGATGTTCCAACAATTTTACGGGTGAGCACAAGGACAGTTTCCATGAAGACTGACCTCCCTTTCCCTCCCCTCCCCTTTTTTTCCTCCATTTTTTTCTTCCCTTTTCTTTTTTCTTTTCTTTCCCTTCCTTTTTCATTATCCCTTATTTATTTAATCTGTATGATATTACTCCCCTCTGGATAAGAGACACTATGTTGTGCTTCTCTTTACAGGCCATTGTACTGATTGTTAAGAGCTGTTTTTAATCCTAAATAGTTGTTATTAGAGATGGGCATGAATCCCCAAATGACTCTGGTATGAGCATGAACCAGGCCAGTTCATGGTTTACAAACGAGGGGTTCAGGAGATTATCTCTCCCATGATCTGCCCATCAACCTCCATGTTTTTCATGGAGGTTTGTGAGGTTTATGGGAGACACTTTCTTGAGCTCTGAAGGCATTTAAATGCCTTCAGAGCTTATATCCTGGTCTGCCAGGCCACCCAGAAGTGAGCTCTGAAGGCATATAAATGCCGTAAGAGCCCACCACCAGCCTATGGCCCCAACCAAATAACCTCTGAAGGCATTTAAATGCCTTCAGAGCCCACCTCTGGGTCAGACCGGCTTAACTGAACTCTGAGACTGAATTCCAAAGAATCATAAAGGCCTTTGGAGCTCACTCTTGGAGCTCAGTCGGGCCAGCTCGACCTGGAGGTGGGCTCCAAAGGCATTTAAATGACTCCAGAGCTCACTCAGGTGGGACCGTGGGCCAGTAGTGAGCTCCAACAGCATTTAAATGCCTTCAGGGTTTACTTCTGGATGGGACCATTCTACCACCTCCTGAGCTCATGAGCTAAATGAACCATGAACCAGGTCGGGAAACAAAAGTTTGTGAAAGTTTTTTACCAAATAAACAAATCAGAGACAATTTAAGGACGGTGATAGATGCTATCGAATACTACGACAAGCATCCAGAAAAAGAGGTTGCTTTTCTATTTGTAGACGCCGAAAAAGCCTTTGACAATTTAAACTGGGACTTTATGTTTCAAGTGATTGAAAGAATGGACATCGGACAGCCTTTTTAAAATGTGATTAGGGCAATATATTCTGAACAGAATGCATCGCTGAACGTAAACAAGGAGATGACGGAACATTTTAAGGTTCAAAAAGGGACCAGGCAAGGGTGTCCACTATCCCCCTTATTATTTATTTGGATTTTGGAAGTTTTGCTGGGGAAGGTAAGACAAGATAAAGATATAAGGGGACTAACAATTGGAGGCTTTACCTGTAAGTATAGGGCTTTTGCGGATGACGTAATGTTTTTGATTGAAGATCCAATAATCAATTTACCGTTGTTGATGGAAAAGATCAGAGAATTTGGAGATTTGGCTGGATTTTATGTGAATAAGAATAAAACAAAGGTGCTTTGTAAGAACATGACAAAAGAAAAACAACTGGAACTGCAAGAAAAAATTCAGTGTGAAGTGGTGAAAAAAACAAAATATTTAGGAATTGAGCTCACAATGAAAAACATAGATCATTTTAAGAACAATTATGAAAAGACTTGGTGCAAAATTCAACAGGATATAAAAAAAGTGGGATACTTTGAATCTGTCACTATTGGGTAGAATTTCGGTAGTCAAGATGAATATTTTACCTCGTTTGATGTTTTTATTTCAGACGATTCCAATTGTAAAAGACTGTAAAGTACTGAATTTATGGCAGAAGGAGATCTCAAAATTTGTCTGGTCGGGAAGGAAACCGAGGATCAAAATGAAGATTCTATGCGACGCTAAGGAAAGGGGAGGATTTCAACTCCCCAATCTTAGATTGTATCATGATGCGGTGTGTCTGTTTTGACTTGAACAATGGATCAACTTGGATAGTAGAAAAATGTTAGCGTTGGAAGGACATGATCGTAAGTTTGGATGGCACGCCTATTTATGGTATGAGAAATCCAAAGTGGACAACTTTTTTAAATACCACTCTATAAGAAGATCACTGTTTATGACCTGGATGAGATACAACAGATTTTTTTTTTAAGCAAAATCATTATGGATAGTTCCGGCAGAGGTAATTAAACCACTTTCAAGGCACAAAGGAGAAGATTGGATACCTTATAGAGACATTTTGAAGGTAGAGGGGAGTAGTTTCGTGATGAGACCTAGAGAGGATCTGGAATTTGAATATGACTGGTTAAATTATAAGCAGATTTATGACTTATTTAAGGCAAATAAAATGAGGTATGGCTTCAGGAAGGAAAATAATGAAATTGAAACTGTATGGGCAGAAAAAGGTAAAAAAGTGATTTCAAAAATTTATAAGGTTTTGTTAAAATGGTATACAGAGGATGAGACTGTAAAAGAACAGATGGTGAAATGGGCTATAAATATAAATAGAGAAACAGATATGTCATCATGGGAGTGTCTGTGGAAAAAGTCAATTAAAATTTCAACATGTGTTAATGTAAAAGAAAATTGTTATAAAATGATGTATAGATGGTACATGACACACAAAAAAATTGCTAATATGAATGAGAACATGTCTAACAAATGTTGGAAGTGTAAAAAAAAGGAAGGCTCATTTTATCATATGTGGTGGACTTGTGATAAAGCGGTAGCTTATTGGACTGAGATCCATAATGAAATTCAGAAGATCCTGAAGTGTACCTTGAAAAAAGAACCAGAAATGTTACTTTTAGGTCTTAAAATGGAAGAATTTAACGTGACAAAGAGGACATTGTTATGGTATTTGATTGCAACTGCTAGAATGACATTTGCTCAATTTTGGAAGCAAGAAAAGACACCGGAAAAATGGGACTGGATAAAGAAGATGCTTTTAATGGTAGAAATGGATAACTTGACAAAGAAGCTTAATGGTAAAGAAGATGAAGAATTCTTAGCAGAATGGAAAGACTTTAAAGACTATTTAGAGCGGAACTGGAATGTAAAAAATAAGTTACTCTGCTTTGATAACTATTAAGACTAGAAGACTAGAAAGTAATGATTATTAGCTAAAATGTTACCTAATAATGAGTCAGAGAAAATGAATATAGAAACGAAGAACTGAATATTGGACAAGTTTTTATTGTTAGTGAATATTGATTGAAATGATATTAGGGATGGAGAATCGCTGGAAGCCAGGTGGAGGGGAGGGAGGGGATATTAGAAAAGGATGTATCAAAAATATTTTGAAATATGGGTGATAATATATCCTATTAATAAAGTTCTTTTAAAAAAAAGTTTGTGAAAGTTTGTGGTTCATTTAATCAAATAAACCATGAACTTCAATGAACCACTGTTTTCCCAGTTCATGCCCATCCCTAGTTGTTATTATTTTATTTTAATTGGTTGTTATTATGTAATCATGGTTGTTATTCACTCTGAGCCCTGTTATACAGGGGAAGGCAGGTTATAAATCCAACAAATACATAAATAAAATGAAAGTTTCCTTCATGCTGTCATATTTTGCTCTTGTGTGTCCTTCTGATTTCAGACTGTCTTCCCTAGTGCACAGCTCCTCTATGCTACCCAAAAAAAGTGGTTCAAAAATTAAAACTGAAGCCAGGATATATCTGCCATTACCTGCTAGCGTCCATTCTATGTATCCCATGAGGAAAAGACTGAAATGAATGGCTAAGATGCCAGTATAAATGAGGTGATGAAAATTAGGATTCTGTTCAGTAACCTCTAAAATGGTAGTTTGCTATTGCTGCATATTACAACCTGCAGATGTGGAGATTTGTCATCAGCATCCTTGTTACTGGGCAAATGTGGAGAACTGCCAGCCTGACAGTTGTGCTGATAGCTTCTTTTAAAGATTTCTGGTTTTCTGTTCTTTTAAATTGTGTATGACTTTTATTGATGAATAATAGATGATGATGGTGCTGATGAACAAGGAAAACAAAGCAGCACTGTTCAGTGCTTACGTTGGATTCAATAAAACATCCCCCAGTGAAATGATTGGTGACAACACAGTACACAGAAATCTAGCAGTGCAATTCTCTTTGGTAGAGAAGTCGATATGCACCATTCCGGTTGGTCTCTTGCTCCTGCTTCCCTCATTTATTCAGATCAAATTTTGATTAGTTACCATCCACTTCAACATTGCTAATGAGTTAGGAAATTGATGGTTTCCTCTGAGGATGGATATTTCTTACTCTTGCAGACTCTAAAAGCAAATCTTTTTGGTGTGGAAGTCCGGCCTCCAGTTTAAGTTCTGAAAAGAAGTGTGCAGCAACTATCACCAAGATTGGGTGACACTGCCCATGAACATTGTTTTAGCCCTGGAGCACATGAAACAGTCATAAAGAGCGGGGCTCTGCCATGACCAGGATAGCCCAGGCAAGTCCGATCTCGTCAGATCTCAGCAGCTAAGCAGGGCTGACCCTGGCAAGTATTTGGATGGGAGACTTCCAAAGAATACCAGGGCTGGGAGGCAGAGGCAGAGGCAGACTATCTAGCCACTATGTGGCTCTGGGTAAAAAGGTGAAGGAATTGGGAGTGCAGGTTGTATTTTTGTCAGTTCTTCCTGTCAAAGGCCTTGGCTTAGGAAGGGAAAGAAAGGAAGCATGGCTAAGACTGACCATTTGCCGGCATTTGCTGTTCAAGAGGATGGGTAGGGGTTAAGCTGTGGCCGTAGTTCTGATAAGAGCTGTTCCTGAAAAATGAGCAATTTCTGTCAAGAGCTCTCTCAGCCCCACCTACCTCACAGGGTGTCTGTTGTGGGGAGGGGAAGGGAAAGGAGTTTGTAAGCCACTCTGAGACCCCTTTGGGTAGTGAAGGGTGGGGTATAAATCCAATCTCTTCTCTTCTTCTTCTCTTCCTCTACACTTTACCAAAGGATGGTTGTGTGTGTGTATTCCTTCTATTGCCTCACCCTCTATCCTTCTTGAACCTGCAAAGAAGAATACTGCAGATAAATGACTGGCTATGTCGATGGGGTCATCAGAAAAAAGTTTGGATTCTTGGACCATGGCTCCCACTTTTGTGATGAAGCTCTTCTATCAAAACATGGTTTGCACCTCACGAGGGTAGGAAAACATGTTTGGAAAAATGTGATTGGAAACAGCTTTGCAAACCTATTCAAGAGAGCTTTTAAACTATGGGAGAGCAAGACAAAAATGCACCACCCAGTATGATGCCAATAACTGGAGATAAGAACTCTAAAGTTTTGTGGGGAGTGGCACATATGCTAGTTAACATTAACTCACATGCAGCTACAGAAACAAAAACCTCAGGGTGCATAAAACATGGATTCCAGTGTCTCTTCACTAATGCACAGAGCATGGGAAACAAGCAGTAGGAACTTGAAGTCCTAATACAGAAAGGGGACTATGACCTAATAGGCATTACTGAAACTTGGTGGGATGACACTCACAATTGGAATATTAGGATTGAGGGGTGCAACTAATTTAAAAGGGACAGATAAATAAGGAAGGGAGGAGGAGTCACATTATATGTAAAGGAGGAATATACTTGTGAGGAAATATGTAAATCTGAGCATGAAAGTCCAGTTGAGAGTCTCTGGATAAATTAAAAGGAGTAAGAAATAACAGTGAAGTTATGGTGGGTGTCTGCTATAGACCACCAAGCCAGGCAAAGGACTTGGATGAGACACTCCTAGAAGAGATTACAGTGTTCTCAAAGAGACAGAACACAGTGGTCCTGGGAGATTTCAATTACCCAGCTATCTCTTGGAATTCCAACTGTGCTAAAAATGAAAGGTCCAATAAATTCCTGACTTGTCTTGCTGACAACTTCATTTTCCAGAAAGTGGAGAGGGAAACAAGAGGATCAATTGTCTTGGACTTGATTCTTACCAACAGGGGAGAACTGGTTGATGAGATGAAAGTAGTGGGCACCCTGGGTAGTAGTGACCATGTAATTTTGTACTTTACAGGCTTGGGGAAGGGAAAAGCTGTACATAGACATATAGGTTGGACTTCAGGAATGCAAATTCTGACAAACTTAAAGTTATGCTAGGTAGAATCCCATGGTCAGAAATACTTAAGGAGAAGGGAGTTCAAGAAGGATGGGAGTTTCTTAAAAGTGAAATACTGAAACCACAATCACAAATGATCCCTATGAAAAGGAAAAATCAGAGGAGCCTAAAGAAGCTAAGATGGCTTCATAAACAGTTGTCTAAAGACTTGAGAAATAAAAAGGATTCATTTAGAAAGTGGAAGGAGGGCCTTATAACCAAGGATAATATAAACAAATAACCAGTACTTGTAGAGAAAGAGTGTTAAGAAAGCTAAAGCTCAGTATGAGCTTAGGCTAGAGAGAGATGCTAAAAACAACAAAAAAGGGTTATTTTCTTATACAGCATAAGAAAAAGAGCAAGGATATGGTAGGCCCATTGTGGGGACAGGAAAGTAAAATTGTAACAGGTGATGAAGAGAGGGCAGAACTGCTCAGTTCCTACTTTTCCTCAGTCTTCTCTTGTGAGGGAAATGGTGCTCAACGTGGCAAAAGCAGAACACATTATGAGGGAAGGGAGTTGCAGTCTAGGATCAGCAGAGGGGTAGTACCTAAACACCTAGTTTCTTTTCATGAACTGCATCCAAGGGTATTAAAAGAACTTGCAGATATAATTTCTGAGCCTCTGTCCATTATTTTTGAGAATTCTTGGAGAACAGGTGAGGGTCCAGAAGATTTGAGGCAGGTAAAAGTTGTCCCCATCTTCAAGAAGGGAGGAAAGGAGGATCCGGGTAACTACCGACCTGTCAGCTTGACATTTATACCTGGGAAAATTTTAGAATAAATAATCAAACAGACAGTCCTTTGACATTTGTGATTACTAAGAGCCAGCATGGGTTTCTCAAGAACAAGTCATGTCAGACTAACCTTATCTCTTTTTTGAGAAACTTACTATCTTGCTGGATCAGGGGAATGCTGTAGACATAGTTTATCTTGATTTCAGTAAGGCTTTTTAATAGGTTCCACATAATATTCTTGTTGACAAATTTGTAAAATGTAGTTTGGATCCTATTATGGTGAGGTGGATCTGTAACTGGTTGACAGATCATACCCAAAGAGTTCTTGTTAATGGTTCCTCATCCTCTTGGAGTCACAAGTGGAGTGCCTCAAGGATCTGTCCTGAGCCCTTTTTTGTTCAACGTCTTTATAAATGATTTGGATGAAGGAATAGAGGAAATACTTATCAAATTTGCAGATGATACTAATTGGGAGGAGGCAGCAAATAGGGTAGAAGACAGAGTCAGGATACAGGATGATCTTGACAGGTTGGAATACTGAGCTAAAACAAATAAAATGAATTTCAATGGGGATAAATGTAAACTTCTGCATTTAGGTAGGAAAAATCAAAAGCATAATTATAGGATGGGGGAGACTTGTCTTGGCAGTAGTATGTGCAAAAAGGATCTAGGGGTCTTAGTAGACCATACACTGAACATGAGTCAGCAGTATGATGTGATAGCTAAAAAGGTGAATGCCATTTTGGCCTGTATCAACAGAAGTATAGTGTCCAGATCACGCAAAGTGATGGTGTCATTTTATTCTTCTCTGATTAGACTTCACCTAAAGTACTGTGTTCAGTTTTGGGCACCACAATTTAAGATAGACAAACTGGAACATGTCCAGAGGAGGGCAACTGGAGATCAAGTCCTTTGAGGAAAGGTTGAAGGAGCTCTGGGTGTGTTTAGCCTGGAGAGGAGACGACTGAGAGATGATATGATAACCATCTTCAAGTACCTGAAGGGCTGTCATATAGAGGATGGTGTGGAGTTGTTTTCTGTTGCCCCAGAAGGCTGGACGAGAACCAACTGGTTGTAATTAAATCAAAAGAGTTTTTGACTAAATATTAGGAAGAACTTTCTGACAGTTAGAGTGGTTCCTCAGTGGAACAGGCTTCCTCAGGAGGTGATGGGCTCTCCTTCTTCGGAGATTTTCAGACAGAGGTTAGATGGCCACCTGTCAGCAATGCTGATTCTGTGAACTTAGACAGATCATGAGAGGGAGGTCAGGAAGGGTTGAATCAATGCTTAGTTCTTGTAGCCCTTTCTTACATGCCCAGAGAAATGCTGATCACCACTTTGGGGTCAGGAAGCAATTCTTTTCCAGGCCAA
Organism: Gekko gecko; assembly: GCA_029375565.1. Taxonomy (NCBI): domain Eukaryota; kingdom Metazoa; phylum Chordata; class Lepidosauria; order Squamata; family Gekkonidae; genus Gekko; species Gekko gecko. Next base: position 41,351,602 of record JAPDNY010000009.1, read on the forward strand.
TTTGGTTGGAGATCCTGGAGGTTTTTTGTCATCCTCTGGGTGTGGAACAGCGGTCACTGGGTGTGTGGAGAGGGGAGGTATTTGTGAATTTCCTGTATTGTGCAGGACTACATGACCCAGGAGTTCCCTTCCAGCTCTATGATTCTATGATTTCTGAGCATCCATGCCCCAGTAGGAGTCGCCAGAGGTTGCCATGACTTCCAGGCATGAGCACATGGACACACATCATACACAAATAGAAAAATACTGAAAAAGAAAGAGTGGGGCTCTGAGCAGCTGCAGAATACATCTCCCTGAAGCCCAAGAAACCCAAACCGTCCTATACACATCATGGCTTAAAGGTATGTGGTCTGACCTTCATGCACAGGTAAACTCTGGCAACTCTCTGTTTAGAAATTGAGCCTTGTATTGTGTCTGATAAAAAATGAGGCCACTTTTGGGAGAGCAGCTTCTTGTATCCTAACGTCTTCATCATTTCAATGAGAATGCCAGCCAATTCTGCCTTGGTGGTTTTAATTTCATGCTGGGCCAGTGTCCAAATGAACAATGGGTTCATTCCCTTTTCCTTCTGGTGGCAATGGCTCCCCTGTCCCCAATCCATCAACTTATTAGAGGAGACAGCAAGAGGTGGAACCTGTGCTTTGTTCCTAATGACAGTGCCTTTGCTGCTCTCCTAAGCCAGACTCCCTTCTACAAGGCATGTAATATTATGTAAGATCAATACAAAATGGTCGTGTGCCTGTGCAAGTATGTTTTGAGGCACATGTGGAAGGCACTTCAGGGGTGACACTTTTTTTATTCACCCTGGTGTGTGCCAGCAGCTATAAAGACACAAAGTTAATCCCAGCAAGAACTTTTTAAAAGGCAGGTAAACAGGATGGCTCAAGTGGTTAAGATGATGAACTGCAGGCTGTGGAAGGTCAGTAGTTCAGCAGTTCGAGACCAGAGAGGGCCGCATGACGGAGTGAGCTCCCGTCTCTAGTTCCAGCTCCTGCCAACCTAGCAGTTTGAAAGCAAGAAATTGCAAGTAGATAACTTGGTGGGTGGGAAGGTAACTCGGTGGGAAGGTAACAGAGTTCCATGCGCCTTGGTGTTTAGTCATGCTGGCCACATGACCACAGAAAAATCTTCGGACAGCGCTGGCTCTTCAGCTTTGAAACAGAGATGAGCACCGCAGCCTAGAGTTGGATTCGACTGGCTTTTGAGCAAGGGAACCTTTACCTTTACTAAACAGGGAAGCTTCAATTGAGATGGGGAGGGAAACAAAGGAAGTCTTTACCCCCAGCACTCACCTACTCCAGAAGATGTCAGCCTAGGGCTGGCAACCTCCAGGTGAAAATGGCTGCTTTGAAGAGACTCTATGGCATTATCCCCCACTGATGTCCTGCCACTTCCCAAAACCCTCCATCCCCAGGTCCACCCCCCAAATCTCCAGGTATTACCCAACCCAGAGTTGGCAAATCTAGTACCTCACCCAGATACTGCTAATACAGGCAGCCCAGCCAGAGGCTATAGGGAAGCAGACAAAGGTGAGGCCATGGAGAGAAAGACACCACCAGCAGCCTCAGAGCCTGGCAGGCTGAGGCAGCATTCTGTACCTGGGAACCAGTCAGAGGAGAAGGCCAGTGGTAACTGGGGCTTCCTGGGGCCTGTGCAGGCAGGCATAGCAGCCTCTTAAATCCTCAGGGAAGGGGGGCAGGAGAAGGGAGAGGGCAGCCAGGGAGGCCCTTGAGCCGGATCACCAGGAACCTGTCCCTGAAGAGAGGGTTTGGGGGGCAGAGTCAGTCCACCCAATGGAAATCCTTTATTAGGCCAGCCCAGGGAAGGCCAGGAAGGAAGGCTAGACCAGTTCCATGAAGCTATGGGAGGGGAAACTGGAAGAAGAAAGAGGATGAGGGCAAACCCTCTCCTCCTTGTCTGTTCTGAGGCTCTCCTTGGGTGAGACCTGTCAAAAGGAAACCCTGGAGGGTGCTACAGCCCTGGGCTCCATCCCAGTGCTGACAGACCTTGACAATAGTCATTTGCATTTTTGCAGGAAATGTCCTCACAGGTTCCAGGTAAAACAAGTTTAGAGTCCAATGGCACCTTTAAAGATCAACAATGCGAGCCCAAACCCCCGCCGAGCCCGCGCTGGCGGGGGAGGGCTGATTTGCCTCCTCGCGAGGCATAAAGAAAGGGCACCAGCACAGGGGGTGGAGCCAGCCTATTTAGGCTTGGCTCCCACCTCCTGCCTTTGCAGTTCTTAGCAGTCCTCGGCGCGCTCGGCCCACCCTCCCACCCTATTTTTAGTGCAGGTTTCAATCGGTTGCCTTTTCCTGGGGCCAGGTAGGAATTTTTCACTCCTTTTTCAATTTGGCTTCAGAAGGAGGTGTGTTTTTGCCTACCTTGCACTGATGATGGTGGTGTTGGGAATCTTGGCTTTGGGGGGCCAGCGTTTGTTAAATAGACTGGTTACTTTGTGGTTAGGCGGGGTAGAGCGATCAGGAAGTTGAAAACGGTGAGCACCTGGGCATTTCATTAAAGGAATTAAAGGGTCCTCCATGAACGGCTTTCGGGCCTTTGCAGCTCAAGGCTGGGAAGGGGTGATCTTCCTTAGAACAATCTGGCCTGGCCTATCTCAGGGGTGGTGGGCCAGGGGGTTCTCCTAAATATGCCAAGCTGCTGGTCGAGAGCTACATTGGGTGGCTCAAGATCAGGGAAGGTGCATCGCCCAGAAGTGTCCTCCAAGCAATTCTGCACTAAAATTGAATTCAACCTTCTTTTTAATGTAGTTTCCCCCCCATTCTGCACTAAAATTGAGTTCAATCTTCTTTTTATTCTGATTTTTTTCTGCATTCCGCATTACATTACCTCCCTTCAGTGATCAGCCTGGTTTCAGCCTGCTGTTACCCCAGATTGTTTGGATGCTGTTTTACCATGGATTTAAATTGCCTTGACTCAAGCACTGAGAAAATCTGGAGTGGCAGGCAAATGTAGAAAGGATCTAATACAGAAGAGGAGTGCTAACGCGGTGATTAATTGGTGAGCATATCTGTAGTCTGCAGGCTTTTTGATGAAGCTGTGATGTTGAGTGATGTATATAAATAGGCATATATTGGCCCTTTGTCTTTTATTAGAGTATCAGAAAATTGTGTGAGAGGTTTGCAGAGAAGTGAATGAGACATTTAGAGAGTCAACCGTTAACCCTAAGAGCAGGTGTGTTCTCTTTTCAGTAATGATGTGGTCATCACAGCAGTCGAAAGTGATTCTGTGTTTATGTGGAAGTAATATAGGGGATAAATAGGGGATAAATGTGAGAAGGCATCTTTTCTAATTGTGGGGAGTAAACTGAGAGTCACATTTATCCCCTATTTTGACATATTTATTACTTCGCTGTCCTTCCTCACCCCCCCTTAAACAACTGTTGATCTTATAACCTTAGCGTGTTATTTATTTTCTCTTTGAATATCTTAAAGCATCTGCATCATGTTATGTGTAAATTTGCTGTTCAGCCTGTATCTATATGTCTGAAATCTAGCTTTCTTTCCAATGTATTTGACAAAGTGTGCATGCACACAAAAGCTCATACCTTGAATAAACCTTTGCCCCCTCAGTCGGAATAAAGAGACGGACACCAATATGGACTTAACAGGGGCCACTTTATTAATTATTTATAATCAAACAACTGGCAAGAGGTTGCTAAAAATGTACTGAGGAATATGACAGGTGTCAAACTCCTGACCACCTTCATCTCCTTCTTAGACTTAATCTTCAGATTTCAGTGGTTAGTACAGCATCCTACACATTACTTCACTCACTGACATAAAGCTGTTGTCGGAATGTACTTAAAGGAACAGTCCCTATTCATAAAAAATAACAGGAGTAGTTTTTAAGTACATATTGGCTCTTTGTCTTTTATTCAAGTTTCAGAAAATTGTGTGAGAGGTTTGCAGATAAGTGAATGAGATGTTTACAGAGTCAACTGTTAACCCTAAAAGCAGATGTGTTCTCTTCTCAGTAATGATGTGATCATCACAGTACTTGAAAGCGATTCTGTGTTTATGTGAAAGTAATTGTAACATTATTATACGCTAGTCCTTTTTCTGAAGAAGAAACTTGAAACAAATATTAAATTTGCAGTCTTCGTCTTCAATCAATTCCTGGACCTGGGAGTAGCATTCTTTGGGTTGAAAAAATTGTGTTTGAAGCTGTTACACAGTGGAATGTTGATGTATCTCAAATGTATTGAAGTATGCCCTTCAAATGCTAAATAGTTTTGTATAGAATTTCATATTTTTGTAATTGCATAGTGATGATTTTGGATGGTATCTTGAGATATAATATGACAAGTATGATCCTGTAATGGCATATTGAAAAATATTGAAAAATAAATTTATGATAAGCCTTTGAAAAAATGCTTAATTTTATAAATCTTTATTAGTAGTTAGTGTTGGTTTATTACAGTTTCTTGCTTTTTTGTCACATACTAGTTAGACTGTGACCCATCTTGTGATTGCAGCGTCTGTGGCCAGCAGAAAGCAGAAGTCAAATGCCTCCCAGCCATTAAACTCCCATCAGTTTAATCTCCAGCCTTTTGTTTCTTCACACTAGGTGTGGTTTTATGATCACAACTACATATTGCATATATTATGCTAATATTTATTTATTTATTTATTTATCAATCAATCAATTTATATCCTGCCTTGCCATATAGGGTATGGAAGTGAGTAATATCTTCCAGTATTTCACAGATGAAAACAATGTTTCTCTTGTGGACTTATAAGATTCCAGGGGGGGCCTAGCTTCAGAACTGATCTCCACATATCAGTTCCCCTAGAATATGGCTGTTTTTGAAGGTGCATTCTATGGCAGAATAATCTGCTGAGGTCCTCCTCTACCCAAACTCTGCTGTCTCTAGGCTGCACCCCCAAATATCCAGGAATTTCCCAAATTTGAGTTGGCAACTCTACTTTCACATGCAGCAAAGAAAAAAATCCCCCTTGTTTTCTGTGTAAAGAAGAAGAAGAAGAAGAGATTGAATTTATACCCCTCGGAGTCTCAGAGTGGCTTACAAACTCCTTTTCCTTCCCCTCCCCACAACAAACACCCTGTGAGGTAGGCGGGGCTGAGAGAGCTCTGACAGAAACTGCTCTTTTTTCAAGAACAGCTCTTATCAGAACTACGGCTTGCCCAAGGTCATCCAGCAGGTACAAGTGGAGAAGTGGGGGAATCAAACCTGGTTCTCCCAGATTAGAGTCCATGCACTTAACCACTACACCAAACTGGCTCTCATGTTGGACCATAAAAAATACTACTAACATATTTGGTGTCTGACACATTCACCTGGGAACCAAGGTTCAGAAAATTTAGGAGGAAAAGCCATAAAGGCATGCAGACATTATAAAACTGCATTACCTAGACGATTGAAATCACAGCTTCTGTTTCATTAGAAATAGCAGCATAAAATACTCTCTTACAAATGAATCCCTCTAATTGTCGGTTTTCAGAGACATTCCTGAGCATGTTACAGTTTTTCATTTGTCATACTTGACAGTTATTTCTCCTTTGTTTATTTGAGTCTTCCTAAGGGGCTTAGTATAGTGATTTGCAAGCAGAACTGGTTTTGCTCCAGAATGAAGACTATAGGCAAATTAATGCTTATTGTGAAATGACTTAAATTGGGTATTTTCAGTAGGAGAAAATGCAAACCGATGTACTCAGAAATCCTCTATCTTCCTCTCCCCCTTCAGATGTTTGGTTCTCCCCGCCCCCCCCCCGCCCCGCGTTGTCTCATCTATAAATCATAAAAGTTCAACACTTCTGTGAAGACTTTAGTATCTGAAAGCAGGAATCATACAGGCTTCATCTAACTTTCTACGCTATCTTTGCTCACAGGAAAAAACCTTGAAGATTTGGGTAAGTCATTTCAAAAAGACAGTTTCAGTAGAACAGCTGGATCTCAGTCCAATAGCACCTCAGAGACCAACAAGATTTTCAGTATATAAGATTTTGAGAGCTGAAGCTCCCTTTGTCAAAATTCTGTTTTTAAAAAGGTTTTATCCTGAAAATCTAGTTGGTCTCCCAAGTGCTAATGGACTGGTGTCTAGCTCATCTCAAAAAGCTTTTGAAAATATGTGTTGATTAAATACAGTTATAAAACTATGCACTGAGCTTCTGTGTGCATAAATATATCCATAAGAACATAAACAATCATTCTTTCTGCGAATCATTATCCCCTCCAAATGAGAGGCTGGCATTAAGCTCTTCCGCATTCTCATTTCCTTGCTTGTGTGTCATTCTTGCATCTTGGGGGTTCTTTTCTGTGTGTGTTTTGCTTCATCTAGTGGTCAGTTTGATACTACATCACTGTATGTCCAGCATATATCCCTGCAGATTTAAACGATGGGCTTTTATGCCAGACATATAGCAATACAATACCAAATTGACTACTAGAGAGAGCAAAACACTTATGGAAAAGTGGGGGGGAGCCTGAAGCTCTAGGGACACACAAGTGAGGAAAATGAGAATGTGGAAGTGCTCACTGAGTGCACTGTGTAGTGTGAAATTGGTTGGATTTCATGTGTGGATTCAGGTTAGGCTTGCTAATCTCCCACCAGGGCTGGGAATTCCCCACCCCTGCCTCCCATTGCTCATTGCCACTGGGGCAGCTGGTTGGAGGCCATAAGAATTTTTGAAAATCACCATCAGCAATGGTGTGATATCATATATGGGGAAATAACTGGAAGTGATATCAATCCTTTCTTGAAAATCACTGGAAACTCTATGGAGTTTGTGACAAAATGACCTAGTCAAGAGTTAGAAATAATGGAGGGCTTCCAGTGGCGCTCGGAGAAGATGGCCACCTGAACCTTGCGCTCCTCTGCTCCCTCCTGTATCTTCCCCTAGCTGAACGATCCTACTGTCTCAGAAGGCATAAAAAATATATGGGGAAAAAAGACGAGGGAAAGCAGCATCCAAATCTTAAAAAACCAAGAACGGGAGTCATCCCAGTGAGTCACCAACTGCACTTACAATTGCCGGACTCTCAGGCCTCAGATTCGATCAAAATGGCATCCGGGAATCTTGGCACCGAAAAAACGCTGCTCCCGATCACAAAAATGGACCTAGCGCTGGAATTAAACACCGCCCTTCAATCTTTAGAAGCCACTTTCCTTGATAAGATCTCGTCTCTGATTCGACCTCTACATGAACAACGGATGTTATACAACAAAATCTAACTGAAACGAGACGCGTGGCTGAAGGGGCACTGCAAAACACTAAAGAAAACCGAGCTGAAATACGGCTGATTCATGAGACGGAAGACTTGTTGGCGGAACGGACCTTGCGCCTGGATATGTCTCAAAGGCAGAACAACCTCAAATTACGTGGCCTGGGGGAGAAAGTGGCAGACAAGGAAGACTTGATCGCACATCTTTCGGAGTGGCTGTCACAGCAAGTTGGAGCAGAACGTGACATTTCCACAGCCCTTACCAAAGCATTCAGGCTTGGCTCCCCAGCCATACTTAAAACCAAACCTTCTAGGGATGTGCTCATCAGTGTCATTTCATTTTAGAAATAAAATATTACAAGTGGCCAGGAAAAAAGGTGGACTCACATATAATAATAAAATTTGAAGTATACCCTGACCTCCCTAAGGAAGCGCTACAAAAAAGCTGAGAGCTTAAGTCCAGCCTGACGGAAGCTGGAATTAAATATATTTGGGTAACACCTCTAGTACTACAATTTGCATACAAGGGAAAATCACATCGAATTTCCAACTCTGAAGACAGCCACAAGCTTCTGCAAAGAATAGATCTAGACATCCCGATGGACTTCCATAAAGGAACACAGAAACGACGGCATTCCTCTTCCTCTTCACCTTCAACCTCACCGGACCTGAGAAGACCGATTGGAGCTATGAAGACAGGAGCAGCTTTGTGTGACTCATAATCGCCTCAATCTCTTGTTTGCCAGAAGAAAAAAGTTCTAACAGCTCCACATCAGAGCATTTGCACTACTTACCAAATACAGGTTTCGTGTTTTGTTTGTTTGTCTTTTTTTTAGTTGTCTACCTAAGATGCATGCCTTGTCTTTGGTAATTGTCTAAGTCAACAGCATGGGGTCCGCTTACACTGGCAAGATAATTCAGTTTAACTTGTTCTGTTATATAAAGAGGTCAGCTGCAGTACAGCTTTGTTGTTCACCGTTGTTGTTAAGCTGTTCTATCATAATATAGCAAGAAAAGTAAAGTTGAGAGGCATATCTTAAGAGCAAAATATTACATTCCTAAAAGTATTTTAATCTAGTCTTATTGCCTTCTAACGGGATAGTCTGCTTTAAATCGCTAGGGGGGGAGGGGGTGGGTGGATTGCTACAGGGTTCATTTTGGGCTCTTTTATTTATATAGCTCTTTAGTTAAAAAGTTGGGTCACCCTTTTTGCTAGACGAAAACCCAGCCTTCTACACACAGGTCCGTAGTGTGGGAGTTTCTTAGAGCTTTTAATTCAGTTTGTAACTAATACTACAATTTTTGATTACCTACATTTTATAGATTGGGGATTATAAGTGATTGCTTGTTTATACTTTAGTGTTTGAATTCGATATTAATCAACTACTGGAATTTCATCGTTTGAGGGTTGTAACTGGTTACTGAACTGCTATTAATTGAGCGTCATCAAGTTTAATTGCATTGTTGGGGGGGAATATATTTTAATTAAGAGGGAGGGAGTTCAACAGGTTTTTGGTCTTGATTTTAACCATTTTCACATCTTTACTTTTTAACAGAATCAATTTTCTGGTAATTCATCATCTGTGATACTCTTTCCAGAATTAATTCGCACTGTGTGATTAACTTGATTTACTTGTTATATTTTATTCCAGATTAATTGTTGTACACATTTTAACAGCTTTCTTGTCTTCAACTCTCTTACACCCATATATAAAAGTAATTATCTAATCAATTAATTAATTCATTGGTATAGTGATCAAGATAAAAAAAGGAGCTTAGTAGAGGGGGAATCACATCTTAGGTTCAAGAAATATATCAGGGTAAACACTCTCTCTTAGCAAGTTCTCTCTATTACCTAGTCATGTAGAAGGCATTTTGAGTATATATCCTGCCATAGCAAGCTGCTCCTTCTATTGGACTCTATCTTTAAGTGTTGCATAATTAATTTATCAGTTTTCTATTCATACTCTACCTATACTGTTTGTAATATTGTTCTTCCTTGCACTTCCTAAAGTCCATCTAAGGAGAGAAAAGCTGGGATACTCAAGCTTTTAGTCTTTAGACACAGTTCACACTATATTATTTTGCTCTGCACTTCTTTTACTCGCCTACCAGTATCACTGTGGGTTTGTACTTGCTGTATGGGACTGACCAGAGTAGCATTCCAACATGACTTCTAGTGCACTGAAGTTGGTGTCCTGAAATGTCCAGGGTCTCAATAACCCAATCAAACAAAAACGTATTCTATCCCATTTGATTAAGAGTCATGCTGATGTAGTCTTTCTCCAAGAGACGCACTTAAAAAGAAACACTGACCTCGTTTTTAAATAACAACAATTCCCATTCCAATATATGTTGCCCAGAACATCCAAATCAAGGGGGGTGGCGATACTAGTTTCAAAACATGTACATTTCTCTTTCTGCTCCCAGTTAGGAGATGTGCAGGGAAGGTTCCTCTTTGTGCATGGCACTCTGGATGACAGGCCAATCACTTTTGCCACTCTCTATGCCCCAAATGGTGGTCAACTATCATTTTTAAAAGACACTTTGAACCAATTGAGATCTTTTTTCTAAAGGTGATGTCATTCTGGGCGGGGACTTTAATTTCATAGTAGATAAGCAAATTGACAGATCAAACTGCAACTCTCGCCCAAAAAAGAAGAATAAGAATAGGTATACGGGCCCAGAAGAACTTTTTCAGGAAAATGACCTAGTAGATATTTGGCGTGAAATGAATCCAACCGTTAGGGACTACACTTACTTTTCAGGTAGACATCAAGTCTACACTAGAATAGACTTTATTCTGGTGTCCTCTACCTTGCAAGACGAAGTCCTCTCATCAGATATTGAACCGTCAATTTGGTCGGATCATGCATGGTTACATTGCAATCTCACTCCTTATGATCCCTCACAAAAAAATCAGACATTGGTCATTAAACACCTCTTTATTGTCAGATCTGTTGCTCAGGGAAGAAATAGAACGGAACATAAAACAATATTTCAGAGAAAACAAACATGAGGACACAACGCCAGCTATCCGCTGGGACGCTTTTAAGCCAACCCTCAGAGGATCTTTAATCTCTCAGTCTTCCTTCCTGAAAAGACAAAGAAATTGATATTAGACTTACTACAGAAAATCAAAGAACTAGAACAAAAACATAAAGAAACTGCCAGCAAAACTGTTTACAAACAATTGTTATCAGCACACAGAAGTTTAACACAATTTGAAACAGTTAGAATAAGGAAGCAACTAACATATACCAAGCAAAAATATTAGTCTAGATCCCCAAGATTTTTACGCCTTCTGTCACACAAAGTTACAAGACAAATGGCCTTGTACAACACAATCTCAGCCATTAAATCCTCAAATGGAGAAATTATCAATAAAACTGCGAAGATCTCTGAAGTTTTTGAAAACTACTATACAAATCTCTATTATTCATCCTTACCCGATCAAAAGCTGATGCAACACTTCCTACGAACCCAAGGCAAAATGCCCACACTGAAAGAATATCATAAGGAATTGTTAGACACACCCTTTTCAGGAATGGAGATCTTAGATACTATCAAGTCCCTTAAACTTTCAAAGGCTCCTGGCCTAGATGGTTTTCCATCAGACTTTTACAACTGCTTTGTGAAATCGCTAGTAGGTCCACTAACTGAAACTTGTAATGCAGTCTTACTGTCTGGGATTCTACCCCGTCCTGGAAGGAAGCACATACAGTAATAATTCTTTAAAAAGGGAGAGATCCCCTATGCCCAGGTTCTTATAGACCTATATCCCTTCTTAACCAAGATTTCAAAATCCTAACCGCTGCTCTAGCAAGACAAATGAACTCTTTCATAGCTGACTACATCAACCCAGATCAGGTAGGCTTCATACCGGGCAGAAATCTAGCAGATAATACCATCAAGACACTAACACTTCTCTGTCACTACCAAAAAACTAAAAATTCTGCTGCGTTTTTATCCCTTGACATAGAAAAAGCGTTTGACTCTGTGGAGTTTTCATACCTGTTTGCGTTATTAAAAAAAATGGGATTTGGCCAAAGATTTATAAATACAATCAGAACCTTATATGCTTCCCCTACAACTAAAATAAAAATTAATGGCTCATACACTAACTCTATTTCATTGCTTCATGGCACTCTCCAAGGCTGCCCCTTATCCCCTTTATTGTTTGCACTAGCAGTGGAACCACTTGCTAACGCTTTGCCCCCACAATCGGAATGAAGAGACGGACACCAATATGGATTTAACAAGGGCCACTTTATTAATTATTTATAATCAAACAACTGGCGAGGGGCTGCTAAAATGTACTGAGGAATATGACAGGTGTCAAACTCCTGACCACCTTCATCACCTTCTGGGCGATGCACCTTCCCCAATCTTGAGCCACCCAATGTGGCTCTCGACCAGCGGTTTGGCATGTTTCAGAGAACCCCTGGCCCACCACCCCAGAAGCCGCAAAGGCCTGCTAAGATAGGCTGGGCCAGATTGTTCTAAGGAAGATCACCCCTTCCCAGCCTTGAGCCGCAAAGGCCCGAAAGCCGTTCATGGAGGACCCTTTAATTCCTTTATAACAATGCCCAGGTGCTCACTGATTTCAACTTCCTGATCACGCTACCCCGCCTAACCACAAAGTGACCATTCTATTTAGCAAAAAGCCAGCCCCCAAAGCCAATTTCCAAACACCACCATCTTCAGTGCAAGGTAGGCAAAAACACCCTTACTTCTGAAGCCAAATTGAAAAGGGTGAAAAATTCCTACCTGGCCCCATTAAAAAGGCAACCGGTTGAAACCTGCACTAAAACAGGGTGGGAGGGTGGGCTGAGCACGCCAAGGAACTGTGTGGGGCAGAGGGCAGGAGCCGAGCCTGAATAGGCTGGCTCCGCCCCTGCCAGGTGTCCTTTCATCTTCCTGCCTCACGAGGAGGCAAATCAGCCCCCTCCCGCCAGCGCAGGCTCGGCGGGAGTTGGGGCTCGCAATTCGATCGCACCCTGCCATTTCTGGTATTAAATTACGTTTGCAGGAATTCAAACTATCCCTATTTGCAGACGACATGTTGTTATACATCACAAATCCCACCAAATCTCTTCCTGCGCCGCATGACTTATTAGGGACATTTGGAGCATTTTCTGGGCTAAAAATTAATGATAATAAATCTCAACTACTACCACTGAACCTCTCTCAGAATGTCACAAATTATATTAAAAGGTCTTTTAATTATCATTGGGTCTCTAAGTCATTATTCTACCTAGGTATCAACATCCTGCTTAATCAATCTGAGCTCCTGGACCTTAATCATAAGGAAGTACACAAGGAATTGTCCAAAACATTTCTTAAATGGGGCAAACTAAATTTTAGTTGGATTGAAAAATTCAACTTAATCAAATCCTTCATACTGCCCAAATTCATTTTCTTGTTTAGAACAATCCCCCTCACCATCTCGGCTTCAGTCCTGAAAAGATGGCAATCCACATTGAATAATTTTCTTTGGGACGGGAAAAAAAACCAGAATAGGTTTCTCTGTTTTACAGAGATCCAGGTTGAAAGAAGGTTTTGCTTTGCCAGATTTAATGACTTACTATAGAGCCATAATGCTATCCATCACCGTAAAGGTTCTCCAAACTTCAATGAAACCATTATGGATTAATATTTGCAATGATCTGATGTACCCACATTATCTGGAGGACACGATTTGGACGAGTGCTACCCCATCCACTAAAGCTGCAGACTCTTTAGACTTAATATTCTCAGCGATACGATGTTGGAAACATCATACTAAACCTTTGTTACCCAAGCTTTCAAGATACTCCTCATTCCTAAATCAAACATGGTTTCTACCAGGGAAAAATCCAAAAATAGTTAGGGCCTGGGAATCACAAAACATGTCTCATATTATCGATATTACCACCAATAGAGGTATTCGAAGTAAAATAGTTTTAGACCAGATGCTGGGCCAACCGGTACCCTGTGTTTTTTTATTTACAACTGAGCCATTTACTACAGCAATTAGATGCCATTGCTCTGATATCTCAACCCCTGTCTGATATGGAACGAGTGTTATGAGACGTTGACAGCCAAACTAGGGGCCTCATCTCATGAATTTACTCAATTCTCCTTAAAAACTCAAGTGTTGCCCCTTTACCTTACCAATCTGCTTGGCAGAAAGATTGCTCAGTAAACCTTACAGAAGAACTATGGGACGAGGTCTGGAACTCTTCTAGCTTCAAGAACAAATCTATTTCTGTATGCTTCCAAAACCTAAAGCTGATGTTCAGGTGGTATGCCACGCCCTGTAAACTATCTTTTATGTCGACCCAAAGGTCTCCACACTGCTGGAAAGGTTGCCAGCAAATGGGAGATTACGCCCATTGCTGGTGGCAATGCACACCATTCCAACATTTTTGATTAGAAGTGCTAAACATAATTCAATCTGTTACTTCTGTGAAAGTCCCATACACACCAGAAACCCTGTTTTTAAATATTTGGCCCCATGAATTGGAATCCCGCCCACACAAAGCTACAATAGAGGTCATGTTGGATGCTGCTAAGACAGAGATTGCATCCTATTGGAAAGACTCCAGGGCACCCAATGTTGAAGTGTGGTTTCGAAAACTCTGGAATCACTACCTCATGGATGCCGTTACAAATAAATTGAATCTTAGGTCTCAATTCCCCAAGCATGATGTGTTTACAGGAAAATGGTTCCCAATACTAGATTATTTATCACAACAGCAATTTCTCCCCTCTGAGTGGTCTCAATACCATAAATGGATTTAAAGTTTTATTCTGGACATAAATCTAGTAGATCTCAGTATTTATTTCCCCAAGTTAATCTTCTATGCTCAATGTAATTGGTTTCTACACTACCTAATATTGTGTTATAAAGTTACCTGTAGTTGCGTTACGACGAGTTTCATTATTTATAACCGTTTTAGAACAGATCGTGAACTTTTATGCTTCTTTACTGTAAAAAATAATTTTTGTTTCATTGATTTATCTTGGATATGTATCTCAAAAAACGTTATGTTACTTGTTTGTACTTGTGCAAAATTTAATAAAATAAAAAGTTTAAATAAAAAAAGAGTTAGAAATAATGAAAATGAAAATAGAACTGGCAAAGAGAGAGGCTGAAAAAGAAAGGGAAAGGGAAAATAGAGGCAGAGAGGGTCAGAACTGACAAAGAACAGCAGTTAGAATTAGTCAAAATTCAGTCAGAACAAGGGAAAAATAAAATGGAACAGCAAGAGAGACCAAAGGAAGCAGAGAGAGAACACAAAAAAGAAAGGTACCATATGAAAATGAAAGAAATACAGTTGACAGCTGAATTACCCATTCCTCAAAGAAGTGGGGAAATTACCTCACTAGAACTGAAAATATTCCCCCATTATCAAAAGGGAGACGATGTGAAGGCTTTTCTATTTTGTTTCGAAAGAACATTCAGGGACCTACAAATTCCTGATGATGCTAGAATGCTTTATTTGCACCCAGAAATATGTGGAGCCCTGAGTGAGATTTATCCAGAAATGAGGGACGAAGAGACCTCAGACTATCAGTTATTTAAAGAAAGGGTCTGTATATATTTTGGTTTTAACTGCTGAAAAGAGCAGAAGGGCTTCCAGGGAAATATAAAGAAAGCCTGGTGAAACCTATCCCAATTTAGGATGCAGACTAGACAGTGCCTTGAATAGATGGGCTGAAGGATGCCGTTAAAAACTTCTAAAGAACTAAAAAGCTTGATAGGCTTAGAACAATTCTACTGCCAGGTTCCATCTCAATTAAGATGGTTCCTGAGGGACAAAAAGCTTAAAACTGTAGATGAAATTGACGAAACCTGTTGGCGAAATGCATAGGAATTTTTTCAGAAATTTTAACTAATAAACATTTTTAACCTGATTTTGTCTCATCAGCCTTGGCCTTATTTTTTTATCTCCCATCTTGAAGATTTTCTGAGCCCCCACTGCTCCTGCCTGGACCCGGCCAGGGTGGATGAGTTGGCCTTCTTGAAGGTCAACACACACACACACACCCCGCTGGGCCACCCCACTCTGGATCTGCTGGGAAAAGATCCAGGCCTCCCACTCTTTTCCATCTGTGTGTCCCCTCCCCACATTCCTCCTCCTCCATTAGTCGGGTCCAGCATGTGGCCCATGAGCTTCACCCTTGGTGCTTCGGTGGAAGGATGGCTGCATCTGCTGGGTGGGGTTGGACTTGCCTGACAGCCAACCTAAACAACATCTTCCTTTAAATTTAAAAACTAATAAATCACCAGGCCCGGATGGCATTCATCCGAGAGTTCTGAAAGAACTTAAATGTGAACTTGTGGATCTCCTGACAAAAATATGTCATCTTTCTTTAAAATCTGCCTCCATTCCTAAGGACTGGAAGGTAGCTAATGTCACTCCCATCTTTAAAAAGGGCTCCAGGGGAGATCCGGGAAATTACAGGCCAGTCAGTCTGACATCGATACTGGGTAAGTTGGTGGAAACTGTTATTAAGGAAAGAATTAGTAGGCACACTGATGAACAAAAACTATTGAGGCAGACTCAGCATGGGTTCTGTAAGGGAAGATCTTGTCTCACTAACCTGTTAGTGTTTTTTGAGGGAGTGAACAAACATGTGGACAAGGGGGACCCAATAGATATTATTTACCTTGACTTCCGGAAAACTTTTGATACAGTTCCTCATCAAAGGCTCCTAAGTAAGCTCAATAGTCATGGGATAAAAGGACAAGTCCTCTTGTGGATCAAAAACTGGCTTATAAATAGGAAACAGAGAGTGAGTATAACTTTCTCAGTGGAGGGTGGTAAGCAGTGGGGTACCACAGGGATCAGTACTCGGTCCGATGCTTTTTAACTTGTTTATTAAAGATTTGGAATTGGGAGTAAGCAGTGATGTGGCTAAATTTGCAGATGACACGAAGTTGTTCAGGGTGGTGAAAACCAGGGAGGAGTGTGAGGCACTCCAAAGGGATCTGTTGAGGATGGGTGAGTGGGCGTCAACGTGGCAAATGGGGTTCAATGTGGCCAAGTGCAAAGTGATGTACATTGGAGCCAAAAATCCTAAATATAAATACACGTTGATGGGGTCTGAACTGGCAGAGACGGACCAAGAGAGAGATCTTGGAGTCGTAGTGGATAACTCGCTGAAAATGTCTAGACAGTGTGTAGCTGCAATAAAGAAGGCCAACGCTATGCTGGGGATTATTAGGAAGGGAATTGATAACAAATCAGCCAGTATCATCATGCCCCTGTATAAATCATTGGTGCGACCTCATTTGGAATACTGTGTACAGTTCTGGTCACCACATCTCAAAAAGGATATTATAGCATTGGAAAAAGTGCAGAGAAGGGCAACTAGAATGATAAAAGGGTTGGAACACCTTCCCTATGAAGAAAGGTTAAAATGCTTGGGGCTCTTTAGCTTGGAGAAACGACGGCTGAGATGTGACATGATCGAGGTTTATAAGATTATGAATGGGATTGAGCAGGTTGAGAAAGAAGTACTTTTCTCCCTTTCTCACAATACAAGAACTCGTGGGCACTCAATGAAATTGCTGAGCAGTCGGGTTAGAACAGATAAAAGGAAATACTTCATCACCCAAAGAGTGATTAACACATGGAATTCACTGCCACAGGAAGTCGTGGCAGCTGCAAGCATGGACAGTTTCAAGAGGGAATTAGATAAACATATGGAGCAGAAGGCCACCAGTGGCTATTAGCCACAGGGTATAGATGGGAACTCTCAGTCTGGGGCAGGTGATGCACTCTATTCTTGGCGCTGGAGGGGGCAGCAGTGGGAGGGCTTCTGGTGCCCTGGCCCCACTGCTGGACCTCCTGATAGCACCTGGTATATTTTGGCCGCTGTGTGACAGAGTGTTGGACTAGATGGGCCATTGGCCTGATTCAACATTGGCTTCTCTTATGTTCTTATGTTCTTATGTTCCTCATAAGCAAACATCCACCTCTACAAACAGGCAAGGCGGGATATACATCGAAATAAATAAATAAATAAAATAATCTGCCTGTATAAGCAAGCCCCTGTTTGACTACCCCTTTCCATTGCATTTGTACAATCTACAATCACAACAGACAGTCTTTTATCTGTACAACGTGTTCCACTAATTGTGAAGAACTGTCCACCAGGTCTAACTACTTCTTAGGGTTTTCGAGCCACCACATCTACTTTCTTCTCAGGGCTTTGAACCACCAGGTTTAACCACTTCTCAGGGCTTTTGACCAACCACATCTATTCCCTTCTCAGGCTAAGTTCAGACTGGCAATTTGGCAGTTAGGCACATTTCAGAAACGTTTCACAAATGTATTAAAGGGCCGGTTCACACAGGCACATCTGTCAGGCGTTCCCCAGCCACACTCAAACCGTCTTGTAACACTTCCCTCCCGAGTTTAAAAAATACCAGGTGAAAGTGGAAGCAAACCCTGGAGAGCACATTATCCCACTTCCCAGACATGTGGACACGAACAAGCTGATCTGGTAGGGATGCACATAACTGGATTGCAAAAAAAACCCCACTTACAGCCATGCCTCCACCAGGCCAACAGTGCGAACATTCCCTTGCGCATCCTCCCCAGTATGCTCCCACATCAGTCAGTGCAGTGTGACTAGGAAAACCCGGAACAGTTTTTTCCAGGGCTTTTTGCCATGACTCCCTCATGCTTCAAACTGCCAGTTTGACCTCAGCCTCAGGGCTTTCAACCCACCACATCTGCTCCCTTCTGTGGGCTTTGAGCCACCCTGCCTACTCCCTTCTCAGGACTTCAAGCCATCAGGTCTAACTATTTCTCATGGCTTTCAAGCCATAGCATCTACGTAATTCTCAGGGCTTGCAGCCACCATGTCTACATATGTCTCAGGGCTTGGAGCTACCACATCTACATATGTCACTGTATGCTGGTTTGATTTTTGTGGTCTTTGGGCGCATTGCCCAGGTTCTGCTGGGTTTACAAAAATGCCCCCTACCTTCAGTTTCTATTGGAGATATTCTTAAGAATTTGATTCTGTTTCTGTTCTGCTGGGCTTCTGCCCTTGCTTTTTTTTTTTTTTTGGTGTGTCCCCCTTCATTGGAAACAATGAAGTATGGGGGCACCTTCTTTGAGGGGGTGTAACTCGGACCTCATAAATCCAATCCTCACAAAACATGGAAGGCAGGTAAAAGAGAGTCAGCTACAGATGCACTGTAAGTTTGGTGACTCTAGCTTGCGGCGGGGGGGGCTACAATACAGTCCTGAACCTCCTAAACCTGCATCTCATTTCCCCACAAAGCACTTCCATGGGGACAACTTCTTTGGAGGGGTGTAATTTGGACCCCATAAGCCCAATCATCACCAAACATGGATGGAAGATAGAGGAGAGTCATCTGGCGATCCCCTATAAGTTTGGGGTCTCTAGCATGTGGGGGGTTGTTTTACTGCATCACAAACTTCCAAGATTGGCTCAGTTCATACAAGCAGGTTTTTGTCCATGGGTTCCATAGTTCAGTTCAAGGATTGCACTATGAACAATGAACCAAACTGCATTTTCCTGATTTGTGCCCATCCCTATTCTAGCCCTTGAATGATTGTATTTAAGGATATTAAAGGCCCCCCTGAGCATTTTAGAATCCAGTAGGCTCCATAAGTCTTTGTGGTTGGACCAATTTAATCATCCATCTGCCTGTGCAGGAGGTCAGTGTCATGGCTATACTTAATTTATTTAATGCTTGTGGGGTCTAAGGTACATATTATAATGCTTTCCTTTTCTTTCTTTTTTGGCAGGATCAGTTTTATAATCCAGCCACATTACTCTAATTTTGTAATCCAGCTATATTATTCTGTTTGTGTGTAATAGAATACATTGTTTATCACATTGGTCTCCAGTCTTCTAATGCAGCTTTATTATATGTATTACATTGTTTTTTTAATACTGTTTTCTAATTTTGTTGGACCTACTATGTATTATACTGTTCTTAATTGCATTGTTACTAGGGGTTACCTATCTCAACTCTCAGTGAAGAATGTGGGTTATAATAAAATAAAATAAAATAAATTTTGTGTTAGGAATTATGGAAGGCATAAGAAATACACAGATTTTTCATGCTCACAAGTACAGCTAGTATTTGACTATCAGCAATATTGTTTACTTTAAATCCTGTTTCAGTTAATTTACACTTTCTGAAAGTGTTACCTGCCCTCTTCCTCTTTGTGTTGATTTCTCTTTTCCACTTCTTATCCTTAATGGAGTTGTACATTTTCAAAATATAGCCAGAAGTAGATTTATAGAACAATAATGCTGTATCAACTGACAGGCTCAACCAAGAAAAATGGATGAAGAAATAAAATACATTTCATGATAGAACCACCTAGTTCGACAGCTGTGCTAGAATTAACTATATTTTCAACATAATGTGCTATTACATTTGCAAGTCTTTTGTTTTTTTTCTCAATGTGAAACATTTTATCTTTTTAATTTCTGCTGCTCAGCATACAAGATGGGATTTTGCCTTTACAGTGATCTATGCACAAAATCTCAACCCATTCCAGTTGATGGATGAGCTGTTTTACCGATGAATGGCCATGCACAAGGTTACTCCACTGTCATTCTTACTTATGAAAGCTATAGCATGCCTCATACCTTCCACTGAATCCTCTTCCAAAATTGGTGGATGGAAGAGAAATAGTGATACAAACATACACCCTCGAATTTAGCAACTAAGGCAACATTAGGGTTGCCATACTATGTCTGCAGGGACTTGAGGAGGAGGACATGAGGGTGCAGTGTTGGACACACCATGACGTCACTTCTGGGAAAATCTGGAAGTGACATCATGTCACTCTACAAATGTATAGGTCAATTCCTAGAGCTACATGTCATGTCACTTCCAGGTTTTCCCTGAAACTGCTGTCATGCTGCATGCATTTTTTCCCCCTCCCCCCACCACCTGGAGCAGTGAGAGGCAATAAGGGTTCCACCTCCCACCCTAGCAGGATGCCTGACAGACCTCGAAACACAGCTGCCCAACACCTTAACTAGCAAGAACAAACAAGTGAGGCTGCAAAATGCCCTTACGTACAATTCACTTCAGTTTCCAGTGTCACCATCATTCCAGTAGGCCACAGATGCAGCAACTGGATGTGATGTATTAGGTTCAAATAAGTTACCGCAGCATACCGGAAAGAACTCTGGCCTGCCAGACAACCCAGCTCTTGGGTGGTATCAGATGCCCAGCAATGTACACACTTCTCTAGCTGGCCCAGTATATGTTGCCCCAGATTTTCCACATTTTTTTAAAAAGCCTGCCTACTGAATGTACTGTCCATCAGGATTATGCCTGTCCGTGCTTATCACAGTAGTAATTGGAAGGTCTAGGCCTGTTCCCTCTTTCCTACTGGCTGACAGGTTGCCAGTTTTATCATATTTCTCAGTCTGGGCATTTTTTAAATCATAAAGATTTTTTTCTCATCCAGTTATCTTGCTTTTTCAAAGTGATTGGAAGCATTCATTTTGCACTGTTTGGTTCTCTGTAGCATAAACCTTTCAGTGCTATTGACTTTCCTTATGGCCTCTGCATAGTGATTATTGATGTAGGCTCTGGCACTGATTACAGAATTGGCTGTGAGAGGAAATATAGTTTGGCATCCCGGTTTACTTTGGTCTCAAGGAGTTTAGTTTGTATTTTTCTTTCCTAGGGTGATCAGAAGTTCATTGTGAAAAATTTACTCATTTATTAAAGGAACAAGACATTTTTTGTTCTTTCAACAATCATAGTTTTAGCCCATGAAAGGAGTAGAATGATTCATACCTAATTTGTTAGATGCCTCCAATGTGGAGAATTATGCTTTTCCAAAATGCTACTCAAACTGTTCCCCAAAAATGGTTCAGGTAAGAGGTAGATTTTGCAGACAGCCCATGGAGGAGAGTGGTGTAATAATGGTAGCTGCTTTTTAAATTTAGTATATTTTTACCACATCCTTCTTCATGGCATACATGGTTCTCTCCCCTCCCCTATAAGGGTATGTTAGGCCATGAGAGCGTAATTGGCCAAAGTCACCCGGTGAGTTTTATAAAAAGTGAGGATTTAAACAAGGTTTTCCCAGGTACTAGTCTAGGACTTTTAACTATTATACCACATGGGGTTGTTAGCCAAGGCCTGGAAATACTCAAAAGCTTTTGAGGCCAGGGCCAGGCACTGCACGGCATCACACAGCATTGCAATAAAACCAGAAATCATGTCATGTGTTACCATGACTCTCTAGGAATCCTCCAAACTCTATGGTTTTAAAATAGAGTTTTTGGGGGGATTGCTAGAGCATTATAGAAACATGTGACCTCACTTCTAGTTATATGCCCAGAAATGTTGCAATGGTAATTTTCAAACCTATTTTCCCTGCCACTGCACTGGGCAGCAGTGGGGGGGTGGAGTCAAGGAGTGGGAAGTCTACCACTATTGGGAGACTTGCTCCCCCTAACACCACACAGTACATTATGTCAGATATTCAGAATGAGGTCATGGGCATTGGACATACACTGCTATAGCACCATTCACAGCACAAGGGAGGCAGTAAGAATGCAGCTTGCTCAGTCTGTCTTGTGCCTAGCCTGCCCAGCAGTTGCAGGATAGGGAAGAACTGGTGGGGTTCCAGAGCAGAAGCACAGTGACTGAATATTTCAAAGGCAGGAAAAGACTAGCAGTGGCCTAGTTTCAAATTGATGGAGTGTCTTCACAGAGAAACACCACTCATTTGCAGGTTTTGCCTTGGGATTTGTTCCTGATATACTGAGCAGCCACCCTGAGGAGTGACTTAATAGCATTTAGAAATACCACTTGTTGGTGGACTTTGCTCTTTAAAAACCCTACTGTTGGGAAGAACTTGATGTGCCCTTGTTCCCACCTTTTCAGAGAGGCTTGGTGGTAGGCATTGGCTGGCAACCAGCAGAAAAGGCAGAGATGGCATGACATAGCTGATAGCAAATAGCCAGAAGGGACATCATCCTGCTGGTGTGACACTCTAGGATTCAGGCTAAATTCTATGGTTTTATCAGTGTTGTGACATTACTTCCAAGTATTTTCCAGAGGTGACACTGTGCCATTGGTGAAATGCCAATTTTGTCCAGCATTTTTCGTCACTGCCCAGCAGCAGGCAGAACTTAGTGGTGATTTGAAGTGCTGCTTATTTGGCAGATGTTGTCGTGGGCATTGATGGACATTCATGACCTGTGGAGGGGAGTGAATGCCTGTGGACTGGTTTTGACCATTGTGCACAAGGGAGGCTTTTGCAGTCTGAGGGCCCCAGCCATTCCATAAATAACTTAGATTACATGGAGGACTGGTACTGGATGCTGGGATGGGTTATAGGCATCATATATCAAAGAGCCGGCTGTTTGTTGTGAGACTGGCATTTTCAAACAGTTTCTTTGCCATCAAACTTGTCATCAGCATTATTACCTCCTTATTAATTATTGGTAAGCTTGAGATAAAGGCCTGAAGATATATAGTGGAACACATACATACAGCCATACTCAATTGGATTTTGGGTTTCCTTTTAGTGACCCATACAGCAAATGCCTTTAATTATGGGTTTAAGAAGGTGATCTGGAAAAAGCAACACTATGCAAAGTGGCCTCAAACCAGGTTACAGCTCCTACTTATGTCTCTTCATGGACAGGATTGCCAGCAGATTCAATAGGTGGCTACTGGAAACAGACAAAACTGAAGGCCCCGTAAACATGCTGATTTTGTTCGACAAATAATTGGATAGCCCATCAGCTATCTAGGCCACTATATAAGCTGCAGGCACTTCAAGAGCTGATTTCAGTGATGTGTAGATCCTGGAAACTGCACTATTACAGGCAGCATCACTCTTGATATTTAGAGAAGCATGTGTTGCTGGTGGGATCAAATACTGATTGTTCAGGTAAGGCACTCTATTTTCAGGACATCTCCTTTCATGGGACCACCTGTCAGTTAATGTAACAAAATTCCCAAGCTGGAGATATTCACAGAAATTGCTGGTTCAGATAATTATGGTGATTTCTTGGAGTGGTAATACAAATTCAGGGTTGTTGGTATAACAAGCCTTCCCTTCCCAAACAATCCATGTGTTTTTCAAGTTCAGATGGTAACCAATTCAGCATGTACTTGTGTTTGCTTCCACTGTTTTCCTGGACAATGGCATTTCTTTCTTCCAAAAAGATCCTTGCAGGGGAGAAGCACAGACCATTCCCCACCAAGCACCTTTGAAGACAAGCTGCAGAGAGCTGATGTTCTCTTTCCTTTGTGAGGGGCAGTTCTTTTTTCTCTGCAGGTAAAACACCTTGGGGAACTTTGTTCAGAGACCCATTGAATTGGAACCTGTGGTCCATTTCACTTGTAACTTAGATGGCCTTTAATGGACAGGCAGTCCTAACTCTTCTGCAATTTTGGTGTCATTTGGCTGAAAAGCAGCCATTCAAGCTTCCCTGAAAAAGTCCTCCATAAGAAATAATAGCAGAACTGGCATCACAGCTCAATCACTCTTCCCTCCTCCTTTCTGAGGGTGGAGACTTCTTTCTCTCTGAAAGTAGAAAGCCTGGGACAACTTGTTCAGTGGCTTGTAGAATGGGAACCCTTGGTCCAATTTGCTTGAAACTAGGGTGGTCTTTAGTGAACAGGCAGGTCTCATTCCCCTACAATTTTGGTGATATTTTGTTGAAAACTAGCCACTCCCCCTGAAAAAGTCCCCCATAGGGAATAATGCAAGAGGTGCCATTCTTGTTCCTCACTATGAGAAACAAACCACAAACCACAGAAAGCATACATGAGAAATGCAGAGCTTTCAGCAGAAAGATATTTATATAAATAAATACATATATATATATTTATATATTCTATTAGGGCTGGTGGGGCTGGGGCGCCGGCCAAGCTGTCATCATGGGGTTACTTGCATTTTGTCTGCATTTCTGTCCTTCAGAATCTGCCTTTGGAGACTTGAGGAGGGCTGCAAGCATAGGTGCGATGCTTACCTTGCTTCCATTGTCTGGCTGGGATGGGGGTCTGCCCAGGTGAAGTTTCCCTGTAAGTTTGGTGTCATCGGCTTCTTCCTGAGCCATTCCATAGACTTCTGTAACTGCAGCTGTCTTTTCCAGAGAGAGTACTGGGGAGACCTTTTTTGGGTAACTGGAACCCCAGAAGTGTAATCTGTCCTCAACTTGCAGAGCTTGTAGAGAAGTGGGCAGCAGGGTGAGGTTCCCTGTGTGTTTGGTGTATGTAGTTAGTCCATTCTGTACACTTTTGAACCCATGCCTGACATTTCCTGGAAAAGCACTTTCCTGGGGGCTCTCTCTTTGAGAGGCCATAACTTGGACCCCCTAAGTCCACTCTGCACATAAATTGGAGGGTATTATCAGGGGGAGGTCCCTGAGGAGTTTGATGCCTCTAGCTTGCACGGGGTCCATTCTATACACTCCTGAACCTCCTGAACCTGCTGAAAAGTTAATGATTGTCCATGGTTCATGAACCATGCACACCACGAACAATGAATTGAACTGCATTTCCCTTGTTCATGCCCATCCCTAATCTTTTCTGAATATTCTCAAAGCATGTGTAACTGAGGTGCTAGTCCACTGTCTGGTGTAGTGGTTAAGAGCAGTGGACTTAATCTGAAGAACCAAGTTTGATTCCCCACTCCTCCACATGCAGCCAGTTGGTTGACCTTGGGTCAGTCACAGTTCTGTCATATCAGTTCTCTCAGAGCTCTCTCAAGCCCACCTACCTCACAGGGTGTTTGTTGTGGGGAGAGGAAGGGAAGGAGATTCTAAGCCTCTCTGAGTCTCCGAGTGAAGGGTGAGGTGGTTCTTCTTCTTCTTCTCCTGGACAATCTTAGAACCTCCTTATCCAAAGATCCAGGCTGTGTAATCTGTTCCTTCAAGGGAAACATAACCCCATCCAGAACAAGTGAGACACCTATTTCCAGATCAGTTTTACTCCTCACAGAACTTGTGTTTTTTCTTATTAAATTTCAATTTGTTCACTCTAACCTAGTCCTTCAGTGATTTCAGACATTGGGTTGGCAGTCATGCAGATGTAACTATCATGGCTTTCTCCCCCAAAATCCTCAAGTAATCTGACAGCTAATGTAACATGGTAGCATTCCTATGGACAGTTCCTATGGACAGTTACTCAAGCCTGAGCTTATCGATTTAATGGGTTTGGACTGATGTAACTTTGCATAGGATTGCACTGAAAATTACAACTCAGGAAGTCCCAGGTTGAATTGCGCTTTTGCTATGAACACACTGTAGGGTTACAGGCAAACCTCATCTACCATCTAAAATTTGGATATAATAATACTGATTGTACTCCTTACAGAGTAGTTGTAAAGATTCCAAGGTAATTCTGTAACTTCTATCAAGGTGTTATGAATAGAGTCATTCAACGCTGAGAATTTTCTAATATGGATCCCTCATTTCCCTCCCAATACACAGTTACACTTCCAAGGATAGTATAGATATACTCACTGACTATTTAAATATCCTAAGCAGCTCACGGTAATGCAGGGTATTAGATGAATAAATGACACAACTGTTAGTCCCAAGAATAAGAATAATTGGCTTCAGGATTTCTAGAAAAAGCAACTTTTACTACTTCAGGATGAAAGAATCTTTAGCTTGGGGGGGGAATCAAAAGACTCTTTTCCTGACAGTTCTCATTTCAGATACCACTGAAAAAATTCTCCCTGGAATCTGACACATTAGGACCTAGAGTTATTTTTCTATTTTATTTCCACTCAGCCTTTTCGGACTTCATTTGGAAGGGGCTGCGTTTTAGCCTTGGTCTCTCTATCAAAGCCTCACCAGAGGTGGTGCTGAATTACAAACCACTCAGATGAATCCTGCTGTGAAAGTTTCAAGGGCCCCCACACACATACCACCTGAACAGAGATGAGCCATCTCTGGCATCTTAGTTAAGGGGAAAAGCAAACTATCGCCAAGGATACCCAACAGGCAGAAACTAAACAAACCTTGATGATCACCTGTCTTGTCCATTGTTATTAAATGATCTGCTAAAGTTCATAGTCCTTAATAAGTGGTTTAGGAATAATAGATGGCAATGAGAGGATGAATATACTGAGTCAGAACTGAAGGACTGAGTTGTTGTTATGCCTGCAAAGCTTAACTGTTTCCTAAGACCTTTTATAAAGGCTGTGGTGTATGTTGCAGGAAGAATGGGAGAAGGCCTTTGTTAAATATCTGCGGGTTAGGTTCTAGTTTCACAATCCAGAAAGCAGCCCCAGAACATTGTTTTGTTTTAGTAATGGCTTGCTGGGCTAATCTACACACATCTTTGTTCTTGGTTTGACTAGAAGCAACAAGCAAACTTTCTTCTTGTTGTATACCAAGCGAAGACCACACACGCAGTCAGGGAACCACGCAGTCTGGAAAAGGACGTGAGCTTCACCTCCAGAGACAATAGCCCAAACGGATCCTAGCCCACACCTATCAGATGGCTAGGAATGGGGAATAGGGTGCACTGTAAATAACATATTGTGTGTGTGTGTGTGTGTGTGTGTGTGTGTGTGTGTGTGTGTGTGTGTGTGTGTGTGTGTGTTGGGGGAGTGGAGAACACGGGAAAATAAACCTGCCTACGAGCCGGGCAGCCATCTCAATTCTTAAGTGTACTAATAAAGTATGAGCTGTTATCACGCATCCACACATCAGTCTCAGTACTTTATACTTCTTATAAACTATCACAGAGCAGGCTAAAATTGATTGTTCACAAAATGCTACCATAATAAACACTTACTTGGGTTACAGTGCAGTCCTAAACAGCTTTACTCCATTCTCAGTCCATCGAAGGCAATGTGCTCAGCTGTGGGATTGCACTGCTAGCAGTTTTCTGAAATCAGAAGTTCCTATTCCCTTTACAGGACACATGGATATTGTTGACTGTGGTCTTAGCTGCCTAGACTCCTTAGAGCCATTAACAATCAGAAGGAAATGAATGAATTGAGACATAACAGATTCCAGTCTATGGATCAGCTGCTTATATACATTTAATAGTTACATTGGATGCATTACCCATAGGTCTTTAAAATGTTTCTTACCATAGCTCAATAACAAAACTATTAAACTAATTATCATTTTGAACCAAACATTTCTCCGTATCTCATTTTTTTCAAGTTGAGCTCAGGAAACATTTCTATGAAAGATAAAGAACTGGCTATCTATTCTGAGTGTTACCTTCCACCTGCAACAATATGTTTTGCTATATCCAATAAGAACTATGGGGAGAGTGTACAGAACGAGGACTTCCTGCATCTGCCCCCAAGTATAGCTTACTGCACCCCTCCAAGAAGTTACCCTCAGAGTTCAGCTCTCAGTCCCACTCCACTAGCAACTATTAGCACATTGTGGGGGGGTCTGAATCAGGAGGTAAGGGTTGCCAGAAATCAGAAGTGTCCTTTCACCAGCAGAAAATAGCTGTTGGATACAAGGCAACGTGATCTGAAAAATTATCAGGCCAGTGTGTGATGTTTATGATTTCCCATATGTTTTAATGAACGGATGAGCTCAAAAACAACACAAAAAGGAATGTGTTGATCCTTAGGAGAAAGTGCTGGGATTCATACCTAATGATTCAGTAGATTCAGAGTGGGACAGAGATAGACGCAAGGCCTTGGTTTCCATTTTTATCTGGGAAATGTGTCAGTATGTGTCTGCCTGCCGGTAGGCATGCCTGACCTCCATAAGCAGCAACAGCAACAAAAAGCGGGGTCACAGTATGGTAGACAGGACCTGTCCTGACTAGTGGAGCATGTTGCAAACTTGGCAATGCCAGGGCACTGCTGTGTACTGTTCATGCTACGTGTATGAAACAGATATCCATGGACAAAGAAGAAAGTGTTGGGTGTGTGTTACTGTATTCTAGGAGTTGCCTCTACCACCAAGATAGCATGAGATCCGCATGGGGGAAATGCTGTTGTTTCCTGTTTTCCTCATCAAAAAAATGGGCCTTGAAATTTTGGCTAAACTAAAAGAGTAAAATAATGTAATTGATAATTATTAATTGACAATATTAAATTGGATGAATCTTTACAGTGGACTCAGCCATACTACGTCAGTTAAAGCTGCCTTGTTCTTATCACGTGCATATGAAAAGGGTAATTGAATTATATAGCTGCTGTTTATTTTTCTACAATTTACATTCAGATGATCAAAGATTTACAAAGCTCTCTGACAACCATAAAACTGACATTTCCTTGTTTTTAAAAGGAAGATCATTTAAAATATTACAAAACTCCAACTCTGTGTGTGGCAAAATTTCTAATAGCTGTTGTCAAATCATTAGCAACCTTTAAGTTCTTCCATGTTCTCCTGTGGGATGAGGTTTATTGTGGGATGAGGGTTTGCTGCTTGTGACTCTGGCTGAAAAAACAGTAAGGAGTAATAAATAAATAAAACACTAAAGGATATCGAAACAGTAAAAAAAAATAATATATTGAAAAAAGAGCAGCAAGTAAACCAGTGGACCCAAAGCCTTCCCCAATAGGAAAGGTTTTTTTAACCTGTTTCTTAACCACATTTATGCCAGCTAGCTCTATAATCCCCTGTGTGGAGACTACTTGAAAATGCACAGTAGTGTTCTTCCACAGTTCCCATTCCTTTCAACAGGCCAGGTGCCCTAGAACTTCCTGATGCTTTTGCTGGAATGGAGCATTAACCAGAAAGGATTGTGGAAAATCAGCAGCAGGAAAGATGCAAAAGTACACCCATCCAAAAGGCATTCTGGTTTGTTGGAACCGGCTCCTACCTGCTTGCAAGAGCCAATTGTTAAATTTTCTGGAATTTTGTGAGCTGGTTGAAAACTCATGAGGAGCTTTATGATTCCATAATGTGCAAATATCTGAAGCCCATCAAGACAATCCAGACTGACCCTGGCCCTCGCTGGGTGTGCATTCACATCAACACACACGAAAGTGTGACTGCATTTAGGGAAAAGTGCATTTGTTAGGGCCAGGCATGGTAGCATTTAGTTCAGAGGTGCTGAGAATCAAACCTCCACCTTGGCTGCAATTCAGGTCACCTTTCATCTCTGCTCCTTTGTAGCCTCCAGCTAACCTCCCCTTGATTGACAGGAATAAGGCTGAGAGAAGTGGAAAAGAAAACCTGGGCTCCGATCAAACACAGAATTTGTGGCGAGAGAGCCGCGAAGCCAGGTGGAGTTTGTGGGCTTGATCACACAGACACATCTGTCAAGTGTAGTGCCCCTGTGGCCACAGATGCGCTGTTAAAAAGTACCTGCCAAACTAGTAAATAGTTTGCCATGGGCCGCAGATGGACTCGATCTGTGTGATCACGCCGGCGTGCACCTATTCCCTCTGGCCGTCCTCGTTGAAGCGCTCTGGAAGCATGCGCCAACAGACAAAATCCCGATGTGCTGCAGTCGAGTCTGACTGCATAATAGTGGGTCAAAATGCGATGGCGCAAATAGCCACACCTCCCCCCCCCCCGTATTTTCTGGCACATGTGACTGGGACCCTGGACTGGATTCCACACCTCAATGGAAAGGAGATGGGGGGGGGTGATGCAATGCATTTCAAATGAATGTGGAACATGCAGAAAATGCAAGAATTTTATTTAAAACTTCCTTACTCATGGGGAGGAATAAAGTCTACCCCAGAGTTTCTTATGTTCTTTTTCTCACAGGGCTTGCAATATCTCCTCCAAGTAGGGTTGCCAACTCTGAGAAAAGGGGTGCATGGGGAGGGTTGAGTTTGGGGAGGGGGCTCAGTGGGGATGGGAGGTTGTATTTGGAAGCTGGCATTTCCTCCAAGGGAACTGTTCTCTGTAGCCTGGGAGATTGGTTGTAATTCCAGGAGTTGTAATTCCAGGAGTTGTAATTCCAGGAGTACCCCAAGGATCCACCCGGAGGATGACAACTCTAGAGAGCTCAGGGTACTGTACACAGTTCTTTTTCATTTTAGCCCCACAACAACCTTGTGAGGTAGGTTACACTGAGCAAGTAGCCCAGGGTGGTCATGGGAGCTTCAAGACAGAAGATGGATTTGAATTTGGGTCTTTGGTACTGAGGGTCTCCAGGACTATTTTCCTGAGGTTTCCCCCAGATCATCTCCCAGACAAGCCCTTCATTCCTTGATGCCCATTTCTAACAGTCATGCCAACAACAGTGATAGTCTATTGGTCCCTCTCACATCTCTGGGCAGGGACAGAAAAGGGGTATGGCTATAAAGGCAAAAAATCTGAAGGCTCAAAGGGAATCAATGCCCGTTGCCACTCAGGGGGCACAGAGGAACATCTTTTAGCTTTCTTTCAACAATGTTGATGCCGTCTCTCTTGAATCCTGTGCCAGAAGCTTGCCAAGAAAAAACAATACAATAAAATAATCTTAAAAAAAAAAAAGAATTAGCAACAAGACATGGAAAAGAAGCCAGGGGCATAAAAACAAAATGAAACAATGTTCAGCATCCTAGATTGATAGCTGTAAAACTTTCCTCAACCCAGAAAGAGACCATAAAAACTGCTTTAAAGGGTGGGATTCAGTAAGAGACTTTCAGAGGGCAGCCATGTTGGTCTGCAGTAGAACAGCCAGGTTTGAGTCCAGGGGTACCTCAGAGACCAACAAGACTGGGGGGGGGGTATGCAGTGGCAGATTAACCATTAAGCAGACTAAGCACGTGCTTAGGGCACCAGGGCCAAAGGGGGCACCACAAAGTTGGGAAAGAGTTGAAAAGGAAAAAAAAGAATGAAGATTTGTAAAAAAAAAAATTGATAAAACTAGTGCATTGTATATCTGGTCAGACAGGTCAACAACTAAAATGGACTGGGTCAGTGTGGAAAGGAGGGGGGCACCAAGATTGGTCAGTGCTTAAGGCACCAGTGAGCCTTAATCCGCCCCTGGGGGTATGCATTACTGTAATCAGTAGTGCTGAAGCTGAAAGAGATTTCAGTTCAGGGCACAGATGACATTTGGCAGAGAGTTCCACCAGGCCAGCACCAGGCTGAAAAAGCCCTGGCTCTGGATGAGGACAGCTGGGTATCTTTTTTGCCCTGACTCCAAGGAGAATTGTTATTTCATACATCCTTAACTAAGTGTACTTTCCCAACATTGGGCTTCAATCTACTTTTAAAAAACTGCATGGTATAGAATAGTATTCCTTATCATCCTGTGCAATAGAAACCAGTGGCATTCATTTCATGTTGAATGATTTCAGTGAAACTTGTGAAAAAGTCCTTGACAGAGAGGGTGTGATAACTAAAGATTTCACCTGCTATGAGTCTGCATATACAGGGCCCAGTTCAGTCACTGTCTTACACCTGCCTCACAGTTTTTGCTGTCAGAGGGCTGTTAATTGGAAGAGGACATAGGGGGTCCCAGAGGGAACATCTGCATGCCATATGCATTATGGGAAGGCTATCAAGTGTAGCCGGAACTACTGGGATATTTGGTTAATATAGCACTGTTTGCCCAGTCATCGGAGCGTGATATTTCTTGCATTAAAATTAATCTCCCGTGAAGTATATTGCAAAAGTAGATTCAGTTCACATTCTGGTTGCAGTGGAAAAGAGTGAGAGAAACCTCATTTAAAGCGGCCAGCTAAATCCAGCATCATGTACGTGGAACTATGAGAGCACTGTTCCTTCAGGAGAGATCCGTAGAGACCTGTGTCTCCGGGAAGCTTGCTGGGTGTCTTTGGGCCGGTCATTCTCTCTCAACCTCAGGGCTCTGTGTGCATGTTTATGTGCGAACAGGCAATTGAAAAAAATCCTCCTTACTAATTGCAAGTTAAAGCAGTCATGGGGGAGGGGCATTTGCAGTGAGGCTCTAGTGCTGGAGAGCAGAGTGTCAGCCCCCCCCCCCGAGCTTCCCTGATGATAATCTGTCCTCAGTCCAAAGGTCTGAGGTCCCTAGAGGGCAAAAAGTGTGGGCAATCTGTAAAATGTGTGACGTTACTTGATTTCTAAGACTGATTCCTTGGAAGGCTGGCATCAGCATACCCCAAAGTGGAGCAACTGCTACTGTTTCCTTTGCCCGTGTGGCTGCCCTGCCGCCCGGCTGCACATCTTGCCCCACACCACCAGGGAAAGGGTATGCAGGTGATGCATGTGGCTAGGTGTATGGGTGGCAGATGGGATCACGAGGGAAAGATGCATAGCTGAACAGTGGCAGAGGGCCTACAGATGGGTAAGGAAGGAGGTGCATGGAAAGTGATGCAATTGGGGTAGGGTTGCCAACTCCCAGGTGGGGGGCTGGAAATCTCCTGCTATTACAAATGATCTACAGAGATCAATTCATCTGGAGAAAATCACTGCTTTGGAAGGTATATTCTATGGCATTATACCCCATTGAAGTCCCTCCCTTCCCCAAACCCCACCCTCCTTAGGCTCCTTAGGCTCCATTCCCAAAATCTCCAGGTATTTCCCAACCTGGACCTGGCAACCCTAGGGGGTGGCAGTGGAGTGGGGGTCCCTGAGCACTCTCCACCCAGGGTCCTCTACAGCCTGGAACTGGACCTGACTTCCAGGTTTGCCTCAGAAATGACATCATGTCATCAATGTGACAGCATTTTTTTTCACTATTTACCCCCTTGCCAGCCTATTGAATAACAGCAGGACTCAGGGAATGCCACCATGAGGAGTCAGGGACTGCCACCACAAGGAGTCAGGGACTGCCATCCCTCTACAGCAGAGACCTGACAAACCTAAGTCGGATTCATTCATCACAATAACACTCTCTCTGTTAAATGCCTGGCAGAGAATGAACAGTGGCCAGAGTACTCAAATCAACACAGAGCACATACTCCACACAGGCTGAGTTCAGACTGGCAGTTTGCCCCATTATAGCCACATTTCAGCCATGTTTTGCAAGTGGATTAAAGGAGGAGTTCACATAGGCACATCTGCCTGGCGTTCCCCACCCGTAGTCAAACCGTGCTGTTCCGCTTCGCTTCTGCATTTAAAAGATACCTGGTGAAAGTGGTAGCAAATCCCAGAAAGTGCCTTTATCGTGCTTCATTCCACTGCCAGGAAGTGTGAACGCCAACCCAAAAAGCCAGGAGCAACCCGCGTTGCGCATAAGGCAGCAGTGATATGATCGGCTGTGCTCCACTCTACCAACCAATGCAGTGCCAGCACAACGGGATCCTCCCCCAATTGGCTGGATGCGCTTATGCGCATGAGCGCATATGCGCAAATGCGCACATAGCCGAATTACTGGGGGAAAGCTGTTTATAGCCACACCTCTGGGCCAGCAGTCTGAACGCTCCCGCATGCCTCCTCCTGGTATGCTCCCGCAGCAATCCGTGCAATATGACCGGGAAAACCCGGGACAGTTTGTTCCAGGGCTTTTTTGCCATGACTGGCTCCCGCTTCAAACTGCCAGTCTGAACTCAGCCACAGATCCACTCCTCCATTATGCCTAGCTACTGCCTTGATGAAAATCTTTACCAGCTTTCAGGTTCCATCGTATTATGTGGTGTTATGGAATCTTAGTTGTAGTTAGGTGTAATGGCAGTATATCCTGAGCTGCATTTGCATGTATGCATGCAAGTTTAATGCAATTACAATTCTAAACAATGCAATTACAACTCAAAAACAATTTATTCTTGTTTTAACAGTAGTGGCATAATCAGCAGATGCTCAGATATGAGAGCTGCAGTCTTATATATGAAGTATTCTTTGTGATTAGAAACCTTACAGACTTTGGGAGCTCTGTGTTCTCACTCTGGAACGAGAACTGCTATTTCCAGTGACCTTGTACCAGCTTACATCCTTCTTATCTTACTGTTTGTCTGACTCAAAAGTCTTGAACAGATCGAAATCCAACCCTCTTGCAGGCAATCACAACAGCTAAATATTTAGTGAATGCTATCATAGTTTTCTGAACCTCACCTACAAGGGAAAACTAGACAATTTTTTGAGATGACAAATTCACATAACCTATTAAGAGGGAGGCCTTGTTCTAGAAGGTTCCAAAATGAGATCTAGGTTTTTAAAATCCCTGGATTACACTGACAGAGGGGGAAAAAACACAGTAATTACATAGTGATGGAGTATCAGCAGCAATCCTCTTCAAACAAAACTGCTGCTCCTGCAGTGAATGATCTCTGGCCCCTGGAAAATTACTAACTGGATGTCAAGAAAGAGCAAATGACAAAGTTATGGCCATATGTCAAGACAAGATCTTTTACCTGGTACAAGTTTGTGTTACAATAGAAACACCAGTCAATCGCACAATCTGCTATAGAGTACTGACTGTCTGAATTACTGGGAAAACCTCATTCTCTTTCAGGTTTTTTTTTTCCCCTACAGGAATTGACATGAAGAGATTACTGAAGGTATGACGCAATGTATGTATATTGTTAGCAGTAAGGTTACAGCCTGCATCTTGTGAAGAATGAACTCTGCAGTTTTTGATGGCTGTTCTATGTCTTCGGTCAGATTTTCTGAAGTGGCTTACAATATTATTTAATGACAAGAAAATACGCCTTGACCTGGATAGCCCAGGTTAGCCAGGTCTTGTCAGATCTCAGAAGCTAAGAAGGGCCTCCCCTGGTCAGTACCTGGATGGAAGTCCACCAAGGAATACCAAGGTCACTACACAGAGGCAAGCAATGGCAAACCACCTCTGAATGTCTATTGCCTTGAAAACCCTACGGGGCCGCCATAATTCAGCAGCAACTTATTTATTTATGTATTTATTTATTTATTTTTCACATTTATATCCCACCCATCCCATAAATGGGCTCAGGGTGGGTCACAGCATTCCAATAAAGACAATAAAATTTAAAACACATTGATAACAATGTGATAAAAAAACTGGAGGACAAACAATGTGATAAAACTTGATAACAAATTTTTAAAAATACAAGGGCAGGATTAAATCGGAAGTTCAGCTGTTCCACCAGCTCTGCCGAGAGCGTGTGCGTGCGTGCACACACATGAACACATGACACCGCCGTTATACTGAATCAGAACTGTAGCCCATGAAGGTCAGTATTGTCTACTCAGACTGACTGCAGGTGTCCAGGATCTCAGAGACATCACCTACTGCTGAGTCCTTTTTATAACCGGAGATGCCAGGAATTGAAGAACGGGACCTTATACACGCCAAGTAAATGTTCTGCCACAGAGATGATGATGAATGATGATTTAATTTTTAGTTTAATTGGTTTAATTGATCATCTGGTCAGTCCCACCTTCCTCTGTGCCTTAGGCATGATCAGAACTTTTGCTGGGTGGGGTGGGGGAGATTGTGACCTGGACCATATCACATGAGATTTTTATTGTGATTGATTGTATTATGACATCTGTTTAGACTGACTTTTATTATAAGCCACCTTTGGTCCTGCTTTGTAGAATAAAGGTAGGTTAAAGTCATTTAAAAATAGAAATAAGTTCCTGAGGCAATGAGATAGTGTATTAAAAATGTTTGCATTTTTAAAAAGTTAAAGGATGAATAAATGAATGCCCCACTTAAAGAATTCTGCTGGCTGCGTGGGTTTCAGGACCAAGTTGGCAGATCAACTAGAGTTCAATTTTTTGGTATGTGCATCTACCACACAAATGAAGATGTTTCAAATGCTGGAAGAATCTACGATGCCTTCTCTCTAAATGCTACATCTGTCTTCACCGTCTCTCCTGCTGTAATATGTGTTCAACCTTAGCTATCCATTAAAAATTTATTAGTTTTTTAATACACATAAACAAAATATAGCCATTGACAAAGAACTTTCCATTTTTTCTGATGTGCACTATATGTCCTGGTTTCCTGCGTGATCTAGTAAACTTAATAGTTTTGGAAGAACACCTAATGCTTTATGTATTAACCATGCTATTAGATTTTCGAGGCACATATAGTTTCTTCCATTAGAAAAACAGTTTTAGTTAATTAAAGATAAGAATGAATAGTGCAGTAGAAATATAATTCAGTGAGAGCCTTTTAAATAGCATAATTTCTCCATGCTTCCTTAAATCCATCTTTTCCATTGTATATCTGAACCAGTTCTTCTATACTTCATCTACTGCCAGTTTAGCTTGCCTTGCCACACAAAATAGAAGCAGAGAAAATCTCATTAACAACTAAGATAATTAATTGTTCCTGAAATAGTCAAAGAACATTCTCCAGATCTGATAAAAAAATACATCTTTTTGAATTTTTGTCACAAAGCTTTGAATATCTAAGTCTGCAATTAGTTACTATTTCACCTCTGTTTGCCAGATGAATACACTTGGATGAATCACAGTAATGTCTAGTAGATTTAATCAGTTTTCTGGAAACATGCTGGGATGAATTGGGTAGCCAGATTTTGTGTTCATTTTGCCTGGTGAGACCTTTTTTTAAAAAATGCAACAATGTTCCGTGACTAAACATATTTGCAAGGGGAAAGGGAGAGACAGTTTACAGGCCTTCAGATGAAATAACTGTGCCCGTATTTGCTGCAATTGAAGGTGCTGCCAATTGTATTTAGAGAATTTTTGCAGCAGTGCAGGAAATTGAGACAATGGGTTAATGACTGTGTTCCTTGATGTATCTTCTCATCCATATAGCTGTTTTTCTGAGTGGCTACAGGTGATGAAAATGGGGCCGAACATCATTCTCCTAATAATGGATCCTTATCATATTAACCCATAGGGACCCTGACTTCCTATACAATTTTCTGTGCCATCACTCTGAAGATAGGTTGATGTTTACAGATTTAAGCATCAAGGTACCCCTTTAGAGATGAGTCATTTGATCTCTCATTAGTTGATTAATCAAATGTGAACTCTGCTAAGAAGTATACAGATAACCCTGAGTGATACAAGTCTTTATACAAATCTTTATTTATGGCAATTAATCTGTGAAGTTCATACACAGACACGCACAAACTCATACAGGTGATTACAATGCTACAGACAATGAGTGATGAACACATATGTGTTGACCAGTCTTTAGCATATTGTTCTCTATCAGTTAATGCAACACTCTGGGAGCAATTTCATGTCTTGTTCAAGGCAGCCTGTTTCATTAGCTTCATACTTCATGGGCTGGAGGAGAGCAATTGTGGTTGCCATGGGAGCCTGCAGTATTTTGAAGAACATCCGTTTCAGTATCTTTATCATCCTCAAAGGAGAAATGTAGCATGTCAATCAAATCTATGGCTACGAAAGCGTAATCCAGAGGAAAGACAATGATAAAAGAGAGCAGCAGCAACATGGATTACGAAAAGATTACTGTAGTCTTTTTACAGGTTGCCTGATTAGCTTTTGCACTCAAGTTACTGGAAACAAAACCGTATAAAAGAAAATTCTGTATATGTGTAAGATCTTCCATGTGATCACAAGCATAGCAAAAAAAGCAGATTCTCAGATATGTGAAGGAACTAACCTGTGTGCAGTTATAAGAGTGTAGGGCAGACACTAGATGTTCAGCTGAATACACTGACATCAGCTGGAGCCATCAGACACAAGCCGGTGCTGCTCTTCAGTAAACACATGGATCACTGAAGAGGGCTAATGCCACTTAGAACTCCAGCTTTGCACATCACCCATCTCAATTTTCTTTTTTGCCATAAGCCATGAATCCACTCATCTAACTTTCCGGATCCCAGCCAGAGTTCTTAGAGCTAGTTATACAAAAGATACAAAAAATCAAACTGTGCATAAATAATGAAAAAATATTCAACTGTCAATGAGTGTGATAATCTGAACCTATATAAATAGTGTCATATATCAAAACTACATGGTCCAAATACACAAGCAATCCTATTAATCCACCTTCAGAAATAGTCCAAGTCAAATTCATCACACAGTGAAAAGTCCAGATATAAATATTTATAATTCCTCTTCAAGAAGCTTGTCTCGCCACTTGCGTATCCACTTAACGGCCCCGCTGGCTTCCAGTTGCCGTATAGCCTTGCTTGCTTCCTCAAAAGTAGAACACCAAAACCACCCAGCTACAGTATTGTTGAATAATACATAGCATCTTTTACATTCTTAATGCAAACTACACTATTTATAGAGGTTCAGATTATCATACTCATTGGCTGTTGAATATTTTTCATTATTTATGCACGGTTTGATCTTTTGTATCTTTTGTATAACTTACTGCCTTACTTTTAGAGTTCTTAGAGCTGGCAAAGTTTTCAGAATGTTACAACAGTTTCCATGTTATGGCAAATATCAAAGAAAGAAAAGATACAAAATGCCATGCCCTTAAAAAATAGGGCCTACTGTTTTCACTAGCTGAAACATTTGCTCCTAAATACCTGGCTGGAGAGTACATGATTCAGCAGCTTTGTTGAATTTAAGCAGTTTTGGGCCTGGCCCATTGGAGACCACCATGGAATCCCATTATACCATATTGGGTTCTATGACAGAACAATGTGTGATATAAATGAAATAGATTGTAAAAGTTCTTGTTTGTTGCAGAATATCTTCCACAAAATACCACTGTGCTCCAAGTGAATAATAGCTTTCTTCATTTCAGTTAGCTATTGTGCTGGCTACACTTTACTTAGAAACTCTGGAGGGGGGGAATTGGATATATATCAGTTTGACGTATATACATATCTGTAGTATCTGATATTCAAAACTATATAGTGATGCATGGCAGAGATCCAGCACTGCAGCATCCTCTTTTCATCTCTTGCTGTGTTCCCCACTTTGGACAACTGCTGTTTCATATCGCATCAAACTCCTCTTTTCTTCTGGAGGCTATAAAACTATCTCTGTTTGCTTTGAGCCAGATTGTCTTTTCCCTGAGCCAGATTGTCTTTTCCTACATAGTTTACCAACTGTGCAAATTCTGCTTCTTGAAAAGATTGGCCATTGTCTGTTTGAAGCACACTGAGGACTATAAAAATAGGAAACAATTTGGGGATGATGACTTTAGCAAATTGGACCTGACAATACTACTTCAGGGTATCAAGTGTACTCATCCTTAACAAATAACATTTTGACAGGAAAGGGCTACAAAAATATGTGAATCTATATATGGTCTTTGAGGTAATGCACCTATCTTGATGGGTCTATCTCAAGATAAGGCAGGGATCCTTTCCCCCATTTCTCTGGCAATGTACCCATCTATGAAAACTAGAGATGTGTCATCTTGTTTCTTTCCCCCCAAAAAAAGTTTAATTCTTTTTAAAATTTATTTGTTATTTCTTGTGTGTGTTTTTTCTTGTTTTCACCTCTACTGATTTCATTTAAAGACTGTAACTTCTCCATTTCCCATCCAACTTGAATGGAATTTTCATCAGTACAGAGAGTGTGTCATGCATTCCAAGAAGATAAGAAGGACTACAGAGGGTGTAAAGAGGAAGATGTTGTGTTTTCACTTCTAGGATGGCAGGCAAAGTTATAGAGAGGGCAAGGAGGTGAATATTATGTTTGCACATATACACAATGGGAAGACAGGCAAAATGCACAACAGGCAGAGTCTGACATTTGGTATTCTGGAAGATGGATAGCAGGACAGACAGAGTGTGTACTTTCTAATTACTATTAGTAATATAAATGCACTATTCGTACACAGT
Source organism: Gekko gecko (assembly GCA_029375565.1). NCBI lineage: Eukaryota > Metazoa > Chordata > Lepidosauria > Squamata > Gekkonidae > Gekko > Gekko gecko. Next base: position 41,391,325 of record JAPDNY010000009.1, read on the forward strand.
GCTGTCAATAATACAAACAGTGGAAAAGGCTTAAATTAACTAACTAGTAAGGCAAAGAGAGGAAAAACTCATATGCTACCTATACAGCAAAATGTCAGAAATAATCTAAAAGTGCCCAGTTTCAAAGAGGGCAGAAATAGTTCATGCAAAGAGGGACCACTGTGCATGAGGGTGGGTTGCACTTACTCTTACATAAAATTTAAAATTCTCCCAAAGTCGTTGACCTGGCATTTCCTGGAACAATATGGGGCAAGACTTATCTTCTATAGGAAGAACTGTCTTTCTATGAAGTTTGGAAAGGTCTGAAACTGGTTTTGTATCTCCTAACCACTCTTTACCCTCTATACCTCTATACACTCAAGAACAGCTCTGACAGGACTATGGCTTGCCCAAGGTCATCCAGCAGCTGCAAGTGGATGAGTGGGGAATCAAACCTGGTTCTCCCAGATTAGAGTCCGTGCACTTAACCACTACACCAAACTGGTTCTCCACGGGTTGCTACCTGTCTATCCTCTGATAGCAGGGGCACACAAAGCAGGACCTCTGAAATGGAACAGAGTGGGCAGGGAGGTTCTTAGGTGTGAGGTTCATATCCCTTTGGCTCCACTTGCCAGGGCTCCACCATCCTGTGCCTGAGCTGGAAATCTGGAAATCTCAGAATAGGGAAGGGAGGGACTTCCTCTTCCCAGTTCCTCCTCTGCCCTGTTGTGTTCAGGTCCTCGGTCCTCCCCAGTATGCTTATGGAGCCTCCCTTTTAACAGTGTTCATCATGCCCCATTCCAGGCAGCCCTCCAATCCTCCCTCAGGTCCTTCCCCCAACTTTTCAAGGGAAGGTGACAATTCTTTGGCTTTGTGGTCCTCAGCCACCTGTCTTCCTCTGTCTGGGCTGGGTCAGGCACCTGCCCTCATACACTGCCCCTGACACACCATAGCCCTTCTTCCACCTGTGGCACCCAACCTACTGGTCCTGGCTCAGGCAGTCTGTGAGTGTCCTAGCTGCCTGGGGATTATTACTAACAGTGCTGCTGCTGTGGCACTGACTGATGATATCAGCAGCCTTTCCCAACTAGGGCATTCTGGCAACGAGTCCTGGGCCTAGCTCCAGCTTGCCAGTGATGCCTCTGTGTCTCCTCTCTTCCTCAATGGCAGCTCCCTATTCAGGCAGATCCCACCCTCTTCTCCCTCCTGCAGCTGTCTGAGGCTTCTGGGATCATGTGGCCATGCCCTTCTCTGTCCCAGGCAAGTCTGCGCCTGATACTGGGAGCCCAGCCAGCCAGGAATTGGCCTCAACCATTAACAATATGGGAGAAGGCAACCCTCCATAGACCTGAGAATTTTATTTAGTTTGCAGTCTTACTTGTTGGGCCATGTGACCATCAACTAATTTCAGAGGGTAGACGTGTTCTTCTGCATTAGCACAGCTAGAGTCAAATCCAGTAGCACCTTAGAGACAAAATTTGGGGGGTAGGAGCTTTTGAGAGTCAAAGCTCCCTTCATCAACTATCTGTAGAAGGGAGCTTTGACTCTCAAAACCTCATGCCCCCAAAATCTTGTTGGTCTGTGAAGTGCCACTGGATTTCAATCTAGCCATCAATCAATTGAAGTTGATTATATTGTTAAATGAGAATGATCAATTCATCATATCTATAGAGGAACCAGTATTATTTATGTGGCATTCATAGTGGAATGGCTCTATGGCTGGTGGTATTAGCATTCCTCTTCTTTCAGAAGACAAATTACAGTTACTTTTTATGTTTGTGAGCTCAGAGATTATATCAAAAGACACTCGTTTTCTTCAATGAAACACTCATTGAGGTCAGCTCTTTCTACTGCCCCCCCAAATGGTATTAGTAGTAATAGTAGCAGCAGAAACAGTAGAAGTAGTAGTAGTAGTAGTAATGATAATAACAATAATGTTAAAGTTGCTGTTGCTAGCAAATTTGGGAAACACAACAGTGGCCACAGGATTGGAAAAGGTCAGTTTACATTCCAATCCCAAAGAAGGGCAATGCCAAGGAATGTTCAAACTATCGCACAATTGCACTCATTTCACATGCTAGCAAGGTCATGCTCAAGATCCTACAAGCTAGGCTTCAGCAGTATGTGGATAGAGAACTGCCAGAATTACAAGGCAGAGGAACTAGATATCAAATTGCCAACATTTGCTGGATTATGGAGAAAGCAAGAGAGTACCAGAAAAAAATATACTTCTGCTTCATTGACTACACTAAAGCCTTTGATTGTGTGGATCACAACAAACTATGGCAAATCCTTAAAGAGATGGGAGTACCAAACCACCTCACGTGTCTCTTGAGAAACCTGTATAAGGGTCAAGAAGCAACAGTTAGAACAACTGATTGGTTTAGCATAGGAAAAGGAGTATGATAAGGATGTATATTGTCCCCTTGCTTGTTTAATTTATATGCAGAGTACATCCGGCCTGGATGATTCAGAAGCTGGAATTAAGATTGCTGGGAAAAACATCAGCAACCTCAGATATGCAGATGATACCACTCTAATGGCAGAAAGTGAAGAGGACCTAAAGAGTCTCTTGCTCAGAGTAAAAGAGGAGAGCGCAAAGGTTGGCTTGAAACTCAACATCAAAAAAACAAAGATCATGGCATCTGGCCCCATCACTCCTTGGCAAATAGAAGAAGAAGTTGTGGAAGCAGTGACAGACTTCACGCTCCTGGGATCCAAGATCACTGTAGATGACGACTGCAGCCATGAAATTAAAAGATGCCTGCTCCTTGGAAGGAAAGCGATGGCAAACCTAGACAGCATAATAAAAAGCAGAGACATCACCCTGTCAACAAAAGTCCATATGGTCAAAGCAATGGTATTCCCAGTAGTACTGTATGGCTGTGAGAGTTGGACTATAAGGCCTTCCAAACACCAAATAATAGATTCTTTTGAATTATGGTGCTGGAGAAGACTCTTGAGAGTCCCTCGGACTGCAAGGAGATCAATTCAGTCAATCCTAAAAGAAATCAATTGTGACTGTTCCCTGGAAAGCCAGATACTGAAGCTGAAGCTCAAATACTTTGGCCACCAAATGAGAAGGGAGCACTCACTGGAGAAGACCTTGATGCTAGGAAAGATTGAAGGTCAAAGAAGAAGGGGACATCAAAGGATGAGATGGTTAGACAGTGTTATCGATATAACGGACATGAAATTGAGCAAACTTCAGAGGACGGTGGAAGACAGGAGGGCCTGGCGTGATGTGGTCCATGGGGTCATGGAGAGTCGGACTCGACTGTGCAATCGAAGAACAACAACAACATAATTTGATTGGGATTGCAGTGTGTGTGTGTGTGAGAGAGAGAGAAGCAAGCAACAAAACAACTAAATTAAATCATCTGCTTTCCAGCATTTTGGCCTAAAGGATTATTTTTAAAATATTACTGAGAGAAAAGGTGTGTGTGTACATTTCTGGAAATGGATTAATAATGGCAGTGACATCTCTAGCAATTCTGTGACAGCTAACATAACAAATGATGCTTGGGAGTAACACCTCTATGGTATTTTCCATAAGGTAATTGTTAAATCAGAAGCCTGGAGTATAAATGACAAACAAGAGCCATCACCAGTTCTTACATCATGGAGAAGGACAATGTACTTCTAATGGGGGGGTAATCATAACAGTCTCAGGTGAGGATGTGTTCTTAGCAATGCTTTCAAAAGTAATTTAGATTTGAAGGCACCTTGCCTCAGAGTTCTTGACAGAGTTAATTTAATTTGACATGTTGCATATCTCCTAGCTGGAAGACAATAGATTCTGTATTTGAGAAGGATAACAGCAGTCAGCAGTCAGATTATAGGATTACTAGTGGCAAGGCCCATTACAAAGAGACAGGCAATGGGTGCTAGGCAGAGGGCCGAAGGGAGCACGGCAGCGTGCAGCATGTGCCCGGGCTGGCGGTGGTCAGCGCCCCATAGAAGCATGGGGGGTGGCGGGTGAAGATGGGGCGGCAGTGGTCAGCACGCCACTGGCAGAGAGGCCCCATGTCACCCTCCCCTCCCAGAGGCCTCCCAGCGACCTTGGAAGCCATGTGGGGGGATTGAGCGGAGATGGGCCAGCAGTGATGAGTGTGCCACCAGTGGAGAGGCCCCATGCCACTCTCCCCTCCCGGAGGCCTCCCAGCAGCCTTGGAAGCCGGGGGGGTGGGGTTGAGCGGAGACGGGCCAGCGGCAGTGAGTGTGCTGCTGGCAGAGAGGCCCACACCACCCTCCCCTCCCGGAGGCCTCCCAGTGGCCTTGGAAGCCAGGTGGGGGGTCGAGCAGAGATAGGCTGGTGGCAGTGAGCACACCACTGCCAGAGAGGCCCCACACCACCACCACCTCCCGGAGGCCTCCAAGCAGCCTTAGAAGGCGGGTGTGAGCAAAGAGGGGCCAGAGGGGGTGGGTGAAGACAGGCAAGTGCACCACCGCCGACGAGGCTCCACACCACCCTCCCCTTCTGGAAGCCTCCAAGTGGCCCTAGAAGCTGTGGGGGTTGGGCGAAGATGGGCCATCGGCAGCCAGCACGCTGGTGGCAGAGAGGCTCCACAGCACCCGGCCCTACCAGAGGGCTCCAAGTCTAGAAGTTTTTTATTGCCTGCATAAAGATCAGCAGTGAGCCAGCTCCAGCTCTTTGCAAACAGCCTTTTTGGACATAATGAGCATGCACAATTCAGACTTTGACCAGCCCTTAATTCTCCAAATGGATGCCTCTGATTCTAGCCTTGGAGCTGTCCTCTCTCAAGAGCAAGGTGGTCAAGAGTATCCCATAATGTTTCTAAGCCACAAGTTGCGAGCCTCCAAAGACCCACTATGCCTCTGTAGGGAGGGAGGCTCTAGTGGTCAAGAAGATCATCAGGGCCCTCCAATACTACCTCACCAATAACATTTTCATACTGGTAACTAGTCCTGGATCCACAACAGACTCCCTCAAAAATATATGTACTGAGAATTTTTGTTTGTTTGTGTGTGTTTCAGGACTAGTTACCAGTATGAAAATGTTTTCTTGAACCTTCAAGGAGAGTATAACCCCATCCAAGAAAGGAGAAATCTGAAGTCTCTGTTCTGCCTTTCTACTAATGCAGAGAACCTCTGTCTTCAGGATTAAGCCTCAGTTTTGGATGGGGTTCTACTCCCCTTGAAATACCAGGTTTGCAGCCTGGGAGCAATGCTCCCTCTAAGCTGTGGAGTTCTGAGAGCAAAAATTCTATTTTGTGAGCTACCGGCATTAAAGTTGTGAGTAGGTGGTTTGGTGACTGCATAAATTAGTTTGCTCTAGAGCCATCCTTCCTGAGCTAAGACAAAAATGTGTGAGCTGGAGGCTAAAAACTATGAGCTAGCTCACACTAACTCAGCTTAGAGGGAACACTGCCTGGGAGTGCTACTCAACACAGCAATTTCTTTAGAAAACCAGGTGGCTGCAATGTTCTGGAGTGCATTTGCTCAGCTGGTGTGTCAGCTGCATCCATTCCCGGGTCAGTCAGATCTAGCCACAGTGATCCATACCTTAGTTACATCTAAACTGGACAACTTCAATGTACTCTGCTTGGGGCTACCCTTGAACAGTTTTTGGAGCAGTAGTGTAGAACTTTGTGGCTAGACAGCTGGACTGGGGCCAGCTATTGGGAGCAATATTGATATTACATCAATTGATATTACATCAATTACACTGGCTATGGATTCGCTCCTGACCCCAATTCAAGGGTGTGGCTTTGACGTTAAAAGCCCTACATTTGTTCTTTCCTGGGAATTAAGATCACAGGGATGGGCCCTGTTCCATCAATCAAAGAAGCTTGTTTGGTGGGTACACAAGAAAGGGCCTTTTCAGTGGCAGCCCCATGATTATGGACCAACCTCCCCAGAGAGGTGTGCCTCTCTTTTGATTTTTAGGAGGCAGCTGAAGACAGTTATATTTAGGACTGAATTTGATTAAAGCAGCCCTAAACTATGATTTTCAGTTCGGTTTTATGTTTTTTATGTAATCTATTTAAGGTATTTTAATAATATTGTAAGCTGCCTTGAGCTCTGTAAGGAAGAAAGGCTGTTAATAAATACTTTAAACAAATAAATACTGTTATTTAAGGCTGCAGAATAAATAATTTTATGTATGTTGAGGAGCTGTCACTTTAACAATTCTCCTTCTGCATTTTGTCCCAATGTTTTGGCCAGTTCATTGTTTGCAAACTGAAGAACCACCATGAATTTCCATGAATTTTGGTGTTGTTTGTGGTAGTACATGGTGGTCAGTGAAGAGCAGAAGTTTACAAAAAACAGTTCAGAAACCACTGGTTTCTGGTCCCCAAGAAAAGTTGTGGGGAGCAGAAAGCAGGGTTTAAATGACTTGGAGCCAATAAACCAATCCCCTCAGCTCAGCTGTTTGGAAACCCCTGCTTTCTGCTCCCCGCAAAATGCAGCAGGGAACAGAAAGCAGGGGTTTAAACTTTAAATGGCTCATGAACTGATACGAACCAGGTTGGTATGCTAATCTGCTTCCTGGTTCATGTGGATTCATGGTTCAGTTCATGGTTCAGCCATGAACCACGAACCAAACCACAAAAATGTGGTTCATGCCCATCCCTAATTACAAAAAAAAAAAAAAAATTACAACAACCCCCCAGTTTCTCAGGGTTTATTGGAGTGATCATCCCCCCCAATATTAAAAACCTTAAAAAATAATACTTTTATTTTGTTTTATCAGTCCTGAAAACATACAGTGTGACACCAATATGAGCATCCTACAAGACTGAGAAAAGATCTGCCATCTATACGATGGTGGGTAGAGGAAAAATGGCTGTTGCTGCTACATATAATAGTGTATTTGGTTTTATCATCCTCAAAAACACACACATACAGACACACACACACACATATATACATACATATACATACATTTTATTCTATTATACAGTTACAAATGATTTATAGAGAAAACAAATTTGCATCAACACGATACAAAAAATCAAAATAGATAAAAAGATTAAACTGGGGATAATAACCAATAATGAATACATTGGTTGGTAGTAATCTAATAACCTCAGGATAGGAGCATAAAAGTCAACAACAAGGACATAAACTGCCGAGTACTAAAACATTATTATTATTCCGAAAATTAGCATTTTTTGATATTCAACTTTGTTAGGAATGATTTCACATGAGGCAAAATATGACACCAAGATGAGCATCCAACATGAATTTCAATATTGCAATAACCATATCTGCCATCTTGGAAATTCACTGTTAAAATAAAAACGTCCAAAAATTGGAATGTCTACCTAAGAAAATTTTATTTATTTATTTATTTATTTATTTATTAGTTTATATCCCACCGTTCCAACAAGGGCTCAGGGCGGCGAACATAAAGGCACATGCCTTACATAAACAATGAACAGTAACAATCATTACAATAAACAGTTAAAAGTCATTAAAAGTCAGTGCTCAACAAGCCAGATCAAGTCATAATAAAATACCAATAACAAAAGCACACTCCGAGCGAACATAATTGTCTCTGCTTGGTTGATGATTACACTATAACTATCAACCCCATCCCAGGGCCAGTGCATCTCTTGATGTTCATACAGTGATGGTACAATGGCGGTGGCAGCCCCTACTTGAAGGCCTGGCGGAAGAGCTCTGTCTTACAGACCCGGCAGAATTGCATAAGGTCCTGCAGGACCCTGATCTCCTCTGGGAGCTCATTTCACCAGGTAGGGGCCACCACCGAGAAAGCCCTGGCCCTGGTTGCAGCATATTTAACTACCTTGGGGGCTGGGATAACCAACAGATGTTGCCCCCCTGACTGTAGTGCCCTTGGGGGAACATATGGGGAAAGGCGGTCCCTCAGGTAAGCCGGACCCTGGCCATATAGGGCTTTAAAGATAAGAACCAGCACTTTGAAATGGATCCGGTATGCTATTGGCAGCCAGTACAGTGCCTTCAGCACAGGCTGGATATGGTCCCGCCTAGTGAGACCCATCAACAGCCTGGCTGCTGCAATCTGCACTAGCTGCAGCTTCCGGATCAGCAACAAAGGCAGCCCCATGTAGAGAGTGTTGCAGTAGTCTAACCTTGAGGTGACCGTCGCATGGATCACTGTGACCCGGTCATCACGGTCCAGATAGGGGACCAACTGCCGTGCCAGCCAAAGATGTTAAAAGGCTGACTTGATAGTGGCTGCCACCTGGACCTCCATCATTAACGAGTAGTCCAGGAGCACCCCCAAACTCCTAACCCTCGGCGCTGGCACCAAAGGAACCTTGTTGAAGGCCAGGAGAGGGAGTCCCAGCCCCGAACCAATCTGACTCAGGCCCAGGACCTCTGTCTTCGCTGTGTTTAGTTTCAGCCAGCTCACCCGGAGCCAGCCAGCTACAGCTTGCAATGTCCTATGAAGGTCATCAGGACTAGAGTCCGACTGGCTGCCCAACATCAGGCCAACAACTCTGGGCCAATCTGGGTGAGGGGGTACATGTAGATGTTAAATAACATTGGGGACAGCACTGCCCCCTGAGGCACCCCACACTCAAGGTTGACCGTATTGAATGCGGCCGACAGATCTAACAACAGCAATGCCACCACACCGCCTTGATCCAGATGCCTTCGGAGGTCAGTCAAGGTGACCAGCACCATCTCTGTCCCATGACCCGGGCGAAAGCCAGACTGGAAGGGATCCAGGACCCCCTTATCCCAAACTTACTTCCACATATTTTAAAGTAATAATGTTCTGAAACACACACAAACAATAAAATTCTCTGTACATAATCTTGGCAGATGTCTATGGTGGATATAGGACTAAACAGATCATGCCCCACTCCAATGACTTGTATGCATGAAGGACCACAACAACCATGTATTGAAGTGGTATCAATGTCTCACTTCTTTGAGCCAGAGGCTGCGTTGACTATGTCAACACTAAGGGAGGGAGTATCCAGGGATAGGCCCCCCTGCACTTCTCTGAAAGGAGCCCAGGAATTTCCCTCCTCCAGGAAGGCCTTTTAAAGGCAGATTGGGGAAGACCCGAGAAGGAAGAGCAAGGCCTCTCCCTAGGCATGTTTGGGAAAGTCCTGGCAGTGAAAGGGGACTGACAGGAAGCTGGGTGAAGCTAAACTCACTTCCTGCTTGCTTTACTGAGGCTCTTCTGAGGGACCACTGAGAAAAAGAGAAGCTTTGGAGGGTGCTGCAGCCCTAGACTCCACCCCAGAGTTCCCAGAAACAAACATGCTTCATCATGCCTGCTGACCCCAGGGATAATGTTTGTGCATTCAGCCAAACACCTACAGAGAGCACTCCACATATACAAATGTAAATCTTTAAACTGTCTTTAATCCAGCAATGATGCAGGTTCCTGCCAGCTGGGCAGGAAAAAATGCCCTGTCCTTTTTACAGAAGTTTAATTGGTGGAAATGAACAGCTGAAACTTTCATGGTATGAAGTTATATAACATCACCAGACAATTACCTGCAGATCAAAGAGATTTTAAAGGGGACTGCTGGAAGGAGCAGTTTAAAAGCTAGCAACCCTAGCCAGGCACCGACTGCTTAGGAGAAGCCACAGTTATAAAAACCAGATGTCACAGCTCTTAACAACAGGCAGTCTTTTTTTTTCTTGACTTGTTCCCTAGGAGCCAATCACCTTTAAGAAATAAATACACCAAACAGAAAGTCAAATTCTTACAATGAAGAAAAGCATTCTTACCAATAAAGCAATCATTCTTTTCTCATTTCTAAACACACAGAATGGAAGATTAAATGAGCCAGATTTTAAATCAGTATGGACCCAAATTAGGATTGCCAGGTGGGGCCTGGAGATTTCCTGGATTTACAAGAGATCTCTGGACTACATATATTAGTTCCCCTGGAAACAATGGCTACTTTGGAGGGTGGACTCTGTGGCATTATACCCGACCGAAGTCCATCCCCTCCCCAAACCCAGCTCTCTCCAAATCTTCAGGAATTTCCAAGCTTTGAGTTGGCAATTCTATGCCTTTGGAATAATTAAAAAAACTTTTGAAGCTTTGCAGCCTAATATTCCATAACCAGCAAGGAACTGTACTAGATTTGCCAGGCACTTCATTTCATTAAAACAAAATAAGCGACTGCCAGTCTCTTGACAACAAAAATTAACGGGCTTAAATTGGAGTAACTGCACAGGAGGGTGCAGTGACTGTAGAAAGATACAGGAGTTACTACAACTTTGTTAACTCTTTCTACTTTATGTTAAAGGAGCATGCAGGAAATGTTTGCTATAAATCTTCTAGTTTTTCATTAGTGCTGGTTTAAAACCAACTGCATTCCTTTCCATTTTTACACTGGACAAGACCCCCTTATCCCAAACTTACTTCCACATTTTTTTTAATACAGTGGCACTTTTAAATCCAATAAAGTTTTTTTCTGAGTATAAGCTTTTGTGTGCATGCACACGTCTTCAGATATCTGAAGAAATCTGCATGCGCACGAAAGTTTATACCCAGAATAAAACTTTGTTGAACATGGCTACTCACCTGAATCTTACTTCCACTTTGTTATACAGCAAGTAGCTAGTAGCATTCTTCAATTTATAATACTCTTTTGACAGATGAAAACCGCTCTGGATGCTGTTAACGGTGCAATTTTCTTTTTATGCCTCAGATTGCTATTGAGATAATATGTACCTCAGGGTATTCTTTCAGTTAGATATGGAATACAAATTGAGCCAGTAAACACATATATTTTGTTAAGTAGGTGCTGGGAGATGAATCTCCTCTATACAGCAAGGAATTGGATCCATTTTAGGTCATTAGCAAATTAAAAATCCTCTTCTGAATTTAGTGAACTGCACTGAACACTGGTTCTAGTCTGGTCTATGGAGATTTGTCTAAATTTTTGTAAGGGTTTACATCTAACAAATCCCTGTTACATTTTTTCCATTCAAACAAATTAACCAGTTAGATTAATTTTACATGATTTACAGGTAGCAATGCAATATTTGACTCCATGAAAAAGCCCTTACTTTGCATGTATTGAGTCCCTAATATCTTCAGGCTGCTTCCCATGTAACATGCCACATTTTAGATAACTGGTGGTAGTTCCCCAAAATATTCTATTATTTCAAAAAAAACACTAATCATCATTGTACCAGAGAATCTTACTGGCTGACTTTGGACTAGTCCTTCAGTCCATTATTGGCATATAAAGTAGATAAAATGGAACATAGAATATAGATTGTTTTTAGATTACAACTGGGTAAATATACCATCAAATTGACTCTTTATTTCTTATCACGGTGCAACTTTATAGTGCATTGCAAAAATATAGCCACCTGCTCAATTATATCCAGAGAGGAGTCATTCAGGATAAAATGAACGTTACTGTGATGTGAGAATCCCATTTTATTTGCCAAAATAGGGTTTAGATATTTAGTATGAATTTCTACATTAAAAGGACAATAAAAAAGATATGTGAAATTGTCTCAATGCAACTTGACATAGGGACAATATCTAGCTGAATATGGCACCTTTTGAAATCTTCAGTATAAGATTGCAGATGGCATAACATTAAATCCAGCCAAAGAAAAAGCTCTACGTTGTCGTGCGATTTGAAGGGTGTGGAGATATGGAGCCATATGGCCTGCTTTTAGTGGAATCTCCAAGCTCAGAGGAAAGCAAGTTTTATTAGCCACACTATATAGATGTTTTGATTCATTGTCCAAAATTCTGCATTTAATCCTATTGAATACATCCAATTGGGAGAGCACAGATAGTGAATCCAGGGATAGACCAATATCACTAATTTTCTTTTCAGAGTAAGCTAACCAGTTAGACAATTCAGATTCTGATAGCATTTGTTAAGTAAAACTAGAGGGATCAGAGTTATAATGTAGTCACAGCCAGTCTTGATTTCAACTAAGGCTTGTCTGGTTTCCAAACACAGTGCTCCATAAGGCACACAATGAGGTATTCCCAAGATTTTATGGAGGAGTTTGGACTGAATACGTTCCAAAGAATGATCAAATACACCAATCCAAAGTGGGATACCATATAGCAGCTGTGCACCCAGTTTGGCATTAAAAACCTTTAGGACAGCAGGTACAAACTGGTTACCTCTGCTATAGAAAAAGTGGCTAATAGCCATGGCACTTATGTTAGCCAGATTTATCGCTGATTTATGGTGGGTAGTCCAAGAGGCATTGTATTGGAAATGTATTTAACATTTTTAACCAGTTCTGTTCTATTTCCACTTATTTTCCATTAGTACGGTTTCCAAGTTCTTGAGAAAAAAAGAATTTTTGATTTTTTTATAATTCAGTTGGAGCCTATTAGATGCAAAGAACTCCAGGCATTGATTCAATGGACGTTTCAGGCTGACTCATGAGCAAGATACTAGTACTGCATCATCTTCATTTAGTAACAGTGGTACATGTACAGAGCCAAGTTTATGACCATCAACTCCAGTCAAAAACAGGGCCAGATCATTAAGAAAATGATTAAATAAAGTGGGAGCTAAGATACAGCCCTGTTTTACTCCTTCATTAGTAGGGATTTTTTGTGTTAACTTTCCTGCTAAAGAACATTTTACTTGATGGGTTTTGGAGGTATATAACTTCTTAATAAGCAAGAGTAACCTCTTGTCAATATTCATTTAATTTGTCCCATAGTAATTCTCTAGCTATAGAACCAAAAGCTCCTTTAAGATCTAAAAATGCAGTATATAGTTTAAGATTAGCTTTCATAGTATATTTGTTAACCATATGGAACAAAGTAGTGCAATGATCCAATGTAGTTTTTCCCTGACAAAAACCCACGTGTTCTGGCCTGAAAATTCTCTGTTGTGATGTTCAAAGAGTAAGTTTGGCTAACAAATGCTTAGTGTATAATTTCCCAATTGTAGAAAGGAGACCCTTTTTAGAAATGGGTACCACTATCACATTCGTCCAAGCCTCAGGCATTAAGCCAGTCGTGTCTACCATGGTAAAGAGAGCAGCAAGGAGAGACTAGTCACCGTCAACCAAACATACCCCACAGAGTTAAAATGGAAGGGAGGGTAAAGGTGTAAGCCATTTCGGGTTCCTGCTGAGGAGAAAGGTGTGGTATAAATGAGGCAAATAAATATGCTGCTCTGGCTTTACAAGCCTGCCTGGAATGTGTTTGCATAGCAGCATGCATTGAAAACCATACACTAGGAAAGCTGCTATAAATCACTTATCATCGAACTCACCTACAAAGCAATATATGATATAAAAATAGGAGGTTATGAAGTGAGTTATGCTCCCTCGAAAGATCAGCATTGCTGTTTGGCAGTGCTTCATAGACCTTGCTACCCTTCAGTACAAATCACACCAGAATAGAATCAAAAAGGTCAGCTGCCACTGACACTGTATCACTTGTAGCTTCATGAAATATTTGACAGTATTTGACTGTGATCGATGGACCAGTTGTTTGTCAGTATTAATCAACCAATCCTAGTTGAAATATATCACAAAGTTATTCAGGAGCTGCAGATCTGCATATAGCTGTCTCTTCTGGATCCAGGCAGATGATGACATATATAAAGCCAAGTCATACATTACGGTCCACTAGCACCATTTCCAGTCAGGAAATTAGTGCAGGGGAAAACTGAAGCCCTTTCTCCATGCATGATATGGTCCTAATCTGAAATGGGCAGCCCATACGGAGGAACTGAGAAGAACCTGAAACACATTTCACAGGGTGGGGACCTCCAACCCAACTAGTTTATTCTGTACTGTATGAATCAGTCAAAAGCTTTTCCCTATGGAGAAAGAGGGCAGAAAGAGTTACAAGTAACTGAGGGGTTGGTTTCTGATAAAGATCCCATCTGTTGATTTGGAGAGTCTTCTTGATATGCTTCTAAATAGGTCAGATAACCAGCTATTTCTTGGCATATGTATATAAATAATTTTGGGCTGGTAGGGTGTTACTGGCTGCTTTGCTTCGATATGATCCTTCAGGATAGACTCTGGGAGAAGCTATGCAAGACAAATGTACCAGTTAGGTTCCTTTTTTTGATTAGTCATCTTTACTCCAACGTACAAATTAGAGTCCGTGATGGTATAAATGGCTGTTTATCTGCTCCCATAGAGGTCAGGAGGGGGATAAGATAAGGTTGTGTCCTTGCTCCTACTTTGTTGAATCTTTACATTAACAATTTACCCCTAAACTGAATATGCAGACACACACCCCATGGTTAGGGGCTCATCTGATTCCAGTCATGATAGATGCAGACAACACGACCCTGGTATCAGTAACCACAGTGGGACTGCATTTATCAATTGAGATCTTTATTCAATATTGTGCTGATGAACATCTGGTAATTAATTTCAAAAAAAATCAAGGTTTTAATTTTTGATAAATCTTGTAGGCCAAAATTATTATGCTGGAATATTTTAGGTCACATTATTGAAGAAATCCAATTTTATAAATATCTGACAGTTTAAATACTGTGACAGTTGGTCATCTGTACAGTATTACATCTCAAATGTCAGTTTGACAGTTAATGATCTAGATCTCAACTTAGATCAACTAGATTAGGTAATTGATCATGCTGATTGGTTGCTTAATTAGCAAGTAACAGCTGGGCTAGTATATAGGGCAAGGGTGAGAAAACATGTTTTAGAAAACATGATGATGTGACGCAGAGAGAAACTAACATCATGCTGCTGGACACAGACTTGTGAAGAGTATGTGAAGCTGGAAAAAGGACCTTCACTCTCTTCAGGATTTCCACTTTCATGCATCATTTGCTGATAGAGGTACTGCTATTCAAGACATCTGCTGGAAGCCGCTTAGGGTCAGTGTCTAGAGGTTAGTTAGATAGGTTTGTTGTTTTGTCTTTGTCCCATTGTAAATTCTATTCCCTTACTTGTATGTTTTGTCTATTTTTGAAATAAATTCCTAAAATTGTGTTTTTTAAACATTGGAGTGAATAACTAGTCCAAAACCCAAGTTCATTTTGTTCCAGGGCCAAATTATGCTACCAAAAAGATATTTTTTTTCAATTGGGAATAATTAATTTCCTTTTCCCCCCATAAAATCTTGACCAGTTGACATCATTGGTGCACCCCGATGTCCTGACACTCCCTACAATTTTTCCAGCAGAGAGAGGAGCAGGCAACATTTATACGATACAGTAAAGATGGAGTCATGTACCATCTGGTGAGCAGTTTGACAGAAATAAGTTGCACCTTGAGCGATTTGAACTGGAAAGCAAAAGACATCCATATCTTTTTCCACTGACAGTCTGAAATGTCACAATTGCAGTCTTTCAGCTACTTCATCTGATAGGACAAAGAAGTCTAAAGATGTAAAAGAATCCCATATATTTTAGAAAATAATCCTCACTGTGACTCTGGATTAAGGGATAAAAGAGATTCAAAAGGAGAAAGAGGCCATTTCAACTTCTTTTTTATAAGTGCAGAATCAAGTATATGCCTGATCTGAAGGTATTCAAACTATGGGAGATGATTTTTGCATTTCCTGTCTAATATGATCTTGTCTAAGATATGTCCCTTTTTAGAGATATCCATAAGTCTGCAAAGAGTAGCCTCTTTCCATCTCTCGAAGGCCTTCTGATCCTTTCATGGAGTGAACCACTGTTAACCAAAAAAGCTGGTAAGGGGAGAAGGAACTGGAGAAAGACTATTCCAATATTTGTCCCAGACTTTGAGTAGTGATGTTACAAAACAGTTAGACAACAAGGTTGCAGGTCTATCCTTGACAGCAGCCCACAAAATTTTCTGGTATTTCTTAGGGTATAAATATAAGTTCTCTATGATCTTCCAATCCACCAAATAAGTTTCATTATAACATTTCAGTAAGAAAGATAGAACAGCTGCCTCATAATACTTGATAAGACTGCATCTTGAGGTCGACTTAATGCATTGAATTTAACTCTTGGTTTCCTTTGTTACCAAATGAAATGAGTTAAGATACATTGCTAAAATGATATTCGGAAATTCTATCATGAGGAATGTTACCTGATTTGTAAAGTTTTCAGTGGAGGAGTGAAGAGCCCCTCTCTCATCCCTAATAAAGTGAATGTTTCTTGAAGCCTGTTTTTTTCAAACCCTCCCAAGAGAGAAATGTGATGGAACAGGGAGTCTTATGCCAAAATTTCTGTTTTAAATAGATAAGGGTTTTTTGTATATGATAAACTTCCAGTGCCTTGAATTTTTCCATTCAAGAAATTGTTTGTAAATTTTCTTGTTACAGATGTCTTTATGGATATCCTCTACCTGTTTAATTCTGAAGAGCAAATCTTATTTTGCTTGATTTTTCATCTTTTTATAGGATGAGGTTAAAGAAATAAATTTCCTCCTCAACATGGCTTTAAACATCCCAAACAACATTTTGTGCATTTCCACAAGAATTAATAATAAAGTATTCTTTTATATCTTTTTCTATATTTCAGGATACACTGTGTATAGATATTAAAGATTTATTAAGAGACCATGAGAAATTATTATTTTTAGTTTCCAGAGTTATGATTGAACACATTATTGGTGTATGGTCAGACAATTTGGTTGTTCTGATATCTGTTTGAAGCACCATATTCATCAAGAAGGAGGACATAAAGCTATAGCCTGGGTGTAACTATGATGTCTGGCAGAGAAAAAAATGTGTAATCCCTTGCATTAGAATGAAGGGACCTCCAAACATCACATAAATCAAAATCTTTGAAGATTTGGAGCAAAGAAGACAGGGAATTTGTTTTTATAGTTTTCCTCAACTGTAATGCCATAGAATATTTTGACTTAGACCTATCAAGAATAGGATCAGCTGTACAGTTAAGATCCTCTCCCAAAATAACTGGACCATGTTGTCAAAGAACCAATTTTTGAAAAGTGTCTTTGTTTATATATAATTGAGTAGTGGAGTGGCACTTTCTGAACATTCCACATGCACAATTCAATGTGTCCTGGGGCAAAATACATCTCCCAATCTTCCCTTTAACATTCACTGGGGTTGACACTGGGGTTGCCAATCTCCCTGTGGGGCCTGGAGATCTCCCAGAAATCACTGTTCTGCAGTCACAGCACATCATCTCTCCTACAGAAAATTTCCTGGCTATTACAACTGACCTCCAGATTACCAAGATCAGTTCTCCTGGAAACAATGGCTGCTTTGGGCAGTAGATTCTATGCCATTATACCCTGCTGAGGTCCCTCCCCACCCCAAGTCCTGCCCTCCCAAGGCTCTACTCCTCAAATATTACAGGTATTTCCCAACCCAGAGTTGGCAACCCTGTAACTGGCTATGGAACTGCTTTCCAGACCCTTGGAACCCAGAAGACATGGCATAGGAGGAGGTGCTTTTCCACCTTAGCTGCCACTGCATAGCTTCAAATCAACGTAAGTCATGGGTAGAGGCAACCATACTTGTTACCATGCCACTCTCCTCCCATACTACCCATTTGGGGCAGCAAAATTTATTTATTTACTTTTCAGATTTATATCCCACCCTCCCTGTGGGAGTGAAAAGTACTGAGACTGACGAGTGATTTCAGCTCTCACATACTTTATTAGTTGAAGAACAAGACAACTAAGCTGGCTCGCAGGCCAGCCTTTTATCCCCCGTGAGCCCACACCCCAAAACACACAACACCCAATGATTCGCTATTTACATTGATTGAGTCATCTCCTGCTCCTCAAGTGGAAGGGAGCTAGGATCCTCTAGTCCATTGTCTTTCAGGGCGAAGCTCAGGCCCTTCGCCTGGCCACATGGTGGACCGGTTAGAACCAGTCCCAGCACATGGCTGCCCTGAGCCCATGTCCTCAAGTGGATACATTACACCCCTTCCCCCTTGGTCAGAGATACACCCGCACACAAAGTCCTTTAAATAAGCCGGAAGCTTTCGTTCCCGGGTTGAGCGCTGGGGGGCCAGGACGGGAGGAGATGCCGGTGCCTGTGTCCTAGCCAGGGAGCCGATCGGTGCTGGCGGAAGGGACCTGGCCGCCGGGGCATCGTCAGCTGTGGTCGAGGCTTCAGTAGACGGGGCGAGGGGGGTCATGGCTGTGCTTTCCGCCGGGCTGTGTTCCTGCGGAGAAGATCGTGGCTCCTCTGCCTCCTGAGGTTCGGGGTCCTCGAAGTCGTCTGGCTCCCGCAGCGCCACCCTGTGGCGGAGTTGGTCGATGTGGCAGTGGAGCATGGTACCATCTTTGCAGGAGACCTCATACGAACGGGGGCCCCTGACCCAGACCACCTGGGCCCTTGGTGTAGTTTTGGGCATACACCGGGTCCTCTGGGAAGAACCCCCTAGCCGCTTCATGGGACTCAGTGACCGGTGCCTTTTCTGCAGCGCGATTGGGATGTAGACGGTCAAGCCGGGTCATCAGGCGACGGCCTAGGAGGAATTCAGCCGGACTGCGCCCGGTTGTGGTGTGGGGAGTGATCCGCTGGCCAAAGAGGAATGCTGCCAGCTTGTAGTCCCAGTCCTTTGAGTCCAAGCGCCAGAGTGCATCTTTGGTTGTCCTGACCATTCGTTCCGCTTGGCCGTTGGTCGCGGGGTGGAAAGCGGCGGACCGGACATGGCGTATTCCGTAGTAATGGGTGAAGTCCATGAATTCACTGGACGTAAAGGCCATCCCATTGTCTGTGACTAGTGTGTCGGGAATGCCCTGGGCACTGAATATCTGCCACATTGCTCGGATAGCAGCTTTGGAAGAGGTGGATGGTACTGGGACCACCTCTAACCACTTGCTGTATGCATCCACTAGGATGAAGAACAGCTGTCTCTGGAATGGGCCCGCAAAATCCAAGTGCAGCCGGGACCAGGGGCGGTGTGAGGATTCCCAGGCACGCTCAGGGGCCCTGGGTGGCTCCGGGTGGGATGACTGGCATGGTTGGCATCTCCGGACCATGTCTTCTATGTCTTTATCAAGCCCCGGCCACCATACATAACTCCTAGCCAGGGCTTTCATCCGAACCACCCCCGGGTGTGCCTCGTGGAGGGCAGCAAGGACCCGTTCCCTCAGTGGCGCAGGAATGACCACCCGGCTCCCCCACATCACACAGCCTTTGTGAGTGGACAATTCTTCCTTCCTGGAGGTGAAAGCTGTGAAGTCTGGGCCTGCCTGGCCTTACCACCCAGTCGAGAATGCGGCTGAGGACCTTGTCCTTTGCGGTGAGGTGCGCCACCTCTCCGACATGCACCGGCTGGCCCGGGAGTGCCTCCAGGAGGGCGACTTGGTAGGCCGGGGCTGGGTCGGGGTCTGTGGCAGGCAGTGGAAGGCAGCTCAGGGCATTTCACCCCGGCCACTATCGCAAGTACCTCCTTGTCAATTTGTGAATAGTTTCGCTCCGCCGGTGACAAGGTCCTGGAATAATAGGCCACCGGGACCTCACGGCCGTCCGGCAGTTGGTGGCCCAGAACCGCCCCGACCCCATATGGTGAGGCGTCACATGCCAATACCACGGGAAGCTGTTCATCAAAATGCGAGAGCACTGTGTTAGAGGTTAACAAGTCCTTGACTGCTTGGAACACGGCAGCGTGTGTCAGCCCTCAAACCCAAGGAGCCTTCTTGTCAAGCAGGCGGTGGAGCAGCTCTGCCACCACCGCCTTGAGAGGGAGAAAAGAATAAAAGTTCAGGAGGCCCAGGAAGGCCTGTAGCTCCTGTTTGGACGAGGGCGGGGGGGCTTGTGTGATTGCCTTGACTTTGTCCTCCATGGGATGGAGGCCATGTGCGTCAACCACGAAGCCCAGAAATTCTATGCGTGGCACCCCTAGGAGGCATTTCTCCCTCTTCACCTTGAGTCCTGCCGAGTCAAATCTTCGCAGCACCGCCCGGAGCCGGTCTGCGAAGGAGGATGAGTCTGGAGCCGCAATGATAACGTCGTCCAGGAATGGTTGGACCCCAGGGATCCCCTTCAGGAGGGAGTCCATGAAGGACTGGAAAATCCCTGGCGCGACGGACACCCCGAACTGGAGCTGGTGGACTTTAAAAGCTCCTTTATGAGTGGCTATCGTTTGGGCTTCGGTGGTGGCGGCATCAATGGGTAGCTGTTGATACGCCTGGGCGAGGTCTAGTTTGCCAAAGACCCGGGACCCTGCTAGTGCTGCCAAAACATGGCCGACCACGGGTACTGGGTACGCGTGGTCCTGGAGGGCTTTATTTAAAGTGCATTTGTAGTCTGCACAAATGCGAACATCACCGTTTGACTTTACGGGGGTGACTATGGGGGTTTCCCAGCATGCTGAAGCAACCGGTTCCAGCACCCCCTGTTCCACAAGGCGGTCGAGCTCAGCCTCAATCTTAGGCTTCATCGCAATTGGGGGGTGGCGGGCTTTGATGTGTATGGGCCGGACGCTGGGGTCGAGATCCAGTGAAATGGGGTCCCCCGTGTACTGTCCCAGTGTGCCGTCAAAAACCCGGGGAAATTCATCACAGACCTTTGCAAAGTCCGGCGCCCACACGTGATTCACCCCTGTAACCATGAGTCCTAGGGGCCTGAACCAAGAAAGTCCCAGCAGACTCGAAAGATGTCCCTCCACCACCAGTAGATCCAGGATTCCATCAAAGTCTTTAAACTGTACCCGGAACTTGCCCCAGCCCCGGACTGCCACGGGGTTCTTGTTAAAGTCCCGCAAGGTCAAACCCCATGGCTTTTGTAGGGGGAGTCCCCCTGTGGACAAATCTTGTGGAGCGTGTCCGTGGAAATTATGGAGAATGACGAACCCGTATAGATCTCCATGGAACAGGGGAACCCCTCAATATGAACTGTCACGTGCAATTTGTTGGGGCCGTCCGGGGCAAGTTACATACCAGGTGCGGCTGTTGGGTGGATGTGAGGGTGTGGAGGCTTGACGGTCAATCCGTTTCAGTCGGGCGATTTGGAGAAGACCTCCGGCGCTTACCCCGGGAAAGGCAGGCCAGGGCGATGTGGCCCGTCTTTTTGCAAACTCGGCAGACGGCAGTCCGGAAATGGCACGACCGTCGGTCATGTGGGTCCCCACAGCTAACGCAAGAGGTGTTTGAAGCGGCGCGATGCTGACGAGGCATGTTGCTTACGGGGATCGATGCTTGCGAAGAGGGCTGCTTTCGAGGGGTGGCTGCCATTGTGAGGTGGTCGAAACACGGAGCGGTGGCGGCCAATGAGTGTGGTGTGTGGCAGTGCTGCGCTCAGAGTCCGCAAGGCGATGCGCAGTGCGAGGCGGGCGGCCCTTGGGGATGCGCCGCGTAGTGGGGCCGTGTGGGAGCGGCAGGAGATGTGGCGCGAGGCTGGGTGGCGTGCGGTGATCACGGCGCTGCGGGAGGAAATGGCTGAGGTGGTGGTGAGCGTTGCGGTGCTGCTCTCGGAGTCAGCGATGTGATGCTCAGGAGCGTTGGCGGCTTCGGTTGTGGTGAGCGGTGCGTTGCTGCTCTCGGGGTCAGCGGTGCGATGCTCGGGAGCGGTGCGATGAGCAGCTGGGCTCGATGCGATGCTCTTCGTTGTGGTCGTTGTTCAGGGAGGGAGTTGGCATCCCATCCTCATCGCCAGTGAAAAGTACTGAGACTGACGAGTGATTTCAGCTCTCACATACTTTATTAGTTGAAGAACAAGACAACTAAGCCGGCTCGCAGGCCGGCCTTTTATCCCCAGTGAGCCCACACCCCAAAACACACAACACCCAGTGATTCACTATTTACATTGATTGAGTCATCTCCTGCTCCTCAATTGGAAGGGAGCTAGGATCCTCTAGTCCATTGTCTTTCGGGGCGAAGCTCAGGCCCTTCGCCTGGCCACATGGTGGACCGGTTAGAACCAGTCCCAGCACATGGCTGCCCTGAGCCCATGTCCTCAAGTGGATACAGGGAGCAAAATGACTTGAGACAGCCCTGCCTTATAACTAAGCAGAAGGAAATAAACATGGCCCGCCTTCCTCTATTTTCCCCCTCCTTCTGCTGCCCCACCAGCCACAGCTGGGACCCTCACTTGGATCTTCTTTCTAGAGCTCATTGTATTTCTTCCCACAATGGGCCTTACTCCTAGGGCCTAATAAAGCTCAATTGTCCATCATTCAGTGCATATATAGAGACCAGAGTGACATTAAGACCCTTTAGCTTTCCATTAATGAAAATATATCCCCCCCCTTTGGGTCAATTTTAGCCAGTTCAAATAGAAATCTTACATTTCTAGATATGAGAACAGCAGTACCCCATGATTTGAATGACCCAAGTGCACTAAATTGAACAGGAAACCAATTTGAATTATGAAAAGGAAGTTGACTGTTCTTTTTTCCCCCCTTGGTTGCCTTTTCTTTTCTTTTTTTATAAATCATTTTTATTTCTTTTGTAATCAGCATACAAAACAATACATAGTACATCCAAACTTTGAAACGTAATACAGAGTTTTATACCTGGAGACCCTTACACCTATGGCCTTAACCAAGAATTGTTGCCTCAGAAGTTTCTATAAGGATGTATTCTTGGGTGTAAAACTACTGTGGTGCAGTTAGAAATATCTTATATTAAGTGTTATTTGGAGAAATGGCGCTAACATGTCGAACTAAGAAAGTAATGATCCTAGAGGGTTAGCCATTTAAGGTACAGAGGATTCAAGGGAAGAATGTCTAGAGACTGCAGGTAGGACACAAGTGGGTACCAAGTTGGCACAAATTTGGAGAGATGTTTTTAATATGAGTTTCCTGTAAGAAGGCAATGTGCACATTTTGTGACTTAAGATCTGAGAAGATCCTCTTGGCCTTTGTACAGTTATTTAAGCCTTTACAATTTAAGGAGACTATATTAAAAGGCATTCCCATCATAGATCATCAAGTAGTATTATAAACTTAAAGATATGTTTTCCATTTGGGTGGTCATTCAGATTATCCTGCTCTGACAAATAAAGTAAACCGAAGTGTTTATTTTCTGCTGTCCCTAGTGAAATCAAAGATATTGATCTTTTTACTGGGGAAGATTTTTTATGACTTGACCTGTTAGAAAAATTTATCCACACCTGACAACCTTCCTTAAAGAGATATAAATAAATTGAAAACGTAAGTATTGTGTTCAAGAAAGAAGGACCATATAAGGGTATCCAGAAATCAAATGTGAATGGTAAGCACAGGAAATGAGGCCAAAGAAGTCTGTATGGCTTATGATCATCATTACATGTAAGTCAAACCAGTAAAAGTAAACTTACAAGAAATTATGACAGTTATATATGTTTTCAAACTATATATCAAACCCTGATCATACAATTCCTTAAAAGAACAAATCAAATCTATTTCACATGACTGCCATACAGCTTTCAAAATACAATTCATTAAATGCAAAAAACACTAACCACTAAGTCCAGCAAAGGATATTCTCAACTCCAGTAAGGTAAAGTATAAATAATCAATAAAACCATACAGACAGCTGTTTTGCTAACGAATAAAGTACAACATGTAACATGTAAACAAACAATGAATTTTAGTACTGAGTCAAAGACTGTGCCAAACCCAAATCCCCCCTGCCTTTCCTCCCTTTCATGAACCTTTCTATAATAATGTATGAATTGAGAATGAACTCAAAAAAACTGATCATACAAACACTTCATCCCTTACTCCCATCCCATTCCCCCTGAAAACCCCATCTATCATACCAATTTATTAGAAGCAGTAATAAACATTTAAGAAACTCTTTCAAGTATTTTTCATGTAGCTGCCATGTTACACTGAATAAACAGTTCATTAAATGTAATAAGTAAACAGCAGTTACTTCTAAAGCCAACAGAAGTGAACCCCAGCTACAGGAAGCAAGTAAGTCATTAACAGGCAAGAACACGGAACCAGCCATGACTATGAAGAAAATCATTATTTCCGTGTAGTAATAAATTGTGGTTCATAATATAAAAACTTAGATTGAGGTCATATACAGAGTCCAAAACCAAACCGTCACCAAATCTCCCACCTCCCTCCCTTCACCCCAGATCCCTAATCCAGCAAGATGTATAACAGTAAATAACCCTTAGAAAGCCACCATGTGAATTAGCATTTAATTCCCTGCCCCCCTCCCAATCCCCCCAGAACTTCCCGGCATTCATTCCATGTCATCAGAAACAGTGAGAGCAAGGGTAGAAAAATATGAGAATAAACTCCTCATAAATAAACAACTACACCCTTAGATCTCAAGGCAAACAAAGCCAAGCTTTAAGTTCAGCAGGAAATACCATTCCCAACAACGAGAAGGCTGTGAGGAGTCCTCTATCCTCCCACCCTACCCCTGCTTCCTGCCCCACAACTCGATATTGAACTATTAATTTTTATTTATAAGATTAAATAAACCATTGAATGACTTTTCTAAACATGAATGTCAAATGGCGTCCCTTCCTTTTACATAGAATCATGAACTGAGGGGCAAAGTATTAGTGGAGTCAAACTTTCTTTTCTTCTGCAAGGTTGTTGCTTCTTCTGAGGGTGTTTATAGACCTCAAAACTTGTAGAACACGTTGTCCTTTCTCAAGATCTGAAGCGTAAAGGACTTTCCCTTGATGAGAGACTTGCATGCCCCCATTATCCAGCCATCTATACAATGTTGGCAGTAAGTATTACTGTTGTAATGGGTTTCAGAAAGTGCTGAATTTCAAAGATCTATGGAGGGAGATCAGGAAAGATCTGTACTTTGGTGCCAAAGTGTTGGAAGCCCCCACAAATCCTGGCCTTATGCAAGATTTTCCTCATATGCACATCCTGCAGCACTATAACTATATCCCTGGAGCCTCTCTGAGGATTCCTATACAGTGAGGCAAGCCAGTATGCATTTATAATTAGAGGGGAAATGCCCTTTTCCAAATGCAACTAAGAGGCTAACCACAATGTTAAATGAGCGATCAAGTCTGTGGTGCCTTCAACTTTTTCTGCAATCCCACATATTGTGATCTGATTTCTCTTCATATTTGACTCTAGTAATAAGATCGTCTCTCTTGCCCAAGATTCATCCTTCTGTAAAGATTCAATGTCCTCTTGGGCTAAGAGCCCCAACTCCATAGCAACATTTGTAGTACTAGCAGTTTGTTGAAGTGAAGATCTGATAACTTCCAATTGTTCATTAATAGGCTATAAGAGAGTTGTTATAGTACCTAAAATTTCAGATTTAAGCATTTTAACAGTATCTGCTAGTCAATGTTCCCTCTAGGCTGAGTTAGTGTGAGCTAGCTCACAGTTTTTTAGCCTCTGGCTCACACATTTTTATCTTAGCTCAAAAAGGATGGCTCCAGAGCAAACCGATTTGTGCAGTAGCCAAATCACTCACTCACAACTTCAATGCCAGTAGCTCACAAAGCAGTATTTTTTGCTCAGAAGACTCCACAGCTTAGAGCGATCATTGCTGCTAGTTCATCAAAGTCTTATTTAGACAAAGCTCCTAACTTCGGAGAAGAGTTTCCCACACTGGTGGCCATTTTAGAGTTCTTGGCCTGAGGTAAACTTTTCTCCCCAGTCTGTCTTCCAGATTATAAACAGGGCTGAAGGGATTGAGAAACTGCTGATTGAAGTGCTGATTTCACACCACCAAGTTTTCCCATGCCCATACATACTACTTTGAGAATACTTGTTCATTACTTAACCTTCCCCATTGTAAAAATCTTAGAAGGAAAACTGGTGTTCTACACAGCACCTAATACAGTTCTGTGTTCCCCATAAAAACCCATCCATGTGCATCTATATGAGCAAAATCCTACTATATGTTTGATCATGAGTGGACTGGGACATGAAAAAGGCCCTGGAGCAAGCCCAGCTGTGCAGTCCCTGTTGTGCTACAAGCCAGCACTTCAGGGACCTCTGAACTCAATGGCACCAACCATTGACATTGACTCCATTTTTGCCTCATCCCACAAAATGAAAGCAGTGCACAAGGAAACAGCTGGTGTGCTGACACTGATTATCAATGAAAGGTCTGAGTCAAGTGGCCCCTGAGGTGCTGGCCATGTTGCTGGGGCTTGGCAACCAGCAGGCCCTTTAGGGCAGGAGGCCATTAGGAAATTTCCGTCTAAGTTAAATGGCCAGTTCACCCCTGGGGTTCCTTGGAAAAAAATGTCCTGTTCAGCAGAGGTCCCACTTCTCCCTGGAATAATCCTTTTAAATGCCATTTTCCTCATATGATGAAAGAAGCCTCAACGATTTCTGCTCCAGGATTCAATATTAATAAGGAATATTTATTTCCTATTAAGTGAAAATAAAATGAAAGCATGCATCCTATCTGGTAATTATTTTGTCCATTCTCGAATGGATATGAAATCCATCAGTAACTACAGCATTCATATTCTTAGACTGGTCTAATTGTCTGTTTGTTTGCCCTCCACCTCCTCTAATATTAGATATTTTGCAGTTAATGCTTCCCCCCCCCACCAAGTCTAATAAAAATACATTATATATAATGATAAAAGGCAGTTGGGATGGACTACACTGCTCTTCTTTAAACCTATGGTCATAAAATGTTTCTAGATGCTTGTAAAGTATTGCTGTGATTTGTTTTACTCTCAATCAGGTAATAAAATAGAAGCTTAAGTGGTTATTCAAATATTCCCCACAAGGCACCACTGTGTAAGGTTGTTTCTTTTTCACCCTAATAAAAGATCTGTTTTCTTCACGTGCTTAATACAATTCTAGATTCCCCAAACCCTGACCTGGACTACTCGGATTAGCTTGATCTGGTTGGATCTCAGATCCTAAGCAGAGGTGGCTCTAGTTAGCACTTAACTGGGAAGCCGCCAAGGAAGTCCAGGTTTGCTACGCAGAAGGAAGCAATGGCAAATCACTCCTGCTCATCTCTTGTACTGAAAACCCCACCTCTGTTCATCTATTTCCAGGAGTCCCCACCGTGGTGGTGTCCATGGATGCCATTGCACTTGTCAACACCATTCCTAGCACCCACCAAGCGTTTTAGAAAGTGGATGATGCTAGGTGGAGCTTCTGGTTGGCTATTGGAGATTTGATTGACTGTGCAGTATTACCCGCACCAATAAGATGATTGCAGGATGATTTGGACCTTGTACTAACAGTGTAAATAAAATGTTACTTTGGCAGGAGCTGCCATCACATAACTATTTACTTCTGGCTGACTCTTGGGGGCTACAGCATTTCTGAAGAGTTTCTTATTCATAGGAGACAACAAACTTTGGCTGGGCATGGTCTCCAACCATTGTGTTCTACTAGCCAACTGTAAAGTCCAATCTCTCTGCTGTATTACCTGCAACAATAAGACAATTGCAAGATGATTCAGACCTTGTACTAACTATGTAAATAAAACATTTTTTTTATTATTTAACAACAGAAGTTTGGACATTATTATATAGTTATAATTCCTCTCAGTTTAATTTACATCAAAGGGTTCTTGTGAGGGTAAAATGGAGGAGGGTCGAATGACGCATCCTCTGAGGTTCTTAGAAGAATGGCAGGGTAGAAATGGTAATTGCTATTGATAATAAATGTAAATTTCTCCTATGAAAAGAAAATTACAGCATTTCAAATTATGAATATCCATTTCCCTCCTAGAACAAACATGAGAAGTCTGATCTACATAAAAGAGAGCAGGAAAAAAATTAAGAAAACATGCAGATAATTCAATATCACTGAAACTCTCTGGGTACTGAGTTTGAGAAAGCCTTTTAGTAGGAAATCAATAGCAATTCTGATTTCAATTTTTTGAAGCTAGCACAAAAGCAGGAGCAAAACATGGCACTTGTTATTGTATGCTGGATGAGAAATTCTGTGAGCATGGAAGCTGTCTGGGGCACAAAGAAATAGATCATCCAATACACAGGGGCAGTTGATTGGATCCACTGACTCTGTCTGGAATCACCAGCGCCGGCTCGCCTGCTAGGTGAACTAGGCGCTCGCCCAGGCACTCTCCTAGGGCGTGCTGGCCCTCAGGGGCGCCAAATGGTGCCCTACCCCTCCAAAAAGCCCCCCCCACTGCCCTAACCAGGTGCTCGCCGCCATCGCCTCCCCGCTGCCGTTGCCAGTACAAGGATGCCTGGCTGGGGTGCAGGAGGATGCGGCAGCAAAAGGGTCCTTCTCCTCTTCCTAAGCCTGGGACTGGCAGGCAGGGGGCCGAGGTGGCGGCAGCACTGGCAATGGTGAACAAACTCTCTCTCTCTCTCTCTCTCTCTCTCTCTCTCTCTCTCAGCCTCTCCAGCTCCGCGCCCCCTCCCTCCCTGCATGGGCCAGCCCGCCTTGGTGCCCTTGGGGGGACTGGGGCCTCTCATTCGACTCTCCACCTGCAATCACCTTGCCAGCAGTGCAAGTGAAAGGGGATGGCCCTGGAACCCTGGAACAAAGGGAACATCACTTGCCAGACACAGAACTGGCCAAAGTTCAGTGCAAATTTGACTTCAGTTGCCAGTTCATGCCCATCCCTAATGCTAACAGCCCAGAGGGAAAAAAATGTCCAGTGTTTAAACAGAGGCTTAATGAGAAGAATCAAGGCTTCATGTTATTTACCTCCATCCCATGAAAAGATTCTACTGCACATTTCCACACATTAAGCCTGTGTTAAAGGGACTTTCCCCCATCAAGTTGTTGTCAACCATATTTAAGGATCCATTTATGGAATAAGACAAGATGCACAGAGGAGGTAATTAATTTGGGCTGCTTCCACACGGACGTCATTCTCTGTGTAGCTCTTCCTGTTATGACTGTGCAGGCTTTCAGAGCAATTTTTCCCACACTTCTCTTGCCCCCACCTCCACGGCCACCATTTTCTTCCTCCGTAAGGCTGTCATTTCTAGGTTGCTATATAACACTATAGTGATGTATTGCCATGATCTACTAGTTCTCAGCTCTCTCGCTTTTTTAAAAAGTAAGTCTCTAGCTCCCTTGGTTGTGGAGTTATGAGAAGTGCACACCTTTCCCCTTTTAAGTCCTCAATGAAAAGCCTGTCTAAAATGAACGCTGGGAATCAGTAGGTTGTGGCACTACAACGTGATAATTTCGAATTGCTGTAGTGACCTAGCAATTCCCAGTTTTTAAAAGCAGCCCCACAAAATCTCTCCTGTGTGAATGGGTGTGGGGAATGTACCCAGATGGTGCTAATGGGGCCTGAAATTTATCTACTAACATCATATGCTGAAATGGAGAGGAAAAGAGACCTTGGGATCACCATGGATAGCTCAATGAAAGTATCAACCCAGTGTGCCACTGCAGTGAAAAAGGCAGATTCTATGACTGAGTACAGACTGGCAGTTTGCTCCGGTAGCCAGTCGTAGCAAAAAAAAAACCCGGATTAAACTATACCGGGTTTTCCCGTCTACACAGCGGGGGCCGCTGCTGGAAGATACGGGACGGAGGCGCGTGGGAGCGTTCAGACTGCCACGCTGGAGGCTTGCTATATTCGCCATTTCCCCATTAATTCGGCTGTGGGTGTATGGGTGTATGTGCGCATTTTGCCGATTTTTTTTTTTTTGGCCCTGCAATGCCAGCACCGCATTGGGCAGTGGAGCGGAGCGCAGCCAATCACACTGCTGCTGCCTCATGCCCAATGCGGCTTCCGCCCGGCTTTTCGCCTGCGCGTTCAGACTCCCCGGAAGCGAAGAAACGTGCGACGAACGCGGGCTTTCGGATTTGCGACGGCTTTTATCAGGTTTTTTTTAATCCAGCAGTGAAGCGCAACAGCACCGGTAGGTTACAGGTGGGGGACGCCAGGCAGATGTGCCTGTGTGAACGTCCCATTTACTCCGGTATTGAATCGTTGTCAGCCCAGGTCCCTTCCCGGGGCAAACTGCCAGTCTGGACTCAGCCTATGTCTGGAACTATTAGGAAAGGATTGAAAATAAAACAGCCAGTATAACGCTACTGTATAGATTTATGGTGTGACCCCATTTGGAATACTTTGCGCAGTTCTTGCCACCATATTGCAAAAGGACACTGTAGAGCTGGTAAAAATACAGAATTAGGGTAACCAAGATGATTAAGTTTGTGAGGGGAGATGTGTTGATCTGCAGTAGGAGAGATAGACTTAAGTCCAGTAGCTCCTTAGAAACCAGCAAGATTTTGGGGCTGAGGAAGTTTTTGAAAGTCAGAGCTCTCAAAGGTATCTGATGAAGGGAGCTTTGATTCTTGAAGTCTCATCCTCGGAAAATCTTGTTGGTCTCTAAGATGTTACTGGACTCAGATCAGGACAATTAAGGGGTTGGAGCACATTTCCTGTGAGGAAAGGCTGAAGCATCTGTGACTCTTCTCATAACGTGACCAAAGTATGGGAGCCTCAGTTTAGTCATTTTAGCTTCTAGGGAGAGTTCAGGCTTAATTTCATTTAGACATTTCTGTCTTGTGTCTATTAATCTCGCTTTGCAAGTAAATAATATCGGGGTTTTCAACCATATTATAAGTAAAATTCATCACATTTTGTGAATAGTTAAACTCATTACTCTCCTTTTTTTCCCAACAGAATTCCTTTTTTGGTCCAGTATTGAAATATTCTTTGTTGGTTCTTTGTAACATGCCTATTTGTACCTCAGACTGGATGATCTCTGAAGAATGCCTTATTGGGCCAAAATGCTTTAGGTCACAATAATTGGTCCTTGTGTGTGTGTCATTTGTACTTTGTAACAAGACTTTCATTGGGCCTTTATATTTTTTTTAACTTTTCTCAAAATAAATACATGTATTTTTACTTATAACAAGTATATATCAGGTTGGTCCTCTACTAGGTTTCTTTCTTACCTTTTTGGTTCTTGGTTTAATTTGGTCTAGAACCCACATATTTGTCTTTTTTTTTAATTTAAACCCAGCAAAAACTGGGCCATTTTATTTTTTAGAAAGAGAAAAGATACTACACATTAAAACAACAAGACAAAGAGGTACCAATACATTGCTACAACAACAACCACTACACAAACATACACTACATATTTGTCTTTTTAGCAGTTCTCGAAATCCTTAAAACTCTCCTCCAGTCCTACATTTCAAATGAATCAACTTTCTTCCCATCAGCTTTCTTCATTGTCCAAATTTCACATCCATACATAGTAATGGGAGATACTATGGCATGAATTATCTTGATCTTGGTCACCAGTGACACATCCTTACACATAAGAACCTTTTTGAGCTCCTTCAGTTTGGTGTAGTGATTAAGTGCATGGACTCTAATCTGGGAGAACCAAATTTGATTCCCCACTCCTCCACTTGCACCTGCTGATGTGACCTTGGGTCAGTCACAAGCTCTGGCACAGCTGTTCTTGAAAAAGAGCAGTTTGTGTTAAAGTTCTCTCAGCCCCACCTACCTCACAGGGTGTCTGTTGTGGGGAGGGGAAGGGAAAGGAGTTTGTAAGCCGCTCTGAGACTCTCTTGGGTAGTGAAGGGCGGGGTATAAATCTAATCTCTTCTCTCTTCTTCTTCATGGCTGCTATTCCCAATCTCCTTCTGATTTCTTGGTTGCCATCTTCATTTAGTTGATGATTGAGCCAAGAAATAGAAAATCTCTAACAATTTCAATTTCTTCATAATCGCCCTTAAAGATGTGTACTTCCTTAGTAGTCATTACTTTTATCTTCATCTATAATCCTATTTTGGTACTTTCTGCTTTAACTTTAATCAGGAGTCATTTCAAGTTTTCACTCTTTTCTGCCAGTAATGTGGTGTCTCCTGCCTATCTCAAATTGTTAATGCTTCTTCTTCCAGTTTTCATTTTTATCTAAATTTAATCCAGTTTTCCTTACAATATGTTTTGCATATAGATTGAAGAGATATGGAAATAACATTCTTATCTGACACCTTTGCCAATTAGAGATCATTCTGTTCTCCATATTCTGTCCCAACGGTACCTTCTTACTGAGAGTATTACTTACTTACTTTCTTGATTACTGTTTTCACAACCAGAGTCATAAACAGCAGACCCTCACCACACAAAAGGAAATCCTAAAAATTACTACATAAGTTATTATGTAACTTAACAACAGCTGCCAGAAATTTCACCACACACAAAGTGGTTTGTTTATCTTTATCTCTGAATAGCTTCTGAAGAGATAAAGTCCTGATTAACTAATGGAGAGACCTGTTCATCTCTTTGATCTGAAAATCTGGGGCAATCCAAAAGACTATGACCCACAGAATCTATTCTGTCATTGCCACAATTGCAGAGTCTATCTGAATATGGAGTTCCATTGAATCTTCCTAACATCACCCTTCTGTATTTTGGAAGAGTTAGCTCAGATATATAGTTTGGCTGAGAGTATTAAAACAACCGGATATTGTGCTCAGTAGCTACCCTTCAAGGGTTCCTCTTTCCCCCATCACCATTTGAACTCTCTGTTCTCTTTGGCTAATGTGGACACTGATTCCTGAAGTGGGCGGATGCATCTTAGGCTGAGTACAGACTGGCAGTTTGCCCCGGTAGCCAGTCATAGCAAAAAAAAACCGGATTAAACTATACCGGGTTTTCCCATCCACACAGCGGGGGCTGCTGCTGGAAGATACAGGACGGAGGCGCGCGGGAGCATTCAGACTGCCATGCCGTTTCCCCATTAATTCGGCTGTGGGTGTATGGGTGTATGTGCGCATGAGCACTCATGTGCTCATGCGCATAAGCACATTTTGCCGATATTTTTTTTGCCCTGCAACGCCGGCACCGCATTGGGCAGTGGAGCGGAGTGCAGCCAATCACACCGCTGCTGCCTCGTGCCCAACATGGGTTGCTCCCGGCTTTTCGGCTGCGCGTTTAGACTCCCCGGAAGCGGAGAAACGCGCAACACATGCGGACTTTCGGATTTGCTACGGCTTTTATCAGGTGTTTTTTTAATCCGGCAGTGAAGCGCAACAGCACCGGTTGGCTACGGGTGGGGGACGCCAGGCAGATGTGCCTGTGTGAATGTCCCATTTACTCCGGGATTGAATCGTCGTTGGCCCGGGTCCCTTCCCGGGGCAAATTGCCAGTCTGAACTCAGCCTTAGTCTAGTGTCTCAGCCATTTTGCCTTGAGTGACTCTGCTATTCTGCCTTGAGTGACAGAGTCTAATCTCCTTAGGATATTGCTCTCAGCTTCACTGACACACACAAACATCCTCACCATGTTAAGGTGCATGTCCAAGGGGCAGAAGGGGGACATGACTGAGGTTTATAAAATTATGCAAGGGGTAGAGACAGTAGACAAAGAACTTTCCCCCCTCTCCCAAAATGCTAGAATTTGAGGGCATCCAATGATGTTGATGGGTAGTAGATTCAGGAAATACTTCTTTACTCAATAAGTGATTAAAATGTGGAATTCACTGCCAGAGGATGTAGCAATGGCTACAGCCTTAGACAGCATTAAAAGGGGATTAGACAGATTAATGGAGGATAGGTCTATCAGTGGCTGCTAGCCATGGTGACTAAAGGAAACTTCCATGTCCAGAGGCAGCAAACCTCTGAATACCAGTGCCAGAAGTCAACATCAGGGGAAGGCTTCAGACTTTATGCCCTGTTGTTGGACCTCCAGAGGAACTGGTTGGCCACTGTAAGAGAAAGGATGCTGGTCTAGATTGACCACTGGTCTGATCCAGCAGGGCTCTTCTTATGTCCGTAAGCATGGGAAATGGTTCCAGTTTTGGCAGGGGTGCTAAAAAGCACATCTTCTCACCCACACAGCATCCAAAGGCACTTTGTCTGTTGTCTTTCCAAACAGATTCTCCCAAGCCAGGTTTGGGAAAGATCACAGCAAAGTGTGTGTGGGAGGGAAACAGGGGAGCAGAACAAGCAGAGGATGACATCACACAGTGCTTCCCCCAAAGAACACTGCTGTATTCAAGCCAAGGCAGAACAACATACCTGTAGGGAAACAGCCTATGGCTGAGAAATGTTGCCTGCTTTAAAGGAAGAGGGAAATGTCAGGGGCTACCTTTGTCACATAGATGTGTAGTGCTGTAA
The DNA here is from genome assembly GCA_029375565.1 of Gekko gecko. Taxonomy (NCBI): domain Eukaryota; kingdom Metazoa; phylum Chordata; class Lepidosauria; order Squamata; family Gekkonidae; genus Gekko; species Gekko gecko. The sequence goes on from JAPDNY010000009.1 coordinate 41,425,106, forward strand.
ATGTATTTGAAGTGGGGGGAAACAGCCACAAATCAGGCCCAAATTAGACAACAATGTCCTCTGGATTCTCAGCAAAAACTGAATGAAGTCTTTTTCAACCCAGACAAAATGGCTCATGAGAGATAGTCAGCAGAACAGAGATAGGCAGCTGCTCCCAGTCCCAAGGAACGTCGCTTATTATACACTCCGCTGCTTCCTCTGCTGGAGCAGAGAGACAGCCTAAGATCTCTTTAAACTCTCTGTTCCCAGTGTAAACACTAACAAATGCTTTGGCTTTTGCAGAGTCCTTCCCTAGTTACACTAAAACATCCATTTCTCAATACACGGAGGGGAAAGAGTTAAAGTGTCCTTTGCTTTTGTCCTGTGTCAGCCAACAAGTCCATTAAAGAGAACAAAAGTCTCCTAGGAATAGCGTATTTACTGCTTTTTCCTTCATATATTCTGTCATATTCATCCCATTCACATATAGATTTTTATGCTGTTTTCCTTATACCTCTCTGTTTGCAGCCTACCTTCCTGCAATGATTAAACAGTTCTAGCTGGGCATGTGCAAAGCAGCCAGAACAGGTATGCAGTTCATTTTAGCGTCATCATGAACTATCAGCACAAATGCATCATTTGGGATCTTGTGCAGGTGTTACATGGGGAAGGGCGGCATTTATCCAGCAAGCACATATTTTTAGCATGAGATGGTTGCTGTTTGAGGACAAAAATTAAACTAGAAATAGAACATGACACTAGAAATACCGCATCAGACCTGACAGATTTTCATTTAGCTGATTTAAAACAGGAGCTTACAGCATCTCTTTTTTTAATGGCTTTATAGCATTTAGTTTTTGGTTTATAAGAGGGATAGGTTATAAAATATGTAGGAAGCGCTTGAACATAAGCTTGCAGACACAATGGGCTATAAGGCACACACAGCATACTGCAGATTTTCAGAGAAGTTGAATCATGCAGCTTGGATTTGAATGTTATGCGTACTCCCTCCAACTTTCTTTTTTCTCCAATTTCTCCACACAAAAGGGATAAACTGACTTCTTCTAGAGGTGTCACTTGGGGTGTGGCAGAGCCGAAATTTTCTTTTTTCTTTTGTTTTGCACATGCTCTTAGTGATAATTCACGGATTGGATGCTCTCTCATTGAGCCTCTTTAAAAAAAATAAAATAGGGATTGAGATTCTCTAAATTGCATTTACTGTCAAGGCATTAGGAAATCTCTGCATTCTTGATAGCATTCTTCCCTCCACATGGATCCTGAGTGGTTTCTAACTGCTACCAAAAGGATAGGATTAACAGAAAAAAAGAAGGGCTACTGAGTACCAAAGGTCTAATATAGATAGTATAGAAAAGGATATTAAAGGTTCATTCATAATGACCACATTACAAATATCTGAACTGCAAAACTATGAGAGATGGTTGTGATTACAAAATTATGAAAACATCAAAATGTGCTGCGATAGCAATGATTAAAATCACAGTAATGAATTGTTTTTTACATACAATAACAATGACAATAACCTGTCCACAAATTCTTGCAATTGAAAACAGGGCTCTTTTTGTAGCAGGAACTCCTTTGCATATTAGGCGACACACCCCTAATGTAGCCAATCCTCCAAGAGCTTACAGAGCTCTTCTTACAGGGGCTACTGTAAGCTCTTGGAGGATTGGCTACATTAGAGGTGTGTCGCCTAATATGCAAAGGAGTTCCTGCTACAAAAAAAGCCCTGATTGAAAATATGTTCTAAGTAATGAATAAGCTGAAAAGGGGCCCACAACAAGACAGGGTGCCAGCTGAATTCCTGTTTCAGTATGAATCTTCGTGACTTCAGTCGTGGAAAAGCTTTTAGAAATCAGTTTAGAAGACAAGAGTTCAAAGACAAACGGTGGTCTGCAGTGCAAATATCAAACCTCAGTCTTCATTGGTCATACACGACCTTGTGCTGGTAAGTTTGAAGGCCTACTATAAGCAATAGTGAATAATGAATTCTAACGGAATTAAGGCAAACCATAATTTTCAAACAATATGGGAAGCAAATTAATATACGAGAGACTCAAAAAAACAATTTGTAATGTGTAGCACTCTGTAGTTTCAAGGACAAACCTGTAGAAAAAAAATTAAACATCTTGTCAGTTCAATGAATTCATTATGTAACAAAAAAGATAGCAAAACCATAACAACTTGCAATGTAAGCTCCTATCCAAAAAAACAGCTGCTGTAAATGTGGTAGGCAAGTGAAGGAGAATATTGCTTCAGAGAGAATAAAAAGGGGAGGAGAACAGCTGACACCAATTAACAAAACTATGAGGAATAGCTGGAGAGATAATTGATGGCGGAAGAGAAGACACGTTAAAGGAAAAGATCACTCAATTGTCAAAAAACGACTTGTAGAAAAATAAACTGTAAAAATTCTATTTATCTGATTTAGACGCCATTTCTGTTAGATATAGGCTGATAGACCTAACATATTGTTGAGGCCTTTAGGATTTACAGTTTATTTTGGCAGCAGGAGGAGGTCCCGTGAATGCTCTCCTTCATTGAATGACAGGGGCATGTAGAGCAGCTAATGGTCGGCACCCACCTGGAGAATCACAGCATTTATGTTGCAGTTGCAAGGGGCCTTCAGGTGGGGGGGCTATGAGCGCATTCCCAAACAGTGCCATTCAAAGCTTAAATGCCTCAAGACCACATTCATGGATGCCCTGGAGGCATAGCAGGAAATCCCCCGGGAGACTGGCTACACTGCACACTGCAGCCAGCTCCTGCGCACCCAAGATGGGAGGACCTCAGGGATGAAGGTAATGGTTCCTCTCCCCCTCCCCCCGCCCGGCAACATTCCATTAAGCAGATTGACAGGTCATATGGCAACTGCAGCTGCATAGGATTGCAGGAGTTTTTTTTTTCCCAGAAGTCTTTCTGGTTCTCAGTTCCTTCTGATTTCCTTGCCCAGCTTGGAGGGGGGGGGGGACAATCCCATTGTCAATAGATTAAGCTATTAGCACTTCTTAAACACTGGGTGAGGGCAGCCTGCAAAGCACTTGAATCTTTTTGCCCCTTCCTGCCCTAAGCAAAACGCTTTTAAAACTCAAACTGTAAAATGCATTTATTCTCAACTTCTGCTACTCCAGGAAGTGTCCTGACATACGTCATCCTTTTAGAACAAAGTTTGAGTCCAGGGGCACCTTTAAGACTAACAAAGTTTTGGCAATACATTCATTTTGACTGCAGAGATTCTTCCCAGTCACAAAACTTTTATTTTTTTCCCCATCTAGATAGATCTGCTTGTGTCAATCTCCAAGTCTTCTGGTAATTGTATGTGTGTTTTTTTAAGATTATAGTTTTGTTCAGTCACATTCATTCCCACATATTTAATAGGGTTGGTGGCTACTGTACACTCTGCACTCTTTATAATATCTTCTTGTTTTTGCAATAAAATTTTTGTTATCATTTTTGTCTCCCCAATCCAGCATGCCACCAAGTACTGTTTTTAAAAAGAATCAGCAATGCATGTAATTCAAGGAGAGTAGCAATCGTTAATAATTACCTGAATTCATGGTTGAATTTTGTTCCCTCGTCTGGTTAACACACTAGTGATTCTTTGCTGTTGCTCTACAGGAAGTACTGTGGATTTGTTGGTTCTGGGGGGGGTTTCCACTCAGGGGCTATTCAAAATATCCATTTGCAATTGGTTCTTTGTGGTGGTTGGATTCAATGTCATGCTCATTGCCAGGCAGCCATTTTTAAAAGCAAAGTCTGGCCATACTCTCCAGTTCCCTGGCCAAAAAATTATTTGGCAGGGTACCCCATTCCCCCTTTATGTGGTCAGAAGGAAAAGCAGGTGGTCAACACAGCAGCACAGGCAAGATTGGTGGCAGTGACCCCCTTGCACAAATATAACACATGGTACAAAAAAAATGGATAGCCAAAGTGCAGGTGGTTGGTGGCTGGTTGGCAAAAGGACAGTGATCGTGCAAGTTGACATCAGCACAACAGGGAATAGGTTGGAAGTAGTACACATGTTCCTCTTTTAAGATCATAAATATATACCCATACTCAACAGACCTTCAGTGCACCAAAACACTGGCACAAGTTTGCTGTTGCACTACAAGGGGACTGCATATTGATTGATCCTGTTCTCTTCCCACCACATCTTCACAAATTAGCATATAGTGATTGGTTCTGCAATGTTTTGATGTGTGTCACCTGCATGCTGTTGAAATTCTTCAATGTGCAAACCTCCAGGCAGCCATTTTCTAACCCAAACAGAAAATCTTGTTCCAAACCCAACTTCTGCAGCTCAAGAAAGCAGCAATGGACTCTGTGGAGTTGGTATGAGTGGCACTGCATGTCATAATGCTTTGCATGAGAAACTCCCTGGCTATATCCTTACTTTTTCTGTGTTGCATGAGGCAGTATCAGAGAGCACTAGCGGCCAACTTTGGGGTTTAAAGAAGGAGAGCTAAGAGAAAGTACACCAACTATTCAGCCACCATGCCAGGATGTACTGGTATGCCCTAGCTGGTATTCCCATTCCCCATCAGTACTGGGTGTTCCCAAAGACCTCTGACAGGATGGACAGTTTTGTTTTCAGGATCTGGGGTGATGAGAAGTGGCTGTGCAATTTCTGCATAACCAAGGAAACTGAATATCTACAGGGAGATCTGGGAGCAGTTTGGGGTTGGCCTTTCTATCATCAGTGAGATAGCTCTAGAAGTGTGCTTCGCTATGGAAATAGAGCTTTAGCAGAAGACTGTGTGCCTGGGCACCATTGTGGCAAAGGTAATGCTTTATCTCCCCTTTTCTTTTTGTGAACTTAAATTAGTGATGGTACATTCCTGCATTATTATTTTTTTCATTATTTGAGGCATTAATCTTGTTCTTGAGATTTCTTGCAGGGTAGACTGTTTTAACAAGTTTTGGCGATGATGAATTAACTATTGTTATATAGTCATACTTTGCTTTTCAGATCATGGGTGGATTCAGCCATCTGGGGAACTCGCAGTGTATCGGCACCATTAATGGCACCCACCTTGCCATTCAATCACCTGGTGGTAGAGCTGCAGAGTATGGAAATCACAAAAATCACTTGTCCATTCTGCTTCAAGGAGTTGTGGACCATACTGGGAGATTCATTGATGCAGAGGTGGGCTGGAGTGGATGGAGTCACGATGCATTAGTTTTTGCCAACTCTTGGCTCTGCAGAGCTATGGACTGTGGAGTGTTTCTCCCTGGGAACCTGACGTTCCATCTTGAAGGGCCTACAGTACCTGCCCTGACTGTGGCTGATGAGGTGTACCCCATGAGGCAATTTTTCATGAAGCCCTATGGAACAACCAAGCGACAGGTGCGAGAGGAAATTTGACTGCGCCTTGTGTAGGGCTCACAATGTGGGGGAGTGCACCTTTGGCAGACTCAAGGCACATTTGCACTGCCTCTCTGCTTGCCTCACTGTATTTCTGGGAAAATGTGACCACAGTGGTAACAGTATATGTTATCCTACACAATATTTTATAGAATCACAGAGTTGGAAGGGGCCATACAGGCCATCTAGTACAACCCCCTGCTCAGTGCAGGATCAGCCTAGAGCAGGAGTGTCAAACATGTGGCCCAGGGGCCAGATCAGGCCCCCAGAGGGCTTCCTTCAGGCTCACAGTGGAACTGGCCATCTCCTGCTTCCAGTTCTGCTGCTGCTGCTGCTGCTGCATCATAGGTTGCTTCGCCAGACTCTCTTAATCACTCAGCCATTTCATGTTTTAACCTGGGCCCTAGACTCAGAACTCTGAGCATGAGAGTTCTGTGGTGAATGTCAATAAATCAAAAGTAGGTTTGCAGCTACAGAGCTAATGTTTTAAGCATGTTTTTTATTTAAAATTTTAAAAAATCTTTGTGTTTTTATCCTTTATAAAGTTTATCTCTCTCCTACCTGGCATTACACTTTATGACACACGGCCCTGCCCAACAAGATCTCATTTATGTCATATCCAGCCCTCATAACAAATGAGTTCAACACCCCTGGCCTAAAGACTTAAAGACTGCCAGTGAGGGGGAGCTCAACACCTCCCTAGGTAGCTGATTCTGCTGTTGCACTACACTTACTGTAAACAAAGTTTTTCCTAATATCCAGCTGGTACCTTCCTGCCTTTAATTTAGATCCATTATTACAAGTCGAATCCTCTGCAGCCAACAGGAACAACTCCCTGCCCTCCTAGAATCATAGAATGTTAGAGTTGGAAGGGACCTTGTAGGTCATCTAGTCCAACCCCCTGCACTCTGCAGGAGCATAGCCGAAAGATAGCCCTACATACCTACAACATATCCAAAAGATGGTCATCCAGATTCCTCTTGAAAATGTCCAGGGAAGGAGCATCCACCACCTCCTGAGGCAGACTGTTCCACTGCTCAACCACTCTTACAGTTAGGAAGTGTCTCCTGATACCTAGCCAGTATCGACTCCCTCGTAATTTCCACCCATTAGATCTAGTCTTACAATCCAGAGCAAGAGAGAATAGATCTGCTCCATCTTTTACATGACAGGCCTTCAGATACTTGGAAGACTGCAATCATGTCCCCTCTAAGTCATCTCTTTCCCAGGCTAAACATACTCAACTCTTTCAGCCTTTCCTCATAAGACTTGGATTCAAACCCTCTCACCATCCTGGTTGCCCTCTTCTGGATACGCTCAAACTTGTCAACATCCTTCCTAAAGTGTGGTGCCCAAAACCGGACACAGTACTCCAGTACTCTTCTAAGTGACAGCCCTTCAAATATTTAAAGAGAGCCATCATGTCCCCCCCTCAACCTTCTCTTCTCCAGACTAAACATTCCCAAGTCCCCCAGCCTCTCCTCATAGGGCTTAGTCTTTGTGAGGAGAAGGGATATGTATTGGCTACTGAGGACTGTGAGCTGGAAAGAAACCTGGCAGAAGACTGCAAACCAGAGTCCACTGTCATTAGAGCACTGCCAGGTGAGGACTGTGATCCTCATGACAGGCATCATTTGCCAGAAGGGAAAGCTGTGAGGGAGGTCCTGGTGAATTTTTTGTTTGCGAATCAGCATTCGGAGGAAGCCTTTGTATTCAGTTTTCCCAATTAAAAAAAGGTGCTCATATCTCCAGTTCCAATCATATATTATGGCAAAGCCAGCAACAATATCAATTCACAATAATAGTCAGTGAATTAGTAAAAATACAAATATAAAATCTGAAATACAAAATATATGTATATATAAAATCCAGAATAAATAAAAGCAAGTTACAGTATTTCTTCCGTTACAAGGGATTTACGTGTTCTGATCACTAAGCAACAATATCTGGCCACGGCATAAGATACAGAGCTTTGAGATCTTCTAAGAGAAAATTACGCAGAGTTTCTGGCCTATATTTCAGATAAAGATGCAGAAGGTTAAATTTAGACAGAAGTGGTAATATAAAACGGAATCGTTCTTCCTGGTAAAATTTACAATACAAAAGTACATAGGTGGTGGATTCTACCATATTAGACTTACAAGGACATAATCGCTCCTGCATGGGCATATGTAAAAATTTGCCTTGTAGTACAGCAGAGGGAAGTGCCTCAAGACAGGCCCTAGAGAAATCCCGTCTATAGAGTTCATAAGTAATATCAGACAAGTACAGAGCTGCTTTAAAACTGGGCCAAGATTTTAAACATCTAAACCTCTTTGGAAATAGGGCTTCTTCATTTCAATATCGAGGAGCCTTTGAGTAATAATTGTTATTGCCTTATTCCGGCTTCTATAAAAGGGATCTTTGGGGTTTAGTCCAATACATTCAATTTTATTAAGGATTAGTGTGGCCCAGGCAGGATAAGGGTCCGAGGCTAAGTAAAAAGGCTTCAAACCTTTTGGATTATAATGAATTTTCAACCAGACAAATATTGCCTGTTCCCAGATTTTTAGTTCAACCCTGGGTAAGCCAGCCTCTTTTCTGAGTATTACATTAGAGATACTTTTAGGGGCACCAAATAAGGATCCAAGAAACTTTGATTGAACTCTTTTGAGAGTCAGAAGATTGCTCGTATCTGTATTGCTGCATATAAACAAAAAAGTTATTTTTAAAATCAGCATTGTTTTGGGGGAAAACCTTTGTATTCAGTTTTCCCATTTTTTTAAAAAAAAGTTGCTCATATCTGTATTACTGTATATAAATAAATAAGTTCTTTTTTTAACAACTCAGCCCGACATGTTGACGGTTGGCTTCAGACATGCCAGAAAACTGTGTGCTGGGGTTGTGTGCCTGGTGTTGGGCTTGTTTGTGGACCGGGTGTGTGTGTGCATTGACAACTGACCCATGTCTGCCACATTTTGGTAACTGGTGTCTCCCCCATACCAGTGTTTCCTTGTTCATGGCCACCATTTCCTCCTTCCCATTAGCTGGAAATGGCAGCAGAAAATGGCAACTTTGAAAGGCAATTTTCCCTTTGGCACAGAACAACAAAGTTTAATTCTGGGTATAAGTTTATTTGTGCACACTTAAACTTTGTTCTGTTGCTTCAGACCAACACAGCTGCCAACCTGAATCATCATGTGAGCAGGGCTGTAGACAGCCTGGTGGGGAATAAAATGCCCTGCCCCTTTAATTTAGGTTTAATGGGATCTTACTTACTAAGGGATGCTATTTCCTGCCATGAAAAGACTCAGTTGCCAGTTTTCCCACATTAAGTCTCCATCAATTGAGCAGGGCATTTTTCCAGACAGTTGGCAACCCTAGGCATGGCTTACTTCATGGTGTTTAAAGCGGTTTTCGCACTATAAATCACCCACATGAATCCTGCTCTCTCTCTCTCTCTGTCTTTTGAATATGGAGCAGAACTGCTCTGGGGGAATCCACCCCAAACTATGAGCCAGTCGGAAAGGTGACCTCAAAAAGTAGCTGGGCCCACTTTTCAGAGTCTTGTGCAAGGAGACAGTAGAACATATCTATGAGTAGCCATCCTGCAGTTATTTAATTTGCTGCAGTCCTTTCTTTTCCTGCAAAGGGGGCGGGTGAGGATTACCAAAAAATGTTTCTAACCTAAGCTTCAAGGATGAAAAGATCACACCAGAATAAGACCTTGTTTGTCTTTGAAGTGCTACCAGACTCCTATTTCTAGTTGTATTCTCAGCCTTAGCAAGGGAGCATGTGCAACATTCCAAAAAGGCAGGCAAAGTATCTCTTTACATCTAAGGAGATCACCAGGTGTTGATTAATGAGAATGGTTCTGTCATGGAACAGCCAGGCCCTCGAGACAGCTCTGACTCCACTGATGAAGAAAAGCTGGATTCCATGCCTATCAGCCACCAGCCAGCTGCAGCTGAGCAATCAGATGAGGAATCATGGTTAGAAGGCAATCAGGTGCGTGTTTCATCCCCCACCCACCCCCCATCCTGGAGCTGATGGTTCAGGGTCAGCCAGCTGCCCTTACCTCCTTCAGCATCCCCAAGTCTGCAAAAGCAACATCAGCACAGGTATAGAGGAGATTTACAGTCCCGACACAGGTCAGCACGCCTCAGAACTCAGCACCGGCAATCAGTTGCAGAGGAAGGAGAAACATCACCAGAGAAGACATGAAGCAGCTGCTGCAGGCATGACATATGGCAAGAAGAAGAAGAAGAAGAACTGGATGTATACCCTGCCCTTCACTCAGAGTCTCATAGTGGCTTACAATCTCCTTCCCTTCCTCTCCCCACAACAGACACCCTCTGAGGTGGGTGGGGCTGAGAGAGCTCTGAGAGAACTGCTCTTGAGAGAACAGCTCTGAGAGAACTGTCTGTGACTGACCGAAGGTCACCCAGCTGGCTGCATGTGGTGGAGTGGGGAATCAAACCCGGTTCTCTTAACTACTACACCAAACTGGGGGAGGAGCTTTTCAGAGTGGCTTCAACATGTTCCTTTAGACACTGACCAGCTGCTGCTGTATTGGACTTGCTGTTCGGAAAACTAACCTTGGCCTGCTTACACAATTCTTATACAATTTACAGACTTTGTTTATTAAACACTGGCATCCTGCCTCTGATAACTAGCTCCCATTTCCTGCCTAAGTTAGCAAACACTGGCACCTGCCTGAAGCAAAACAGGTTAGCTCCAGCAAGTGTCTTTTTATATGGTAGCTGAACTGCTATATAAAGAGCTGAAAAATTACAGGCAGATAATGTTTTCTCATTCCTAAAGCAGCACGTGGTCCCTGCAAAACCACTGAGACTGCCAGTGGGCAAAGACACAGATGAAGATAAGGTTTTGCAGGTGGAAACTTCGCAAACTACCATGAAAGCGGCTCCACTACCTGTGTTCCATCTTTTTATGAAACTCTTTAGGAATATGGTAATGTGATCTAGTGTTTAGACAGTGGGACCCTAGGGATGCCAGTTTCATGTGGGACCTGGGGATCCCATGGAATTACAGCTCAGCTTCAGATTGCAGAGACAAGTTCCCCTGGAGATAATTAATACTTTGGAGGGTGAACTCCATGGCGTACCCCACTAAGGTCCCCGTCCTCCCCAGACCCGATCCCCAAATCTCCTGGAGTTTCCCAACCTGGATCTAGCAACCCCACCCCCATCCCCCGCCAGTGGCCGGGGGGGACCTGGCAACCCTAACCATGCCCTGTGACCCACCTAGACTAATGGCGGCAACCCCTCATACTTTCCTGCCAGGCCAGGGTAAGCTTAGTATGTGGCACTGTTTTCTTCAAATTCAATAACAAGGTTTCCTTTTCTTCATGTGAAATAGTAAAGGTTTCTAAAGCATTTTTCTGGTCAATTTATTGAAAAGTTGTATCTTATCTTGTCATGCCAATAAAGGTTGTTTGTGTTTGTAGTGATACAAAGCATTTGCAAAAGGACATGACCAAACGGCACTCAGGAAGGCCAAAATATTCACCCTATTAACATGTCAACTGCAGCAAAATGTTTTTTTAGTGCAAAAAGTTCATTGTCAACAACATATAAAGTTCTACCATGAACCTCATTCATCTTACAAGTCCAAGCAAACCCTCTTTTGACCAATGCATGAATGCTTTTTTGGTGCATTTTGATTTTCCCAGCCCTCTGCAAGAACATGAGCCAGGACTGGTGCTTGGACTACCTATTGCACCAAATTTTGAGAATTAACAATGGATTTAAGGGCCTCCACTTGGGTGTTCCTGTCCATGGCATCTTGGAAAGTCTGCCTGTCCATTCTTGTCCCTTCGCCATGAGTTCATATCACTGCCTTTCTTCAGCCAGGATTTGTTCATGATGCCTCTCCTCAGCTGCCATCAACTCCCCGTGCCACTGTGTGGAACTCTGCTCTTCACGCTCAAACTGGTGCCTCATCTGATGTGCAACATCCATAAGCACAGCAACATGCCTACTTCGTTTCCTGCCATTGGCCAAATGTGTGGCTGGCAACAACTCCCCCAGTGGCCTCTCTTGCTGTCCCTTGGGGTTGTCAGCTGAAAGCTGAATGAGTGTTGTCTTTAAAAATGTTGCCCATCTTCAGCTTGGAATCAAAAGTGCTCTCAAAAAACTCAGGGAAACAGCTAACAGAAAGTGAACTGAGCACTGAAGGGAGGAAATACAATGCAGAATGGACCTTTAGCATGCAAAACAAGTAATCTGTTTCTGAGCTATCTCCTCATCTCTGAGTTTTAGTTACGTTGTGCTTTGGCATTCAAAGAAGTTCTAGAAATATGCTCAAGCACTGAGATCAAAAGCTAAAATACAAATATGTGAATCACTTGGAAGTGAAGATCAAAAACCCATGAACAAAATGATTTCCTCAGCAGGTAGGCAGAATTATGAACCCCTACTGACATTTAAAGAACATTTGTCCTTTCATGGAATTGTATTAGAATATACTTTGATAGACCAGAGCCCTTGATAGCCCAGTTGTTTAACTCAGTATAAAAGAGTTCTGCATGTACATAACATGATATCCTCATATCCATGATATGCTCAGCAGGAACTCAATGCATAGCTCATATTGTCACTGTATATCAATAAAAAGTTCTCCAAAACATTCTTAATGTCTTTTGAATTTCCTGTTAATTTCTCCTGCTCCACATTCACTTTCTTCCTTTGACAATTTGGCTCATAGATTCAGAAAAGGCTCACGCAATCTCAGAATGGTTTCAGTCACATGGTGTTCAAAGAGGGGTTAGAAGGTATTTCACTTCTTTTTGGGAGGACCAGAGACCATCCTGTTTCTTTTTCAGTGGATGAAAACCAAGCCAGAATGGTACATGGTCACACCAGCGTAAACTATCGAACCCCCTGCACTCCTCTGGCCAAGATGATGAAGGTGTGGGTAGACTGAATCTTGGATCAAACCAGAGAATCATGATGAAAATTAAGTGCATCCAGGTTTTCATAAAGTCACACATCTTCATAAAGAGCTTTTCTTGTGACTCCATGGGGTCTCACCACCCAGAGACCAAAATGAGACAACTGGTGCTTGTGGGATGATAACAACTTGATATTCCAGTCTGCTCAAGGGGCATTCAAATAATACTGACCTTCACCTTAAACTAATTAAGTCTTCAAGCAGCAGTTTAACTTGATTCCCTGCCCCATGAGAGTCCCCCTGTAATTCAGCTAATTAGAAAATTTTGGTGTTTTTCAGACTGCAGCTGCCTTTCGTGTTTTCCTGGTTTTCAGGGCAGTTCTGACAATTGCCCTTCCAGTGTGACCTGTTCTCTCTCTCTCTCTGTCTCTCTCTCTCTCTCTGTCTCTCTCTCTCTCTCTCTCTCTCTCTCTCTCTCTCTCTCTCTCTCTCTCTCGCTGTGCTTTTTCCTTGCCAGGAGTTCCATCTGTTCTCATTCATATTTGATCAATTTTCTGCAGGGTTTTGTGTGTGTGTGTTTGCACATGTGCTGAAGGGGCAACATTAAAGCCCAGTCACCACCCCTCACTCGTCACCTGAGGGTTGCACCTGGTGTAGGTGTCTTGCCCCTTATTGGTAGCCTCTTTCCCCATGTTAGAACAGGCTCTCCAACTGGTTCCCCTCAAATTTTGAATTTGTTTTCCTGACTCACATTAGGTGAGCAACTCAGAGCACCACACTACGGCCATGAGCATGGCTGATCGCAGGTCTGTGCTTGTTTTGCTCTGGAAGCTGATCATCCTTTTTGAAAGCAGCCTAAGATTGTGCATTACTTATCAAAAAAGCATGTGCAGCCCTGACCTGGATAGCCAGGCAAGCCTGATCTTATCAGATCTCGGAAGATAAGCAGGGTTGACTCTGGCAAGTACTTGAATGGGAGACCTCCTTGGAACACCAGCAGTCAGGAGGTGGGGGCAGGCTTTATTCAGCCGCCTCTTCGAATATCCTCAAGGCCCCCAGAAGGGGTCAGTCACCAGAGGTCGCCATGACTTCCATGTGCACACACACTCATACACATATGAAAAATACACACACACAAAAAAAAAGCATGCGCACTAGGCAACATAGATCCTGCCCCATATTACCACAGATAGAAGCATTTCCATCAGTGGATTAGGACGTTCTTGCCTCCCCTCTTCCAATGCAGCCAAAAACGCCTCTCAAAATGCTGTTTCCTGGGGGAACTCCCAAAGTGGGGTGGGGATGAGTTAAAATGTCCCTCTCTTGCCCACATAAATATTAGGCAGTATCCAACTCCAAGTTTCACGCACATGCCTATCTGGGCAAGGGGACCTGGAAACAAGCTTTGTGGAGCTTGGTGCTGCTGGAGTCTGCCGATGTTTCTGGGCAAGGCTAGGTGGAAAAAGCCCAGGCCCTATTCTATCTAGGTTTGCCTAGGCTGGTGCTGTTTATGAAGCAAGCCTTGCCTTTGTGCACTAACACAGCATTCAACAAAAATTATATTCAGAAAAGCTAAAGGAGTACAATTTCACTCTGTTTGCTTCTCCTTTAGTTTTTATGGGCTGCTTTTCCTTTAGCAGCAAATTTGGCCAGGCCAGCTCAAGCTATGTTTTTGCTTCCAGAGACTCCCTGTGCATTCACCTGAAGCTGTCTTATACTCAATCAGGCCATTGGTCCATCAAGGTCAGTATCATCTGTTCAGACTACAGTGACTCTACAGAGTCTCAGGTATAATTCTTGCACATCCCCATACTTTCATTTTTTACAATCCATAGAAAAGTAGAGCTTGGAGCATAATTATCCATAGCACATCTCTCCTCTTCTTGCATTATTATGCTGTTGGCTATGCTTAGTATATGCTAATAGAAAAGATACAGAATTTGCCAGCAATACTTATACATCCAGCTGTGTCTTTCTGTGGAGCACAGGAGATAAAACATTGCCCAGCCGTCCCCAGTGCCTACCTCAAGCAATTTGGAAATTTGTCTTTTCTTATTTGTTCCAGAAAAGTACACGTCCACCTTGAAATTAAACTTCAGTTAATGTCCCAGGGTGTCCACACAGAGCCTTGTTAGGATGAATGACTGCCACTTTTTAAAGATAAAAATGCAACTAATGCCAGTCTATTCATGAGGGTCCATTAACCAATAGGTAGTGTCTAGGGTGTCCTAGCACAGCATTTCCTTGAGCTAAATAATAGCAAAAATGCAGGTATCCATAATTTCTTTCTTTATTTGTTAAATTATGTGTATTTGGCTCAAGACACCTTACAGGTAGTAATTAAAACATAACAGATTAAAACCAAGCAAAAAGAACCCCCGCTCCTGGTAACTCCCCTCTCCCAAAATATGCCTGCTGTTCATACCTCATTGAAACAAACAAGTTTTCCCAGTGTCTCCTGAAGCTCTCCAATGAGAGGGCTCCCCTTACTTCTTCAGAGAGCTCTTTCCACAAAGTGGGAGGCAATGATGGGAAAGGCCTGGGCTCTGGTCAGTGGTAGGCAGGCCTCCCTAACTGGGGGAACGGTGGCCTGAAGACTGTAGTTGCTGCAGGAGGAGATGGTTCTCCATACATGTTGGACCCATGACCTCAAGGACAACATGGCAGACAATGTAGCCGTTTCAAAATGGGCAATGTTAGTTCACTAGGGAAAAAATCCAAAAGTAACAATAGTCTAATACCTTTTATTTGGACAGACCCCAAACTTCTACAACAGTAAACAAGCTTTCAAGTTTCCCTGTATTCTTTGTCAGCATTAAACACCGATATCCCCGTCATCTCAGCCTTCCCTCCTCGCAGATAAAAAGTTTTTTCACACTCTCCCATTCCTATTTCTATCTCTCCTCTTTCTCTCCACTCCACCCCCTCTTCTTTTCCACCCCTTCTTTCTTTCTTTCTTTCTTTCTTTCTTTCTTTCTTTCTTTCTTTCTTTCTTTCTTTCTTTCTTTCTTTCTTTCTTTCTTTCTTTCTTTCTTTCTTTCTTTCTTTCTTCCTTCCCTCCCTCCCTCCCTCCCTCCCTCCTTTCCACCCCCTCTTTCTTCCTCCTTTCCACTAGTGTTCCCTCTAAGCTAAGTTAGTGTGACCT
This sequence comes from Gekko gecko, assembly GCA_029375565.1. NCBI lineage: Eukaryota > Metazoa > Chordata > Lepidosauria > Squamata > Gekkonidae > Gekko > Gekko gecko. The sequence continues at coordinate 41,440,507 of JAPDNY010000009.1, forward strand.
ATCTCGCAGTTTATTAGCCTCCAGCTCACACATTTTTGTCTTAGCTCAGGAAGGATGGTTCCGGAGCAAACTAATTTATGCAGTAGCCAAATCGCTCATTCACAACTTTATTGCCAGGAGCTCACAAAGCAGAATTTTTGCTCACAAGACTCCACAGCTTAGGGAGCATTGCTTTCCACCCTCTCTCCTTCCTTCCTCCTTTCCATCCCCTCTTTCCTTCCTTCTTTCCTTCTTTCCTCCTTTCCACCCCCCTCTTTTTTTCCTTCTTTCCACCCCTCTCTTTCTTTTCTTTCTTCATTCATTCCACCCCCTCTTTCCTTCCTCCTTTCCTCCTTTCCACCCCCTCTCTTTCCTTCCTCCTTTCCACTCCCCCTCTCCTTCCTTCCTTCCTTCCTTCCTTCCTCCCTCCCTCTCTCCCTCTGCAGTGTTCCCTCTAAGCTGAGTTAGTGTTTATGAGGAAATGCTGTTTGCAGTAGACCAATCAGCTTGGGGGGGAGGGTTTCTTTTCTGTGCTCTCCTCAAAGGCTGTAATCCCGCGCATGATTATCTGGGAGTAAATCCCCCCAAACTCTGCTCTTGGTACTCTACTAGCTCAAGAAATGCATGTATACTAGGTAATAATTCATGTTGAATGGAGCTCAACTGGAGGAATTGTGGAGACAAGAAAGCACACCCTCTTATATGGCAGTCCTGCCCTCAGATTCCAGATTTCCATTAAACTGACTGTTTTGTATATACTCACAATCACTTTTGTTGTTATTATTATTTTGCATGTAGTAAGAGTCCTCCTAACTTGACTAGTTCAGGCTAGCCCAATCTTGTCAGATCTCAGAAGCTAAGCAGGGCTGGCTCTGGCTAGTATTTGGATGGGAGACCTCCAATAAATACCAAAGTTGTGATGCCAGGGCAGGCAATGGCAAACCACCTCTGGACATCTCTTGCCTTGAAAACCCTTCTGGGTTGCAGTAAGTCGGCTGTGACTTGATGGCACTTTCCACTACCCCCAAGAGTTCTGGAAGAGAAAAGGGACCTGGGGATGACCAATACATGGAACACACCGTCCATTGCTTAAAAATGCTCTTTCAGGGAGGTGACCCTTGGGTATCTTTCCCTCTCTCCCTTACCTGATCAAGCATTCATTGCTAATGTACAAGAAGTACGTACAGCTTGGTTTTATGCGTAGATTTTCAGGGTTCCACTGAATTAAATATGGAGTATTTCCAAGTAAGCATATTTGGGATTGCATCTGCATGCCACTCTGTTCAGCAAGAGTAATCAAGTTGCTAGACATCCCTTATTTCAGAATACCATAGTACTGTCAAATATTACAATGTATTATTTCCATAACAGATATGCAGTAGCTCTTTGTTCTGATATTTTAATCAGGTAACTCTGGTATCCTCACATACAACATCGATTTTGGATGCAGTTTATTCTTCCACTGTAATTCTTTGCTGATACTGTTGGCAATTATTTTAGTTTGTCTTCTTTTAATGCAAGTTTGTGAATGGACCTTTAGAAAATACTCCATACATCTTTCTTGCCTTTGTGCCATTAGAGTATAAAGTACTTCCATTCCAGTTCTCGCGTCTTAAGAGTGGTACATGCAAGACTTCAAAGCTCCATGCTCATTTAGAAAATTTCCTACCCACTGTTCCAAACAGGATTTCGTTTCAGGGGTGTCTTACAGCATAGTCCTCATCCCGTTAGTTCCAGCATCAAAACAAATGAGGTTAGAGTTTAGACAGAATAAAAAGCAAAAGGTGGGTGTGGTTGGATGACCACACTTCTGGTGATGTGGGGGTGTGGCCTAATATGCTAATGAGTTGTGCTGTCGGGGTGTGGCCTAATATGCTAATGAGTTTCTGCTGTTGGGTGTGGCCTATTATGCTAATTAGTTCCTACTGGGCTTTTTCTACAAAAAGAGCCCTGATTATTTGCAACTTTCAGGAGCAGTCATAAACCTGATCTGATAGTTATTCTGGCACCTTGAGGTCTGATTGTGTTCCTCCAGACCTCAGAAGGACAGTGAATGGACAAAATGACTCAGCAGGATCATCACCAATCTTACTGCCAAATAGGACTAACCCAATTTTTCTTTTCCATGGATCACTGCACTGCCTTGACTTGGGGAACTGAACCTTCAGCAGGACAAGTCTGAGAAGCCTATACTACGAACAGCATTTACAAATTGTTACCCATCCCTTAAGGTATATATTTTAATATGGATTTCTGCACCCCTGCATTCCAGTCATATGATTTCTAGCCTACCTCATTATATAAAGGAAAGCCATCAACTCACTATTATGTGGATATATATTTTAACATATCTTAATAATATCAACTGTCAGCCTTAAGAGCAACTTGCATGTAACCTTGAAAATGATTACTTTTCTAGTTGGGTGCTTCCATTCAGTAAAATATTTCAAGCTTAAATGAACAAAAATTGCTTCCTCCTGTATTGTAAGTCCTCATTATTTTTGCGTGTTCTGTGTGGTACACAGCAAGCATTCTTGATTGCCATTTATTAAGCAACTTGGCTACCATTTCCTGAGCTGCCATGACTATGGATGGGCACAAACCAGCTCACAAACTGAAGTTCTTGGCAGGTCAACTGGCACAAACTTTCCATGAACCTTCAAGCAGTTTGTGGAGCTTTGTGAGGGTTCATGAATGGATATATTTCCAGATGGACTGTTTCTGCTCAAACAAAGCCTTTACCAAACTTCAAAACAATGGGGGGATTATCCAGCCTTAGAAACCTTGTGGTCAATTTCAAACTTGTCACATCAGTTTCAAGAGGGTCCCCCCTCCCTTTGCTGGCATTGCTTTGTGATCACTTCCCATTTTCTTGCACAGAGTTTGCATAATCCCGTCCCTCTTGCTTGGATTTGTGACTCTGAGATCAGTCCTTTTAAGCTTACAATGTCAGTGGCACTGGGTTCCACTGGACATCCTGTGATTGTATTGATACTGCTGGGCACTCTGTACATTGTGCTGGTTCTGTTGGGCATGCGGGAATCCCCCTCCCCTTGCTTGAATTGTGATTGAGCTGGCATTGCCACACTGGCATTGGGTTCTGCTGAGCACTAGTACTTTGCACTGGTTCTGCTGGGCTTCCAGCCATTCCTCTTGCTTGGATTATGATTCTGTGCTAGGCATCAGTCTGGTAGAGCTGGTATTGCAACAATGACACTGGGTTCTGCTTGGCACTAGTACATTGCACTGGTTCTGCTGGGTTTGCAAAAATGCCCCCCACCTTCAGTTTCTACTGCAGGGATTCTCTGGGACTTTGATTCTGTTCTGCTAAGCTTCTATTTCCCTTGCTTTCCCCACCACCACCATTGGAAACAATGGAGAATGGGGACACCTTCTTTGGGGGGGCATAACTCAGACCCTGTAAATCCAACCCCCACCAAACTTGGAGGGCAGGTAAAGGAGAGTGTTAGCCTAATTGCTCTATTATTTAATAGAGATGGGGAATTTGTGATATTATAAAATAGAAATAGGCAATGCGGGAGCGAACACCTGTTTATACAGAGGTCCTGCTTCCTCCAGAAGCACCAGAGATAGGCAAGGAGACTGGTTTCCAATATAAAATGATTCTTTTACTGCAGATCCTTTACAGTCAAATGATACACACACATACTTACACTTGTACAGAGCTAAGAAAATTAGAGAAACATGGATAGCACATTCGCATTAGCAGGATATCATTGGTGGGCAATACTTTACCTGTCTGACGAGATGGGGTAATCCTTAGGAAGAATGAGGGGGACCATAGGGGAAATGGGTCATGTCTTGAACCAGCCCAGACACGTGGAAAGACTCTTGGGTAGCTAATCCAGAGTCAGCCAGATAGGTAGAGTGCAGAGAAAGAGACCACATGGCTGGATGCCCCCTTTTATGAGGGGGGGCTTGGGGGGTTGAGCCAGGCTGGCCACATATCCTAGTCACATGCCTCTTGGGGGTGGCCTAAGCTGGTCACATGTCTTGGCTCACCTCCTACTAGTTCATCCCAAAAACATGCTGATTGGTACTGGATTCAAGGGGAAAGAATCTAAGGGAGTGGGCAATACTGAACTCTAGTAACTCTAGGTAATGAAGTGATGCCTGATGGGATTATGACTCATGTGGCCAGAGTCATTATCATGGATGGTCCTCTATTGTCTTCTGGCTGCAGCTTCTGTGAGGTGAGCCAGTCTGAGGGAGGCGGAGTGTGTTGCCTACGTGTGCAGGAAGAAATTCCTCACGGAGTTTGAGACTTTGTTCTCCTGCCTTGACATGGCATCTGCCTGGTTTTCAGAGCTTCAAGCAGCAAGGGAGCTGGTCCATCTTACAACAGGTAAGTGGGCAGGTAACCTCAGGAACCGTAGCACATTATCTCAGGAAGGCTTCCTTCTGCTGGATATGTCTCCAATTGGCATCACTTTGGGTCACCATGCAATACAGTCCCTATTACACACCATTTACTCAGTCCAGGTTTCTCTTGCTTATAAAATTATAAGTCCAAGATGGCATTACATGCACCTTGTAAGGCAACAAGAGTCACCTGAAGATCCCCTGAGAATTTAGTGTCTCTAGCACACTGAGAGGAATGTTCTACCACATCATGAATCAGACCAGTTCATTTAGCTCTTAAAAGTTCATGATGGTTCATGACTCATGAATTGGGCACACCACAAACCAAAACGAACTGCATTTTCCTAATTCATGCCCATTCCTAACTGTGACATCACAGAGAGGCTGTCTATATAAGGTCATAGTGCTGCAAAAGGCAGGAGCTTGGAAAGGCAGCTGCCAGGGTAAGAAGGAGATAGCAGAAATGGAGGGTATTGTGTGGGTGAATGGGAGCAGTACATCTAGCTTGTAGTATTGCTGTAATCACTTCCCCCCCTCCCTTCAAAGCTGTCTCAGAAGCTTCTCTCCTTTTTTTCATATGAGTGAGGGGAAAGGAGGCACACACATATGCATGCACCTTTCCTCTGGATGAGAAAACAATGAACCAGCACCCTTTCCCAGCCACCTCTCCTCTTCTTCCTTCGCACATGCACCCTTGCCCTTGACAGGAAAAGAGCATGCTATTGACTCTTTCCCCCTGCGTCAAAACCTCCTATTTGCTTCTTCAAGGGAAAATAGGCAGGGCAAGTTACAATTTCAGATCCAGGTTGCTTTGGGAAAACAGCAGAGGGGTGATTTCCCCTCCAAACCACTACAGACCTGCTCTGAAACACTGTAATTTTTGTACAAGCTGCCATTTTGTGGCTGGCAAGTTCCAAAGTTCTTGGGGGGGGAAATTGAGTAGTAGTCAGAAATATAAAGTTGTCCTTCCCCTGTGCGAAACTGCAGGACAAGGCCAAAGGAGGAAGGTGGGATGGATAAGGGAAACTGGTAGAGTCTGACTGCCATACATCATATGTTTTTAAGCCAACAGTTATTCCATTTTTTTAGAGGAACTCAGCATTTTGTATCTATATCTTTTCCTTTCTACACTGCTTATTATGTTATGTTTCATTAGCCATTTATCTTGGGTATGTCCGCAGCTCTGAACAGCTTCCTGTGTTTTCAAATATATTTAATAATAATATTTAATATTAAATAATATTTATTAATAATAATAATGTGTTACATTATTACTGCCAACCTAGCATTTCGAAAGCAAGAAATTGCAGGTACCTTCGGTGGGAAGGTAACAGCGTTCTGTGCGCCTTGGTGTTTCATCATGCTGGCCACATGAGCACGGAAATCTCTTTGGATAGCACTGGCTCTTTGGCTTTGAAAAGGAGATGAGCACTGCAACCCTAGAGTCGGATTCGACTGGCTTTCGAGCAAGGGAACCTTTGTCTTTACATTTAATTATCTTTGTTTCCATGTGTAGTGTAGCCAGGAGATCCTACAAGTGTCTGGCAGCCAGAAGTTCTATTTCTTTAGCATTATCCAGAGCGCACTATGAGGAAGTTACATATTTTATATTATTATATGCTTCCTGTGTGTAACTCTGCCATATGATAAATAAATAATAATCTTTGTTGCCCTGCCTCCAGCAAACACACACATCATTTTAACCTTGCAGCATCTCTTGAAGGCAAATTAGACTGACAGAGAAAAATCATATATGCTCAAAGGCTCCCAATGAACTTCATGCCGGATGAAGAATTTTCATACATTTTAACTACCCTACTCCAATTTGCAAAGTCAGACTTTCCCTATTTATTTTTAAAAGTGTATAGGGAGGGAGATCTTCAACAATAAGTTTGTGGTCTCCTCTACAATCTGCTTCCCAAAGTGCCTGCGTCACATTTATGTATGGTGGCATTTCTCGCATAGGGTCCAGAGACCTCTGGAGGTCTATGAAGGTATGCCAGAGTGTCCACAATCTCTTTGCAGGAACAGAAAATAAGACCAGCATCCATATCTGATTAATGTGAAAACAGAGCCCTGGGTGTTTTCTAGGACAGAGGCAAGGAGTTTCCACCACCAAGGAAGAGGATGGGATCAGATTCCATCTATTCCAAAGGACAGAACTTCAGAAAGCCCCTGTGATAACCATGACCCACAGTCACCCGGCTTCCGGAATCTAGGTCTCTAACCAGAAAATGCACTGACTGGTTGATAGAATCAGGCCTAGGAACTCTAATTAGCTGTGGCATTAAGGAAGTCCAGACCTAATACAATCATCATGGGTATTTGTTCTCAGGTACAATTCAAGGTACTAATGTTGACCTTTAAAGCCCTATATGGCTTGGAACCAGCATACCTTAAGGACTGCCTACTCCCTTATGAACCTACCTGACCACAATGGACATGTTCCAAGGCCTTGCTTCAGGTGTCCCATCTTCTGAGATAAGGCGGGTGGCAACCTAGGAGAGGGCTTTCTTGACAGTGGCACTAAAGCTCTGGAACTCTCTCATCAGGGAGACTCATTTGTCTCCTGCTGCTGCCATCTTCCACCGGTGGGTGAAGACTTTTTTGTTTTGTCAGGAATTCCCTCAGTGATCCCGCCTTTCTTCCGTATGTTTTAATCACTATCCCTGTATGTTTTTGTATGTATATTTTAGTTTTGGTTTTAATTGTTTTAATGATACATATTTGTTTGTTTTTAAGAAATGTTTTTAAATATTTAAACTGTAAGTTGGCTAAAAGTTTTTAATGAACAAGAAAGTTCCTTGCTGTCTCTGGTACCAAGTTTCTTCCAATGACTATATAAGACTAATTAGAACTTGGCTCTAGGCCTTTTGAGTTGAGAGCTTTTAGCACAGCTACCCTCTGCCCTGACCTGGAGGCCACAGACAGACAACACGAGTGTTTGACTCACATTTGCTTTTAGAGTATAGCTGGTAATGGTCTCGCTGAATTGTCTGAGAACCAATGAGAATGAAGGCCTTCGTGGGGTATATAAAGCCTGCTATGAGTACTATGAAAAGGGGTTGTTCAACATGTGACAGGATTAAGGATCTGCAAAAAAAATCAGAATGGGGGTCCTTGGTTCCTAAAGTTTGAGAACTGGTGTTTTATGGTAATTCCAGCATTGCACTCCTGACAATTGGTCATCTGCATCCATCTACAGATGGGGTCCTCAGCAAACCCATCAGATTATTATTGCCACAAATATAGACAGCATCCTTTGCTTCTCTGTAATGTTAACAGCACTTGTCTTTAAATAATATTATCAACATGACTAATTCATGGGTCTACGCAGTTCTTCCTCCCAAGTAGCACTGCCTCCTGTCCACAGCAATGTTGTTGAATAGAAAGCTTTCACAAGCCCTTTCCGCAGTTGTACATCCCCTCAGGTTTTCTCTGTGTTTGACTTGCAGCCATTTACCTTGCTGTTGTCTCTGTTCATCTATTGTTTTCTGCGCCAATTTTGTCCCACTCTATTTTGCTTGCCTGCCTCGGGTTATAAATTCTGCATTATTTGTGAACAGGAAACCCAGGTTTAATGTCCTAGGTATGGTGGGAAAGGGGCGGGGAGGATTGAAACTGAGTTTAAAAATCTGTACTTAAATCTACACCGGGGCTACTCCGGATCGAGGGAAAGCCTCCATATGCCCTGGGCAATGGCAGCCCGAACCCAGAGTGACCACAATGTAATGCAGAATGGGCAACAAACAAACAATGGGATAAGAAGTGGGGTGAACTCCAGTGTAGTACAGAATAACTAGGAGGAGACAACGTTGAACCAGAATTAATGGTCTAGTATGGAAAGGACCTGGGTGTAATGCAGAGTTAGGGAGAAGCACCCCTTTCTTCAGAACAGTGATTACATTGAAAAGACCTAGCCTAACCACAAAAGTGTAAGAAACTACCTTCTTTAGTGTAAGAAATCATTTTTTTAAGTGTGGCTATACTACACGCAGGCTCCATATACAGTACAGCTTTCTGCCCTGCATTGTTTCAAGTGACATCTGGAAATCCTCAGTTTCATCTGATATCATGAGTATGAGCCAGTACAGTAAATGGTCTGTTCTGAAACATAGCGTTCTACGTCGGCAAAGATTTCATTTCCCCAATTATAAGAGAACATCTACACACAGAAAGAGACACATATATACACATTTTACCCAGAAAACCTGAGGAACCTAATACACTCATTACAAGGAACAATTTGAATTATATAAGTTTAGATAAAAGAATATATATATATATATATATATATATATATATATATATATATATATATATATATTGGTATAACAGTGTTCCTGAACGGAAGAATCCCTCAGATAAAGCTACATCATCTTTCTAGAGGTATACTGAACAAACCAGAGATAATGTAATCAGGGTATTATTCCATGAAACAGGATGCTTAAAGGCCAAATTACAAGCAAATAAGTGAAAGTAAATAGATTCAAAAGGCAAATAGAAGATGCACAAAATCATTTGTTCCAGTAGAGAAGTTTGGATTTAGGCCTTCTGTTGAAGACTCAGGTGAAAAAGCTTATCCTTGAATTACTCATCACTTCAAGTGGGCTCTATTGAGTTCAAATTCCCCCTTCCCTTCTTTCAAGGCCTAATCCATTGTTAAGGGTTACACCTGTACTGAAATGAATCCAAATTAATACAAACTGGGTTGCCCTTTAACCAAGGTTTGCAAACCTCCTTCAGAACCTGTTTAGAATGGAAACCCTGATTAACAGTAACCACAGTTAAGGTCAGTGCAGATGCTGTTGGAGGATGAACAGAAGGAATTTAGATGGAGAGTTGAAGGAAGAAGAGGTACAGGGGCTTGCAGCTGTCTTCCTATCTCTTAACTATGTTGAAGAGATCAGGAGCACTACGTCATTCTCAATTCTGGGAGCTAAAAATGACTCACTAAACTTGTTGTAAATATCCCCCCCCATTTCCTGTTCTTACAGATTCAGTGTTATTTGAGAAACTTCAGAAAGAAACCTTAGCTGTACAATGCCTTGTTTGATTCCCCACTCCTCCACATGCAGCTGCTGGTGTGGCCTTGGGTCAGTCACAAGTTCTCTCAGAGCTGTTCTCCCAAGGGCAGTTCTTGAGAGAGCTCTCTCAGCCCCACCTACCTCACAGGGTAAGCTGCTCTGAGACTCCTTTGCGTAGGAAAGGGTGGGGTATAAATCCAATCCCTTCTTCACCAAATTAATGGAAGCCAAACTCAGGAGCAGGGGTACACAACCTTTCAGAAGAGTCATACCAAATTTCCTCTGATTTAATATTTCATGTGCCAATTCTTCATTCCTCTTCTCCCCTTCCCCATTTCTCTCTCCAGCCTCATGTCAAAATGCTGCTGAATTTCCTGTCAAATGCCACCCAGTCCTTTCAGCTGTTCCGTGTTGAGTGGAGGAGGAGAGAATCCCCTTCTGTGCAGAATAGCTGATGTGTCTGGCAGTGCCCACAAACTTTTCCATGCTGAGGAGGGCTCTTCTTCACCTCAGCACTGAACAGCAGGCTGACTGGGCCCATTAGACCACCAGCCATCACTTTAATCCCCATGATGTTCCTGGCAGGGGCAGATGACCCACAGGGAAGCAGTTTCTTAGGAAACAGAAGACAGCAGCAGGAGCAGGGAGGCAGGATTGTCACCATTCATGCAGTGCAGCTCCACTCATGCCACACACGATCCAAGGACTTAGGCTGCGTAAGAACATGCATGCGTGAAGTTCTGCTGATTGTACTGCTATGTACTGTTAGACCAACTACCAAACAGCCCAAACTGTTCACAAACACCTGAGCAGTCCGTAAAAAATTCAACGCTGAACAGAATGTGAGCTGAAGCAGTGGGTGTTTGAGGTCCCTGTTATGTAGGGAGCTTTGGAGTTCAAACTGAAGCCTGCCCCATATGTGCAGAAAACAACAGCTAAGTTAGCAGCTTAAGAGAGCTGTCAAGGTCCCAGAAGAACCCACCACTGACCCTTGACCTGCTGATGTTCCTTGCTGCCATCACTGGGCTCTCCCTTACCCATCCAATGATATAGGAGAGTAGCGGAAACATACAGAAGTGGAACCATCACTGTCCTATACTCTGCTGTGGTGGGACTGGAGAGGTAACGGTAATGCCTCCTACTGGTCCATGCCAAAACCTGAAATCAGTCCTATACATATGGCTATTTCCCACATGAATAATGTAACAAATAGACTAGGAATCTGAAAAAAAAATTCTTGGCCATTTGTTGCTGAATTATTTGCTGCACTTGAATTTTTTAAAAAAACAACAACAAACCAGTTCCTACCAGATCTAAACTGCTAACGGAGTTAAAGCTACAATTGCACAAATAAGGATATGTCTTTGCAGATACATTTTTTTCCAAAGTGTATTATCTCTACCTACTTTTTAAAGCTTATAAAGAACATTATATTGAGATAAGTTATATGCACTGACTATAACAGGGTGCATACTGCTTTCAAAGATCAGGCATAATGTCAGGCATTCCCAAGACTGTGAGTCTTCTCAGGTACTTAGCAGGGCTCAAAAAGTTTTTCCTCACCCTGACCTGGATAGCCCAAGCCAGCCTGATCTTGTCAGATCTCAGAAACTAAGCAGGATTGACCCTGGCAAGTATTTGGATGGGAGACCTCCAAAGAACACCAGGGCCAGGAGGCAGAGGCAGGCTATCAAGCACTTCTCTGAACATCCTCTGTGCCTCAGTAGGAATTGCCAGAGGTTGCTGTGATCTCCAGGCACAGGAACACATACGCACACACACAAAAAAAATACAAAAAAAGTTTTTCACCCATGTTTCCATAATGTTAAAAGTGGTTGAATGGGTTGCCATAAAAATGTAAAGCAGGAAAATAATTTGAATTTCACAGTGGGATCAAGTGCACGGGGAAGGGAGGAGAAACCAGACTTGCAGTAAATATATCAAAACAAAACTGTCTTCATTGTGATCCTTTAAGCCTAACATTGTTACAAAAATCATTTAGTGCTAATATGTGAAGCATGTAATTTCTGAAAGCACTACATCCATCCATATTTATATATTCTCACTGCAAGACAAAGTCACTTCAGAAACAATGCCTTTGTTCTCAGAGCTGAAAAGTTCTTTTTCAGCCAGTCTGAAATGTTTGATCTGTATTCATCAAAGAAACTCCATGTCAGAAAAGTATTTAAACATTGGTTTAAATCTGTGTCTATTCAGAAATGCCTAGCAATGAGGCTTTAAATTCTTAACTATTCAGGGCAAAAAAATTAAAAATCAGTCTAAATCATGCCAGGAGTTAAGCATGTATTTAAGGCATATGGATTCCAAAAGGGTTTCAACTGTTATGCTCAAGGCTCTTGAACTGAGCTAAAGAGATCATTATGAATAATAACAATTCGTAAGTTTTCCAGGATTTGCTCAATAAAGGAAGGAAGCCACGGGCCTCAGCTTGCAAGACCAGAGCAAGGCTGTTAACACTAGAATGTTTGGAAGTCATTAATTCATAGGGTGACCACAAGTCACCACAAGTCAGGGGTGGCCAAACTTGCTTAGCCTAAGAGCCAGACAGAAGAAACATCAGATGTTTGAGAGCTGCAAGATGAACAAATATTGCACATATGTTTTTATTGAAAAATATGCAGATCAGCTTTTATTAACATTAAATGAGACTGCCAAAAATAAAAACAAAAGGGGTAAAACAGATATTGATAATGATATTTATTTGTCTAATGTATTTATCTGTCTAAGAGACAAAGAAAGCATGAAAGAGGTAGAAAGAAAGTGAGAGAAGGTGAGAGAGAAACAAAGATAGCAAATAGATGAGGGAGCGGGAGGAAGGAAGGAATAGAGAGAAAGGAAGGAAGGGAGAAAGAGAGAGAGAGATGGAAAGAAAGACGTGAAAAGAAAGCAGATGGGGAGGGAGGGGGAAAGAGAAAGAGAAAGAGAGAAATGTGGAAAGAAAGCAAATAAATGGAGGGAGGGAAGGGGTGGAAAGAAAACACTTTTAACCTTAAATGCATTCTCCAAACCCCCATCCCATCCTCATGTCTTCTCCAAGCCAGCTGGCAGGGCCATGGGATGGGGGCTTGGAGAACGCCTTTAACTTTAAATGTGTTCTTCAAGCCCCCTACCCCCACTGTTGTGCCAGCTCGGCGAAGGAATTTTAGGAGACAAATGCCTTCTCCAAGCTGGCTAGTGGGGGGGGGGCTTTGAGAGTGCATTTAAAGTTAAAGTTGCTTTCTTTCTCTGCTCTCCCCACCTCAAACCTACCTAGGGAGGAAAACACTGGCTCAGGAAGGGAAGACCAATCGGGGAGGCATGCCTCCCCTTTGCTTCCCCAGCTGTTGGGAGCCACACAATATGTGTGAAAGAGCCGCAGTTTGGCCACCCCTGCCATAAGTCGATTTGATGGCATTTAAACACATACCCATAGATCTGGCAGAGATTATCTTTTGCATAATAACCCATCGATGGAAATATTTATTTCCTTTTTTTTTTTTTAGATCGTTTAATACCACTTTTGTTCCAGTAGGGACCCAAAGCAGCTTACCAAAAAAAAAACCACTCCCCCCCATAGCATTGTGCATTACATCCAAGGTAATCCACTTGCCTGGTTGAGTCAGGACCACAAGCAACAAGCCATAGGCGAAGAGGCAAAGGCCCTTTAGTTCTTGCCTCTTGTCTCATACCGCCATGCCCAGGCTAAGTATCTGAAACCAAAGAGGAAGAGAAGCTCTGTCCGGATCTTATTCAGCTGGCAAAAAGAGACTCTAAATGCCGAGTATCTTCCAGATATTTCCTAACAATTCAGTTCAAGTGTGTCATGAAGTGTTGCTGATGCTGATTACTTGGAATTAGTGCTGACAGCTTGCCTCCTGCCTGAGCTCCTGGGTCTTTTACCAGCAATCTCAATGGCAGAAATTCAGCTGGTGAAACATTTCCTATCCTTGCATCTCCATGCCAACCAAAAGCTTCCTTTCTTATTGGCCCTGCTTCTGACACTAAGTAGCCTGATACTAAGTAGATGCATATTTGATAAAGATGGAGACAAACTGAAGCATCATCTGGCTGGATTCTTTGCTTTACCTTCCTGTTAGAGGCATAGGAACAGGACTAGAAACTAATGCAAACTCACATTTAGAATACTGATTGCATTTCATTTCATCACAACATTGCAAAGAAGGTCCATCGTATCCTCAATTTGCACTTAACTGGGAGAAGCTGACTTGTCAAAAGCCATCCATCCAAGTCTAAGAGTGCGCAGCTATCCACTTAGCAATGCCGGCTAATGCCGCACCTTGCTACAGCCACAATTTAGAGGCGGCTGTGCTTAAGCAGAAGCAATTCATGCTCAAGACTCCAATTTCATTTGTACTGGATGATCTCTCAGCACTGAACCGCAGGCCTCTTTCTCCCCTAAGTTATAAAATGAGCCTCAATACCCTGAGCTGCACTGGGGTAATAAATGGAATTTTAAAAAAGGAATATGAGCAGACTTCAAAAATGTCTGCCCAGTATTCTTCACTAGTGAGACAAACAAGAGTTTGGGGAGAGTCTAGTTAGTTCCATATCCCACCTAGGCTTTGGACTGATTGCATGTATTTATTCATATATTCTGCATAGCTCACAGCATCTTCGTGGTGAGAAGGAAGGAAAAGTCATTCGTATTACCCATAAAATGTCTTTTTTATATATATAAAGTTTTATTGCTTTTTTTCCAGTACACACTACAGGATTAGGGAAAGTGGTAAACTATACTAAGATACAGAGTAGCAAGGATCAAAATTAGTTAATACATTAAATTCTTGGTATTTCCCTGTTACATAAATTAAGAGAGAGTGAGAATTAGCTATTAGTATAACCAAATCAAACAAGCAAGGTCATGCTTAGCCCTAGTGAGTGCATCTTTAATACATAAAAAAACAGAACATCAGATTTCAGAGTTAAGCTATATTACTACTACTTTCCTTTATGCTTATTTTTATTATTAGGCCAATTTAACTTTCAAAGGTTAAGGAGCGGCTGCTCCTAAATCTGATTCAGAGGAGGAACTGCTCAAGGATTTATCAGAGCTTCCCGTGCCCTTGTCGTCTGCACATCACTGTCCTCTACTTTCTCAGATTCTTTTGTTGGTTTCAGTTGCTACTCCAAAAATAATTTTGCTTTTGTAACAGAGTCAATCTTTTCTGTTTTCTCCTTGAAGTTGAAGATAAGTCCTTCTGGCATCATCCATCTGTAGGGAGTGGACTTTTTCTGTAGAAATAGAACTAAGTCTCTATATTGCTTCCTCCTCTTTCTAATCTCAAATGGGACATCTTTTAGAACTTTGACACTTCTCCTTTGATTTTTAGGGTTATCCCATTAGTCACTTTCAATACTGTATCTCATATTGACCTTTTAGAGAACCTCACAAACACTTCATCGGGCAGCTTATTTTTATATATATATATATATTCTGGATAGGTATGGTATACCATATCCATGCCACTTTGTAGAGCTTCCACTGTCAAGCCTGCCACTGGAGCTATAACTTCACTTAAAATATCTTTCAGGCTCTCTCCTTTTTGTTCCAGGACACCTTGAAATCTTGGGATATATGCTGACTTTTCCATCTGTAGTTGTAAAAGTCGTTGTTTCTCGAAGGACTTGTCTTTTTCCACTACCTGCAGCCTTTGATCTAACATATTTGTCTTAGCATCAACCTTTTTCAGTTTTTTAGATGTCTTCTCCGCTCTTGCAGTTGTTTCCTTCAGTTCTTTTTGAAGCATGCCGAAATTGTTGTTGAGGTTAGTCATCTGGTCCAGCAGAGGGTGCAGTGCTGCAGCAATCATATTGGGAAAGTCTGTGGTTACTTCCAGTTTAGAAACCAGAGTGGATGAGCTGACAGTTCCTGTGGAGGATTTCACCTTAGACACCATTTTTTCTGCCCGATGTGCCATTGTTTACATTAAAGGAAAAGTTCTTAAAAGTCTCTGAAAGCCTGATAAATTACGATCTTCTTACTAGTCTGCACCACACTGGGGTAAATTATCAATCTCCCTTTCGTGCTGCCCTTCTGCCCTTCGTTTTTCTCTTTTATGATTTGATCTTTCCGGGGTGGGGGAAATTCCCCCCCCCCTTCTGCTAAGCTTAGAGCTTTGGGGCGGCTTTCTGGATTTCTGCTTGGATGCTTGCTTGAATAAATGAACATTGACTCATGCTGTACTCCATGCTTCACTTCAACAGGTAGGAAACATCACCCTTTGCCAGATTGCTTGTACACTCTCTCCAGTGTGTGCCTTTAGTTACCATGGCTGGTCCTGCACCGAGGGGACCTATCAGGGCAAAGAGGAGCCTCAATCCTTCGGCCAACACCTCAGGAGTGGCATCTCTCATGCCCCAGGCTATGAGCCCCCTTCAAGGGCTCTGGGGAAACCAAGATCAACTTGGACCCCTCCCTCCCGTATAATGGGTGCTGAGGACGAGCCATTGCCAGCTCCAGCAGAACCCACATCTGGCCCCTCTGAAGCTGCAGAGAGCAGCAATTTACCAGGACAGCCTGTACTGGCACCTGGCTCAGAGACGGCTGATGAGCAGCAGACAGAGATAGACAGCCCTCCTGACTCACCCTCAAGGGTTGCTCGCATGCAGGAGAAACTCCGACAAGACTTAGCAGTGAAGAGACACTCAGCTCAGTTGCAAAATAGGCGAGCTGTCAGTCCTGAGTTTTAACAGATGCATTGCTGCACTAATTGGAAACAGCAGCAAGAGGGCTATTTAGCCTCAGGCTAAGCTGGCTCCGTTTGTGGATGCAAACTCATCATTACTCTGTGACACCTTGCCATTCGCCACCCCTCGGTTCCAAGACCTTGTTCCTGCTGCCGGCTTTTGACCTTGGCTTGTTCAACCCTTCTCTTGGTTTGTGCTTTGAACTACTGCTCTCAGCTTCTGATAACCTCCCCCGGCTTCTGATCCTGGACTGAACGAGCTTGCTTTTGGCTGATGCTCTGGACTTTTCACTCTCAGCTCCTGCTTCACCCTTCTTGGCTCCAGACCCCGGACTGAACTCAGACTTCCCTCTGCCTGCTCTCTGGACCATGACATCCTGGCGCAATTTGTGGGGTGCTCTCATCGGAGTTGCGATGGAGCACACCCGCCAGCAAGTCACCAAGATCAGAAGTTCTTTACCCATAAAATGCCTTGAATAGTAACCTATTTGACAGGGTTGCTGTAAAAGCGAGCAAGGTAAACATGTATTTTATTCAATCATTCAGTGTTAACTCTGCCTTTCTACCCAAAATATCCTTCAGTATCATTTAAAGCATTACAGCGTACTTTGAAGATGGGAAAGGGAGTCAGATTAATTTGTCCAGGCAACCTTGTGCTAGTGTAAGCACAGCAGGTTTTTATATCACTGAAATTAAGACCAATTCTTCATAGTTTAAAGACAAGATATGACACACATAAACAAGTTACATAAAGAAGCCCCATAAGGAGCCTTTTGGCCTGATCTCATCAGATCTCGGAAGCTAAGCAGGGCTGACCCTGGCAAGTACTTGGATGGGAGACCTCCAAGAAATACCAGGGCTGGGACGCAGAGGCAGGCAACAGCAAGCCACCTCTCTGAAATGTCCAAGCCACACTAGGGGTCACCAGAAGTCAACCATGACTTCCAGCTGTGCGCACACACAATCCTCACCCCAAAAATGAGCCTTTTGGCATTTGGCTACCCACAGATATTATCAATCTCATAATAAACTCCACTTGCTAAATACGCAAACACACACAAAAAAGTCCTTTATTTTTATGGGACTTCTCTATAACTTGTTCAGGGTTTGGCTTGCAGTTATCTGTGTCACCTTGATTCCATGAATTCATGCTTTACATGGAAACAAGATCCATTGATTCTAAGTCACAGGTAAGTAACAAATGACCTGTGAGTCATACCTGGGCCACTTAAGTGTTGATTCCAGTGGTCCACCATTCCTCCTGGATCCTAGAAGACAGGGGCTATAGGGAAAAGCTGAGAGAGGTCTGCTTGTGGTCTGAGGGCCACATTCTCTTTATTTTTGCCACTAACAAAATCACTAACTCTGTGTTGTATGGTGTATATGAAACTTTGAAAAAATAATACAATGGTTGCTTTAAAATGAATCTTACAGAAAAAACTTGAGATCCCTAATCCCTACATTACAGTGGAACAGCAAAGTGAGCTGAAACAGGAACATCTCATATACACTCCCTGTGGCTGTAGAACAGTGATTTTCAATGGGGCAGTCATCAATATCATGGTGCCCCTTTTCTTGTTCTCCCAAAGAAATACCCAGCCCTACCTCTTGTTCACTTTATTAGAATAGGAGGCACTTCATAAGAACCTAGGGAGCACTCATTCAGAAACACCTATCTCCATTGTAGGAGGATGCTTGATTTGCAACCTCCTCAAAGCCCCTATTGTAACCATTTTGGGACTGGCCCATTCCCCATGGCAGCCATTTTGTGCTGCCCCCCATTCTCAGCATTCCAAAGATGCCCACAAAGCTCAACAAGCTTAAATACTTGTGCTTTAGAAGTTTCACTTCAGTGTTAGGCTAATGCATATGAGCTTAAATGTGACAAGCAAAGAAGAAGAAGAAGTTACTGGATTTATATCCCACCTTTCATTCAGAGTCTCAGAGTAGCTTACAATCTCCTTCCCTTCCTCTCCTCACAAGAGACACTCTGTGAGGAAGGTGGGGCTGAGAGAGCTCTGAGAGAACTATGACTGACCCGACTGACTGGGAATCAAACCCAGTTCTCCCAGATTAGATTCTGCACTCCTAACCACTACACCAAACTGGCTGTGGGTCACATAATGCCTTTTGTATGATACTGGTTCTGTTCCAAAATGCTGCTTGCTTACTCTCTGTCTCTCTCCCCTCACACAGATTAGACAAGGTTCTTGCTTTATCTTATTGAAGGGCCATGCATCTTTAAAGTCAGCAGTTAGTCAAAGCATATTTTGCTCTCAAACTAATTGTCTGTTAGAAATAGTTCCACTACAAGGGAGAGTATTGTAACATTGACCTGGATATTTAAATGAAAAGTGAAAAATAAAACACTTCACTCACCTTGACACTCACCTTGACACAGAGAGTTCTATATCTTTCTGTGTTATACCTCTGAGGATGCCAGTCACAGCTACTGGCGAAATGTCAGGTCCTACAATGTCAAGACCATGGCCACATAACCCAGAAAATCTACAGCAACTAAAAAACACTTCTCTGTTGCAGCCTTTCAAGTGTTTACATTCTTGATAAGATGGAAATAGCATTTCAATAAGAGTGAAAACCCAAAATGAATTCAGTATCGAAAAGCAGTTATGATTACAAAATATAGACAAAGGGATGACAAATTATGATATTCATGCAGACTGTGGCCAACTGAGATAAAGAATAGTCTTAAGGGTTTTCTAGGGAATTCAGGTTGCATCTGGCATCTCTGGAACAACTCTGCTCTGGACATTTTGGAAGCCATACTGAAATCAGCTGTGTTTGGGGGTGAATCCACTGCAAACTATCTCTGGACTAGGATACTTGAATTACTATTCTGTTCTATACTATCCATCTAGTCTTATGGCTGTAAAACACCAGGCACACTGTGGTCAAGAACTACATTACATGCACAGTATGAGGTCCCCACAAGAAAGACACCCTCTTGCGGATAGCTGGCTTAGGAAATTTCTGGAGATCCAGGGACAGTTCGGGGAAGGAGGGAGGGAACTCAGTAGGAATGTGTTGCCATAGAATCTTCTGAAGCTGCCATTTCCTACAGGTGAAATGATTGCTACAGTCTGGAGATCAGCTGTAACTCCAGGAGAACAACAATCCCCACCTGGAGGGTGATACCCTTCTCTAAGGGGCACTTCAATGAAGAAAACTCAATTATCTTGAGAGCAGGGGAAGGACCGCTCCATGCCAGCTCCTTGACTGCCAGTGGGCATATTTCCCAGCCAGGAGCGCAACAGCTTTTCTCATCATAGGCCCTTCTATTATGCACAACTAATATAAGGAAAGATACATTTATTTTTTCATATGGTGTTCTGTCTTTAAAAAAAATGAGCTGAGATTAAGGACTCTTCATGAACAAGGATCCACTTAGCAACCATTGAGGGGGATCTGTCTTTCAGGGTAGCACTAAAGATTGGATCAGGAACTAACAAAGTTGGTTCAAGGCTGGGTCATCACAAGCTGTGCCATATGTGCTGGTTGAACCAGCAAGGCTCCCAACTCCTGCTAAAGCTTACATAGGCTGCAAGGGAAGCAGCTGCACCTGTTCCTGGTCCTCATCCTGCCAGGGCTTCATTGGGCTCTGCTCTTGCAGGGAATTCCTCACTGGCAAGAGCACAGGCTTGAATCCTGCAACAACTTCATCATCACTGGGCTGCTTCCTCGTGGTCCTGCTGGCTGCCACTGAATCTGGAGAGTGGGCAACATCTCCTGCTGCAGAGGCTTCAGATGCAGGTCCCCTGCCCAAAGTCTTGGAATCCAGGGGCTCTGGACTGAGGTGGAATCTGATGGTGCTAGGGACCCCAGGACCCCCTAATCTTCCTCAGTGATGGTCCTCACCTCCTCCTATTGTTCCTTGGAAGAAGAGGAAGACTAGAAGAAAAGGAGGAGGAGGAGATTGGGTTTATACTCTGCTCTTCATAGCCTGAAAGAGTCTCAGAGTGGTTTACAATCCCTTTACCTTCCCCTCCCGACAACAGAGTGGCTTACAATCCCCTTCCCCTCCCTTTTGAGGTAGGTGGGCTGAGAGAGCTCTCTCAAGAACTGCCCTTGAGAGAACAGCTCTGAAAGAACTTATGACTGACCACACCAGCAGCTGCATGTGGAGCAGTGGGGAATCAAACTCAGTTCTCCCAAATCAGAGTCCATGCTCCGGCAGCGATGGTCTCCTGCGGACCAGGAGATTGAAGCCGGAGATTGTTTCAGGCCCAGGGAGCAGTCCCACTTGCCTCCGGACGAGGTGAGTGCTGCTGGTTCTCGTCAAGAACCTGAGGCAGGGCAGACCCCTGCACTCTCGGACCCTGTGGACCCTGACAGCCCAGCAATGCCTGGCGCTGAGCATAGTGCAGACCCTGAACCATCTGAAGCCCCAGAGTTAAGGCGGTCACAACGAAGCAGAAGGGCCCCTCCCCACTTGTCTGATTACGAGTGTGTTCCATCTAAGGGGGGAGGAGTTGTTATGTCTTCAGAGACATAAGTGACAGCATAAGCTGAGCAGGTGCTCATTATGCGGATTCAGAAACTGTCTGGTATTGCCCAATCAAAGGGCTTATGGAGGGAACATCTTTGATTGGCTATTGTTATGGAATATGATTGGTCCTTATAACTGCATTATGATTGGCTGCCTTGTTCAAATGTTATTGGCGCGTTTACATTATGTGGGTGTGGTTGCTACAACCTGAAGTGTATATAAACTGCTGTTTTTAGACTGTATTTTGTCTAGCTGGTCTAGTCCTTAGCTGGTCTAACTTGGAGCTGAAATAAAGCTGAAATCACTTTTGAATTTACCTCCGGTGTGTTGTCTCATACATATCAACTGGCGACGAGGATGGGATGTAGCGGGTAGGCAGCCCCTCTGAGACACCACGGAGGAAGTTCCGATCGACCGCGAGTTTCCGAGGGGGCCGTCCGCCCCAGGAAGCGCCGCGATGAGCTCCAAGCACCGGTTCGAGCCGTTTGAGCCCGCGACCGAGGACTGGGAGGCGTACCTCACCCGGTTTGAGTTTCACCTCGAGAACGCCGGGGTGACGGATGCTGCGAAGAAACGAGCTGCACTGCTTAGCTCGTGTGGCAAAGAGGTGTTCGACATTGCTCATTCACTTGTCACGCCGGATGACATCAAGACCGTGCCGTACGTCACCCTGACGGAGAAGTTGAAGGCTCATTTCGCGCCGCAGCCTTCAGAGATCGCTTCTCGGCACGCGTTCTACGAAAGGCGGCAAGGCTCCAGCGAATCAGTAGCCGAGTTTGTGGCGGCATTGAGGAAGTTGGCAAGGGCTTGCAACTTCGCAGATCTCGAGACAGCTTTGTGAGACCGGCTGGTCTGCGGCCACCGCGATGCAAAGCTGCAACAACGCCTGTTCGCCCTAAAGACGCTGACATTCAAGGTCGCGTTCGAGGAAGCCATCGCTGCTGAAGCTGCTGAAAGGTCGACGCGAGAAGTGCGACAGTGGTCTGCGGCGGCTGAATACAGCATTCACCAACAGGTCGAGGACCGTGAGCCGGCGGCCGCCGTGGATGACGTACGAGAGCCTTGTTTCAGCAGCCAGCCGCGAACCCAAGTGAAGACTGCGCCAGCACATCAGTGCCTTGGTTGTGGCGGGAAGCACGAGCGCGACACCTGTTGGGCCAAAGGGTTGGTTTGTCGGGCTTGCGGAAAGCGTGGGCACATCGCCAGAGTTTGCAAGTCGAAGAGATCGCCGCCTACGTCGCCTCCGCAGCGCTCTCAATTCCGAAGCAAGGTCAACACAACCTGCTCTTCGTCCCTGTCGTCCCGAAACCCGACCCTGTCGTCCAACCCCTCTTCATCGTCCGTCCTCACCACGGGAGCCCCCAGGAGGAAGAAGATTTTCGTCACCTTGTTCCTTGACGGAATTCCCTGCCCGTTTGAAGTCGATTCCGGGTCGGCTAGAACCATCATTTCAACGTGCACGTTGGATCGTCTTTTTCCAAGCCGAAGCCGCCGCCGCCGCCTCCTGTCCACTGATGCCTGTCTAGCAGATTTTCAAGGGCACCGAATTCCATTGGCAGGTGAGGCGGAATTTGACGTCCGTTTCAAAGAGTGTAAGGCGGCTCTGTCCCTGATTGTTGCCGAAGGGGACAGGGTAAGCCTGTTGGGGCTTGATTGGTTTGAACCATTAGGCATTGCTATTTCTGGTATTAATACGGTATGTCATGATAAATGGAATTGTTTGTATGACGAGTTTCCTCAGGTTTTTGCAAAAGGGCTGGGAACTTATACGGGTCCCCCGGTTTCATTTGAGTTAGATCCAAATGTTAGGCCTATCAGGCTAAAGTATAGGAAGTTGCCGTTAGCATTGCAGCCCAAGATTGAAATGGAAATTGACAAGCTCCTAGAGCAAGGGGTTTTGGAGCCAGTTCCGTACAGCAAATGGGAAACGCCCATTGTTACTCCTGTCAAACCTGATGGAAGCATACGTATTTGTGCAGATTATAAATGCACAATCAATAAGGCGCTACAACAACATTCCTACCCTGTACCGGTAATAAGCCATGTACTTGCATCTCTTGGGGGAGGCAAGGTGTTTGCAAAATTAGACCTTGCCCAGGCATATCAACAGTTGCCCGTAGATAACATTGCTGCAGAAGCACAAACCATCGTTACGCATAGAGGTGCGTTTAAAGTTAAGCGCCTACAATTCGGGGTTAACGTCGCACCTGGGATTTTCCAGGGTTTAATGGAGGGGTTGCTCAGAGGTATCAAGGGAGTAATTCCCTATTTTGATGACGTGCTTATTGCGGGAAAAAGTGATGAAGAGTTGCTGGAAAGGGTCCGAAGTGTTCTGAAGTGTTTCAATAAGGCTGGGTTGCGAGTAAAACGGGAAAAATGTGCGATTGGGGTCTCAAGTGTCGAGTTCCTTGGGTTCAAAATTGATGAACAAGGTGTACACCCAACCCCTGGAAAGGTAGCAGCTATACACAATGCACCCAGACCTAAAAATAAAACGGAGTTACAAGCCTATCTAGGACTAATCAATTTTTACCACTCATTTCTGCCTCACAAAGCTTCGATAGCCGAGCCCTTGCATCGATTGTTGAATAAAGGCGCAAAATGGGTTTGGGGACGGCTACAAGAAAAGGCATTTGAAAATGTTAAAGCGTTATTGACTTCTGACAGTGTGCTGACTCATTTTGATGAGGGTAAAATGTTGGTTTTGGCGGCTGATGCATCGCCATTCGGTATTGGGGCAGTTTTGAGCCATGTAATGCCTGACGGGTCTGAGGCGCCAATTGCATATTACTCAAGGTCATTGAGTGGCGCAGAAAAAAACTACGCGCAAATAGATAAAGAGGGTTTGGCGCTTGTAAGTGCGGTCAAGAAATTCCATGACTTTTTGTACGGCCGCCATTTCATTCTGGTGACGGACCACAAGCCGCTACTAGGAATCTTTGCCCCTGACCGCCCCACGCCCAACATTCTGTCGCCTAGAATGCTGAGGTGGGCCCTGTTCCTGGCGGCGTACGAATACGACTTGGAACACAGACCTGGAAAATGTATTGCGCACGCTGATGCTCTGAGCCGCTGTCCTCTGCCTGAGACTGGGTTCGATCCGGCTCCTACAGCGGACATTTGCGCCTTGGATGAACTGTTGGAGTCTCCACTTCGGTCCGAGGACGTTGCCGCATCCACCCAGAAGGACTTGATACTATCGCGTGTTTTAAACTGGGTGTGGAGGGGGTGGCTGAGTGTTTGTTCAGAGCCTGAGTTCAAGGCGTACTGGGACAGAAGGTCTGAGCTGTCCATTGTTAAGGGTTGTTTACTTTGGGGGAACAGAGTCGTGATTCCCCCCAAACTAAGAGGACGGGTTCTGGAGTCCCTGCATGCCGGGCACCCAGGGATTGTTCGCATGAAGGCCCTGGCGAGGGGTATTTATGGTGGCCTGGGCTCGATGCAAACATCGAAGAGAAGGTTCGAGGCTGCGTGCGCTGCCAGCAGTCACGGCCTGACCCTCCGCACACACCACCAGCACCCATGGACAGAGCTGAAAAGCCTTGGTCAAGGCTGCACTTTGACTTTGCGGGGCCAATCAACGGCCAAATGCTCCTGGTGGTTGTGGACTCTTATTCGAAGTGGCTGGAGGTAGTCCCCATGAGGTCCACAACATCGGCAAACCTAATAAAGGCTTCGCGCCAACTTTTTGCCACCCATGGGCTACCTGAAGTACTGGTCAGCGACAACGGCCCTCAACTGATCTCTAGGGAGTTCGCCGGCTTCCTAGAGGGCTACGGAATCCGGCACATCACCACAGCCCCGTTCCATCCTGCTTCTAACGGCCAGGCAGAGCGGATGGTTCGGACGGCGAAAGAGACCCTCACCCGACTGCCTGGCGAGGACTGGGACCATCGTGTGGCCGATTTTCTCCTGTGGCAGCATGTCACACCGAGCTCTGCCACAGGGAAAAGCCCGGCCGAGCTGCTCATGGGGAGGAAATTGACAACCCTCCTCGACCGCCTGCACCCGGATCTGGATGGCAGCAGAGCTGTACGGGCCGAACCGCCCACGCCATCCAGAGAGTTTCAGCCCGGGGACTGGGTCTTTGCCCGAAACTACTCTGAGGGGCACCGGTGGCTTCCCGCCGAAGTCACCAACCGTCTAGGGTCCAGAATGTATGTGGTGAGGCTATCTGATGGGCGACAGATACGCCGCCACATAGACCAACTCCGGCAGCAATGGTCTCCTGCGGACCAGGAGATTGAAGCCGGAGATTGTTTCAGGCCCAGGGAGCAGTCCCACTTGCCTCCGGACGAGGTGAGTGCTGCTGGTTCTCGTCAAGAACCTGAGGCAGGGCAGACCCCTGCACTCTCGGACCCTGTGGACCCTGACAGCCCAGCAATGCCTGGCGCTGAGCATAGTGCAGACCCTGAACCATCTGAAGCCCCAGAGTTAAGGCGGTCACAACGAAGCAGAAGGGCCCCTCCCCACTTGTCTGATTACGAGTGTGTTCCATCTAAGGGGGGAGGAGTTGTTATGTCCTCAGAGACATAATGGTGAGCATACTGAGCAGGTGCTCATTATGCGGATTCAGAAACTGTCTGGTATTGCCCAATCAAAGGGCTTATGGAGGGAACATCTTTGATTGGCTATTGTTATGGAATATGATTGGTCCTTATAACTGCATTATGATTGGCTGCCTTGTTCAAATGTTATTGGCACGTTTACATTATGTGGGTGTGGTTGCTACAACCTGAAGTGTATATAAACTGCTGTTTTTAGACTGTATTTTGTCTAGCTGGTCTAGTCCTTAGCTGGTCTAACTTGGAGCTGAAATAAAGCTGAAATCACTTTTGAATTTACCTCCGGTGTGTTGTCTCATACATATCACTAACCACTACACCTAGCCACTACATCAAACCATTCCAGGTCTGAGACCAAGCCAGGAGAGGTCCTGACATAAAGTGATGGATGTTCCTAATTGCCTTAGAAGTGGTAAGTAGTAGGACTATCTACATCTATATGAACCTACCTGAATGCTCCTGGCATCTTTTGAGGTCCTGTTTCAGGTGTTCCCACCATCTGAAATGGTCCTTCTTCATCAGAATGCCAAAACTTTGGAACTCATCTCCATGGAGATTCTTCTGCCTCCCTCTATTGTTGTCTTCCACTAGTGGGTGAAGACTTTTTTGTTTGGTTTGGTGTTTCCTCACCATTATTAGCTCTCCTCCCTGTCTTTGTCATTTTATGATCTCATATGACACATCATATCACAATACAGCAGCAGTTTGAAACATTAAATGATCATTAAGAAGTAAAATATTAAATAAGTAAAAATGTTAAGTAATCCAAACAGTAATCTGAGTTTCCTAACCTACAGTTCAGCAATTGATTACATACTAAAGTATGCTGACCCCATGCTAGACCCCAAGATGGAACAGGTTAGCTGCTCCTGGTAACAGTTAACATACGAGCACCATGGGCGGCCGATGCAGGGGAGGCTGATGTTATTGGACATCTGCTGCCTCAATCAAAGGTCTGATGGAACAGCTCCATTTTACAGGCCCTGAGGAACTGCAACAAGTCCCGCAGGGCCGTTATCTCAATTGGGAGCATGTTCCATCAGGCCGGGGCCAGGGCCATCAAAGCCTTGGCCCTGACTGAGGCCAAATGGATGTCTCTCAGGCCGGGGACTACCAGCCAGTTCTGGTCTGCAGAGTGCAAGGCTCTGCAAGGCATATATGGGAAGAGATGGTCCCTCAGGTATGCTGGTCCCTGGCAGCAAAGGGCCTTAAAGGTTAACACCAAGACCATGAACCTGATCTGGTTGCAGCTGGCACAGCACTGGCTGAGTGTGTGCCCGCACAGGCATCCCAGACAACAGGCATGCTGCCTCATTTTGTACCAGCTGGAGTTTCTGGATCAAGTCCATGGGTTGTAGAGCGAGTTACAGTAATCGATCCTGGAAGTGACCATTGTATGGATCAGCATTGCCAAGTCATGTGAGGAATGGCAGGGAACTCGCTGCCTAGCCAGCCTCAGATGATAATAGGCTGACCTGGCAACATTGGTGACCTGGGCCTCCATAGAAAGGGAGGCATCCAGAATCACTCCCAGACTCCTCGCCATTGGCACAGATGTCATTGGTGCCCCATCAACGGCTGGAAGTCAGATTTCTAGACCCATCCCCTCATTGCTCAGGAACAGAACCTCTGTCTTGGCTGGATTAAGTTTCAACCAGTTCTGTTTTAGCCAATCAGCCACAGCCTCCAAAGCCCTGGTCAGATTTTCTGGGGTAGAGTCCATCCGTTCATTAACAGATATGGCTGGGTGTCATCAGTGTACTGATGACAACCCAGCCCAAACCCTCAGATATTAAATAACATGGAGGAGAGGATTGCCCCTTGCGGGATGCCACATGCCACAGGCTAACGTGGTGAAACCATCTCCTCAAGTGCCACCCTCTGTCCCCAACCATGGAGAAAGAAGGACAGCCATTGTAAGGCAGTTTCCCAAATCCCATATATATGTTTATATTATGTTTTATTTAATTGTTTGAATATTTTATATGTGTGTGTGTGTGTGTGTGTGTGTGTGTGCGCGCGCGCTAAATGCTTTTCAAAATGTCTGAAGTGTTTTAATGTTCTCCATCTTGAGGACCCTGAACTGGGAAGAAAGGAAGCATAGAAATGTTTTAAATAAATAAGTTTCTAGAATACCCTTGCTGGCCATGAGTAAACTTAGCCTTCCACTTAGCCTTCCAAGCTCATCCAATCCAAGAGGATGCCAGGTGATCCACCTGTGCCAGAAGAGACTGCCTCAGCCTTCAGTTGAGTAATTCACTGCCTATGCCTTTCTTTGCAGCAGCTTGTCCATTATCCACCAGGAGAAAAGCTCACCCTGACCTTTGCCTCAGCCATGCCTGTCCCTTTCAGTGGCTCCAGCCCTGCCCCCTCCTCAGCAGCCCCTTTGAGGCTGGTAGGAGTGTAGAGATGGGGTCCTGTTCCACTGCTGACATGGTTGCATTACTTCCAGTCAGGTCATAATGATGTGGAGTAATAGCTGGTCTCTGCAGGGCCTTCCTGCGAGAGAAGTCCAGCTCCCGTTCCTTGTGGCTTGGGAACTGCCTTTGCCGACCCTCCTCCTCCTAAAAGGGAAGATGTCAAGGATTCTGATGGGCATGCTGGAAGACTGGGATCAGTTAATGAACGAAATCCTAGTTGTGCCATGTTTTTTGTTTTTTTAATGGCATCTTTGTTTATCCATTGGTGATGGATAATCAATGGCTATCCATCTGTGTAGCTTTAGAACTATAGCCCCTTAATGCATTGTATTCATATTTGTATACCTTTATTGACATATCGGCAATCACATCTAATGCATTATATTCATGAGTGTTTATTCAGGCATACACACACACAAAGTTTGGTTCCTGAACTAAAACAACCGAGAACATTCTGAAACTGAAGCACAACCAGAACATTCTGAAACTGGAAGCTGGCTGACTGAACCAGAAAAACTATCATATAAACTTTGTGTATGATCAAGCAAGAAGCTTGTTTAAATTTCATGTTTGAGGCGCACCAGGATCAATTGATGCATTTTGCTTCATGGTTATATATGAAATCAACATATTGGAACCCAGAATGGATAGTGGACAGGGAGTTTCTTGGGTTCTTTGTTCTGAACCACTGAAATTATTTTACTTAGCTGAGCTGGCACACCTGATCTTGTTGACTCTTGCAATACTATTTATTTATCATATGACAAAATTACACACAGGAAACATATGATAATATAAAATACACAACTGAGTTGATACAAGTATACAGACATTGAATGATCACACTAAATACTAATATCTAAATTTTCAATCCACTCAATCACAGTTTGGGAAAGTTCAAAGAACTCTGTCAGATCTCCCTGGAAAGCATGTCACTTTCATTCCTGTGACAAGTGAAAAATAGTTTGGCAGGCTGCACCGCAATCACATTTGGGCCCTGGTATTTTGCCCCATTTAAACAACAGATCTGTACATCTGCCAAAACCTGTTCATATTCTGTTAGCCATCTTCCATACTTTACGTGGCAAGTCAAATCCTGCAGGCCTCTCATAGATGTTTAGCATGTTATGGGTATCAGGTGGAACTGACTACATCCATGTTCATGAACATTCATTCCTCAGATTGAAATTTTATAATTGCAGGGTTTGTGCAGCACTTATTGCTGGGTGTTGGGATCTTAGTCTGGCTAGGCCCATGTCAGCCATGTCTTCATGAATTGGCAGCTTCCTGTTTTCAATGATCTCTCTATACTTGTGAAGAAGAACATCCTGTCTTTGGAGATGTGGAGGAGAATTGTGACACAACATAGGAAGCCAGTAGGCTGGAGTGGGTTTAATACATCCCCTGATAGTTCTCACTGTTGTATTAAGTTGGACACCAGGTTTGTGAACACAGGGGCTGTTGAGCCATGCTGAAGCACCATGTTCCACAATACTATACAACAACTTCAAAACTGAGCATCTAAGTGTTGTAGTAGATGCACCCCAAGTCGTACCATATAATTTTTGAAGGATGTTGTTTCGTGTGTGTATTTTCACTGGTACATTGGTAAGATGGTGTTTATAGCTCAAGGGGCCAAGGTATTTAGGTGTACAATTGTGTGTGCGTCAGGTGCCATTAAGGTAGACATTCAGTTCACGGTTGGCAAGATTGTTACTGAGATGGAAGCAGGAGCATTCTGTTTTTCCTGGACTTAGAATGAGCTGCCATTTACAGTACTAAGCCAAAATTTTGAGGTCCCTAGTCAATATTTCCTCAGTCCTTTCAATTGATTTATGCCTTATTGCAATTGCCATATCATCAGCATAAACAAACTTCCTGAATATCATCTCAGGAACATCAAAGATGTACATATTGAAAAGAACTAGAGCAAGGACCAAGCCTTGGGGTAAAGCATTATGCAGTAATTACTCAGAAAGTTCTATCACTCAACATATTATCTAAGAGTTGAATTAATGTTCTACGGGGGGGAAACTTGTAAAAACTTGTACAGCAGACCATCTCTCCAGCCTAGGTTGTAAGCAGCAGTCAGATTTATGAAAACTGCTGATGTCTTGAGGCACTTCTGATACCCTGCCTCAATGAAAGTTGTTAAGCTGAAAACCTGATCTTCACAACTACAACAAAGTCTAAATCCTGCTTGCTCTATAGGACATGTTTATTAATTCTGTTACTGATTCTGTTCAGGATTAGCCTCTCAGGGAATTTATAACAGGAGATCAGAAGGGAAATAGGTCTATAACTTTCCATCAGATGTTTTGGTTTTCCAGGTTTCGGAGCAGTAACTATCTTTGCCTGCTTGGATTCCCCTGGGAATCTTCCTGTTCTCTCATGATGTCAGTGAGAAACTTTGCAAGCCATTTCTTAATGAATGTGCTGCTCTTGATCAAGAACTCATTATGGATGCAGTCAGAACCTGGTGACTTCCCACTCTCGATATCCTTCAGTGCCTTGAAAATCTCATCAGAACTGAAATCCCCTGGCAACTCACAGTCTTCTGAGCAGATGTGTTCAGAATCTGGAGTTCCTTTTTATCCTGGCTGTGAAATTTCAATCCTTCGGAGCTCTAGGGGTAGCGATGGGACATAGCTGAATAAGGAGAATTATCAACATATATGTTATCACCAAGGAACAGTTAGCAGAGCTGGGGAAATAAACCAGTCTCACACATGAAGAGTTGCATGAAGAATTTAACAAGCATTAACAACAGGAAGCCTTCCAGTAGCAGAGAGGACATTCAGGATATGCTACTTAAAAGGCAGATGAGAAACACCAAAGCAGGCAGAAACAAGAGGAGCATTCACCATGATCTGACTTATAGAAAGCATAAATAATAACTCCCCTAGTGTTCAAGTGGACTATGCATTTCCTGTATTAGTATAGTCATTAATCAAACTGCTGGCATCCTGTCTCCCCTCCAACAGGGGGGACTGGGAGTGTTATCAGAGAGGAAGAAAGTAAACCAAGCATCCAGGTCTGAAATTAAAGCCGAAAGATAGCACAGCAATTAATTTCAAATGTTGGAAAGCGGTGGAATGGAGGAGGAATAGACAGGGTCTGAAACTGGGAATGTTTGAGAAGAAGAAACTCTGCATTACACACTGCAACATTATTTCATCTGCATTACACACCATGACGAATCTTTGGTATATCATGATCTGACCCCTAAAAAGAAATTCTCTCACAGATGAAAACTTTACAGCAAAGCACTCCGAAAGTTGCCAGAATTATCATGCTGCTGGACTATCATGCTGGCCTATGGCCATGGGGGTAAGGTATGTCAAGGAAATAGGACAAGGGAAAAGAGTAAACCCACCTGGCCCAAAACCAGATCCTCATTGCAGCCTTTCCACATCATTTCTACTTGACATGCTAAATATTTATGGCCCAGATAGGCTGATACTCTTCTTGTCTTGTCTCTGTTTGAAAGATGAGATTGCATCTTCCCTTTCCACTCACCAACCATGCATGCCCCACATTTGAATAGACTTTTATGTACAACATGCATTGTATGCACAGTTCAATAATAACAATACAGTGTGGTGTAGCAGTTAAGAGTGGCAGACTCTAATCTAGAGAACTGGGTTTGATTCCCCACTTCTCTACATGCAGCCAGCTAGGTGACCTTGGGCCAGTCAAAGTTTACTCAGAGCTGTTCTCTCAAGAGTAGTTCTCTCATTGCTCTCTCAGCCCCACCCACCAGTTTGGTGTAGTGGTTAAGTGGGCGGACTCTAATCTGGGAGGACTGGGTTTGATTCCCCACTCCTCCACTTGCAGTTGCTGAATGGCCTTGGGCGAGCCATTGTTCTGTCAAAGTTGTTCTCTCAAGGACAGTTCTGGAAAGAGCCTTCTCAGCCCCACCTATCTCACAGGGTGTCTGTTGTGGGGAGGGGAAGGGAAGGGAAAGGAGTTTGTAAGCCACTCTGAGACTCCGAGTGAAGGGTGGGGTATAAATCCAATCTCCTCCTCGTCGTCCTCTTCTTCTCATCAACATGGAGGAGAGACATCAGAAGAGAATCTTGCCCAAACCAGACCCATCTGAATGGAATTCATTCCTCATTCTTGCTGTTCACAGTTCACTTCAAAGAATGAAACATTTAGTTGTCTTTGTATCCTTTCTGTAGTCAGCTATATTCACTATAATTACGAGGTTCAGAATTTGAAAGGTTGGCAATGCGGGGGGGGGGGAGGCCAGCAATGGGGGGAAGTGAGAAAATATATCACCTTTCCTGTTACTTTCCTCCTTTTTTTCCTGTTCCACATATGTTGTCATGGTTGCCAGCATCATTTTAAATTTGCTCGTAAACCACTGACTGTGCAGAAAGGAAGCAATAAATTTTGCAGCATCCTCTATTACTTGGCAGCGATGCCAATCAATAGAACCTTATCTAGATGGTGCAAAGGGTGGCTTGAAATTGTCACAGCTGCTGCCTCCTCCCATCGTGTCACCTCCAACTTAAAGGAACATTTAAAAGGGGGGGGAAGTCGACGTGAAAAATACCTTTTCCAGAATTCCTGACACCTATGGTTATATTGGTGTTTTGCTTAATGTTAAAAAGGAATGGGTATGAGAGCAAAAGGTGAGAATGAGGAGAGAATAGCTTACCAAATATGTAACTGAAAGGGATGTTTTCCAACCAGCAGTATTATACACAGATCATGTCACCAAAAAAGCATTGTATTTCCTGCCTTTCCAAAATGGTGTTTAATTAGTTTATTTAAAGCATTTTCATTCTGCCTTTCAACACAATCGGGTCCACAAGGTGGCAAAAACGAAAACATTAAAACAATTAAAATGCAGTTAAAATATAAAATTCTGTTAAAAACACATAAGCAAACAACACCAGTAACCGTTATTGGGATATACCAGATGAAGAAAAAAAGTCTTCACCTGCTAGGGCAAGGCACCAACAGAGAAAGACAAGTGAATCTCCCTGTGGAGGAAGTTCCAAAGTTCTGGTGCTGTGACAGCGAAGACCCTTTCTCCGGTCACCATGCGTCTAGCCTCAGATGGCCAAGGTCACTGAAGTATGGCATCCAAGGATGACTGGACTGAGCAGGTAGGGTTGTATGGGAGAAGGCAGTCCTTAAGGTATGTTAGTTCCAGGACACACAGGTCTTTAGAGGTTAATACCAGCACTTGAATTGAACCCGGAAGCAAATTGGAACCCAGTGTAGGTGGAACAAGGCTGGAGTGATATGGCCCCTGTGACCCACACCAGTCAATACTCTGGCCGCAACATTCTGTACCAACTGCTGCTTCCAGGCAGACTTCAAGGGCAGCCCCATGCAAAGCACATTGCAGTAATCTAACCTAGATTTTAGCTGGGTACCACACAATCACATTGCTGTCTTTTAGGGTTGCCAGGTCTGGGTTGGAAAATACCTGGATCTGGGAGAGGGCAGGGTTTGGGGAGGGGAGGGGAGGGGCCTCAGCATGGCACAATGCCATGGAGTCCATCCTTCAAAGCAGCCATTTTCTCCAGGGGAGCTGATCTCTGTCAGCTGGAGACCAGTTGTAAAAGCAAGAGATCTCCAGCCCCCGCCCCCCAAGGCTGGCAACCTTGCTGGCTTTCTGACTAAACAAAGGTTCCTGTTAGCTTCTCAGGCTCCACCTACACATTATAAAGTCTTTACATTTGTTGGAGAACAGCATGAGGACTTTGTATCTAACATGTGATGGGAGTTCAGTGCCTCACAAATATGGACCATTTCTTCTCTGTTTGTAACTGCAGCATGCAGAGAGGTGACCTCCCCTGCCCCACGCTATTTTCACATCCTTATACCACACCATGGAGGATCCTCTATTGGCTCAGTTGTAAAATATCACATTACTTACACGGCTGCATGTAAAAGCAGTTCCACAGGTAGTCTGAGAATTCAAAGATCATGTGGGGAGCAGGAAGGCTAAAGCTGCTTCTCTTGGAGTTCTACAGTCACAAATGGGGAAAATATGGTGTGTGTCTGGGAGGCCCAAAACTTCCCATCGCATGTATGATACAAAATCCTCATGCTGTTTGCCAAGAAATGCAAGGATTTTGTAAAGTGTAGATGGAGAGTCATTTTGTTCTGTCTTGTGCTGTGGCTGCTGGGTATAGCCGTAAACATTTTGCTTGTCATCATTGGCACACAAGCACAAAGTGATGCATTCTGGGGGCTGGATGAAGAGAAATACCATGGAGGATTCCTGTGGAGACCAAATAGTGTCTTCCATGCCATTTAAATATGCTTGCCCTGACAATCAGTGGCAATATGGGCCAAAGAAGTCATTTGGTCAGCCGCAGTCTGGCCCCACAGATGATGCCACTGTTTTAGAGCTGAACTTGGGCCATTTAAAAATGCCATGAGGACTCCATCAT
This sequence comes from Gekko gecko, assembly GCA_029375565.1. Lineage (NCBI taxonomy): Eukaryota > Metazoa > Chordata > Lepidosauria > Squamata > Gekkonidae > Gekko > Gekko gecko. The sequence goes on from JAPDNY010000009.1 coordinate 41,474,514, forward strand.
GATCAGTCCCACTGCCTGGTGTGACCAATTACTCTTGTTCCTCCCCCACCTTCCAAGTGTTGGCTCCAACTGTTCAGCTATAAAATGGTGGCTGTGTCCAAGAGTTGAACCCAGGGATGCTGTAACATCTCTGTGTATGTAAAGTTCAGTCAAGTCGCAGCCGACTTATGGAAATCCTAGCGAGGAAAGGGTTTTCAAGGCAAGTGAGAAGCAGATGTGGTTTGCCATTGCCTTCCTCTGCAGTCTTCCTTGGTGGTCTCCCTTCCAAATAGCAACCCTGTTTAGCTTCCAAAATTGGGCACTGGATATAACATCTAGCTTGGCCCTAAAACAAGAAAATCTGACAGAAAAACTTAGGGCCAGTCCACACTAAACATGAGAGATTAGTAAGGAGGATCTGAGATCTTTGGATTACCTTGTTTTTCCTTAGAAGCTGCCATGGGGAAGGGATGATCCTCTCATTCTCCCTGTGTCACTGATAAACATCATCTGTTCACTGCAGCTGCTTTTAGCTCTTGTACAGAGAAAAACACAGCCAACCTTTTTTTATCCAATTATACCAGTCAAGATAAAGTGATCCTTGAGTTTTTACATGACTGCAATTCACTGAGGCAGATGGCTGACAGATAATATCTAATAGGATTAGGAGGCCACTTTTATATCTAAAATGGGTTCCATTTCTAATTTATTCTGGTTTATCACTGGATATTTCTTTTAGGCAGGTGGCTTTCATCAGAGTGGATGGTATCCACCTCTCAGGCTGTCGATGGGACATTTGGCTCCATGGGATTCACGATGCTCTTTGGCTACAGCTGTAGGAGCTTTCAGAGCAGCTGGGGCATTGGGCTGGTTCCCTTTGGGAGGGAGGCCATGCCCGTGTGCCCATCTGCCCAGTTTGGGATCTCCTTAAGGGGAGGGGAGCAGTGCACATCATGCCCAGCTTGGGGCCTGTCACTCTGCTCCACTCCACTCTCAGGTGGCAGGGGAACCACACAGAGGCTTGCACTAGGACCAAATGACTTGCCATTCCACATTTACTCACAGCAATTCTACTTGGGTAAGGTTCCTTTGGCCAACAGGGGGGTCGTCCAGTGCCTGGATCCATGCTCTATGCCATGGTAAGGCTTCAGTGGCTGTAACCAGTAAAGCTGTTTTACTCCAATATGGAATCTGTGTGGGTCTGTTTTCTCTCCCTTTCCCCCCTGTCTCCTTCCCCAGCTCTTAGGACTGCAACCAGGGCAACTAGTTGGCCACTGCTGCTGGAATAGATGCATGAGCAGTCTAATCCAGCAAGGATTCTTACACTGACTTTAATTAACTGGAAGAGATGCTGCTGCTGCAGCTGCAGCTTCTTCCTTTGCCAGCTATACCATGTTTGTTGAGCTTTTGCTATTCCCTTCCTATTCTAGATATAAAGCCTGGGCCGAGCCTTTGGCACCAGACAAAGAGAAAAAGCCAAAAAGCTGCAGGTAATTTGGCTTATAGCCTGTGACTTACAGGATTTGCCTATGGATTCGCCACAGCGTCTAGGGCCAACCCATAACATAATTTGATGCCTTGTTGGTTTAAAAATATTGTAAGCTGCTTTGGGTCCCTTCAGGGAGAAAGTGGAGAACAACTACTTAAATAAACAAGGAGCCAGCAAAATGTGGGAGCTTCCTTCTACATCTGATGTTTGACCAGGAGGATCCTTTGGGTGAGGGATAGAATTGGATGCAGGGAAAACTTCAATGCAGGGGGGAAATGTCTGAATCTCTGAAACCAAGGGAAAAGAACTAAATTTAACCAAACTGAAACAAGTCTTTTTTAAAAGAAGGGAGGGCACACAAGCACAAATATGTGCCTAATATGCAGAGCCTCCAGAAATCATACCAGCAAAAAGCAATTCCATAAAAGATTGATGTGATCTCTGGTCTTTCTATGCCGCAAGGTTTTCTCCTGCCAGTCTATTATTTTCATGCTTAAGGGAATAATTGATGTAATGGATAATGAAGACAATGCCTATAAACTTCCACTCACAGTCAAGCTATAATAATGATCCTCTTTGAGTGGGTGGCAGTGCTCCAAGGCCTTGATAGGTGTTGAGATTAAGAACTCCTATTTAATTAATATTGCTTAATAAGGCAAATAAGATCTGTGTATTTGTTCCAGGTGCCCTATCCTGTAAGCGTAGGTGGCTGCACAGAATATTCTTTGTTCCTCGCTACGACTTTGAATATAAATTTATGTTCAGTAAGTTTTTAGTCTGATGAGGGAAATTTTCAAAAGATCAATAGTTCTGCAGCAGACTGCTCCACTGGGCCAAGATCAATGTCAAAAAAATGAAGCAACAAGAATGTGTAATGTGGTGCTTCACTAGGCTGAGCCACCTGCGACTCTTCTGGCCACTGTTCTTCTGTGCGGCACTTAACGCACACTCCAGGAAAGTGAGCAAGGCCGTTGACCTGTAAGGCTTATGGCTGTCAGGTGGTTCCCACTTTGAGACAGCTGCCACTGCAGAGTAAGCTGCAGACCTCCTGCCAGGGATGGAAATGTAGGGCCCATCTTCTCTGATAACTCCCTGCTCTTCTCTGCAGCCTTGGCACTCTGATCCCAGCACCCAGACAACTCCTGGGAGGAAAGCCACAGGGAAGAGAGAGTACCAACTATCACCACTACAGCAGCCGCCTGAGAAAAGAGCAGGCTGGCCACAGTGGGGTAGTGCTGCTTTCACTTCCCTTTCTCCATGACCAGCTTGCTCTCCTCCAGGAGTCTTGCTGGTCTCTTTCTCGCACCTGATCTGCTGTATATATTGGATGGTGTGATGCATCGGGCATGCAAGGATAGGTTCTTTGGTTGATGGTAACTACAAAGATAATTACAAACCATGGAGTGAGTACCACTGGACTGGGCAGCCAATATTTTTCATTTATTTTTGTATACAGAGAGGCAGAGTCCAGGATGGGTACTCCCTGCAATCCCTCTCTCTGACTTCAGTATTGTAGTTCAAAGCTCCTTTCACACATACCTATTATTGTGTGTAAGACATTTTTCCTGGGTGCTAATTATACATCAGCTATTTGGGGCAAAACTGGCAGGGTTGACTACATTGACTACATGGGTCTTTTCAGACTTAACTGATGCTCTGTCTGCCAGCAAGGAAGGGATGAGCCACAGCATCTCCCATATTGTCTCTCTCAGTAAAAGAGTTTGTCTTCCCACCCCATTTTGATACCCGAGTTGTCAACCTCACTGGTTTACTGTCATGCCCAGCACTGAAAGACTGAAAAGAGACACAGCTTTGTGTATACGGGGTTCATTACTGTGCCTCTTGTTCTGAGACCATTTTGGATTATATAAGCGGGAGAAGAGATGAAGCATTGTGATGTTATTAATGAAAAGCAGTGATCACTTTCATCCAGCATGAGTAAAAAGGTAAGGAGTAACTCTTTACGATATAATTGGAATGCGGAATGGAGGGCCAGTGTGGTGTGGTGATTAAGAGCAGTGGACTCTGACCTGGAGAATGGGGTATGATTCCCCACTCCCCACATGCAGCCTGCTGGCTGACCTTGGGTTAGTCACAGTTTTCTCAGAAGTCTCTCAGCCCCACCTACCTCACAAGTTGCCTGTTGTGGGGAGAGGAAGGGAAGGCAATTGTAAGTCATTTTGAGACTCCTTTGGGTAGAAAAAGTGGGCAGTAGGTGTAGCTGGGAGTATAACTCTTCTCCTTCTATTCTCCCCCCTGCAAAGACTTATGAAAAGGTCTGACAGTTTGACTCTGTTTATGCTATAGTGTCCCAAGGAATGGGTTGCTGCAGCTGAACCACTGCAGCTGAATCTGCTCCTAAATGGTTGGCTAGAAGGGGCTGGAAAGTTCCATCCCCTCCCATTGCCACTAATTGAAGCAGATGCATGTTTGCATTAGTCTGCCCTCTTTCAAGTGACCAAATGGGTCTAAAAATGGCCACTAACATGGCTTCCCCAACCTTTTTCTAAAAAAAAAATGAACAGCACGGAGAAAAATCCTATGAAATCAGTACTTTAAAAAAATGCCTAGAGCAGGTCTTTCCATGATCTTTTCCTGTGTCTTCTTGGGGATGCACAAGGTACTCTGCTGAACCCAGTGAGCTACCAGTAGCTCATAAACTACCTGCTGGAGACCCTTGACCTATCAGCATGCCAAAATGGAATGTGAAGGATTGTGTCTGGTCTCACTAGAGCTTAATTATACCGGATTATTTTGGATTTTGACCCTGATTATTTGCCCAGAGCCACATGCACAATGGTTTTCAAGAGCTAAGTCTTAGAAAGCAAGTGCCATTGAAATGTTCTTGGGGCAGCAATCCTGTGTTAAATAGTGCACACATTAATCTCCCAATAAGTTCAGGACCATTGAGGATTGTGCAAAGGCAACCTTGAACACATATTGATAGAAGATATTTTTTATAATTTTTTTCATCCATACTAGGGACTCAAAATGGCTTACAATCAAGTATAAAAAAGGCAGTTTTAAAAAAACAGATACACCCCCAACAGGATCCAACTACAAATTTCAAGCAGGTAATGAGCCATAAAATTGCCTAAACTGGTATTCATAGGACTACAAGCTGCAAACTGCAGGCCAAGAGCTTGTGGCACTGGCCACACCCAGGCTTGAAATTACCAGCTGAAACGGATGAACCAAGGGTCAGCCTAAATTGTCCCACCTTCCTCCCAGTACATCCCTTTAACTGAAGTATTTATGTTGATATGCTGTTTGGCTGAACGAATTGCTTCATTTACCTTAATCCTGAGCCAATCTGACACATTCATGTAGCCACGCTTAAGCACTTTGGATGCTTCTGATCTTCTGTTTGGAGGAGATAGAGGCACAGAGGAGAGAACGGCAAAACTGCAATCTGATGCAGCTGTGACTACTAAACTGGGCTCTGGAATTCTGTGCACATCCGCTGTTGGTCCATCTCATTCCAAATACAACCGGGGATATACATATGGGAGACTCTCTCTGCATATATACTCCCAAACTGGATCAGAGTATGAATGTGTGGGTTTCCCAATTAGCACCCTGTGATGGGCAGGAGGCTGCCCGGCCCCAAGACTGAACAATTACTCTGCTGAGCCTCTGAGAGTGCTGCTCCAGCATCCAATCACCTTTCAGAAGGGGGATAGAATGTTGGAGGGAAGCACAGCAGGAAGGAGCCCATTTCTGCCTCAGGGAGAGAGCCGTGGGTAGCTCAGTTCTGGCTCAGCAAAAGAGCGGGCAGTTTGAAGGGTCGTTCTACTTGGCAGTGTGGGAGAATGCTTTTGCTCTACCCTGGGAGAGAATTGAGTACCCGATTGTTAGGCCTGTCTTTGGCAATGAGCAGACCTTGCACCATTTAGTCTGACTCTTGGGAAAGGGCAGGCTGGTGTAGGTGGAATCCTGTGTGCGAGAGAGGATCCAACCTAGTGGTTATTCAATAAAAGCCTGTTTGCGCCTGCAAGTAGTAAAGAAAATTCAAGCTACTCTCTTGGAACCGAACCAGTTTAAACTTAAGTGCCTCAGCCAGGTTTCTCCTTTGTCCGCCTTGAGACCTGTGCTGCTGATCTGTTCTTTGAAACCAACCTGTATATAAATAAGTCTTCCGTGTTGTTTGTATAGATTTCCCACCTCAGTGATTTCCATAGTCTACTTATGCGGCACAAAACTTACCTCATGGCAGTAAACCCATTCCTATATGCTCGCTACCTTAAGAACACCTAGTAACTGAGGGCAAGGTTTGAAACAAACTTGGTTCCCTGAGTCACATCAGTTGGTAGAAAAAGCCTATCACATATACACACTCCAGACTGTTTCAGACTGGAAAAAATAGTACTGGGGGAGGGGAGCTAAGGCCCCTGTCACCTTCACCAAGGACTCAGACTGGGTACAGGCCCTGGCAGTTCCTTGCCTGTTGTAGGTGTAGTAACACCTGGGTTTTCTAATCCCCTTGACCGTTCTCAAGGTCAGCCTCCTTGTGGCGTGTTCCTGGGGGCTCTGGGCTGGCTGCCTCATCATTAGGTGCTCCCTGGGCCCTCCCATCTCCAGAGCTCCCTTCTTTGCCTGCTGCTGGTAAGTGGGGGCAGGGCCAGCTTCTAAGGCTTCCCACCAGTTTCCTCCCTCCTCCCCAGTCTCTGGCAGCTGAAGGTTCTCTCTGCTCCACTCAGCCATCCATTCCACCTTTTGATGACTCAGCCTGTTGGAGCATTTCCTACCTTACCAGCAGCATTTCACCATCCTCCTCATTCCAGCTGTATTTTCCTCTAGCCAGGCTGCTCAGGGCACTCCAATGTGGCTTGGTCTCCACAGGGCCACTTGGGCAGCCACACACCCCTTTCCATGAAGTTCATCAGCCAAAACAGACACTCCATGTGCAGGAATTGAGGAGCACCCAGCACTCACATTTGACTATCACACAGGGTCGCTACCCCAGACATAAGCTGTGTACTCTGTATTGTGTGTATATTGTTTGTTTGTTTTTTAAAAAATAAGCACCTATCTTACATCTGTGCATGATTCCTTATAGATATTGCACAGAGACTGGTCTCCTGTCAGCTTTCCCCCTGGCACTCTGGTGTTAACCACTGCAAGAAAGATCTCAGTTAGTAGATTATGAGAAACTGAAAAGTTTTGCTGTAAAACATTTAACCTTGTCACCTGAGAACATTTTGTTGCTTTAATTGATGATGCGCTATGAGATGAACAACTGTTTCTAACAACCACTAACCAATGGTGCTGGGTGTTTTATCTTCCAAATGAAACACAAATTAATTCTTCCACCCAACCATTAGTATTCACAGAAACAACAACAACAAAAATCCAGTCATTACAGAGAAACTGATTTTGGCAAGATTTTTTTTCTATGGTTAATTCATATTTAGGGATTCTCAGACAAAGGCTTGCATGAAAACCAAGGCTGGAACAGGAAAACAAATATGTTTTCTGGCAACGTTCTCCTTCCTGTGTTGGATGTGATCAATTATTTCTAATGTGTTTTTTTTTTGGGGGGGGGGGGATTCGCTGCAATTTTTTTCCAATGAGGCATATTGTCTGAGAAAGGAAGTTGATGGAATATTAGTGGTGTATGGGGTTGTACTATGGCTTTCATTCTATGCTTGTTCTTGAGACAACTTGGTTCACCATCCTCTGTTCAACATTTCTGCTTATTCCACCCTTGGACTTATGTTCTGCAATTTCAGAGAAGGCTCATAGGAACAATGAAATAGGTGCTATGTTCTCCTTGGTGCCAAGGACTAAGAAAGTGGTAGATAGGGCAGAAAAACTGAAGGACAAATAGAAAATATTGCTCATGTCAAAATAACATCTCTATTAGAAACCATGTCAATTTAGATTATAAATGAAACTTTTGGAGGTTATCAACTTGTGCCCTCCTTAACAACATCAGTGAGTCACGATAACCAGTGGGTTGAATCCCATGACTCTCTTCCACTAGGTCTTCTCTCAAAGGAAACACTCCCTCTTAAGGAAGACAGAGGGGAGTCACTGAACCCTCCTTAATGGAATTGAGTCACTAGATCCAACCCAATTTCATCATCCTGTCTCTGGGTGCTCCAAGGGCTGAAGTGCTGCCTAGACGGATGAATAAGCTTTGGCATTTTCTTCTGCAACTAGGCAATTGGGTTCTGTGCTAACTTTACTTCTCTTTGTTATGTTCCAAGTTCTGTTTGATTGATTGATCTAAAAAATGTCTGTCCTGTATTCTCTTTGTTACAAGATTCTGAGGAGACCACATTGCTATATACTGCCAGCTCAGGAGAGAGAGCAGATCCCAAGCAGGCATATCCATCATGTAAATTGTAATTTGGGGAAAATGATATAAAACTTTTCCTCATCAGCACGTAACATACTCCTTTGATATGATCTGCATTTGTTTGGTAGCCCACCATGCCAGATTGTTTGGATTCCCAGTGTTCTAAGGTCATTCATCACTATCTTTGGAATAGGAGTCTTAGCTATTAACGAGGGAGCTTCGGCTGTATTAGTCTGCTGCAGCCAAAAAAGGCAAAGATTATTATGGCATCGTGAAAACAAACAATTTTATTGTAGTGTGAGCTTTCATGTCACTTGGATGCATCTGTCAAAGTGAGCTGTGCTTCTCAAATGATTATGCCACAATAAATAAGATGCTAGGAAGGAAAGGATGCACGGTATGGCTGGACCTTATCAGATCTCAGAAGCTAAGCAGGGTTGGTACTTGGATGGGAGATCACCAAGGAAGACTCTGTAGAGGAAGGCAAGGGAAAAACACCTCTGCTTCTCACTTGTCCCTTGCTGGGGTTGCCATAAGTTGGCTGCAACTTGACAGCACTTTATGCACACACAAATAAGGTGCAGATGAGACTATTTGTGCCCCGTCCTAAGTCGTGGCTTGAAAAAGGCTTAGGATGGTCATTAAGTGTGAGGTCAGTGATTTTCTTTCTGCACAACAGAGGGAGGATGCTGACTTGAGGTGCTGGCACCATGTCTGCATTCATTCCTTGCTGACATCAGGGTCTTAGGAGGGGTCTTCCCATTAATGAAAGTGGTGTATCTTCAACTTTATGAGCTCCTGGGTGCTTCAGCCAACCACCTATTTCACAGACTGCTGCTGAACACATGAGTATTTTGATTGGGGCACAAGTTCACTAGTTGCATTAGAAAAAGAGTATAACGTATCACAGTCCCTCCAAATACAACATAAGGGGACACATTCAAACAAAGCAGCATTCTATCCCAGTCCAACTGACATGATTGTGCAAGTAGAGGAGCACTGACTCTAACAAATCCATGTGATTAAATAAAGTTCTTTTGCTATGGAGCATTTATTAATTGACTGCTGGGAGACAGAAGACATTACTTGTTTCCTGATATTGGCTTGGATCTAGTGATGCCCGAGGGGAAATATAAAGAGATGTACAGCAAGTTCTTCTTGTGACCCTTGAGCTTGGAAATGACACTGAAAGCAGGCCATATGGCTCCATATCTCCATGCCCTTCAAATTCCACAGCAACGTAGCGCTTTTTTCATTGGCCAGATTTAATGTTATGCCATCTGCAATCCTATATGGAAGATTTCAAAAGGTGGCATATCCAGCTAGATATTGTCCCTGTAAGTCAAGTTGCATTGAGACTATTTCACATATCCTTTTTTTATTGTCCTTTCTATGTAGAAATCCATACTAAATATCTAAACCCTGTTTTGGCAAATAAGACGGGACTCCCGGATCACGTTAAGGTTCATTTTATTCTGAATGATTCCTCTCCAGATATAATTGAGAAGGTGGCTTTATTTTTGCAATGCGCTGTAAAGTTGCACTGTGATAAGATATAAGGAGTCGATTTGATAGTATATTTACCCAATTGTAATCTGAAAGCAATCTATATTCTATGTTCCATTTTACCTATTTTATATGCCAATAAAGGACTGATTGCTTGAGCTTCTTGTGCAAGATTTTGTGAAACACCTAGTGCTTTACTCCCTATATATTATATAGGCAGAAACATATATGGAAATACAAGAAGTTTGACTGACTTAGCACAAGCAGTTATATGTTCTTTTTCTTGCATTTCCATTTGCCCAGTAGCTCTAATGCACATGGGAATTTTGCATTGGAGCCATGTTATTGTCTCTTGTTCTAGCTTTGTGCAAATATACTCATTCCATCTTCCAGTATTCCCTTTTACCGTGTAAGTAGAGCAGACATCTCCTAGAAACTCATTCTTGTATATAATAAGGTTATTAGGGGAAAAGAGCTATGTCAGAGCAAGGCTGATAATGCATTCATAACAGATACCAGCACCTATCGAGCCATGTGATTCTCTCTCCACACTGATTTCCGCCACTGAGGTTTCAGCCTTGATAATGTGATTTCTTCTGCCACATTAATGGAGTGATATTTCTCTGCTTCTCTTTGAAATCTGAACTATCTCATGTCATCCTGGGGGGGGAAACACACCCTTCATATCATCCTTGTGTTTCCTCACACCAGATCACTCCTCAGATTATTTGTGAAGGGCATAACATGCTATACTCTGAACAGTAATACGCTTCCTGTTGGGGTACTGTTCATTTTGGCCTTCTGTGTGATTGCCTCAGACAGCTGAAATGAGCTTTATGCTTTTGAGGGAGTGTGACGATTTCTCTGAGATCAGCATGTCTTCCAGAATGTTCATCCACATGACAGTCAGAGACCAGAAACCACACAGCCTCACTTTGCAGATGACAACTCTTCAGCCCACACCAAAAACAGTGCTTGTCTCATCAGTTTTGGAAGTCAGGGTGAATTCTTATCTTGCTCAAGGATACCTGCATTTGTAGCCCAGTCATTTTAATTTTTTTTGCTGGCTCTGTGGGGCAGAAGGATCTTTGATGCCTTTACCTTTATGACAGCCATCTCAGTCCTACCTTGTCATCTCAGGGGTTTTTCCTGTCTTAAATTAAACTTATCTGCAGATGTTGTAGCACATTGTCCGCTGCTTTGTAATTTGCCCTGCAAGTTTCTCTTTCCTTCAGCATATTGCCCCACAGATTATTTCCTTCAATTGTGCTTTGAATTACAGCAGAGGTGTCACTTGTTTCCCAGTATTGAAGAAGAATGCTGGAAAGTAGTTTAATAAAGAAGATAAATGAACAGCAGGCAAGAATTGTAAGAGTCTTCAAGCTTATATGTTATAAAGATCTGAATTTACGGAGAGAGCGCACCATGGAGTAAGGAATTAATTATATCTACAACATGTAGACTCATGGACAACACAAAATTTCCCCCAACAGAATAAATATGGGCTCCCCAGGCCAGTTTCAGGGAAATGGAATGGGTTAGGGTTAGGGTTAGGGTTAAGCCGTGTGTCCATGCGTTTCAGACAGTCCTGATCTGAATTGGCCCCCATGCACCTAGGAATTCTGGTAGGAACATTTGGTAGATGAGACCCATGGTGGAAATGTGGCCAAGGAAGGTCCAGAAAGATCATCTGGCCTTCATTGTGTCTACGTCTCATGGTGTGATGAGAGGGCACAGAACACAGCAGCATTTGATACCCAAATCAGACCTTGTGCCAAGCTTGTCACACCACAAAGTCCCCTTAAACATGCACAGTCAGAGCACAATGAACACTGGGGCCAAAACTGAAATAGTCCAGTCCAGTGTCTACACAACTTCTAGATTCATGTAGCAAACCTTTCTTTTTTTAGACAAGAAAGGACTGGAATGGAGACAGAGCACTCAGCCAGAAACAACTTTATTGCCCTAACAAGGTATGCATTAGAGACTAAGAGATCAGAAGAAAAGCCAAGGCATCGAGCAATGTAATGAGGCCAATCTCAGTACTTTGTCTTTCTCTTCACCTTGGGACCCCTTGACCAGCGGGTTGTAGGAGTCTTACATCTTGCCTTTCTGCATTCCTGCCATCTGCTCAGGCCAAAGTTCTTGAGCTGAGATGATGACCAAGTTCAATGGAAAGATTTTTTTTGGGGGGGGGGTCCTTTCCCCCATTGTCAGCTTGCATATAGAGGTACAGCAAGGTACCTTGCTGAACCTTGCTGAACCTAAGCACATCTGAGGCTTGCCAGCGCCTGATTAGCAGATCTCCTGTAGGCTACCCAGAGTTCTGTAATGGGAAAAAGCTGGGATGTAAAAGCAATCAAAGCAATCAATAGCTGTACTAGTGCAGGACTGCAGTCTATACTTGGCAGTAGTGGGAAAGGATGCTATCTTGTTCTTTTCCTGGTCATTCAGTGAAGGGGTGGGGGAAATGGTGACAAGATCAGGCTTCTTTACTGAAAAGGGGTTTTAGCATGTGTTGGAAGCCCAAAAAGCCAGAGCAGAGAAACCAATCAGAGCAAAGCAGGCAGGTAAGCAGATATTTCCGGGATGGAAATCCAGAGTTATAAGTGCCTGCTCAGGAGTCAACTAAAAGAGCCAATGGGATATGGATTCAAATCCTGGCACACAACAAAACTAAATATGATGAAGAGAGATCCACAAACTGATCCCCCAAAAGTTTTTAAAGAGTTAATAGCAGCTACAGAAGTGCCCATTTCAGTTAGGGCCATGGGAGAGGAGGTAGCCCATCGCCTTGTCATTTGTTGAAAGAAATCTTTCCTGCTTCCTTCCATGGGTGCTGTTTTATTGGAAGAAAAATACCTTGATCCATTTATGGGTGGGGCCCCAGATGCAGGCAATGGCAAACCACCTCTGAACGTCTCTAGCCTGGAAAACCCTACAGGGTCTCCATAAGTCAGCTGTGACCTGATGGCACTTTCCAACACCATTATGAGGTTATACCATGTGTAACAATCTGAGCTACCTGATAGGGGTGTAAGAATAAAATGGCATAATCCCACATGTGTTGCCTTTATTTCCTTGGAGGATAAATGATGACCAACTAGTAAATTCAGGTGGGTAGCCATGTTGGTCTGAAGCAGCAGAACAAAGTTTGAGTCCAGTGGCACCCTTCCTACCAACAAAGTTTTGTTCAAGTATAAGAAGTGCATGCACACTTCTTCAGAGACAATGAAATGGAAATTACCAGTCCATACATACAGGTAGAAGGTGAGCAGTAAATTAGCATACAGCATAATGGAGATGTTTAACAGATTCAAGGAACAAGCTTAGTTTATATGGTTACGATTTGTTTGGGTTTCATTCATGGGGATGACACAATGAAGGAAATAAATCTGTCAAAATTGGAGACTGATGGGCAGATGTATCCTTAACTGTGGGATGCTGAGTGTAATTAACGGAGACCCTGCCATTATGCTCCATCTGTCTCCTCTCAGGCATGGAGGTGACCTTATGTTCTTCTTTGAAGTGGGGCAATTTGCTGCCACATAGTTGCAATAGCTTCATTGCCGCAATAACTCATGCTAATCAATTACATTCCTTGGGAACCAGAATTAGCCAGGGCCAGTGCTGGCATGTGTGCTTTAAATGCAAATTAAAGGAACTTTATAAAGTTCCATTCCTGAATAGGACTGCTTTCCAAAGTCTTATCAGATGACATTTCATGAATATTACTTTTATCAGTACTTATATCAGTCTCTGAATAAACATATGGTAGACCCTAGTGCCGCATGACAGAGTGAGCTCCCATCTCTGGCCCCAGCTCCTGCCAACCTAGCAGTTCAAAAGCAAGACATTGCAAATAGATAAATAGGTACCACTTCAGTGAGAAGGTAACAGCATTCCGTGCACCTCAGTATTTAGTCATGCCAGCCACATGACCACAGAAAAGTCTTCAGACAGTGCTGGCTCTTTGGCTTGGAAAAAGAGATAAGCATCACCCCCTAAAGTCAGATTTGACTGGCTTTCGAGCATGGGAAACCTTTACCTTTTACCTTTAATGACCATAAAAGGATTTTTACCATTAGAAAGGTACAGAGTTTATAATGCAGGTAGACAAAAAGATTGTATTTATATTCTTATAGTGTATAAGCAATGTGCACAGAGGAAGAAAGGGATTATATCTGTCAGACTCTCCTGATTTCCATGTGTATTTATTATAACATTTGAAGAGTCAATGCAAGTACCAAATGCATAATCTGTGCCCTCAAGATGAGGAGTCCTGAAAAGGCAGCATTTCCAGCTATGCATACACAGCATGCTTGTATTTTCTGCATCACATTGAATGAGCATGGACAGATAATGGAATTAGTGGTCATGATTTCACTCCCCCTCTGCATACATCACTACGCTGTATCTAGTCCTACTAAATAAAATTGCTCTGAGAACCATTTTAAGTGTCCCAGCTGGGTGTCTTCGGGATGAAGTCAACCTCATGGAGAAACTGGTCCCACAAAGCAAGAGGCACCATCAGCAAAGTCAGGTCTTTTGCAACCAGGAGTCAGGCTTGGCAGGAGGCAAGCTGCAGGACCTTGGATAGCTCTAGCAGTGCCAGACAGAATTCTTAAATATGGGATCTGCAACCGTTTCCAGCCAGTCTCCATGGTCCTATGATAGAGGCACACAATTCAAGCTAGCATCACCAGGCCCTGCTACATAACATCACCAGTGTGAACACCCAGTTTTCAAAGGAATTTATTATATTTGGCTTCTGATTTCTGGGATATTTATGATGTTTGGTGGGTTTTTATTAATTTTCCCCACAACACACTGGGAGAAAGTCAGGTGTACAAATATTTAAAATAAATAAATACATTTTATTGTTTTAATGTTTTAACTGACAATCACTTAAAGAGCTAGTACAGACATTTGGGCCAGCTGTAAAAGAAGGCCTGGATGTTTCATGGAAGCAGGAATTCTCTCAACTGAGTCTCCCACTAGAGTTGGACAAGACATTGCTCTGGCACTACAGTGCCTTGGCTCAGCTGAGAGGTGGCAAATTCTCCCAAGGAGAAATCACCACCTCTCAGTGAGGTGTTGCTGTCGCCATAGCAACTGAGCATCCCAGCTAGTTTCCAGGAAAGGAAGACAGATTATAGGTGCTGACTGAGACTGTAGGCTGGAAGCCATGTCCACCCTCAGGTCACATGTAGGCTTTAGGACAGGACCAATTCATAAAAGGTCAGAGGACACATTTGGATTCTTGTACTCCTGTGGCGCCTCTCAAATTCGTCTGGCCATCTCCCATGAATGGGTCTTAGTGATGGTGACCTTGGAGTCTGTTGGAAAGATGGATCTTCCAGGGGAACTGATTGTGTTCTTGCAGGGCTGGAGTTTAGGTCTAGAGGTGCTTATTCCCCCTCCCTCCCTCCCTCCCTACCTCCCTCTCTTGTGTTCTCTCTCTCTCTCTCTCTCTCTCTCTCTCTCTCTCTCTCTCTCTCTCTCTCTCTCTCTCTCACACACACACACACACACACACACACACACACAGTCTGATCTTCCCTGGGTAGGGTTGCTGGCTCAGCCAGGCTATGTACGTCCCTTATCAGGGGTGGGACTGGACAATTACTCATCTGTGTGAGGTTGCTGGATAGGGAAATGAGAATCATTTCAGCACTTTTTGGAATAAGTACTCTGATCAAAACCTTTTTCTGTATAAGAAACTTAGAAAACTCCTAACGTATTTATCACAAGGAGAATTGTGGGAATAACTGGGTGGTTGCTGGCCCACAACACCACATAGTTGCCTATGCTTCAAGTCCAAACTGAAACAAGGCATCTTTTCAGTATTCAGCTACTGAACAAAACTGCTTTCCTAAGCTTTCGAGAACATGACTTTTATCAGTACTCACATCAATCGATGTCAAGATAAATTAATATTGAGATATTCGGAGTCATCAGGATACAGGTTTCTTAGAGAATTTCATGCCAGTGCAATGACAACAAGAAGGGACGGGCACTGTGGAGAAGAAACCCATCACCCAATTAGGGAGAATGACTTGATGAATTTTCAGTGTGTTATAACTGCAGTAAAGATCAACAGTCATATGGAGGTTGTTTCCAGCACCACTGGTAAGTATACCAACTTAAATCTGTGGGGCGATATGCTGAAGGAAAGGCTGTGTGTGTCAAGTTGACCACTAGAGGGAGCAAGACACATGCAGAGCAGAAATAGAATCTGAAAAAGCCCTTCCTCAGGCAGGGCCCAGGTTGGCCTTTTCCTGCCACTCAGTCTTCCAGTGTTCCATGCAATGCTCCCTCTAAGCTGTGGAGTCTTGTGAGCAAAAATTCTACTTTGTGAGCTACTGGCATTAAAGTCGTGAGTGAGCAATTTGGCTCCTGCATCAATTAGTTTGCTCTGGAGCCATCCTTCCTGAGCTGAGCTAAGACAAAAAGGTATGAGCCGGAGGCTAAAAAGCTGTGAGCTAGCTCACACCAACTCAGCTTAGAGGGAACACTGGTTCCATGTGTGCTTGCTGCGCAGAACTCGTCCTGCAACGGATGAGGGTGTAACTCTGGCTTACAGCTTTTTAAAATATTAAAAAAAAAACTGGACCCTACAACCAACCCCAACAGAAAAGCAAAAAGGTTGAGAAAAATATCTAATGTGTAAGGTTAAATAAAGAAATCAGTTATTTGTTTATGGTGTATTGGTTTCTGAACAAAACTGATTAGGATAAGTAATCTTGGCAAAATAGATATAGAGTGTAATGCATATGCAAAAAATAAAACAATTAACAATATACAGGGCTCTTTCAAAACACTTCACGTGTATATTAGCGTCAGGGCATCCGGAAACTAGCATACAATATTTTAGTGTTGTAATTTGCCCTGAGCCTTTGGGAAAGGGTGGAATAGAAACATTGTGATGATGATGATGATGATGATGATGATGATGATGATGATGATGATGATGATGATGATGATGATGACGACGACGACGACGACGACGACAACAACGAGAACAGACATGTAGACCAGCTCTTTCAAGTAAAAAAAAAATTAAGCTGTCTTATTCCTTGCAAGAACTCTCTCTCTCACTCACACACACACACGCGCACAGAGAGGCAGTATCAAGTCGGCCTCAGAGACCCTTAATTCTTCGCAATGTACTTATGCTTTTAAATCACATTACTTGCTCATGCTGTGGGTTCTCAAGAAATCATGCAGAAACTATGCACCATTGTGATCCTTAATCAAGAGATACTATAGCTACCTGCTATGAACTCACAAATTAGTGTCTCAGATGCACTCTAATTCCTCCATTAATGCAGCAAACAAAGTTGAGAACATCTTGTTTTCATGGCTGTTGGAGCAAGTTCTTAATACCTCCCCTGGTATAAAGATGCTAATGCTTTCTCTGCTTATTCATTTTAAACTATTCAGCGAGCCAGGTCATTATGAGCAGAAAATAGGAAGTATAGAAATGATGTTTCCAGAGTAATGACTCTTCAGGTTCCAGTGTGGCTTGTGCACTTTTAAAATATTCAGATGCAGGGCAGCAAAATAAAAATCCCCATCACCATAAGCTTAAATCTCCAAAGGAAAGAGATTTGCAGTGCCATCCTAAGTAGAGTAACACCCTCCTACATCCATTGAAGTCAATGGACTTAGGAAAGGCATAACTCTAGTTAGGATTGTTCTGTCAATATGTTCCAGGGAAGAAATAATACTGCAAACCCAAGCTTGTCTTTCTGAAAACAACCCCAGTACACAAACTTCAGAGGTAATGTATACATTTTAAAAAAACAGGCTGAGAAAATATCCAACTCATGAGTGGTTAAATTTAAGGCCATTATAGCCAGGGCGCTGAATTAGGATCAGATGGTCCTAAACTATATGTTAAAGGGACACACATCCCTTGCTACACTTCTGCCCATATATCTGAAAAACTTATGGTGTGACATCACATTACTGTTTCCCCGGCTTTTTCTCCGCTTTACTGTCAGCCACATGCAGGAGTGGGAAACTGCTAAATCCACGATGTCATGTCATTATCTTTTCCTGCTGCCCATTTCCGGGAGTATGCAGGAGGAGGTGAGGTTGAATCCATTCTGCAGAACTTTCTTCCAGTTCAAGGAGACTTTGGATGATGCAAGAATGTCTTCCATGGATGGAAAAGTCACATGCATCAACCAAAGGCTCCTTGCACCAGAGGAAAGCACCACCAGGAAAGGACTACCATTAGCAGAGTGGTTCTACAAGAGCCAGCCATTCCTTCAGCAATGCACTTTCATCTCTCTGTAATGTATCTTGTGTCAAGAGGATAGGAGCTGCAATGTTAAATTTCAAAGCTTCTTATCAAAGTGCAGAAACAGGTACAAGTAAGGGGACAGACAGACAGGCAGGCAGATGGACGGACGGATGTTGTCTGCACAGTTTCTGTCAAGAGCTCTCTCAGCCCCACCTACCTCACAGGGTGTCTATTGTGGGGAGGGGAAGGGAAAGGAGTTTGTAAGCCGCTCTGGGACACCTTTGGGTAGTGAAGGGCGGGGTAGAAATCCAATCTCCTCTCTTCTTCTTCTCATTGTCCACACATCCAGTCTGCTCATATATATCTAACGGGACAGGGAGTCTAATTTTTACAAGTGTGTGGATCAGGGAAATTGAAACCTTCCCCTGAAAATACAGAAGAGAGCAACCAAGATGAATAAAGGTATTCAGTCAGTCAGTTAGCCTTTAGTGACATAAAACAATACCTTAAAAGAGGATTACTATAAAAGAGAAATATACCTATTGAACCAACCATTTTACAAACTACAAAATATTGCATTATGTTGCATAAAACAATTTGTTGCAAAATATTACTCATTTTGGTAGTTTTTCCTGCCGTAGTTTTATAGCTGATTGTAAAAATATGGCTGCCCTCACTAATATTTCAGGAGCAGAGTCATTCAGAAGATGGTGCACTTTGAAAAGCATCAGGAAGATCTGTTGTTAGCTAAAATAGGGTTTAAATATCTAAAACGTATATCTACATAAAATTGGCAATGCAGATATGTGAAATTATCTCAATACATCCAGCGTTACAATGGCAAAGTCTAGCCCTATATACTATGTTATTATATCTCCCATGCAAGATTGCTGATGGTATTGCATTGAATCTTGCAAAAAAAAAAAAGAGGCTTTGTACTGTTGTGGTACTTGTATATCAGATAAGTATGGGGCCATTCAGCCTACTGTGAATCTCAAAGTTCAGGGAGGAACAACATGTGTTGGCTAAGCTGTATAGCCTTTGTGTTTCAGTGTCAAGGATTCTGTGTTTAATTATCTGAAAAGCACCCATAAAAGGGAGCATAAACAGTGAGTCCAATGGGATACCTGGCAGTTATTTTGTTCTCAATATGTCGTAGCCAGTTAGACACATTTGACTCTGTGAGCATTTGTTGTGTAAGGCTCCATTGGTCTACACTGTAATGTAAACACAACCAATATTTTACTGTCATAAGCCACATACCAGATTCCACAGGATTTAACCCAGTTTCTAGACATAAGGCTGCTTTAGGTACACAACGCGGCATTCCCATGATCTTTCGAAGAAATTTAGACTGAACACATCCAATGGTGCCATTAAGTGCAAATATCCATATTAGAATACCATAAATGAGTTGGGGAATTACTTTGGCCTCTAAGACTTAGAAAGGTATTCCAGGTGGGCAAGACCAGAAACCTTACACAACTTTCCAGTCAGATACTTACATAAGGGCTGGAAGCTCAAAACAGCATAAATTAATCATTACACATCAGCAACCGGAAGAAGACATTCCTTTGAGGTTGCTCTTCAAGTGAGTTTCCCATTTTCTCCTGCAGCTGGGGTGAACATGACAATGTGAAGAAGCCTTGAGTTATTTTGTGTTTTGACATTTGCTAACAACCCCCCATCCTGGGGGAAGACAGTCACCTGAACTCATGGAGTCAACTTGTACTAAATCACACCACCAGTCCATTAAGGTCAGTCTTGTCTACTTCAACAGGCAGCAACTCTCCAGGCTCTCAGTTATGGGTCTTAAAACCTGCTACCAGTGTTCCCTCTGAGCTGAGTTAGTGTGAGCTAGCTCACAGTTCTTTAGCCTCTGGCTCACACATTTTTGTCTCAGCTCAGGAAGGATGGCTCCAGAGGAAACTGATTTATGCAGCAGCCAAATCACTCGCTCACAGCTTTAATGCCCATAGCTCACGAAGTAGAATCTTTGCTCTCAGGTCTCAACAGTTTAGCGGGAACATTGCCTACTACCTGATCCCTTCTAACTGGAGATTTTTCATGAGGCACTTGTAGAGACCATGTGTTGTCTTAAACTAATCATACAACCTATTTTAAGAATACCTGACTTTAAAATGGATTTATCTAGCCTTGAAAAAAATCTGGCTTTTTGACTGCTTGGTTATTTTGGCAACATGTCCTTTTGCACCAGGTGTTGGCAAGTCATTGAGGGCAAAATATATATTTAATTCCTTTATAGTGCTTTATGGTAACTTAGGGAGTACCTTTATTGGAAAATTTAATGCATTTTTAATCTATGCCATGGTCATTTTAAATGGATTTGTAAAAGGAAATTTGATTCACTTGGCTGAATGGGGCAACCATAGCTTACCAGCAGTTTTGTAGATACAGATGTTTTTAATGACGCTTGTTGTGGCGACAAGATCCCCAATGTATAAACACATTCTTTGTTCATTCATTTTATGGTTATTTAGCAATGATGGACCACTGATGAATGCTTTATTGAAAAGTGTTTCATTCTCTTTTTTATTCTACTATAATTACTGGAGGATATGTATTTTATTGACTTTGTATGGATGCTATTTGTTTAGTAGAGTTTTTATATCATTTCTTTTAA
Source organism: Gekko gecko (assembly GCA_029375565.1). NCBI lineage: Eukaryota > Metazoa > Chordata > Lepidosauria > Squamata > Gekkonidae > Gekko > Gekko gecko. Next base: position 41,494,690 of record JAPDNY010000009.1, read on the forward strand.
AGATGAGGTACACCTTTTTTGCTCAACCCTTCCCCCCCCCCCGGTGGGAGGCTTTTTCAGTTTCAGCGAGTTGATAGGCGTATCTCCCCTCCCCTCCCCCTCCCCTTTCTCTTAAAACCTTCTCATGCCGATGATATTAACTTTGAAGAACAACAACAGATGGCATATATTAAAAAGACAAGTGATTTTTAAACATGACATCCAGATCTTGATCTTTTAAAACACGAAACATACATTCACAGTTTGCTCTTTTTCTTTGATTTTCTAATAATGCAGTGCTTCTTGGATAGAAACGTGACAATTGCAAATGGAGTCACCAGGGGGTATCAATTATTTGTGTGTACTGCCTGAGCCAGAGGCATTTAGCTTGCCAGGGTTTATATATATGTGCTCACCAGACCAAATGGAGCAACAGTATATAGGAAAATAATTTTAAAAGTGGCTTATAGATTATTGTAAACAACATTCATACTAACATAACAATCAAATATTGAATAAGTACGCAGCTTCAGTAGCTTGTAAATTATTATCTTTTATTGCTTCAGTGACAGGTTCACAGTATTATTTATCTAAGGTCACCAAAGGGCTAGCCATATCTTAAAGAAATATCAGTGATTCTCAACACCATTTTTTACAGATATACATTTAAAGTAGCGTTGGCAACCTCTAGGGGCACCTGGAGATCTTCCACTATTACAATTGATGTCCAGGCAACTGAGCGCAGCTCCCCTGGAGAAAATGGCTGCTTTGGAAGATGGATTCTATGTCATCACATCCTGGTGAGTTCCTTCCCCTCCCCAAACCCCACCCTCTCCAGGCTCCAGCTCCAAAATCTCCGGGTACTTCCCAGCCCAGAGCTTGAATCCTAATAAGCTTCATTGGGGTTGGGGAGAAATAATTTGAGAGGACAGTCTGTAGAACTGGAGAAGGCCAAAGTACATATGTGCACACACATGGCTAATTCTCTACCCAAAACCCCTCTCTTGAAGCTGCTTTTAGAAAATATCTCTTACATCTGTTTGCTCAAATCATATACCCCATTTTTTTCCTTTTTATTTATATATTTTCCAAAATAATACAAAAATAACACAAAGACAAAGAGATATGATAACATCATTTGAGGTTACAATGGGTAGTTTTTCAAACTCTCTTCTCCATCCACTTATAAAATTTATCCCATCTATTCACATACAATAAATCATCTTTTCCTGAGAGAATAATGCTTAATTTATCCAATTCAGCTCGAAGGGAGTAGACGTGGGGAAGAGAGCTCTTCTCTCGCCCTTCTGTTAACCTCGCTTCTTGGCTCTTTTTTCTGCCAAAATGCCTCTCTAGAGTTGGAGGCACTTGCAAGGGACTTGAACCCAACCTGAAGAAGTGGCGACTTCTCCAGGGGGTCTTTTTTTGGGGTTGGTCCTGGTGCAGAAGCGGGGGAGAAGTCAGCAGAGAAACGTGCAAATCATATACCCCATTGTCAGGGAGACTAGGGTTTTTTCCAGGTGTACCATCAAGAAAAAGAGAGGGTTGTCTTAAATACCCACATGAATTACATTTATATACACCAACAAAGCATTTTTTTTAGGATGGGTGTCATCTTAAATTCAGGGTTTCAAAGTAAATATGGGTATTAGCTGCTGTAGATCTTCCAGGTTGTGTGGCTGTGGTCTTGGCATTGTAGGACCTGACGTTTCACCAGTAGCTGTAACTAGCATCCTCAGAGGTATAATACAGAAGGATGGAGTACTCTCTGTGTCAAGGTGAGAAGAAAAATGCATACCCCACTCTGTGTTATACCTCTGAGGATGCCAGTCACAGCTACTGGCGAAACATCAAGTCCTACAATGCCAAGACCACAGCCACACAATCCGGAAGATCTACAGCAACTAATGAACTCCGACCATGAAAGCCTTTGTTAACATATTAAATATGGGTAAATTAACAAATTTGAATTTTATTAATTATGCCCCAAATACCAACCAGTTTGGCTCATTTCCTGCTCAACAGTTGCAAGCAGGGAGTTGAATGTTTAGTGAGATTTTTTGCTACATCTGAGCAAATATGGATATGTCTGTTTACAACAGTTTCTCACCCAGTCAGAGGGCTTTCTTGCAACAGCTGCCCACCCCACCCCCACCAGGCCACTCATCTGCCACTGCCTCCAATTTCAAAAGGCACACAGTAAAAGGGGGGGGGGGAGTTGAAGATTTATGAGTTGAGACTTACTTTTTAGGTGTCTACTGATAAACCCAGCTAATCTGGCAATCAGTTTTTGCAGTCACTTTTTAATAGATGCTGCAGACCACACAGGCACAAAAAGCTGGCAATACAGTCTATACAAAGTTGGCCATTAGGTTGACTACAAGTGATTCTATGTTATGTAGAAGTTGGTCAATTTTTTTTGACTGAAATGACCATGACTCCAGGAAGATACTGCCTCTTCTCTGATAAATGAGATGATTTAAGTGAGAGCCAGTTTGGTGTAGTGGTTAAGTGTGCGGACTCTTATCTGGGAGAACCGGGCTTGATTCCCCACTCCTCCACTTGCACCTGCTGATGTGACCTTGGGTCAGTCACAAGCTCTGGCACAGCTGTTCTCTCAAGGACAGTTTGTGTTAGAGTTCTCTCAGCCCCACCTACCTCACAGGGGGTGATTTCCCACTAAAGCTGCCGCGGGGTTGCGCCGCCGTTTGCCCCGAGATTTTTAGTCAATTTCACACCTGAAGCCGCGGGGCTGCATTTTGACCCGCGGCTTCGCCCGATTTCCCCGCAGTTTCATAATCCTCAAAAAACAGGATTACGAAACTGCGGGGGAAATCGGGCGAGCCGCGGGTCAAAATGCAGCCCTGCGGCTTCGGTGTGAAATTGACTAAAAATCTCAGGGCAAACGGCGGCACAACCCCGCGGCAGCTTTAGTGGGAAATCACCCCTAGTGTCTGTTATGGGGAGGGGAAGGGAAAGGAGTTTGTAAGCCACTCTGAGATGCCTTTGGGCAGTGAAGGGCGGGGTATAAATCCAATCTCTTCTTCTTAATTCTTGGACTGAGCAATAGCAGCCACAAGCCCTTTCGATCAAGCAATTACTGCCACCTCTCCTGTTTCCTCTGTGCACCTGGGAAATGTAGTCTTCAGGATGCCTGTTGTGCCTTAAAAACAATGGGAACAGGTTCGGAGGCACTGCAGAGGAAGGTAGTGAGAGATTCATTTCCCACACCACCTAGCAAAGTGGCTGGCTAGCCAGCAACTAAAGTGGGTGCCAACTTACCATAGCAAGTCCATTCAGCAGGAGCTGTCACAAACACAATGAGTACAGCCATGGGAAGAAGATAGAGGAGGGGAGATGGAGGGCTGATGTTCCCACGATAGGAATGAAACAGTGAAACAAATGAGACATGATAACTAAAATGAAAGCATATGAAATTCTGGAATAAAAATGAGCACCTCCATACAGAAAGACAAGGATTCTGGACCGTTACTCGTTGTATAGAAGAGGGCATTTCTCCCACTGTGGTTGTTTCCCACCTTTATGAAATTGGTTACACCTGCCAGAGTTAGAAAGAAAATGGTTGCTTTATCAAAGTTATTTGTGAGGTGCAAATTTTTTTTCCAAAGTTTCTGCCTTCAGGAAACGCTTTTCTTCTTGGTGTGGCAGGTACAGAACTACTTCAGAGAATTCTGAGACATATTCACCATCCATTTGTACAGAACACTCTCCTGGCCTGTTGGGACTGACTGTCACTCTGCTTCCTGCGATAGTGTGCCCTACAAGCACACCTTGAGGTTGCACATTTTGTTGTACTGGACAATCTGGGTTTTTTGGTAAGTTTCTCCACCATTACAAGTGTTCTCACATGATGATCTGTGTTCTCCAGAATACAGTGTTAAACAGCCAACCAGATTTCTCGTTGCCCTGTGTTTCATCTCCGTATCCAACACAGCATACCTACACCAGTTTAGTGTAGTGGTTAAGTGTGTGGACTCTAATTTGGGAGAACCGGGTTTGATTCCCCACTCCTCCACTCACAGCTGCTGAATGACCTTAGGCAAGCCATGGTTCTATCAGGGCTGTTCTTGAAAAAGAGCATTTTCTGTCAGAGGTCTCCTAGCCCCACCTATCTCACAGAGTGTCTGTTGTGGGGAGGGGAAGGAAAAGGAGTTTGTAAGCCGCTCTGAGACTCCAAGTGAAGGGTGGGGTATAAATCCAATCTCCTCCTCCTCCTCTTCTTCTTCCTCTTCCTCTTCTTCCTCGTCTTCTTCTTCTTCTCCTTAAAGGTTTGAAATTCAAATCAAGAACATATTTGCTTTTGAAGAACAAGTGAATAAAAACCCCCACTTCATGGCCCTCGATGTACTTGTTTTGTATTGATTGGCAGGTTGAAAACAAGACTTAATTTTGTTTTCCATAATCTCTGTCTTGGGGAAGAAAGGCAGCAGATGTGGCCTTATCTTGTCAGATCTCAGAAGCTAAGCAGGGTTGGTGCTTGGCTGGGAGACCATCAAGGAAGACTCTGAAGAGGAAGGCAGTGGCAAACCACCTCTGCTACTTGCTTGCCTTCAAAACCCCTTGCTGAGTCAGCTGTGACATGACAGCACTTTACTTACACACACACATGCGTGCACACACACACACACAATATCTTGGAGGAACGGAGTCTAAGAAATGCCTCAGATCTGAAACCTGTGGATGGGGAAGCCTGATATATTTACATAGTTATCTCTGTTATAGAACAAACAGCACCAGTCTTCATGGCAACTTTCCCTTCCGCTACAACTCCTGTTCCTCAAGTGTATATAGGAATATATAAAGGACAATCTGCTGGATCCTAGAGAATGTTCCTCGTATGGCTGAGCTAGCTAGGGATGAGCTGACCAGGTCAATCAAGAATGAGAAGGAAACATAGAAACATAGGGCTGGAAGGTACCAGTCATCTAGTCCAACCCCCTGCACAATGAAGGAAAATCACAGCTACCCTCTCCCCGCTTCCCCCAGTGACGTTGCCATGCAGCCACTTCAGATGGCATTATTAAAGACTGCCTTGCTGAACTGTGGAAAATGTGTGTCAATTTAGAAGTTTAGCAGCATATTTAAACCTGAACATTTAGTGAGATCAGCGTCCTATCTGAATGTATTATCTTTCATTACTTGTTGTAAAGCAGTTTATGAACAAGAGAACTTTTGTACTACTCTAACATTTCCTGAGGAAGATCCAGTTTTGAGACATTGTTATATAATCCAGAGACGACGTTGATGATGTACCTTTGCACTAGGATTTTCGTATGATTTGTAGGAATTTATTTATTGTGTCATAGTGCTTCAGACTGTAATACATTGTAAGCATTTTCTTGTTGACGGCTTGATTTGTGGGTCAGACACTCACAACTGTTTTCTTTATACTTGTTCTCTGTCAGGGCAATGGACAGAGCTGTGTTCCCAAGAGAAGTGCCCTTATACTGGACTATGGAATGTACAGTGGCCATGGGAAGCCTTGTGCCTAAGAAGCATGCCAAGCCAGATGTAGACCCGGGACTCCAGAAGCCTTCTGCCCCTACACCTCTGCATCCATCCAAGCACCAGGATGCCAACCAGCAGCCCTGACCTCCATGCATGCAGATACAGCAGCAGATCAGAGAGGACACCATGCTCTGACAAAGGACAGATATTCTTGAACAGAAGCCATGAGGGAATCTCTCCTCCATCACTCAAGCATTCCCCCACCACCACCTTCATGTGTTAACATCACCTGGAGAAATACACATTCCTATCCCTGTGAAACATCTGGTCATTAATCCAAAGCACCGATCCTTCAACCTGATTGGTTCTTTTCCTTCTCTCCTTTGTTTTATCCCCTTCCCCCAGATGTGTCACTCCCTGTTGACCATTAAGTTTGCCACTGCCCAACCATTAATCCCTTTTTGCCCCATTCAGAGTTTTAGTTTGCCTTTGCCTCAGGTCACTTTTTCAGGTATTTAAGGAGAGCCCTCCCTGGGTTCACTCTCTTGCTCTTGCCTCTACCCCTCCTCACCTCATCCCACCTTGGTGGTTCCAAATCTAGGACTGTTTGGAATCAGTCCATGTGCGTTGCTGGTCAGCTCATGAACATTCCCCCCCCATTGTGTTTTATTTTTCGTTGCATGATCAGGTTGCAGGACCAGTGTTTTGGATTAATGACCAGATATTTCACAGGAGAGGAGATGTTTCTTACATACCCAGGGTAATGCTGATCGCCACTTTGGGGGCAAGAAGGAATTTTCCTCCAGGACATATTGGCCCAGGAAACCTGGAGGTTTTTTGCCTTCCCCTGGACATAGGGCGGGGCATTGCCTTATTTTATTAATAAGCTTGGGGAATTATGTATGTTAAATGGCAATAGGCATAAAATATAGGATCATAACCTGTATATATGGGAGTCATGATTCCTGGAGCCCTTGAACAGACACAGAGACTGTGTAGCTAAAATAATGATTTCTTTACTAAAGGTTCTTCAAGCATACAAGCAAAAAATCAGGCATTCACACACGCAATATAGAGCTAGAAATATAGAGTTAAAAGGATAGAGACATTTGCATGAGCAGGAATATTGATTTTGGGATAGTACTTTACCTGTCCAATGAGAAAGGGTTACGGCAGTGGATCACTGACTCATCCTCTTCCTGCCTTCTCTCTCACGATCTGCCTAAATTCACAAAATCAGCATTGCTGTCAGATTGCCATCTAGCATCTGCTTAAAAATGTCCAAAGAAAGAGAGCCCACCACCTCCTGCGGAAGCCTGTTCCACTGAGAAACTACTCTGTCAGGAAGTTCTTCCTAATGATTAGCCTAAAACACTTTTGCTTTAATTGCAACTCTTTGGTTCTGGTCCAACCTTCTGGGGCAACAGAAAACAACTCCACTCCAATCCTCTATACGAAAGACCTTCAAATACTTGAAGATGGCTATCATACCACCTCTCAATCATCTCCACTCCAGGCTAAACATACACTGACCTTGGGAAGAGAATAATGCAGAGATCTCTCTATTCCATTGGGGAACAGCTGATTAATGGAAATAACTTGATTTAGGTTGGCAGGTCACTGAAACAAGGAATTCACCAAATCTATCTACCTGGGCAATAGCAATGACATTGGTTGCAAGTGTTAACATGTTTAATATTGTTAAACAGATTTTGCACAGCACTAGTCAGTAGCTGGGGTCAAACAGCTATTATAAAAGTGAAATAATTGGCCAATGAGGCTCTATAACTTATTTTAGGAGCTTTCTGAGAAAGAGAACTGGAAAGACAAAAGCTTAAAAAAAATAATAATCAAGGATTGCGCTCATTAATTCTCTGCACTAACCATCAAGATGAGGCAGGACACACAATTTCCTGTATTGTACTGATAAGGAAGAAGTTGTGGGGGGCTGACTTCTTGGTGAAGCCAGAAGGATATTTAGAGGGAATCATAAACCAGTTGCCCATGCCTCCTTTTGAGAACCATCATTTGGAAGGCTCATCCTAATTCAAGAATATCAAAGTATATATACCAAAGTTAATCAACTTCCTGCTGTGGTGCATCACAGACTGCTGTGTTCATTTTCAGATGGATCTGCTTATTGTTCTTGTATGCAGTATTCAACTCAAGATTGCATATTCTTGATTAAGTCCAACATATTAATGAAGAGATAATTTGTGGCATACACATACATAAATGAAAAAACACCAGCGGGAGAACTAATATACATTCTCAAAAGTTGAGTGCTTCATCATCTGAAGACAACTTCAAGAGATGAAACCTCCTCTCCTATTAGTGTCAACCTAAATAAAAGACAGTGGCAGTCTTAGACTGTTCAGCAATTGTAGCTGAAACATTCACAACCTCCCTTTTGTATTAGTGTTCAGATATCTTCTCCTCTACTAGAGGGAAATTCTACCAGCAGAGGCCAGTGTTCTGAAATAGTCCATCATTTCTTCATTTAATTTACTTAAAACATTTTAAATATATATTTTAATATCTTTAATATCTTGCCTCTTGGCGGTACTAACACAATACCACAGATTCAAAGAGGGGCCCTCGTTGCATTATACGGAGAGAAGTTTAAAGTGGCAGAGAAACCCAGTTCTTTCTCACCCTTTCACGTTTGTGATTTATCTGATTATTTTTGAAAAGCCATCTTTGCTAATGGCCATCACCACTAGAGTTGGGCACAGACCCAAATTTTGGCCGGTTCGTGGTTTGTGAAGCAAAGATTGTAATCTGCTCTCTGCTGCTGGGGTTTGGGTGTAGGTAGACTCAGGGCTCTGCGCTACAGTCTCTCTGCTCCAGCCAAGCATAGAGGCTTAGCTGGTGGGTTCTTTGGATGAGGGCCCACCTACCAGGGCTTGGGTGTTGGGTGGTCTCAAGCCTCTGAGCTACCCACCCTTGCTGTTCCAGCCAAGCACAGGGGCTTAGCTGGTGGGTTCCTTGGATGAAGACTCATATTTATATCCCCTCCTTGGGCTTGGGTGTCAGGGGTGGTTTCAGGCCTCTGAGCCACACAGTCTCTCTGCCCCAGCTGAGCACAAGGGCTTATCTGGTGGGTTCCTCAGATGAGGGCCCACATTTATACCCACCCCTCCTGGTTGTGAAGACCATGAGAGTGAAAGTGGGTGGGAGAGGTGCTCATCATGGGAGGAAGAGGGCTTTCCCCCTGCTTACCAGAGCCCCTGTCCCTGGGCCCCTGTCCTTCCACTTTCTCCACTTATGGGGCCCTGCTTCCAGGCCACTATGTGGAAACACTTTCATACCCTCCCCAGTGACCCCTGTCTGTCAGAGTGTCAGGGTTGCCATGCCTGTGTCCAGAGGTGCACAAGCACCCCAAACTTGTCTTTCTCCATTCTCTGCATGGGTGTGTGTTTCAGCTGACCTCAAGGCTTTGAGCCACCATGTCTGCATTTGTCATTGCACACCTTGGGGTTTGGGTCTCAGCTGGTCTCAAAGCTCTGAACCACCATATCTACATATGTCATTGCACACTTTGGGGTGTGAATCTTAGTTGGTCTCAGGGCTTCAGGCCATCAAGTCTACATAACATTGTTGCACACTTTGGGGTTTGGGTCTCAGCTGGTCTCAGAGCTTCAAGCCACCACATCTACATACATCATTGCATGCTTTCAGGTTTGGGTCTCAGATGGACTTGGCTTCAAGTCACCACATCTACATATATCATTGCATGCTTTTGGGTTTGGGTCTTAGGTGATCTCAGGGCTTCAAGCCACCACATCTATATACACTGTTGCAGTCTTTCAGGTTTTGGGCTCAGGTGGGCTCAGGGCTTCGAGCCAACATATCTACATATGTCATTTCATGCTTTCAGGTTTGTGTCTAAGGTGGACTCAAGGCTGTGAAAGCAGTTGTGGCTCCCATCTGCTCCAAATGTGGGTCCCTATTTCCAAGCCACCATTTGGAAACATTTCCACACCCTTACTGTCTCTCCTTCAGAACCTGCCTTTGAAGATTTTTTTTGGGGGGGGGCTGCCAGCTCAACATGTGTGTCTCCATTCCATTGCAAAATAGGAGAATACACCCAGATTGATAATGTGGTGTGCTCGGGATGTGTGTTTCAGCCCTGGGGGACTGTGGGCATGCTACCCTTCCTTGTGGTGTCTGGCTGGAGTGTCTGCCAAGCTGCTGTGAAGTTATTTTGGGGAGCCCTTATCGAAAGTCTGGGGATGCCTGGTCTGTCTTTCTGTCCTTCAGAACCTGCCTTTGAAGACTTGCAGGGGATGTGAATGTAGGGGGGATGCTTGCCTTGCTTCCAGTGTCTGGCAGGGGGTGTCTGCCCAGATGAAGTTTCCCTGTGAGTTTGGTGTTACTGGCTTGTTTCGGAGCCATTCCATAAACTCCTGTAACTGCATCTGTCTTTTCCAGAAAGAGCACTTGGATGGGAGACCTTTTGGGGGGGTCCATAACCCCACAGAAATTTAACCCATCCCCAACTTGGAGAGATTGTAGAGGAGCGGCAGGATGTGTGCATAGCTTGCAGGGGATCCATTCTATAAACTTCTGAACCTGCACCTGACATTTCCCCCCAAAGTACTTTTCCTGGGGTCATCTTCTTTGGTGAGCCTAACTTGGACCCCCTAAATCCAATCTGCACATAAATTGGCGAACATGTAGAAGAGCATCAGGGGGAGGTCCTCAGTGAGTTTGATCTTTCTAGGTTGTACAGAGTATGTTACATACTACTGAACATGGGCCTGTCATTTCCCCATAAAAAAAACTTTCCTGGGGGCACCTTTTTGGGGGGAACTTGGACCCTCTAAGTCCAATCCTCTCCAATCCTGGATGGTAGGTAGAGGAGAGTCAGCGGGAGATGTGCTGTGAGTTTGGTGTCTCTAGCATGCCAAGGGGCTGTTCTATCACATCACAAACTGGTTCAGTTTGAATGAAGCCTTTTCCATTGGTGATCATGGTTCAGTTTGTGGATCCACTATGAACCATCACGAACCGCATTTGCCTGGTTCATGCCCATCCCTAATCATCACTTCTTACAGTGATGTATTATGTAAGGAAATGATGAAATGCATTTTCTTACAAGATATTTCCTTGTCCAGTTATATGAACCTCAATTTAATGAGAAAAGAACTAGTACTTAAAGAGAATTTATGCCTATTCATTCTTTCCACACACATTTAGTATATTATATGCTTCTACGATGACCCCTATCATCTGTGTTCTTTCTAACCCAAAAGGCCCAGACCTGTTTAGTCTATCAATGTGTAAAAAGAAAGTGGTTCTGGCTTTGGTCAAATAGGCCTTGTAGACTCTGCTTTCCCTTGAGGTCTGACTGTCCGTAAAAGAATTACAAAAACTCTCTTCTCATTGTGCCATGTGTCCAAAACTGACCCCTCACAGAGGTTCTCTGTGTAACTCCTCCCTCTCTATGTAGACAATTTTGGTAGCCTTCATTACCTCCATGCAGCTTCAGGCAAGGATCTTTTTTTCTTCTAATTCCACGAGCACAGAAATTAACATCACATTTGCAAATAAAAACTTTGACCATCAAGACAATTTTAGTTTAGCCTCTGAGCACCCTTAGAGTGCTTCACTTTATGATCAGTGCCTATGAGTGAAGTGGGCACTGGCATTTGCCCCCCCTCCTCAGGATGAAACCCAAGGGTGGGGTGAACTAATTAAGGCTCAATGTGGGAACACTGGCCAATGGGGAGGCTTCTTTCCAAAGATACCTGGGTCAAAGTGTCAGTTCACTAGAATGGTATTCCAAAGAAAGACAGAACGCACCCTTCCAATTTAGCATCTCTGGCTGGTTGCCTGAAAACAGTACTTACTATATAGGTGACTGTGGTTCACAAGGGTGTAACTGTTTAGGACTGCAATATAGGTGAGTAGCTAAGCCGATTTAGCACAAGGTTGCTAGTGCAGTACTGTAAAATGCACAGTTAAGAAGAGGCATCCATCTCCTAGCTTCTCATTGTTTGCTCAAGAAGCGTAATTTAAGCTGAACTGAAATTTATGGTTCATATTCTGACAGAAAGATTGCAGAAATGGAAAAGCCTATTTACAGGATTGGAAGAAATGTGAGGCAATACAAATAACAAGTGTTTCTGAAAGCAAGATGTGTTTAATAACTTTTATGTGTACTTAATTTCTTCTGAGCACCAAGCAATTGCAGTGTTCTTTCCTGGAAATCTGTAGTCTTGCTGTGATTTGATTTCCTTAATGTTGCTTGGAAAAAAGATCTTGCTTTACTTTGAAATGAAAATATAATGCAAAAGAAACCAAACAAACAACCCTCTACCATTGTCCATTAGCAGCTTGGTGCATTATGCTATACAGACATATTACAAGGGTGCCCAAGATGTGGCCCACAGGCGAAATGCAGCCCTCCTGATCCAATGGTGGACCCTACCCAATATTTTTAGAAAAAAATATTTTTGAGCTGTCCCACCTTAATTCCACTACAATTTAATTCCACTACAATTACACCATGACACTGGAGCATTTAAAGAATAACTGGCAAGCATCTGCCCTATCAATGTGCAGCTCAGTTTCAAGAGGACTGAAAGGGAACTATGCCCACCAAGAAAGCATAATATCCCTGGAATTTTCAAGATGAGTATATGAATCCTTGCGCCTTGGCATTTAGTCATGCTGGCCATATGACTCTGAAGAAGTCTTCGGCCAGTGCTGACTCTTCGACTTGGAAACAGAGATGAGCACCGCCCCTTAGAGTCGGATTCAACTAGTTTTCGAGCAAGGGAAACCTTTACCTTTTTATATGGTATATCCTAGAACTGTTCTGAAATTTCCGTCTGTATGCTCAAACTTTGGGCAATTTTTGGGTCCATTTGGGTCTGTGAAAGTACATTCTCTTTCATGAAACTCCTGAAACTGAAAGCCACTATCAATTATATAAACCTGGAGTCACAATTGAGATGTGCCCTGACTGAATATATCTCACAGTTCTTGAGGATAATTCATTCCGTTAAATACCAGTATTTCATTGGCTTGATCAATTAGCCACAAGGTATAGATAGGAACTCTCAGTCTGGGGCAAGTGATACTCTGTATTCTTGGTGCTTGAGGGGGCAGCAGTGGGAGGGCTTCTAGTGTCCTGGCCCCACTGCTGGACCTCCTGATGGCACCTGGTATTTTTGGCCACTGTGTGACAGAGTGTTGGACTGGATGGGCCATTGGCCTGATCCAACATTGGCTTCCCTTATGTTCTTATCTTCGTATGTAATAATTCTGCCAGTGATCTTTGCATTGTAGCATATCATGTTGCCCTATATACTTGAAGAAAAATCAGTAGTAAAAGCAGTCCATGCCTTATCTACTAGTTTAGATATCTGCAAGCTATCTTTCAACCTTCTATTCAATCATTCAATTTCTCCATTCACTCGTGGGTAATACACCGATGACCTCCAATGTGTAATATTTCATTCTTCATGAAAAGTTTGACAGCGATGTTTCTCCGGTTCATCAGAGACGTCAGCTTTCCATGAGTCCTCACTGGAAACCTCTGTGAAACATATTTCTCATAAAGCAACACAAATAGCCACTTCTTTCATCTCAGACAGGAGGAGACCACAGGGGCTGGTTGGGTATCACTTCTCCCCCTCTCCCATCTTCTTTCTCTGATGAGGAAGAAAACTGTGTGCACTTTTTGTCACACCACACATAAAAGTAAATGCCTAAACAAGGAGGTCCTACAATTTTCCTCTGACTACAGGATATCCTTTTACTCTGGATAATAAATGTACTCAGCTATGCTGCCTTGAATTCTGTGGGGGCAAAATTATGATTTATGAACAACTTAATGGTGAGATCAAGAACTGATATGGATCAAAAGATTGGCAGATACAGTTGCACAGTGCCATCCTAAGCAGAGTTACACCCTTCTAAGACTTCAAAGGATTTAGGAAGATGTAATTCTGCTTATGATTGGACTGTAGGCCACATAATGTTGGGCCATATAGCAGGAAATTAGAGAAAAGTAGACAAGAAATAAGGCCAGATTTGGGGTGGACCAACTACTGGAATATTTTGCCGCAAAAATCAAGATGATGTTCTGTTGAGAGAAACCTCATTGACCTTTCAGGTTAACTAAGTAGCAGTTCCAAATATGTCCTAATTGTGGGGTTTGAAAGTAAAGTATCAGCCTACACATAATGACTGAGAGCTGTTTTATTTTGTCTTTGTTTTTCTTATATTCTCTTCTCATAGGAGGAGAGCAAAACATGACTGATTCATACTGAGCTTTTAACGTAAGCAACATCTCATTTTGGGAACTTGATGACTACGTACTTGTTTCTATGAAGCGTTAGCGCATCATATTTGAAATCTAAACTGTTCTCTGTTTCAGGGTTGTTTTTGTTCCCCCTGATTTGTTCGCAGCTGGAGTCTCTGACTGATGCAGATGTCACAGTATCCATCCTGAGGGTCAGAACAAGCAATCGGCTGTTCATGCTAGAAGACCTCTTTCCTGTAGTTCCTAACAATAATATAGTGTACCTAAGGAGGGGGGGGGATTTTGCTGGATTTTTACAGGTTTAGGAATACCTTGTTTCCTCAGGGATCCATTTCTCCCAGCTGCTACCTACTTAAAAGAACACATTAGCAGAGTGATGCAGAGAACTCTGCCAGAGTGTTTGTTTTTCTGGCAGCGTTCCCATGCTAGGAATTGGAGAGAAGGCAAGAATTCAGCAGGTGAAGTTTTTCCTACCATATGAATCACAGTGATGGGGGAAAGAAGTTTGGTTGTAAAATACATGACAAAGGCTTAGTTATCTTATACCTGATTCAGTCCTTTTGCATTAAAATAGGTGGTGACTGGGCAACTTCAGGCTTTCCTGGCAGAGGCAAATTGTTTAGATCCTTTCCAGCTTGGGTTTAGGCCTTGTTATGGGAATGAATCAGCCTTGGTTGCCCTGGTAGATGATCTGCACGGGGAGATGTACAGAGGGAATGCAACTCTGTTGCTTTCAATACTGTCAGCCATAATTTTGTGGTAGGATTAGGAGGCACCATTTTGCAGTGGTTCTGATCCTACCTGGAGAATAGGTTTCAGGAGGTGGTGCTGGGGAACTGCTGCTCAGCTCCTTAGCCTTTGGCCTATGTGGTCCTGCAAAGTTACATCTTATCCCCTATGCGCTTTAACATTTACATGCAACTATGATGGACTGTCAAGGGTTAATGCCTAAGAGAGTCTAAGAACCTTTGATTGACAGGATGTTTGAATGGAATTCTGTTAAGAGGATCAGTTAAGGAATGACAGTTGAGAGCTGAGAGATGAAGAAGAGTCAGTTAAGCACTGACGGTGGACAGGGAAGGAGGTTAAGAGAGTGAGTGGATCAAGGAGGATCCTCATTCAAGCCAAAAAAGGGAAATAGCTTCTAGTAAAGAGGAGTGATTCCCTGTTTGTGTATAAAGAATGTTTTTGAGAACCTGGTTGTTTATTTCTGCTTTCTAAACTTTATGTGTCAGTGAAACTCAGAAATCTACACTTGAGTGTTTAAGCAGAAACTGAAAAGAATGCCTCTCTCTCCTCAAAGTTTTAAAGACTTTGTTGAACAGTAGAAACATTTACATGTTTGTGACAACTTATCTGTTGTTTGTGTGAATACAAAGTTACCTCCATTTTATTGTCCGTTCACCTCATACATCCTTCACCTGATTCTAAACCTGACCTTTTCTTCTCCAAGTTAAATAAAACATTTTATTTATTTTGAACTTCCAAAAGCCTCTTGTGTGCCATTTCAAAAGCAGAATATAAGAAGGTGATTTCTGTCTCTTCCCTCAGTTCCCTGGGCTGTCTGTCTGTCAATCTCTCTCTCTCTGTCTAGTGACTGGGTCGGACAGCCTTAGACAAACAAATAATAAGAAAATAGATAAATGGGCTACTCAGCAAAAAAGAAGACAGAGGGGGAAATCCTGCATGTGAGGGAGGGAAGAGGGCAAGATCATCATAGCAACTCTGGGTGAGTTCATCAGGAGATTTGAGCTGGGTTGTCACTACTATAGAGATGACACTCAGCTCTTTCTTGCTCTTCCAGCTGAGCCCAGGGAGGCTGAAGAAATCTTGAACAACTGCTTGGACGCTGTTCTGTTGTGGGTGAGGGCTAATAAACTGAAGCTTAATCCCTACAAGACAGAAGTGCTACTGGTGAGTGGGAGATCTGACCAAGGATCCTTGAAGGAACAGGTCTTTGCATTCCTTGAAGGAATAGGTCTGTAGCGATGTTCCCTCTAAGCTGTGTTTTGTGTGCAGAAATTCTGCTTTGTAAACTACTGGCATTAAAGTTGTGCATGAGCGATTTGGCTACTGCATAAATTAGTTCACTCTGGAGCCATCCTTCCTGAGCTGACAAAAAATCTGTGAGCCAGAGGCTAAAAACCTGTGAGCTAGCTCACACTAACTCAGCTTAGAGGGAACATTGTTGATGCTCTTAAACCCAGGCCTATTGCTAGACAAGCAGGTGGCAGTTGTGGCCAGAAGTGCCTTTTACTAGCTCTGACTGGTTAGCCAACTGCAGCCTTTCCTAGGCAGAAAAGATCTGACCACTGTGATGCATGCCCTGGTTACATCTAGGTTAGATTGCTGAAATGCATTCTACATAAGGCTGCCCTTGAGAAGTTTTTGAAAACTTCAATTGGTGCAGAATGCTGCTGCTAGGATATTGAATGGCATAGGTCATAAAGATCACATCACTTCAGTTTTGGTCCATCTTTGCTGACTCCCAATTTGTTTCTGGGCACAATTCAAGGTGCTGGTGTTGACCTTTAAAGCCCTAAATGGTCTGAGACCAGCATACCTTAAGGACTGCCTACTCCCTTATAAACTTCCCTGACCACCTTCGTCTTCTTTGGGTGCCCTGGGTAGCAACCCAGGAAAGGGTCTTCTCAGTTGTTATGTCCTGAGCTTGATGTAAATCCCATTGACAGGCTGGTGTCCAGAATGGCAATACCTGATTGGCTACTCTGCGTAGCAGGCCAATCAGGGTACAAGGATTGTGCTGGAGGGAAGCAAATTGTTTGGATTTTATCTCTGCAATGCTATTGGTTGATATCACGAATGTGGGTGTGGCTATGCTAGTGTCAGGTTTAAAATCAAGTAGATCCAGTCATTCTTGCACAAAGAAAGGTTTATTTGGATTATCTTGCTAAAACCCACAGTAGGAGGTCATTGTCAGAAATGGGGGCGAAGCAAAGCAAGCTAACTTATAGTGTGATGCAATGAAGCGCCTAGCAAATAAAATTTGAGCACTCGCGCGGGAACTCCCGGCGGGAGAAATACTTCATGAGCGGGAGACTACTCCACCCCTCCCCTTGCCTTCCCAGGACTGGAAAATTCTCAGCGAAACAAGAATAGTCCAAAGCCTACATTCAAGGCCACCGTGATAAGGAAAAGCGGCAGGGAAGAAGCTCCCACGTTTCTGCCTGCATAGCTACGCAAGCGCAAAGCAAAGCGGGGTAGGGAACATAAAACAATGGACTCAGTGAGAAACATCAAAGGCATCTTTTCTGACATTCTGCCCCTCCCAAAATACCACCCACCCACCACTCAGGAAGGAGAGAATGAGGGCCCCCCAGGTTTATTAGGGTATCGAGTGTGAAAGTCTTTCAGGTGATCAGGTGCATTGATATCAGATACTTTCACCCACTCCCTGTGTTGGGGCCCAAAGTGTACCCATTGAACAAGGTACAAGAGTTGTCCACGAAGAATCTTAGAGTCCAAAATATCAGCAATTTCATAGTGCTCCTCATCATCAACCATCAGAGGGGGGGGAGGTGCCGACGTCTCCGCTTGCCATTTAGTCGGAGGTAATGCAGGTTTGAGGAGGCTGTAATGGAAAATTGGATGTATTGCTTTAAGAGATTTAGGCAAATCTAGTTGTACAGTCACTTGATTTATACATCTCAACACTTTGAAAGGACCAATATATTTCCAAGCAAGTTTCCTGGACTGCTGCGCTAGCCTTAGGTTCTTGGTTGACAGATAGACAGAGTCTCCCGGTTGCAGTTTCCATCCACCTGCCCTTTTTTTGTCTGCCTGTTTTTTGTACTGTGCCTTGGCTTCATTTAAAGTTTCAACAATTAGGGGCCAAGAATCGCGGAACGTTTTACACCATGCTGAGGCTCTCCCACCATTCTCACCAGGTTTTAAGAAGGGGAGAGGGGGCTGTCATAGCCCATGGCAGCTTTGAAGGGTGACATTTTTGTTGAAGCGTGCCATGAGTTGTTGTACGCAAACTCCGCCAGTGGCAATAAATCTACCCAATTGTCTTGTTGATAGTTAGAAAAACATCTCAGGTATTGTTCTAGCGTCTGGTTTACTCTCTCCGTTTGCCCATCGGTTTCAGGGTGATAAGCAGTACTGAGAGCACGTTCAATACCCATTAGAGTCATTAGCTCTGACCATAACTTGGAAACAAATTGAACCCCCCTGTCGGAGATTATCTTGAGTGGCAATGTATGTAGCCTGGCAATGTGTTGAAGGAATGCTTTGGCCAAGACTTTGGCTGTTGGCAAACTGGGGAATGGTATAAAGTGAGCCTGCTTAGAGAACAAATCCACTACTACCCAAATGACCGTCATATGTCTAGAAGGGGGAAGATCAGTGATAAAGTCCATAGAGATTACTTCCCAGGGTCTGCTCGGGGTGGGTAGAGGCTGTAAGAGACCTGGAGGTTTTCCCGGTCTGGCTTTGCAACGATTGCACGTTGGACAGGACTGTATATAGAGAGATAAATCCTGCTTCATTCGGGGCCACCAGAAGCCACGTTGCAGGAGTCGTAAGGATTTTACATATCCAAAGTGCCCCGCAGATTTTGAGTCATGAACTGTCTGTAACATTTGGGACCTGGTAGCTTCTGGGACAAACATCTTATTTCCCCTGTACCAGCAGCCGTTCGGACCACATTTCACATCGTCCCTGGTTTGTAAATCATTCTTTTCCTGTGGGGTGATGTCAGTTAGAAATTGTTTTTCCCAGGTTAATGTCTGGATGGGATTCATTGGTGTTTGTTTGCCTTTACGGGTCACAACTGCACCAACTAACTGTTCCGGGGTGAACATAGACTCCCGTACTTCGGCCCTCTTACAAAAATGTTGGGGAAGGCGGGAGAGAGCGTCAGCCAGATGATTGGTTTTCCCTGGGAAATGGTGAAGGGTGAATTGAAATTTGGAGAAAAACTCAGCCCACCGGAATTGTTTAGCATTCAGATTCCGGGGTTTTCGCAGTACCTCAAGATTTTTGTGATCAGTCCAGATTTCAAAAGGTACTTGGGACCCCTCTAACCAGTGTCTCCATGTGATCAATGCTAAACGTATAGACGCAGCTTCTTTATCCCAAATGGGCCAAAACCTCTCTGTGTCATTGAATTTTCTTGATACATAAGCAAGGGGTTGTAGCTGTCTCTGAGCATTCTCTTGCAAAATCACCCCACCCATAGCAGTGTCCGAAGCATCTACTTGGACCACAAACTTTTTTGTCTCATCAGGGTGTGCTAGTATGGGCTCAGACGTGAACAACCGTTTTAGTTGTTCAAACGCTTGCTGACACTGCGGGGTCCAGTTCAAAGGGGCCCCTGGCACCGAAGCCTTAGATCCCTTCCCCTTAGTCTTTAGCAGTTCCGTGAGGGGAAGGGCTACTTGGGCAAAGTGTGGCAGGAATTGACGGTAAAAGTTGGCGAAGCCGAGAAAACTTTGGAGCTGTCGCCTGGTCTTGGGGGGCTCCCACATTAAAACATCCTGGACCTTTTTTGGGTCCATCTCCAACCCCGCGGAGGATATGCGGTATCCCAAAAAGTCAATGCACTCCTGGTGAAATTCACATTTCGACAGCTTGACAAACAGTTTGTGTTTTAATAGCCTTTCCAATACTTCTCGCATAAGGTTAGTGTGGGATTCCTGATCCGGGGTATAGACCAAGATATCATCTAAATAAACAACCACCCCCTTGAATAAATAGGGGTGTAACACTTCATTGATTAAGTTCATGAAGACCCCTGGTGCCCCCTGCAAACCGAAGGGCATAACCCGATATTCAAATTGCCCCAGCGGGGTGTTAAATGCAGTCTTGTATTCATCCCCCTCTCTGATACGCACCCGAAAGTAGGCATCTCTTAAATCCAGTTTAGAAAACACTTTCCCTTTAGCCACCTCCGCCAGTAAGTCTTTGATGAGAGGCATTGGGTAGGCATTAGTTGCAGACACTGCATTAAGTCCCCGGTAATCCGTGCAGAGTCTGAGCCCCCCATCTTTCTTTTTACAAAACAAAACAGGTGCTGCAAAAGGGGATGATGCTGGTCTAATAAATCCACGAGCCAGATTTTTATCAATAAAACGGCGCAGTTCTTCCTTTTCACTTGGACTCATGGCATAAATTTTCCCTTTTGGTAATTTCTGGCCCGGAAGAATTTCAATTGCACAGTCGGAGTTACGGTGGGGGGTAGTTCATCAGCTTCCTCCTCCTCAAAAACCCTGGAAATATACTGGTAATCCTCAGGGATGCGGTTAAGGTCCTCCGTGGCTAAACAAGCTCGTGGAGGTTCATTGCATGGGGGATTTCCCCACCCTGGGTCCCATTTGTGTTCTGTACATTTCGGGGAGATAAATTGTACATTCCCTTCTTCCCATAGAATGTAAGGGTTATGTCCATGTAACCAAGGGCTACCCAACACTAAAGGAAACTGGGCTTGCGGAGCTATCACGAACGAGCGTAGCTCCCAGTGGTCACCAATGCCTATTCTTAAAGGAACAGTCTCAAATCGGCATGGTTCCTTCATTGGAGACCCATCCATTTGCGTGAAAGTTATGGGGTCTTTCAAGTGGACCACGGCTGCCTCCAACCCCATAACCATAGACGGGTTTATGAGATCCCTCCCGCACCCTGAGTCAATAAGAGCTCGAACCCGAATGTGGGTCATCATTGCTGGATTCATCACCAGAACAGTCACAAAGAAGAGAGAGGGGTAATTGCTCACCAGTTTAGGCGCCTCAGGTGCTGGGTCCTGCTGGGTAGCGCCATTCACAAACAGGACCATATCATTTCCCTGCATCTCACTCTCCTCCTCCAGCATCATGGCATCTGCTTGGTCGGGGCTAGCAAACAGAGCCCGCGTATTGCGTGGTTTTGCTGTACCTTTCCTCGGAGTAGGGGTTGTCCACCTTCTGGGCTCTTCTTGTGGTAGAGCTCTATTGGGATCCCCTTTCGGGCAGACTGCGGCGAAATGCCCTTTCTCCCCACACCGCAGGCAAAGGCCCTGTCGCAAACGCTGATCCCTCGTTCCACTTGGGGTGGACGGTGGTTTGGGTCTGGCTTGGCCTGCCACAAGGCTCGGACGGTTGTTACCCAAAGATAGATCCAGTTTCATCATACGTAAGCGACTTTCGGCCTTCTCGGCTTCCTCCATCCAACCCTGGAGGGTGCGGGGTTGCTGAGAGCTGAGGACATTATTGTGGATGTCCACGGCTAGTCCCATTCGATATTGTTGGGCCAAGACCGCATCGGTCCAGTCCCGAATTTTCACGGCATGCCTTTGAAACTCCCTTGAGTACTCCCGCACTGAGAGTTTGCCTTGCCTGAACGTGCGAAGGAAGGCTTCAGCTTTTTGGGCCGCCCCCGGATCTTCGAAACGGTTTCTCAAAGCCCACATGAAGTCATCTACATTCCCCAGCTCTGCTGCCTCCAGATCATGAAGGGCTACATACCAGCTAGTAGCACTCCCCCGGAACCTGGATGCGATAAACTCCACCTGTTGTTCTTCGTCTGGGAACACATAGCCCCATCTTTGCACAAATTTTCCGACTTGTAATATGAAAAAGGACACAGTCTCTGGATCTCCATCAAATGTGATATCAAGCATGTCCTTGGGGCGGATTACCGGGGGGCCGGCTGCATGATCGGTACCGGAACCGGCTGCATAAGGGGTGCTGGAGCAGGGGGTTGAGGCGGAGGTAGAACTGGCAGCTGGATAGGTCCTGGTTGCCCTGGGCCAGGTCCTGGCACTGGGACGACCAGTGGAGGTGGGGCTGGTGCTGGCTGGCCCGGCCCTAGCCCTGGGGGAACTGGTTGGCCCGGCCCTGGACCCGGTGGTACTGGTTGGCCCGGCCCCGGAACCGGAGGAGCAGGAGGTGGCCGTCCCGGTATCAATGGTGGCGCCGGGGCTGGTACCGGTCTAGGTTGCGTCAGCGGATGCGCTCGAATTGCTTGGTCCATCATCTGGGGTAGGGACTGCATTAGTTTGCTCATGTCCCTTACCAGCCGTCGGGTATCCTCTTGAATAGAATCCATGCGGGCATCAGTATCCTGGCTGGACCCCGTTCTGGGAGATCCCCGAGACACCCTCCCTTGGGGAAGTCCAAAACTACCTCTGGGATCCAAAAGGCTGTCCCGACTCTGGCTTCCCGGCATAGTCCAGGTTGTCTGGGTAGTGTCCAACAAGTTTTTAGTCCAATCGCGTGATCTGCGATAAGTCACCCCCTTATCCCAAGGTGTTGGGACTCCTGGCACATAGGTTCGTGGAACCGCACCTCCCTGGCTTTGTATAGGCCCGGCCGGGCTGTAGATCGGGAGTGTGTACGGAGCACCCATTGTGCCAATCGATGGCGGGGTAGCCAACCCGGCTGCCAAGTGGGGTGTCGGTGCTGCCAAAACTGTAGTTGTAGTCACCGGAGCAACGGTGGTGATCGGGACAGTGACCACTGGAGCTGCCACCGTAGTAACTGGAACCGTGGCTCCTGAAGTAGTAGTCACTGGAACGGCGCCCGTGGCTCCCGCCGTAGTGGTCGCTGGAACTGCGCCGGAGGCTCCCGCAGTAGTAGTCACCGGGACTATGCCCGTGGCTCCCTTCCCCGCTCCGCTCATTGTGGTAGACGGCGGAAACTGACGGTGAGGGAATAATGGGTGATTCCTGACAATTTCTGTCAGGTTTAAAATCAAGTAGATCCAGTCATTCTTGCACAAAGAAAGGTTTATTTGGATTATCTTGCTAAAACCCACAGTAGGAGGTCATTGTCAGGAATGGGGGGCGAAGCAAAGCAAGCTAACTTATAGTGTGATGCAATGAAGCGCCTAGCAAATAAAATTTGAGCACTCGCGCGGGAACTCCCGGCGGGAGAAATACTTCATGAGCGGGAGACTACTCCACCCCTCCCCTTGCCTTCCCAGGACTGGAAAATTCTCAGCGAAACAAGAATAGTCCAAAGCCTACATTCAAGGCCACCGTGATAAGGAAAAGCGGCAGGGAAGAAGCTCCCACGTTTCTGCCTGCATAGCTACGCAAGCGCAAAGCAAAGCGGGGTAGGGAACATAAAACAATGGACTCAGTGAGAAACATCAAAGGCATCTTTTCTGACAGCTAGCCCCCAATGTTTAAATAAGAGCCTGTTGCTCTATGTTCTGTTGTCTGTTCTGAGCTGTTGAATCTCTTATTAAAGCTAAATCACTTTTGTTGAGAGCTGCCTTTAATCATACTTATCATCAGTCATGGCTCCAAAACTATGGAACTCTTTTCCCTTCTGTTGCCATCTTCTGGCAGTGGGTGAAGACTTTTTTTGTTTCATTTGTTGTTTCCTACATGATCCCTCCTTCCTGCCCAATGTTTTAGCTATTGTTTTTATGTTTTAGCTGTTTTTTATTGTTGCAATGATGTGTGTATGTTTTGTTTTAAAGTGTGGTTTTAGTGACCCTTGCAAGGGCAGAAAGGCAGAAGATAAATGATCTGATTTAGGAATGCTAATTAGACAGGATTTCTTTTCTGCAGGAGTGTGGTCAATCTTTTCGAACACATTAGTCAAGCACTCAGCTTGGAATGGAGTCACGAGACTTCCAATGGACATAAATACACAAGCAGATTTTCAGTTTATGGGTAATTTATGTGGACAGAAAGCCACATATGCAAATAGATGCTATACACAGTCCCTGAGTGTGAACACAAGACAGTTGTTCAGATGATAGTTAATGTGCCATGCCACACATATTAAAAGTCAGGAAACTGGGGCAGCACTTACTAGTGTTGCCACCTGTCCTGGACAAAAATGTCCTCTCCTTTTCAATGAGGTTTAATGAGATGTGATATTATTTACCACCATGCCATGGAAAGCTTCACCTGCCCCTTTCCACACAATAAACATTTATGAAAGGAACATAGCATTTTTCTCCAAGATCAGCAGGATTCAGGTCCTCTTTCCCAAAAGGTGATAGTTGTCAAATACATCTGCATCAGTAATGTGGAGATGAAGAAAAAGACATACCGCAAACTGTGGCTTCTGTTTATATTCAGCCAGGGCAAGTCATTCTGTGCAATCCTTGACAGAGTTACGCCCTTCTAAGTACGTTGACTTCGGAGGACTTAGAAGGGTGTAACTCTGTTTAGGATTGTACTTTATTTCTCAGTTTCACAGAGTGATTGTCAGAAAGAGGGAGGCATTTGTTTCTCTTATTTTCTCCTACCCTGAGTTGCACTGCAGCAGAAGACAGCAGTGGTTATAGAACCAACTTTTTTTTTTGCTGCATTTCTGCATTGCCTAGTAGTAAATAATTCCCCCCCTTTAATTTTACATCTTTTTTTCTTATTAACATTTTCACTGAATTTTAATCTAAATAGAGTAGCAACATAAAGTTTCCAGACTAATGCATTCCCCATTGACTCAACTATCCTTCCCTTGCTTCCATGAACACTGATGACAGAAGAGTTCATCTGCTGTATTATTCTAATCATACATCCTATATGATAGGCAGCTTTATAGTATACATATGGAGTAGGTAATAACAAAGAGAGACAAAGGGGTTGGGAAAGGGAAAACAGGATCAGAAATAAGGATGGAAGCTGACAGCATGAAGTCACAGCACTCTCTAAAGCTTTGTAGAAATGGATTCCAGATGGCATCACACATTTCTTCTTTTTTCTTTTCCTAAACACAATTCTCTTTTTCTGCTTAAAAATAAATTATCCAAGATTGTACAGTACAAGAGGTTTTGTCTGTTCATGCTTTTATTATTTTGTTTTACATTTTTAACAAATCACTCACATTTTATGACATGTTTGCTGTTGTTCCCATTGATTTCAGTGGGGAGCATTTCAAGCTTGCCTTTATGTAACGAGGTAACCTAGCCAATACACCAGTGCTGAGAGTCTTGGAGGCATCTGAACGCCAGTCTCACCTGGCCACATCATCTTGTGAAAAGGCTCTGTGCTGCTCTACTAGTCTGTGAAAAATGAGGTAAGTGGAGCTCTATCTAGGGTTGCCAACCTCCAGGTGAGGCCTGAAGATCCCCCTCCCATATGACAGAGACCAGTTCCCCTGAGAGAAGTGGCTGCTTTGGAGGGAGAGTTAGGGAATTCTTCCTCTCTGAAGTCCATTTATTTATTTATTTATTTATTTTTGAAATTTTTATTCCATCCTCTCTAATGCGGGCTCAGGGTGGATCACAAGAAACCAAGTCCAAGACTTGTTACAATAAAATCATATTAAAATCGTTAAGACAATAAACAATAAAATTCACACAGGTAGTGACAGTCCCATATAAATCTGTTAGGACCACAAGGTGGAATCAAATGGGTCATTTCAACAAATTGGGAATTAGAGCAGGGAAAACCACTAAGATAGACACCTGCCACCTCACCCAAAGGCCTGGTGGAACAGCTCCATTTTGCAGGGCAGAAAAAGCCCTGGCCAAGGCTAAGTGGGCCGAGGGTAACCAGTAAATGTTGATCCTTGTGAGCGCAAGGCTGTTTGGGGCGTATATGGGAAGAGGCATTCCCTCCCCAAACCTTGCCCTCCCCAAGCTCCACTCCCAGATCTCCAGGAATGCCCCAAACTAGAGTTGGCAACCCTAGACCTCACACTCATATCCCGTAACAGGCAAAATTATGGAATACCCAAATGTGCCTTCTTCTCCTGCAGCAGTAGGCTGTCCTTCACAGTTTGGTCTTGGCACGCATGATCACCCTGCCTGTCTCAATCAGATTACAAAGGGCATTAGAACCCTTTCCCTCAGGTCTAGGTCACCACCATGTATGCCATGGAATGTGTGAATAGTGGAGCAGATGTCCACACTCTTCTTCTCCATTGCTAATGCTGCTCGTTACTGCTTGGTGACATCCATGTCTGAGTTATTTTATCCTATTTGTTATTGTAATATGTTAGTACAGCACTTTTAGTTATTTTGTAGGAATTTCTATCTGTGGGATATTTGCACATCTGATTGTTGAATCAAATGTTCTGCTTTTAGTGGTTGTATAAGGGTAACTTGCATGGGCAGAGTAACTTTAATTCAGTTTTGCTATATAACTGTTCTTTTCTATTTCCTATACTGTCCAGTGACTCCATTGGGGCAGACGTGTAATGCATGGAGACAACAGCTTAAACCTCTTCTGAAGAGCCACCTACCAGATGGCAGTTTACCTTCCCCTTACTGTTCTCTAATAGAGGAAGAAGTTATTTTAGCTAGTGGAAGTAGAATTGCAAAATCAGTACTGAACAGAGCAACGATGAACAGCAGGCAGTAAGTATACAGAACATTTGATATCAGTGCCAGTAGAAAGAAAGACTAGGCTGTAGGAAGTGCCAGTCAAAAACCACCTAATGCTCACACTTTGCTTGCATTCTTGTCTGTTTTACCCTCAGTGAAGTTTCCTATAAAATGTTACTGGCATTTAAAAGCTGTCCAAGAACTGCAGTTCTTCTATCAAAGCGAAATACTTAGTCATACAGCTCAGGTCTTTTGCAAACTAATTAAAACTTTGTAAAGCAATTCGTTAATTATCTGTCAAAGGACCTTGGTTATGCTGCAAAGCATTTTTCAAAGCACTTTGTTCATACAAGCTTGTCTTTTGGACTTTGCTCTGAGCCACAAAAACAAATCAGAACTCTTTACAAGATCTACCTGCCTTACTAAGTATTTATCTAGTACATTTGTATTCTGCTGTTCGTCCAAGGAGTTCCTTAAGACGTCAGCTTCTGTGAAATGTCATTTTAACTTGAAATTTAATTATGCTACCTTTGGGCTTCTAACAGTGCAATCCTATTGATGGGTTTATACTGGAGTAATTTTTATAGCACTATTAATGTCTCAGATACTGGCAGACCCTGTACAAGAAGCCTATTTCAGAATTTGCAGACAGAGAAAAATATATATCCAGTGTTCACATTTGGAACATGGCATTCTAGGACTATTGCTTTGGGTACATGAAGGACTGTGATCAGCATGAATGCAAACACACACACACACACACATTGTACAATGAGAAAGACAGGACTGAGAATTTCAAGATCAGGCACTGAACCTAAATCTTTTAGATTTCCAGGAGGTTGTTGTAGTGAGTGGAAGGGAGGGGAAGGGTTTCTGAAGCATGAATTGCTTTCATCTTGCAAACCCCAGAGTGCCCCTTAGGGGGTTTTTTGCTAGTAGTCCATTTGCTAGAAATAATAAAATAATGAATAGAGGCTTAAAAGAAAGATTGTGACCATGAACAAAACACATAATTGTCCCATTTACTTCACCTGGATTTACTTCCATGTTATGTGCTTAAGGTCTAAAGTATTACTCCACCATGTTTCTCTACTTATACCTTTATACTTTTACACTGATAATCGTTCCATAACCATTCACTGAGTACTCATTAATAAATATTACCATAGTAATGAAAATGTAATAATGTGTAATGATACTGTGAACACAAAAACAGCATTTACCAGATATTC
Organism: Gekko gecko; assembly: GCA_029375565.1. NCBI lineage: Eukaryota > Metazoa > Chordata > Lepidosauria > Squamata > Gekkonidae > Gekko > Gekko gecko. Next base: position 41,521,876 of record JAPDNY010000009.1, read on the forward strand.
CAAGAAAAATTTGGAAGGAACTCCCTCAAAAAATCCTAAAATTCCTGTAAACAGTGTATGTTTACAGTACAAATGTGTGGGAAGGGTGTTAATGTGTGGGAAAGTGGGAGGGAAAACCGAGTGGGGGGGGCTCCCTCTAATCTGGTGTTAATGGCAGTTCAAGGAAGATGTTTCAATCAAGGAAAACTGTATGGGCGAAACAGTTAATGCCTCCCTGGTCCCACAGCCCTAATATCCCCTTTAAATTAGGGTTGCCAGCTCTGGGTTGGGAAATTCCTGGAAATTATGGTATAGAGGGAAAGTTCTTAAAAATGCTTTCCTGGATCAGTGTTTTCTTGGGGGGGGGGCAGAAACCTTGTAGGCTATTATTGTACCCCAATATGTTTATGGACTGTGATAACAAAACATGCCAATGACAAAAGGCAGTGCTTTGTACCCTGGGTTCTTGTTTGTGTATAGATGGAAAACTGTAAGCGGTCAAATGGCTGGACTTCGGGAGTCACTTGTTACTGATTTGCACATACCCATAACCTAAGAGGAAAAAGTTCTAAAGGCACTTTTGTATGCATTCTGTCAAAAAAAAGTGCAATTAGAGTTGAAATTCATCCCCCAATAACACTAAAAGGAGTTAATAGTGGTTGTTCAGGGCAAGATAAAGCACAGGCTTGATTCTGCAGGGCTCTTCTTATATTCATTTTTGATGCAGCCCAGTACTACCCATATGCATTCAGAAATGTCTTTCACTATCTTTTTACAATATGGCAGAACAGATGATGAAGCCTACCAGGGCCATTCACCCAGCCTTGTATCTCTCTGTCTACCTCTCTTTTTAAGCCAAGATACCCACCCAGTGGCAGCTATAAAGCACTTGTTGTGCATTGGTTCTTTCAAAAGAAGGATGCGCACTAGCATAAGCATTGCTTTTCACCAGAGGATTATATTCTGACTTTCATAGCATATCCTTATTCTAATTCCAGACTTTTTTTTTTCTGTGCGGATACCTATTCCCTCCAACAGGGGCCTCACTCTCCCCCAACAGCTTTTCCTACATAGTCAGTAGACTTCCTGGGTTTGTAGAAAAATCCAAACAGTGAGGAAATCCCTTCAGGGACAGTTGAATTCCCCCCCAAAAGCCTTTTGAAATGGCCTCTGCAGGGACCTGACTCCAGGCAGCAACGGTGAGAGATTAGAACGTTGGGGGGAGGGGGAGAGGCTTCTGACTGGCTCTGTCAGTCAAGGGTGGGGGGAAGGGCCCTTTCTTTCCAGGCCTCTTTCGGCCTTGGAGGGAGGGAGGGGGGAGGGAGGGAGGGAGCCTTGGGGCCAGGCTGGGGGATTCCTAGAGGTTTTGGGGTGGAGTGCAAGGAGGGCAGGATTTGGGGAAGGGAGAGGCCTCAGCTGGGCATCATGCCACAGAATCCACCCTCCAAAGCAGCCATTTTCTCCAGGGAGACAGATCTCTGTTGTTCACAGATCTCTGGAGTTCACCCTCCAGCAGGCCCCACTTGGAGGTTGCCAACCCTAGGCCTGGCAGCAGTATAGGGTTGCCAGGTCCCCCCACGGGCACTGGCAGGGGATGGGGGTAGTGGGGTTGCCAGCTCCAGGTCTGGAAACTCCTGGAGATTTGGGGATGGAGCCTGGGGAGGACAGGGACCTCAGTGGGGTACAATGCCCTAGAGTCCACCCTCCAAAGCATCAATTTTCTCCAGGGGAAGTTATCTCAGTAGTCTGGAGCTGAGCAGTAATTCCAGGGGATCCCCAGATCCCACCTGGAGGCTGGCATCCCTAGGCAGCACCCTCTGGGTGACTTGATACCACCTAATTTGCATGACTCAACTTGGCCTGGCTGCTTGCTGCTGTTCAGCAGCCACCAGATGAAAGCCAGCAGTGGTGCAGCAGTTAGAGCCTCAGAGTAGGGTCTGCAAGACCCAGGTTCAGATCCCCATATTGCGGTGGAAGCTGACTGGGTGATTTTGGACCAGTCACATACTTTCAGCCTAACCAACCTCACAGGGTTGTTGTGCAGATAAAAAGGAGGTGAGAATAATGTAAGCTGCTTTGGTCCCCACTGTGGAAAAAGACTATAATTTTCCTTGGTAGAAGCTGTGGGGGAGGGGGGTGGAGACAAAAAGCTGAAGACAGATAAAGGCAGATAAAGGTTAAGTTGGCTGTTGGGTGGGAAGGAAATAGGGTTGCCAACTCTGGATTGGGAAACTGCTGGACATTTAAGGGGTGGATCCTGGGGATGGTGGGGTTTGAGGAGGGGAGGAACTTCAGAGCAGTATAATGCCATAGACTCCACCCTCCAAACCAGCCATTTCCTCCATGAGAACTACCATTGCCAGCCTCTGGGTGAGGGCTGGAGATCACCCAGAATTACAACTGTTGTCCAGGTGACAGAGATCAGTTCCCCTGGATAAAATGGCTGCTTTGGAGGGTTGAGTCTATGGCTCCACCCCCAGAAGGGAGAAAGAGTGTGAGATAGGTAAGGGTAGAGGGGAGGAAGCAAAGGTGTGAGGAATGGGATGACCATCCCGCAAGTTTCTTGCGGGTCTCCACTTGTGCTTCCCTAAAACCCAACATTTTCCCCTGTAGGGCCTGTCTGTACAAAGCCTAAGCAAAATAGACATGTTTCCAACAAGTTCCAGGTATGTAAGGAATAACTAGGTATGACTTGCGGCAGCAGGGTATTTTTAGGCTTTGGTTCTTGTTGACTATCACATTTTGTATTTGGAATTGGAAGGAATTTTCTGCCAGGCCAGACTAGCTCAAGACCATGGCAGTAATCCACCACAGTTAAATTCACAGAAACTCATGGATTTCAATGGGTTCAAGAATAAGCATACAAAGATATATTTGATATCTTTCATGCATACTATTTCTGGCCTGCATTGGCACTAAGAAGGCTGCCAGCTGACTTCCCAGTAGTTGAGGGAGGGGCTGTGGCTCAGTGGTAGAGCATCTGCTTGGCATGCAGAAGGTCCCATGTTCAATCCCCATCTCCAGGTGAAAGCACCAGGTAGTAGGTGATGTGAAAGACCTCTGCTTGAGACCCTGGAGAGCTGCTGGCAGTCTGAGTAGACAATACTGACTCTGATGGATGGATGGTCTGATTCAGTATACAGCAGCTTCATGTGTTCCAGCCCTCTGATTTCATTCTGTGTGAACTGGGAATAATCTGTTCACAAATTTTTGTACAAAGCACATGGCTGCTGCACCTGTCTCCATTGTTGTTATTTCCAGCAGACGTTGTGAGATAAAATCTTCTGAGCACGACTCTTATTTAAGAGTATTCAATTCCCCAGATAAGCACTATTCAGTCCCTGGCGATTTATGTCTGTCACTTTTTCTTAATAAGTCTACTATGACATTTTTGAAACAGGAAAACTGGTAAGAAATAATTCTTTGAAAGTTTTCAATCCTTTGGTTCAAGACATTTTCTGTGAGCCACCAAAAGGGATACAGATGGGATTTTCAAGTTGCTAAAATAGTATCACGTAGTTTTACATGGAACAGGAAGGATGGGGACAAGGAAATGGCTTTTGTATGCCAGACACTATGCAGAAATAGCTGCTGAGCAAGACAGTCTTCTTATAGGCAAAGATCTATGAAGAATTATCAGCAGCAATACTTTACACATTACAAGATGCTGAACTTTAGTGAAAAGTACTGAGACTTACTAGTGATTTCAGCTCTCACATACTTTATTAGATGAAGAACAAGACAACTGAGCCGGCTCGCAGGCCAGCTTTTATTCCCAAGTGACCCACACCCCCAAACACACACACACCCGGTGATTCGCTATTTACATTGATTGGATTAACTCCTGCTCCTCCATTGGAGGGGAGTCAGGATCCACTAGTCCATTGTCCTTCGGGGCGAAGCTCAGGCCCTTCGCCTGGCCACATGGTGGACCGGTTAGAACCAGTCTAAGCACATGGCTGTCCAGAGCCCATGTTCTCCAGTGGATACATTACACCCCTCCCCCTTGGTCCGATAAACACCCGCACACATAGTCTTTCAAATAGCTGGGGGCCGCCGCTCTCGCGTGGAGCGACGGGGCTCTGGCATGGGGGAACTGACAGCCTCCCGGGCGGCTGTGGGGACTGGTGGCCGCTCTGGTGTTGGCGGGGCTGGGCTCACCATCTCGGCCGGTGTGTCATTTGCGGTGGCTGTCAGTCCGGAGTTGAAGTCCCCCAGGATTTCTTCTGGTGCGTCCGCCCCCGCGTCTGGTTGAGCTGGCTCGTCCCACTCCTCCCCCTCATCTGGCTCCAGGGGTAGCACCCGGCGACGTAGCTGATCGATGTGGCGATGCAGGATCTGGCCGTCTTCCACCGAGACTTCGTAGGACCGGGGGCCACGGACCCGGACTACTCGGGCGGGAATCCACGGGGGCCCTCTCGCGTAGTTCCGTGCGTACACCGGGTCCTCTGGGAAGAACCCTCGCGCCGCCGCTGGCGTTTCCGTGCAGGGCTCCCGCTCGGGCGCTCGATCGGGATGTAACCGGTCCAGCCTGGTGGTGAGGCGTCGGCCCATCAATAGTTCCGCCGGGCTCCGGCCGGTTGTCGCATGGGGCGTCGTTCTCTGGCCGAACAGGACGTGCGCCAGCCTGAAGTCCCAGTCCGTTCCTTCGGTCCGACGGAGCGCCTCTTTGGCCGTCCGCACCATGCGTTCGGCTTGGCCATTGGTGGCGGGGTGGAACGGGGCCGACCTGATGTGGCGAATCCCGTGCTGGCGGGTGAACTCCTGGAACTCCCCAGACGTGAAGGCCGTCCCGTTGTCGGTGACCAGGGTGTCGGGGAGTCCGTGCGAGCTGAAAATCCGCCACATCGCTCGGATGGCCGCCCGGGAGGAGGTGGATGGCACCGGCTCTACTTCTAGCCACTTACTGTAGGCGTCTACAAGTATAAAAAACAGCTGCCCCTGGAACGGGCCCGCAAAGTCGAGGTGCAGGCGCGACCAGGGGCGGTGAGAGGATTCCCAGGCCCTGTCTGGGGCCGTCGGGGGTGCGGGTCGGGAGGCCTGGCAGGGTTGACACCTTTTACAATGTCCTCAATACCCCGGTCGAACCCTGGCCACCAGACATACCCCCGCGCCAGAGCCTTCATCCTGACTACCCCAGGGTGGTGCTCATGAAGGTCCCTCAGTACCCGTTCCTGTAGTGGTTTCGGAATGACCACCCTGCCTCCCCACATTAGGCACCCCTTATAGGTCGACAGCTCATCGCGCCTTGTGACAAAAGGCGCAAACTCCGAGTCTTGTCTAGCTGTCGGCCATCCCATCCCCACCCAGTTCAAAACCCGGCAGAGAATCCTGTCGCGGCCCGTGAGGCGGGCCACCTCCTTGACATGTACTGGGCGATCGGGCAGCGATTCTAGGAGTGCGATGACGGGGGGGGGGGCCGGGTCTGGGTCCGTTGCGGGCAGTGGGAGGTGGCTGAGCGCGTCCGCGTGACCCATGGCCTTTCCCGGGCGGTGGGTGAGGGTGTAAGAGTACCCCGCCAGGAATATGGACCAGCGGAGAACCCTGGGCGAGACCATCTGCGGCGTCTGTCGATCGGGCGCAAGGAGTCCCAGGAGAGGCTTGTGGTCTGTAAGGATCTCGAACGGGCGGCCATAGAGATAATGGTGGAATTTTTTAACCCCCGCCACTATCGCTAGTGCCTCCTTGTCTATCTGCGCGTAATTACGCTCCGCAGAAGACAGGGTCCGAGAATAGTAGGCGACCGGAACCTCCCGGCCATCCGGCAACCGATGTCCCAACACCGCCCCCACCCCGTAGGGCGACGCATCACACGCCAGAACCACAGGTAAAGCCTCGCAGAAGTGGTGCAGCACCCCGTTGGAGACCAACAAGTCTTTTACTGCCTGGAAAGCTGCCGCATGCTCCGGCTTCCAGGCCCACGGCGCCTCCTTGTCCAGCAGCCGGTGGAGGGGTTCAGCCACCGTTGCCTTTTGGGGCAGAAACGCGTGGTAAAAATTCAAGAGGCCTAGGAAGGCCTGGAGTTCCGGCTTGGATGTGGGGACCGGGGCTTGTGTGATCGCTCTAATTTTCTCGTCTGTGGGGTGGATGCCTTGTGCATCGACTGCGAACCCCAGGAATTCGATGCAGGGCACACCCAGGAGGCATTTCTCCTTCTTCACCTTGAGGCCCGCCTCGTTGAACCTCTGCAGGACCTGACGCAGCCGTTCGGTGAAGGCGGTGGAGTCCGGTGCCGCGATGATGACATCATCTAAAAAGGGCTGGACCCCTGGAATTCCTTTCAGGAGTGAATCCATGAAAGATTGAAAAATCCCTGGCGCCACTGAAACCCCAAACTGCAGTCTATTGACCCGGAAAGCCCCCTTGTGGGTGGTGATGGTTTGCGCTTCCGCAGCGGCCGTGTCCACTGGCAGCTGCTGGTAAGCCTGCGCCAGGTCCAATTTGCCGAAAACTTTGGCCCCCGTCAGGGAGGCCAGGACATGGCTCACTACCGGGACCGGATAGGCGTGGTCCTGCAGAGCCTTATTTATGGTGCATTTGTAATCTGCACAAATGCGTATAGCCCCATTCGGTTTCATTGGCGTTACAATGGGGGTTTCCCAGCGAGCTGACGCAACCGGTTCCAGCACGCCTTGGGCGACCAGGCGGTCGAGCTCGGCCTCTATTTTTTCCCGCATGGCTAGGGGAGGGGGCCGTGCCTTTATGCGGATGGGTCGTACGTTAGGGTCCAGATCTAGCGAAATCGGGGTCCCATTGTACCTCCCCAGGGTCCCATCGAATACTTTGGGGAACTCCCGGCAAACTGCCTCCCAGTCAGCGGTCCCGAGGTGGTTTACTCCTGCTATTTGGAGTCCCAAAGGCCCAAACCACGACAGTCCCAGGAGGCTTGAGAGGCGCCCCTCCACAACCAGCAGGTCCAGCAAGCCCGAGAACCCTTTAAATCGGACTTGAAACTTGCCCCAGCCACGGACTGCCACTGGGTTTTTGTTAAAGTCCGTCAGTTTCAACCCCCGTGGCTTGTGCAGTCGGGGTCCCCCCTTGGGGCATAGCGTTTTAAGGGTCTCCGCGGAAATTATAGAGAACGAGGACCCTGAGTCTATTTCCATTTGGCAGGGGGACCCCTCTATTTGGACAGTCACATGCACCTTGTCCGGGCTTTCGGGGGCAAGTTACATACCGTCTGCCGGCGCTGTGTCGTCACGGTGTGCAGGCTTGCGGCGTCCAGCTGGGCAGTGGATCCCAGGCGCTTGCCCTTGGAGCGGCAGACTCGGGCGAGGTGTCCGGCCTTGTTGCAGGTCCTGCAGACGGCGTCCCGGAAACGGCAGGTCCGGCGCTCGTGAGCGTCGCCACAGCTGGCACAGGCAGATGCGTTGGGCTGGTTTGGTGGTGCGGGAGATCCCCTGTTGCGTTGGGTGCGTGGCTGTGATCGGCGGTTCACCTGTAGGACCTCCTTATTGTTCGAGCCATCCGAGGGGCCGGAGTCCTGGAGGCGATGGACCGTCTTAGGCCGGCGATCTGCGTGGGACTTCTCGTAGGCGGCCGCTTCTTGGATGGCGGCCTCCAGAGTGAGGTCGTCCCGGCTGACGAGCCTGCGGCGCAGCTTCGCCTCCTTCAGCCCCACCAAGAACTGGTTTAGGAGGGTATCTGCGAGGTTGGGGAAGGCACACCTTGTGGCTGCGCGGCGTAGTCCGGCCAGGAATTCCGGAGATGTTTCGTCGGGGCCCTGCATTCTCGCGAAGAACTCCATTCGTTCCGCGAACTTGATGGGCTTTGGTGCCAAGTGGTCAGTAAACGCCTTGACCAGCATGTCATAGGTGGCGGCCGCGTCTTTCGGCAGGAGGGAGTTTACCAGGTCCTTCAGGAGGAGGTGTGCCTCGATGCCGCAGTAGCGCAGGAGATAGGCCTTCTTCGTACCCGCATCCGTGATGCCATGGATCTCGAAGTGACGCTCCAGCGTCTCGATCCAGGTCTCCCAGTGTGCGGGACGAGAGATGTCGAAGGCGGGGAAGCTCTCGTTGCTAGCGGCCATGGTGCTCACCCGTGGAGGTCGCGGTTCAGGTGTAGAGTTGGCGGCGTTGGAAGCGAGGCTGCTCTCGGGGTCAGCGGTGCTAGGGAGCGGTGCGGTGCCCAGGAACCGAAGAGGCGGACACGAAGCTCGGCGGCGGCGTTTGGTGCTTTCGGCGTTGGGGCGGTCAGCGGTGCTCGTCTCGTGGTCGTTGTTCATGGAGGGAGTTGGCATCCCATCCTCGTCGCCAGTGAAAAGTACTGAGACTTACTAGTGATTTCAGCTCTCACATACTTTATTAGATGAAGAACAAGACAACTGAGCCGGCTCGCAGGCCGGCTTTTATTCCCAAGTGACCCACACCCCCAAACACACACACACACGGTGATTCGCTATTTACATTGATTGGATTAACTCCTGCTCCTCCATTGGAGGGGAGTCAGGATCCACTAGTCCATTGTCCTTCGGGGCGAAGCTCAGGCCCTTCGCCTGGCCACATGGTGGACCGGTTAGAACCAGTCTAAGCACATGGCTGTCCAGAGCCCATGTTCTCCAGTGGATACATTACATTTAGGAAGAACTTAAATGCCCTTCCAATATTTAGATTAGACAACTGCAATAAGATGTGGGACTACCCTTGAAAAATGTCTGGAAGCTACAGCTGGTGCAGAAGGCTGTGGGCAGAATTTTGGCTGGAGCGGGTTGTAGTGGTTAGAGAAGCAGCAGACTCTAATCTGGAGAACCAGGTTTGATTTCCCACTTCTCCACATGAAACCTGCTGGGTGACCTCGGACCAGTCACAGTTCTCCCAGAACTCTCTCAGCCCCACCTACCTCAGAAGGTGTCTGTTTTAAAGAGAGGAAAGGAGTGCAATTGTAAGCCACTTTGAGATTCCTTAAAATAGAAGTAAGTGGGATACATAAAAATCTTCTCTTCTTTTTTACTGACATTGTTGTTTTCCCCTTTTTTCTCCATGTTTCATAATGACCTCTGGGTATCTTTGCAGCCCTGTCCCCTTCAGGTTGTGGTTTTTCTTTTTGCTTTGTTTTGGCTTTTTACATTCTCGCTATTCTCACTGCATTAACCAGCAGGAGAGCACAAGGCTTTCACTCTCCCAGCATTTCACACACTGAGAGCATCTCAAACCTTGTTGGGTTGTGTGGCACAGCTGACCGGTTGTAACAGCCCAGAAAACTGGTATCAGTTCGGAGTCCAGGCAGAGGAGAAGCAATATAGACACACACTTTGAACTGGATTGGGATAGTTTTTACATGGTTCTCTAAAGAAGGAGAATCCCAAGTAATGGACACTTTGAATGTATCCAAGGGGGCTATAAATAACCAGGGAGAGCACTGTGGTAAGCCTTGGGGCCTTATGTTATCTAGGCCTGGTCTGGATGGATTACAAGTTGCTCCACTCTGGGACTGCCACTAACTAGCAAAGTGGATCGGTTAAAATGATTTCTGCAGCAATGTGGTTGCAGATAGATGAGGCAAACTCTATAATTTATTCTGTTTAAACATTTATATCCTGCCTTTCACACATGTCTTTCAAGGTGTTTTACAACTTTAAAAATACATCAAGTAGAGGTTTTTTTTTTTTTTAATTAATACACAAGCCCATAGCCAGGATTTTTTGTTTTGCGGGGCAATTTTTTTTTCTTGTTGGGCATCTGTTATGCTTATACTTAAAAATAATAAATAACTGGAGATTTTGGGAGTGGAGTCTGAGGACGGGGTTTGGGGAGGGGAGGGACTTCAGTGGGATATAATGCTATAGAGTCCATCTGGAGATCAAGTAGGGGATCTCCAGCTACCACCTGGAGATTGGCAACTCCAGAGAAGAAGAAGACACTGGATTTATACCCCCCCCTTCACTGCCCAAAGGCATCTCAGAGCGGCTTACAAACTCCTTTCCCTTCCCCTCCCCACAACAGACACCCTGTGAGGTAGGTGGGGCTGAGAGAACTCTGACACAAACTGCTCTTTCAGGAACAGCTGTGCCAGAGTTTGTGACTGACCTAAGGTCACATCAGCAGGTGCAAGTGGAGGAGTGGGGAATCAAACCCAGTTCTCCCAGATAAGAGTCCGCGCACTTAACCACTACACCAAACTGGCTTCCCCATCATCACCAACCCCCTCCCCCCGCCATGGAAAGTTATGGGAGAGAGATTGGGTCCCCCACCATCTTCACCATGCCCCCCTCTCTTTCCTTCCCTGTCCCCCCCACCAGCAAAGGGGAGGCTGGGGAAGGACAGAAAAGCTGCCCTGCTGCTTCCGGTCAGTTTCACTACAGGAGGAACAGCTGTTAGGTTTAAGGGCTGATCCCAGGGGAGTGAAACTGATCAAAAGCAGCAAGGCAGCTTTCTTTTCCTTCCCCAGCTCCCAGCAGCAGTGGGAAGCCTGGGGAAGGAAAGGAAAGCTGCCCTTCCACTTCTGGCCAGTTTCACTCCCCTCCCATCAGCTGTTAAACCTAACAGCTGATCAGCTGGGAGTGAAACTGACCAGAAGCTATAGGCTGCTTCCCTTTCTTTCCCCAGTCTGGCTGCCACTATGGGGCTAGGCACACTGGGGTGGGAGTGTCTGGCATCATCAAGTGGTGGGGCAGGGCTTGTGGGTGGTGGTGCCCCACCCCCAAATGCCCTACTGTGACTATGGGCCTGTTAATACAGCATTTCTCAAACTGGGGTCTGTGGATCTCTAGAAGTCCTGGAGAGTATTTTGAAGGATGTAATCTCTAAGAATTGGGTTAGGGACTTTCTGCCTCAGGAAACAGGAGACAGAATTAGCTTTTCCTCCTTTCAAGAGGAAGAAGCCTACTCATTATGCAGTCCTTCAGCAACCCTGCACTGGAGACTGGGGGAGGGGGTGTGCTGTGATCCTCCAGGAATTTGCCCTCTTTTCACACATTCTGCAAACTCTTAACCAGCACTGATTGTGTGCTCCTGATCTTGGGTTCCAAGGATCAACTGGGCATTCTACTTCTTTTCTGGGTACCTAGTTCTCCTGATAGACACCCAGTCTCAGTTGGTGGAGGTGATCTCAGGTTTGGTGCTGGGAACACCTAGAATTATTGTTCTGGAAGACTTCAACATTCATGCAGAGGTCAACTTGTCTGGGCTGGCTGAGTTCATAGCTTTTTTGGAAGCCATAGGTGTTCTCAGGTTGTGATGAGCCTGATACCTGAAAAGGGACATGCATTGTATTTAATTTTTTGCATGGAGTCTTTGGGGAAAATTCTAGTTTGAAGGCTGGAGATTCAGCCTGTGCCATGGTCTTACCATTGCCTCTTCAAAGCACAGATGAATGTGGCACCAGCATCACAGGCATGGTTAAAATGGTCTACCGGTAGAGACTTATGGATCCTACTGTTTTCTGGAATTCTCTGGAAGACTTCGGTATCCCTAAAGAAAGCTCTTTTGAGGCAAGCTGGGAATGTGATGTTTCTGGATGCTATTGATATGATTTCCCCCATTGACCTCTCCCACTTTTAAGGAGGAACCAAGCCTCTTGGAGCTAGATGATCTGAAAAGTGCCAGGAGACATCTAGAGTACGGTTGGTAGAAAGCTCTATGAAAATCTAACAGAGTATGCTATAGAGCTATGAGATGGCAGTGACCGCAGCAAAGAAATTATACTGCTCTACTACTACTGTATCAAGTAGTTCACAGCCTGGTCTCTGATTTGTCCTAAATGGGAAAGATGGTTGAGAGTGGTTGCAGAACAACATGAAGTCTTCTTGGATGAAAACTGTGAGTGCACATGAAAGATCACCTTGAATGAAACTTTGTTGGTCTTAAAGTTGCCACTCGATGACAAAGCTTCCACCAGATCCTACCTTCTTGGATGACTCATCTGTTCTAGATCCTTTTCAGTCTGGTTTCAGGCCAGTCTATGGGACACAGATGGTGTTGGAGACTTTAGCTGATGATCCATTTGAATGTAAACAAGGACCATGCCTCATTGTTGTTCTTATTAAATTTATCTTCTGCTTTTTACACTATGGACCATACCGTCTTTTTGAAAGGTTTAAATGTAGAAGCAGGTAGCAAAGGATATACGTTGAATACATCATTCCTAATAGAGTAGGCCTTGACCCACATAGTTCAGGCTAGTCCAATCTTGTCAGGTCTTGGAATCTAAGCAGGGTTGGCCCTGACAGGCAGGCAATCGCAAACCATCACTGAATGTTTCTTATCTTGAAAACCCTATGAGGTTGCCATAAGTCAGGTGTAACTTGAATGCACTTTACATACACAATACAGTGGATTCAGGTTGTGGTTGGAAATCAGTTATCAACAACAGGGTTCCGCAAGTCAAAGTCCTACTCCTCAAGCTTAGGAGAAATCATTTGGGGTTTTATAACTGGATACAATCAATATCATTATACTGATGACACTCATATTTCTTTATCCAAGACTTCTTGAGCCACTGCCTGACTGATATGGTTAAATGACTAAGAATGAACAACCTGAAACTGAATCCTGACAATATGGAGTCAGGAAGGCTGAGGTTTTGAAGACCACTGTGCATTCCAAATTTGATGGAGTTCAGTTACTCCTCACTGACCAGGTTAACAGCTAGGGGTTATACTTAATCCAGCATTATTTATTTGACTTATAGACTGCACTCTCCCGTATAGGGCTCAGGGTGGTGAATAACATTTCAATAAATACATATATTGATCAATTATAACCAAATTAAAACAGTTAAAAACAATAACAAATCATAGACTAATTCAGATGGCGTTTAAATACCAGTTTATGCCCTCTCCCCATGAGGGGTAGGGGAAGGAGTGGAGGAGGCCAGGCTCAATGACAAACTGTTGCTTTCCTCAACCATAGGCCTGGCATGGTGGAACATCTCTGTCTTACAGGCCCTGTGGAACTGCACTAAATCCCACAAGGCACAGATGTCATCAGGCACAGAGTTCCACCAGGCCGATGCCAAAGGTGAAAAAACCTTGGCTCTGGTTGAGGACAGTTGGATATTTTTTGGGTCTGGGGTCACCAAGAGGTTTTTCTCCTTGGAGCATAATGCTCTTTGGGAGGTATACCAGGAGAGGCAGTCCCACAGGTGGAGAAGCGAGTTAATGCAGCTGCAAAAATGCTTTATTCCATTATCATCTAACTGGGAAGACACTCCCGGCATTCACAGTGATCTCAAGGCAAGACTGCACTCTATTCCACTGTTTATTAATGTATTGCCTTGCTCTTAATGCATTGTCTTCTACTTTTGTATTTCCATTTTCTGCAGTTTATACGTCATGTCTTAAAACTTTGTCTGCATTGCCTTCTAATTATGTAATCCTAGTCTTATTGCATTATTGGATGTTTTAGCTGTCTGATTGCATTGTTTTATATTTTGTAATTTACCTTGATTCTCAGCAAAAAAAAAAGGCAAACTATAAATAAAGAGGTGTTATCATCACCTGCGGTCATCTAGATCTCCTCACAACAATAACCAAATAACACACTAATTGATTGCTGGGAGCCAATAGTTCAGCTTTAGTATTAAATTATCTGGTTTTCAGTCCATTTTCCCATACTCGGGATTTCAGCAGATTAGATAGAGCCACTCGCCATTCATGGTTTCATTTGAATATGGGATGTTTAGGTTTCATATGATGATAATTTTTTGTTTCAATGAGAACACCTGTGGACATGTGAGGGAATTTCACATTACCGAGATTCTGCCGGATTGAAGCCGTTTCTGATTCGTCTTGAAGTAAACCGGTACAGGGCTGCCATTTCACACATGGCTTTCCCTGACCGGAAAAGAGCCGAATCAAAAGCGGTTTGGCAATTCAGACTGCACCGCTTTGTTTTCCCACCGTTTCCCGCCATGCTTTTTTTTAAAAAAATGTTCGCTTTAGAGCGCTATAGCACTATAGTGCTATAAAACAACACTGCAGGCATTCCAATGGGGTTGCTATGATGCTATTCTGCTATAGCGCTATACCGCAATAGCGCTCTAAAGCGAACATTAAAAAAAAAAAAAAAAGCCGGAGAGCGCCCGCGCGGGCGAAAAAAGGCGGGAAAAAAGCGTATCGGATCCGGGAGAAGAACCTGACGACTACTTGGAAGCGGTTGACAGGTAAAACGCTTCAGCCCCGTTTCCTGAACGGGACAGAAGCGATTCTGTGTGAAATTACAAATATATTCCAGTAGGGAACCGGTTCTAAAACGGTTCTGTCTGAAATGCCAGACCAGAAACCATTTGGGAACCGTTCCTCTTCCGGATTATATCATCTGTCTGAAATTCCCCGTGGTGTTTAACCAAACAAAACAGGGGCCGGAAAGAGATAAAGGTTGTACTTGGCCAGACACACTTTGTGCAAGCTAACCCCGAGCAACACTACCAGCATCTCATGGATTTGCCTTGGACTTCTGCAGGGAGTGACAGTCTGTGCTGTCAGTGCTTCAGTTGCTTGGGCAGAGATATGACCTGGCTGTCAAGCAAAGTGATCTCATGTGCCACTGTCCACAGGTGTGCCAAAGACTGACTACCCCGGAGTAGGAGGTAATTAAATTAGTCATGGAGAGGAAGTCCCACAAATGAGACACCACCTGGAAGCTGTGAATCACCTATTACACTGTTGAAGGTAGAGGTGACTGAAGATATGTCTGAGGGGGATCTTAATTGTCAGGCATATTCATGTGGAAATAAGAAAATATTTGGTTGCCCTGGTCCTAGCCAATGACTTATTTATTTACTTTATTTATATCCTGCCTTTCACCCCCATGGGGACCCAAAGTGGCTCACATCATTCCCCACTCCTCCATTTCATTCTCACATCAACCCTGTGAAATAAATTAAGCTGTGAGTGTAAGAGAGGTTAAGCTGAGAGGTCTCCCAGCAAGTTTCCATGGTACAAGGGGGGATTCGAACCCCGATTTCCCAGATCCTGGTCTGACGCTTTAACCACTACACCACATCTGCACTCTGAACTTGGCCTAGAAACAAACTGATAGTAAGTGAGTCTCCTGGCTGCCAAGCCTTCACCCTTGACTGTTTTCTTTAATACAGCTGTGCCAGTTTGGTGTAGTGGTTAAGTGTGCAGACTCTAATCTGGGAGAACTGGGTTAGATTCCCCATTCCTCCACTTGCAGTTGCTGGATGACTTTGGGCAAACCATAGTTCTGTCAGAGGTGTTCTTGGAAAACAGCAGAGCTCTCTCAGCCCCAACTACCTCATAGGGTGTTTGTTGTGGGGAGGGGAAGCTGCTCTGAGAAGGATATAAATCCAATCTTTTCTTCTATTCCAGGCTCAGGTTAAATATGCCCCATGTTTGTGCTGTGGAAGTAGCATTCTGAAGGGTTCAAGTTTGGTATTTTGTATTGCACCTGAGGACAGAACACTGCCAATGCTAAATAACATGATATTCCCGCTCATGCCTAAAATGTGAATCATATCTTCTTTATGGCCTGGTTTACGCATGGTGGAGAATAAGGTAGCTTCGTCTTGAGATGATAAAATGGATTCTGCCACCGCAGGCTGAGAAGTCTAGTTCTGAATGTTTCTTGGCATGGTCAAGTTAAAAAACAAGACAACTTTCCTATAAACGGAAAACTAGCTCAACGGAGTAAGCTTCCATACCCAGCTTGCTGTGCTGGTTCTGTCTTGAGTTTGTAGCGTTTTTAACATGGAAACACCTCCCAAATGGCACGCCGAGTCTTTTCTACCGCCTCGGCATTCTCTTGCCTCGTTTTCCCGCGCCGGTAAATCAATCTCGGCGGCCTGTTCTGTTCCCAGGTACGAAAAGGGCACGCGCCATTTTAAAACTGCAGCGGCTGCAGGGAAGCCCAAAGTCACTGGTGACACGACCTAAAGCCACTCGTTCCCTCCTGCCTCCGTTTCCCCCACGAGAGACACGCGTTTCTTCCCTCCCCGCCTTGCCGGCCTCTCCGGAGACGCTTGGAGGACTTACTGGCTTGGGAGCGGCGCATGTTCCGGGGAGAGCTCCCCCTGCCCGCCTCGCAGTCCCCGGCCAAAGGCGCCCTCCCTCTCTCCCGCCGAGAGGGTGGCCTTTTGCCCTCGGCGTGTTTACATGCGCGTGCCTCGCTCCCTCCTTCCTGGTTCGGAGCGGGGAACTGCAACGGGAGCCCCACCCCTCCGCCGCGCCAAGGGCTCCCCGCGCTTCTCTGTGCCCAGCCCGAGGTGCTCTTGGCGCGGCGGTGTGGGCTGAAAGGAGCCGCTGCGGCGGGCGGTCCCGGCCAGCTCACCCCTGATCCCAGCCTGACCAGCTTTCCCCCCCGTCCCGCCGAGCTCCAGCGCCTCGGAGCGGCAAAAGAGCCCAACCTGAGCGGCCAGGAGCCACACTCCCGCCCCTTCGCCCGCGCTTTAGTCACCACCACCAGGCCACGCTCGCTGCGCTCCAGAAGCGGCAGCAGCAGCGGAGCGGCTCCGGATTTGCGTTTGCTCCCGAGCCAGACAACTCCGGAGGCGCTGCTCGGGAGGGAGGGGGATTTCCCCCGCCTCCTCCTGCCCGCTGCGAATCGACCAGCAAAACTGCCCCCACGTCGACCTGCCGAGCGCCGCCTTTTCTCTCGGTCTCTTCTCCCCCCCCCTGCAATCGCCTTCCCCGGGTGTGTGGGGCGGGGGTCTTCTCTCTCTGCCGCCGCCGCCGCCCCTCCGGGTCTCTCGCCGCTGCTGGTGGACGCTCGGGAGCCCAAGGAGGCCAAAAGAGAGCGAGGACGCCTCGGGTGAGTTACGAGCTTCTCTCCCCACTCACCCCCCCCCCCGCTTTTGTCTCTGATCAGCGCTCTCTGGTGGGAGCTGCCAAAATCATAATAATAGGGGAAGGGGGTGGGGGGAGAACGGCGGCGAGGGTGGCGTGGCTGGCGGTCAGCGGCTGACAGTCTGGCACCCTTGCGCGCACCTGTATGGGGGGGGGGGATTGCCTGTCACGGTATTGTTGTGATCCGGGCTGTAGACAAGGGAGGTGAAGAGTTGCGCGCCTGGCGGGGAGCGGAATTGTTGGATGGCGTCGGTGGGCTGTTGTTTGGCCTCCCGCGTTTGGTCTGACAGCCCAAGAAATAGACGGCCACCTGGGGGGGGGTGTTATTGGCCAGTGACCTTCCCAATTTTCAGCGCTTCGTAGGTATTCAATAAAGCTGTCGCCGATGTAGTATATAATGCATTCAATGCTGGCTTTTATTGCACACCCTCCCCCCCCCCTTTGGAAGGGGTATTTCCCTACACCTGAGAAAGGTTGCCAGAAGTTTTCTGAAGGCCTCCGAAACTGTTGGTTTTGCTGGGGATAATGCCAGGTATTGAAAATGGAGAACAAATCTTGCTTCAGAAACGGAGACATAATGAAGTTGCGACAAGAAAAAGGGTCAGGGGAAGAGGGAGAGGCTCCGGCTGTTGGTTACACAGCCTGGATTTGCCGCTAGCAGATAGTTTTGTAAACAGAAGGCCTGCAGTTGCCTGCACACTTACCTGGGAGTAAACCTATTGAACATTGTGGGGCTTGATTGTGAGTAGACCTTCCCAGAACTGCACCCACTGACCAGCATTTTCATTTTTGCCATATATAAAAGCAGTTAGAAATTATAATGCTTAGAATAAGGCTGTGATAGGTACATAAATCCCAAACGATGAACGCATAAGAGCAAAAAAGAAGGCTCTGAATGCTTGCACAGTCCACAGCGAAGCTAAATTGGTTCAAAACCAGATACCATTTCAGTTTCATGGTACAGGCAGATAATAGAGGAGGGAGTTCACCCCCTGTATTTGTGAGTGGTTTGTTATGTCAGTTGACCTTGGAATTGCCAGAGAAATGAATGTCAGTCTTCAGAACTGAAACACACACCTTAACATGGACACAGCCTGGTTCTGTAAGAGAGTAAACTGAGGACAGTTTTTTGAATCCCTTGTGCTCTTGCATCCCAGGTGGTGTCATATCCTTGCTTGTGATCCATGTGAATTTTTCAAGATAGTCTCATCTCAAAAGTATTGAACTTGGTAATAGCGCTGTGATTGCTGCCAGCCCTTATTCACCAAAGTAGTTGCTGGAGGGCATAAGGCCTTATTACATCTCTGCTTCCTATAGGGGCTAGTTCACACCGGCATAGTTCATTTGGCATGGCCTGTGCTGTGCTCCTTCTGACAGCTGTGCACTGACGGTGTGTTCTTAATGAACACACCACACCACATATTTCCATGTGTTTTGGATATTTTATAAATCATAATGCTGCAGGACATATTTCTGGATGTGAGGTGTAATTATAATTAAGTTGACAAGAATGAAGTAGCATTCAATAAATACTTGTTAACCAACTCATGCTCTGCAATTGCCAGCGCATGAGTTTTACTGTTCCACCACCTGTTCACAGATCACGTTAGGAACTCGAAAATTAGAATTTAATCCAAGACTGTATCAAGTGCATTTCCATGAAATTTACTTTGTTTTAGAAATGTCTTTATTATTGTAAATTTTTTGCAACCTTTGTGAAGGTTAGGAAGAAGGCAGCATAACAATACTTTAAATAAAGACATATTGGTGCCGAGAGCAACTAATTTCTGCTATTGCAGTTTTCTACTTTTGGAAGGGTTTTAAATATCAAACACCCAAATTAACAACATGAAAACCTTGCAGGCATTTTGGTATTGTGCCTGTACAAGGTATGTGTTATGTCACGTTTTAGGCTTCATTGCATAGAAAGCTATGTTTATAACACACCTACGTTTCTGAAACAGACAAGCCCCTTCAGATCAGTTGTAGAAATTCAGTTGAAGGTATTGCTTACTACAGGGGATTGCAGCCTTTTTGAACTTCCAAGCAGCTTTGGAATTTTAACACAGAGTGGTGGGTGCATCCACAAAATGGCTGCCACAAAACAGCTGCCACAAGAAGTGGAGCCAGCCACAAATTGTCTGCATGCACACAGTGATGTTGATTGGCAGAACGCAATTTTCTAGGGGCTCATATGGGCAGAGGTGGACTCAAAGATAATTTTGATCTCTGCCCACCCATCACAAGGATGCCTTGGACTGGGAATTCTCCACAGGGAGCCTTGGCTTACTATGTTGCTCTAAAATAAAATTTATGACAGTTTTTTTCCCTGAGGGATTGTACACCATCCCTCAACATATATTTTGATATTTATAACAACAGTATGTAAACACATTGCTAACAGTAACAAATCTTAATTGCCTTTCAAAACTGCAGTAGATGGAGAACATAGATAAGGTTATGGAGTAGTCACATAACTCAACATTCAGTTATATTAGGAAGTTTCAGCTGTACATATTAAGTGAAAATGATCTTAGACTTTGTAGACAGTTCTTTTTTCTAAGGTTTGCGTGTATGAAGACATGAAGCTTTCTTATACTGAATCAGATCCTTGGCCCATCAGTGCCAGTATTGTCTGCTTAGACTGGCAGCAGCTCTCCAGGGTGTTAGGTGGAGCTCTTTCACATCACTGGTTACCTGATCCTTTTAAATATACATATATATATATATATATATATATATCGGGTCATTTCATAGAAAAAGAGGTGCAGGAGCTCATTAACATAATTTATCAGCATAATTTATTTGCATATGCCACACCTCCTGACATCACCGGAAGCGTATCAGAAGGCAACACCCACCGCTTAGGCTCCACCCCAAAAATCTCCAGGTATTTCCCAACTCAGATTCAAACCTGGGTCTCCCAAATCCTTGTCTGGAACACTAACCACTACACAACACTTCATGGGGCAGCGGCTGTTGAGCAACAGCAAGTAGCTGGGCCTGCGTGAGTTATGCAAGTTGCATGGTGGCTGCTGTCAGGCCTGACATGCTCTCTCCCCCTACATTTTACTGACAGAAACAAATGCTTGAAGGCTGGGAAAGATATTAATTAAAAGGGTAATATTTATGGCAGTCTTAAGGAGCATGCACCTTCTATTGCACCTTCACACACATTAAGACCAGACAAGGTATAATCCGAAACGGACATCACACCAGCAGCCATGTATACAATGCTGCCTATGTTTGTCATCTACCATAAAGACAAGTCATTTATCACAACACTTGGAGCCTGGCATCCCTACCCCCATTCAGTCCCAGCTCCCTCCCTACACCTCACACTATGCTGCTTGTGCTTCTACTTGGAAGTAAGTAAGTAAGGGTTAAGAACATAAGAACATAAGAGAAGCCAAAGTTGGATCAGGCCAGTGGCCCATCCAATCCAACACTCTGTGTCACACAGTGGCCAAAAACACCAGGTGCCATCAGGAGGTCCAGCAGTGGGGCCAAGACACTAGAAGCCCTCCCACTATTGCCCCCCCAAGCACCAAGAAGACAGAGAATCGCTTGCCCCAGACTGAGAGTTCCAATCTATACCTTGTGGCTAATAGCCACTGATTGATTTGTGCTCCATATGCTTATCCAATTCCCTCTTGAAGCCGTCCAGGCTTGTAGCCACCACCACCTCCTGCGGCAGTGAATTCCATGTGTTCATCACTCTTTGGGTGAAGGGTGGATCCTGTGGGCCCATTCTATTACCTGTAGCACTTCTGAGGGCCCTGCTACCCCTCCCCCATGCATTCACAATAAAAAAAATAAACAGAAAACATGTTATCAAAAAAGAAAAGAAAAGACCAGGACAAAGCAACTGGAGACCCTTTCTCAACCTCTGCCCCATGGAGGTGAGGAGGATACACTCAGATGAACAAACACACACACCCAGTCCATCCGCCTGCCAGGCCCCCACCTCTCCCTCCCCTCCTCTACAAAGGGAGCTATTTTTAACCCCCCCCAGTGGAAGATATGCAGTAGGGAGCACGCTCATGTGCCTGCACAGCAGGCAGAAGGCGGCTGCTGGAGGAGGGGGGCTTTTGCCCAGCTGTGCTTGCCTCCAGCAAGAAGGCTGGGAGAGATATTAATTCATGCAATATTCTGGGGGCTCATATGGGGAGAGGTGGTCTCAAAGATAATTTTGATCTCTGCCCACCCATCACAAGGATCCCTTGGACCCTTGGTTCTTTTAAAAATTATCCCCCCCCCGAATTTAAGTGCTATAAATATTATTTTTGAGGTGTGTGTGGTGTGAGTGATCCAATGAGGTTGCACCATCAATTTATACATGTATAAATGTTGTTTCTTTTGGTCTTTTGGGGTTTCTGTGTGGCACTGTGGCATGCTTGCACTGCCACAGTGCCACTTGTTCTGGAGTGTGCCACTTGTTCTCATGGCAAACAAGCACCTCCCAAGACAGTTCACTTTCCCTGAGATTCTCTGGGAGTGTCTGACTGCTGGGTGGCTGCCTGCTTGCCTGCCTTAAGTGCAGCTGGCTGGGTTTCCCCATTGGAAACAATGGAGGTAATGGGGGTAACCTGTTTGGGTGCCCATAGAATTAGGCCCATTGGACCAATTGCTTTGAGACATGGGGGTGTATGTGGGGAGAGGCTCCCAAAGCTACCCTGAAAATTTGGAGCCTCTCCGTCAAACCCCTTCCCCCCAGAGCTACTAACAGCTACTAACTTTTTCCCCACCATAGAGAACAATGGAGGGAATGGGGGCAACCTGTTTGGGGGCCCATAGAATTGGATCCCCTGGTCCAATGTTCTTGAAACTTGGTGGGTATCTTGGGGAGAGGCTCCAACAGCTACCTTGTGAGTTTGGAGCCTCTCCCTCAAACCCACTCATCTCCAGCCCCCAGAATATACCCTATGTTTTCACCATTGACTTCAATGGTCCATAGGATATAATGGGGCTGGAATTGACATTTGGCTGGGGGAAAGACTCCCAAATCCGCTTGTACGGCCAAAACTGACATGCGGGAGCCTTTCTGCCCTCCGAAACTGTGGGAGCTGCGCTTAGGTGTGCTCCCCACCCAAAGACCCCTGCATCTAACACAGGTCCTTGAAACATGTCATATAGTTAAGCTAGTTTTCTTGTTTCCTTGCTGCTTGATTTCAGACTGCTGTGTTGCCTGTAGATTAAATAATTGTTCTGAAAGATATTAAATAAAACTTCATTTAATTTTTTTAAAAGTTTGGTTACTTGTGTACATCAGCCCTGGGAATCCATGGGGTTCAGCCTTGGACTTTATGACATTGTTGTACCTGAGTTACCACTGCTTTTTGAATACACTTCTGGGTTCTTTCCTTGGATTCTTGAATGTTCCTCTGGGTTCTTTCCTCAGATTGTTGTACCGGAGTTACCACTGCCTATATTTGATACGCTAATGATTGTGATAGTTTCTCCATTATCTCTACGATGCCCTAATCTTCATCATCTCTTTTGTTCTTCTTATTGATGTGTTCCCGATGTTATTCTTCTTTTTGCTCTCCTGTCTTTAAAAATATTGTGCAAATTTTCCATATACTGCCTCCATACATTGTTTTCTGTGCAAATGTAAAGCTATTGAAGTTTAAACTACTAAAGTAACCAAAGTTTAGCACATCAGTTACAATAAAGAGACATGTTATCTTAAATCCTTTTAGAAAACATTTTTATAACAGATAATAAACAATCTGAATAAGAATAGAAAATAAA
This sequence comes from Gekko gecko, assembly GCA_029375565.1. Taxonomy (NCBI): domain Eukaryota; kingdom Metazoa; phylum Chordata; class Lepidosauria; order Squamata; family Gekkonidae; genus Gekko; species Gekko gecko. Next base: position 41,544,353 of record JAPDNY010000009.1, read on the forward strand.
AAAGAAATAGCTTAATTCCTAATCATCATCATCATCATTGTATCACCAACAGTTCAGTTTTTTATCATCCAATAAAATGTGGATCAAATGGGGAGGGAAAAAATAGAAAGAAAAAGGGGGAAGGGACAGAGACGAAGAGGGAAGGGAAAAAAAGAAAGGTGCATGGGGGAAGATTGTTAGAAATAATAAGAACAAAAAAATAAAGAAAAAGAAAAAAGGAAATTTCTATTAAATGATATTTTAAAAAGAAAAAGAAAATATACTTTGGGGGGTGTTACTAGAGGGAGTGTGGTGTCCCCAGTGTGATGACATCACGCAGAAGTGACATCACATTGGGGAATGGAGGCCTCTCCCTCTCCCCAGCAGTATTTAAAGACATCCTTTAAAAACACTGCTAGGGAGAGGTGGGGGCAAGGCCATGTGTGCCTGCACTCTGAACCCTGAATTTGGGGCTCAGAGTGCAGGCACATGGCCCCTGCTTCTCCCCAGCAGCACTTAAAGACTTCCTTTAAATGCTGCTGGGGAGAGGTGGGGGGGAGGCTGGGTGGTCACTCTTGGGGTCAGGGCTTACCCCTGCTTGCCAGCTGGCTGGCGGGCAGGAAGGAGTCCCTCCAAATTGGGAAACCCCCGCCAAACCGGGGGAGTCTGGCAACCCTTAGTGATTGCAAGCTATTGCACATGCATGTTCCTTTACTCAAGTGTTCTAGTCACAATCATAAATCACATGACTGATTCTTAAGACTCTAAACAAATGGGGAAGGAAGTTTTGTGTCTGCAGAGAGTCGCTGGCAGCGGCTCCGTAGTCTGAGCTTAGTCCTGAATAACAAAGGGACCAAGGAGCCTAGGAAACCAATAGGATCCCTGGAGGGAAGTTCGAACCCACCAGTAGTAAGAAGGGAAGTGGGCTAGGAAGGTGCTGGAATCATCCTTACATTTTTAACCTAGAAATTTCTGTACTTTTGCATGGTCCAGAGAAACAAATGGCCGCACCATTAGGCAGGAAAAAAAGAAAAAAGCAGGTGCAAGGTGAAAGTATTTATTAGAGCTGAGATCCATAAAGCTCTAATAAATACTTTCACTTTCCACCTTTTTTTAATCCTCCCCATCCTTTTTCATAGTCTCTCAGACCATAGCAGACATCCACATTCAGATATCAGTAATGACTGATATACAGAAAAGAACATCAGTTCAGTGTCATCTGCCTTAGCAATGCTGGCATAGACTAATTAATAAAAGAAAGTGGAAAATAATTCTAGAGAGAGAGGATATCTTCTCAAAAGTATTCTACGGATTATAGAAAGCCAGGGAATTTGGGAGATGGTTTCCTGGAAGTCACAGCAGGTTACTGTCACCTGGGTTACTTTTTAAAGATGGTTTCTTTTTTTAGAGTAACTTGAGTTTCACAGTTGTATCCCTCAACATGTTGATATAACTGTCAAGAGTGAATGACTGGGATTTTGATTTCCATGGCTGCTACTGTGTTTGGATTGATGGCTTAATGGATACTGTGCTTTGTTTAGCAGGTGCGTTCATATAATAACTGTTTTTAAAAGCAAGAAGTGTTGAGACATGGCATATTTAAAAAGATCTAAGTAAGGAAAAGCTTATGTGATGGGGACTTCTGTGGCATGTAGAATTTCTAGATTAGAAACGTAAGGATGCTTCCGTCCCCATTTGTTGAGAGTCTTAAGAATCAGCCATGTGATTTATGACTGTGACAGAACAGTTGAGTAAAGGAACATGCATGTGTAGCAGCTTACAATCACTGGTGGGGACGTTCTTGCGAGCTTTGTTTATGTGATCGATCATGAAATTATGTTGGGGTGTGCTCTATAGGACACACCTCTGGTTTTGAAGAAAAGATTCTGATAAAGACTGGCTGAAAAATCCTCTTTATGTGTCAGTATTGTCAAGGAAAATATTCTCTAAAATTGCAAGCTAAAATTTTAAGAACGCAGTAAGAATAAAAGACAAAAATTGCATGGCTTTCTGATTTAACTTGCTGATTAGCTAGAAACTTTGAACAAACCCGTGTGTGATGCTGGACTTGAACCTATATATGAAATTTGGCCCCAAAACACAACTATGTTGTGTGTGCACGCACATGTGCACATACTCATGAGTGGGAGAGAGGACAGAGTTTTCACTTCCCCTTCAACATTGTTCCTCAATCAAAATTGCCCTTTCCCAGGCTGCTTTAAGCCCCAGAAGAGACAAAAGTAGGCATAATTTAGCTACCTCTTTCTTTTCCTTACCAAAGTTTAAAGCAGCTAGGGGAGATTTCTGAATGGGGAAATGAGCCTTCCTCCCCCAGCAGCATAGATCTGATCCAGATCTGCCTCTCTTCCTGTGGCTGGTTTTTAGGATCCAAGTTTTTCGGACCCAAGTTTTAGGACCTCTAGCATCACAAACTGGGGCAGCAGAAATGAGTTCTACAGTGAATGGCGGTTGCATAAGATATGAATAACTGAGGTATACGTGCGATAAAGTGAAGTAGCAATTGCCCATTCAAGTGTTTATGGGAATTATGTCTTCTTTAGGTACTGCAGTGCCTTTTGTCTGCCTGTGTTTTGCATATAGTATGAGTCACTGGGACATGAGCTTGGGGTTTGGAACATGCCTGAAAAAGGCTAGCTTGTCGTGATCTCAGGGAACTATTTTGTGTCTTAAGGAAAGCTGACTGATTGCTGTTGTGGCATGTTGCTCTGTTGGAACCATCTTATCACAATATAGGTTTCTTCCTGCTGAGGTCTACTACCAGCATATAATGAATAGACTAATATGGGAAGAGCTATCCTGTGATGAAAAGCTGTCATGTTATATTTGCAATCTGTTGTTGGACAAGGTTTCTGTGTTCTGGGGTGCTAGGGTGTTAGGTCTCTAGGGTCCTTTTAGGTTGGAGCTGGGAGTTGTTTCTCAATAAATGGGTCTGGAATCCAAAAAGACACTAATAGGGGGAGCAGTTAGTGAGTTCTATATTTCTAGAAGTTGTCTGCTGCAGCTGGAAGACAAGCAATTGCTGAGGGGTTTCCCCCCCTCCTTACAAGGCACCAAAGAAGAATGGGAGCTGGAGGAAAGAGCTCCTCATCTACTGTCTTTAAGAGTAAAAGTAATATCTAGATTAGTCAAGTTGGTCCTACTAGCAGGCAAGAAAGACTTTTGTTACAAGAATCTTGAGTCTTCTTTCACCCTCTTCGCAGATGCAACAGGAGGACGAATTGGACTTCGTTTAAGAATCTCCATGTACTTACTCACCTACTAGATATCTGAAATAGGCCTGGGCTTTGAATCCCCAAAGGCAGAATAAGCTTGGAAAAGGAACCTGAGTTTAAGAAATGCCACTTAATAGACTCTCCTGGTATTTGAGCTATATGCAAAGCAAGGCATCCAATTGTCCATCCCACCTCCCTTTTTCTGCCCTTTTTCATGTTCTTCCACAGACTACTGGAAAACATCTCAGGGAGCTAGAGGAGCTGTGCTAGTTGTGGTAGTAATGAGGAATGCCCCCACCCCATGATGACCATTTGAGTATCATGATAGTGCAGATCAGTACTAGTAGAACAGTTTCAGTGAGTCTGTATAGGAACAAGAGATGAATGTGGTGTTGGCTGTTAAAAATCCTGTCCCTGTGATAATGGCAACAGAGTAAATAATGGAAATGAATTATACAAATGCTCATATAAATAGTAGAACAGAAAATAGAACTCTTGTTCTCTGGAAAATATTGTCTTTCAGAGGCAGTGTTTCAGAGGCCATGTTTCGTGTTCTGTTTTAGGAACTTATGTACTATCATTTGGTTAGTAGGCGGTTAACAATGGATATGTAAAACTAATACACAGCAAATTAACATAATAAAATCAAACAACAGACTCCAGCAATAACATCAGCACAGAGTACAAATGGCAGCATCAATATATGCTAACCCTATGTTGATTTACCCAGGAGAACAAAGCAAGAATTACATCCTTGTGCCAGCTAGGACATGATAATTATCCCTAACCATTTTGTAATTGTCTTATTACAGCTGGTACAAGATTAAGAAAAATGTGTATCACATGTATGCATTACCTCATGGCAGATTGCACAGCTTGAACTGGGAACCTCAAAGCCTATGTCTGTAGCCTAGTCTGTTGTACTACCTGGGATTATACATGGTCAGAGCCTTCTTCAAGTATAGAAAAGAACAGAGGTGTGCGACAGCAAATTCTACAATTAGAAGGTAGTATGGAGCCTCTGGATTGGCCAAACTTAGTACAAGAACTGTTGATCAAACCTTACCTGATCACTAGAACAGTACTTTCTCCTTGGTACATTTCAAGCTCCCGCTTCTTCAGTTCTCACCTTGAATAACTGATCTCAGACAGGGAATGCGCTGTCCAAGACTAGAGTTTTGTGTAGCCGGCCATGCCCCTGACAAACAAAACCAAAGCCCTTTCTCCATCTGCTACTGTTTCTGCCTCATCTGTTTTGCAGATCACTGTGTTTTGTATGTCCTTGTAAACATTTTCCCCTAAGTCGTCTTCATTCTCTGGTACCATGCCTTTATATGTTATATAATGCCCTTGAGGGTGGTTTGAATAAAGAATCTAAGCAAGTGCTTTCAGTCATCAGTTATTTTGAATTGACTAGGCATCTAACAAAGAGCTGAGTAGTGAAATAATTTTGTATATTAATTTAAGGGGCCATTTCCCTGTTTAATGAGATTGCTGGCTTTTGTTTTCTATTAATGTGAATTAAAAATTGTGGGTAGCTGTGGAAATAAGACAGTCCCTTGTGTAAAATAAAGTGCAGATTGCTTAGCTCTGTAAACAGTCTGTGGCTAGTCGCGAGCAGCTGGGATGAGGAGAAAGCATTCAGGGGTAGGATTGAACAACCAGATGTCTGTGTCATTTGTAAAATGCATTGATGAAACTATTCTAGAAAGAAAGATGGGTCAAGACTTTAAGCCAGAGAAGTTTCTTCTGCATGCTCAGAAGAAATCAAGATAGCTCTCCTATGGTGCGATCCTAAATACACTTATACCCTGACGTCAGTGGATTCAGAAGGGCGTAAGTCAGTTTAGGATTGCACTGATAGGGGTTCCATTTTGGATTCTGGTTCTGCTTTTCTTTTTTTAATTTATATTTTATTTTATTTTGAATATAGCATAACAAAATACGTATCACAAATATGAAAACAGCAAAGATACAAGAATAATAAATCATTAAACTTTCAAATGTACATATATCATTGTTCAACTTTGTCAGATACTAACTGATATAAATTTAGTAGAATCTTTTGTGTCCATGAAGAACATTCTGAGGCTTTAAGTGGTACACAAAATGACAACCCACCTCCTCACCATGGTATTCATTGGATATCATTGTTCTGCTTCCAGCATTCACAATTAAGGTGAAGTTTTTTACCCATAAACTTTTAAATAGATGAAGCTTCATAAAGCTTCACAACTACCATCTTCCAGGGGTCCTTCATGATTTGCCTTTGGAATGGTGTCTTTTATACATCAAATAGAACACAACTAGAGGGTAGTGGCTGTTTACCAATGGTAAAATTCTTCTTCCCGGGATTTATGAAAATTTGAGCTTGGATATTGTGTCAAACATCCTGAGCATGAATAGGCAATATGGGATCTTTTTCTTTAGACAAGGATTTAGTGGCTGATGTTGATCTGTTTGCTCCAGCTACAGGTTTAGTTTTAATCATTTTAAATTGTATGCTATTTAAATGGTCGGTAGTTTGGCAGTTTGAGACCCTAGTGCCACGTGACAGAATGAGCTCCTATCTCTGGTCCCAGCTCCTGCCAGCCTAGCAGTTCAAAAGCAAGAAATTGCAAGTAGATAAATAGGTACCACTTTGGTGGGAAGGTAGCAGCATTCCATGTGCCTCAGTGTCTAGTCATGCCAGACAGTGCTGGCTCTTTGGCCTGGAAATGGAGATGAGCACTGCACCCCTAGAGTCGGATTCAACTGGCTTTCAAGCAAGGGGAACCGTTATCTTTTACCTTACTTTCTTACTTTTCAGTCTGGGTTGTCTTTAAATCACTATGGGCTCCAGGCAGTAGGTTTTGAGTGGGAGGACCTCCTAGACTTCCCTAAATGCAGTGGCTTGGAATAGCTACCATTTTGTTACCAGTCACCAACTTGTTCCTTTCCTTCCTGGTATAAACCAATGCTAAATGTACAAGCAGCCACTTTCTCCTCTTCTTCCAGCACCCACCAGTGCTGAACTTGAGAGAACATCATCACCCTTTGGGGCCCAGGCCAATCAGAGTGTATTGGTGCTTTGTGGCAGATCCAGTGGGCAACACTGACAGGTGCTATGAGGAGTTGTGATGGATGAGGCGGCAGCAGCAGCTTTGACAGGGCTAGAACAGGAAGTGAAATGGAGACAGTAGAAGCAGCTATGTTGCTGGAGAAACAGACCAAGGAGGAGGAAGTGGCAATGGCATCTGGTGGTGGACCCGTTTCAGGGTGTGGCTTCAGAAGATCCCAGATGATACTGACTGCTGACACTACAATTTCCTTTGGGGGTACAGTATGTTAAAATATCAATCAAAATGGCATAATTGGCCTTTTAAAAAGGTGGTAGTAGTCAGGCAACTTTGACATCGTCATCACTCACCCCCTATGACCCTTAAGTTCATTATGTCTATTCTTTGAAGCAAATGAGAATACTATAATAGAGAATGACTCTGAATCCTTTGATTCCCTGTTTCTGTTGCACTACGTGAACTGGGTCCCACAACCTTGCATGGTTGTTTATTATTTTCTCACATGTCTCAAAACAAATGTGTAAAAGTAAATAAAATAGCATCCCATATTGTTCTCATTATGAGTCTAAGCTGATCCCTACGGTTCACAGATATTATTATGGGAAAGATGTATGTTCCACCTCACATGTTTTAGCAGAAGTTATGGAAGAACAACTGCTAGTTCCTCGTGCTTCTTTCTTTGCCCCTGTGAAACTCCCCTTAGATTCTGTTGAATCTGTGCTGTCGCAAATGCACATAGGGTCTGTGTTCTGTTGAGAAAAACTTTTGGAGGCTATTTATGCATGTTTGAACTGATTCAGTTGTTGACAGAATGGGCAGGGGGGAAAAAGTTTGGAAAAATAATATAATGTCACTGGTGCCAACTAGGACTGATGGCTCATCCCCAGCACTATCTGTCAACCCATCTAAACAGTGTGTGATGTCCACAGCTTTTGGACCAGGCAGGCAAATCACCATGCCTGGCACAGATCCCACTCTTTATATTCCTAATGACTGAATCATCCACTACCAGAAGCCCACTTCGCCCCAGGCCCCCAGAGGTATCCTCGGTATGAGAGGATATCAGTCTGTCGCCCAAGGAAGGGGTCCCTTCTAAGGGATCACATGTCTCCTCAGATGGATGCCCTTCGATCTTGAGACTCTCACTCTCCACAGCAGCAGAAGAGCTGTCAGCACAGGTTTTGACTGTAGTGGTAAGTTCCTGAGGGTCTCTTCCCCAAACCTCTCTCTCTGCTCAGATTCTGAATCAATAAATGTCTGACTGGACATTTCCCACCCTGGAAGGAGACATCTTCATAGGCCCACTGTTTTAGATGATGTATCAATTGTCAGGTCCAGAACAACATTTTAGTTTAGGATTGATGTAATAGATTTACAAAGGATGAATAGTGTTTAGTAGATTTTCCCTCTTTAATATCATATAAAGCTGGGTTCAAAACAGCTGAAGTTTTTCACATATAATTAACCTCGTATTCCCCATAAAATGCAGTCAGGGTCACTCAGTTAAATGATTTTTTTGTTTGTTTGTTTGTTTGTTTGTTTGTTTGTTTAAAAGGGTTTGCACATATTTGTGAAGGACAGGTCTGTGAGTTATTATCCTTCATGGTTAAATAGAAACGTTATGTTGGTGATGGAGGTACTAGTGATATGCACAGAAGCATGCTTTTCTATCTGTGCTTTGTTCTGTCCAATCTAGTTCCCAACCAATGGTCTAAAAACTTGTTTCCTGTATTACTTTTGTTTAGGTACTTAGTGTGTGCTCCCTGCCCCCCCAATAAATGGGAAAAAGGAGAATTTTAAGTTGGCTCTTAATTATTATAACACAAGCACGTGTCTTGTTTTAAACTTCTTGCCATACAAAATGTGATTTACCCCATTAACTCTCCATTATATTTGGATTGTAAAGGCTTATAGGCATATACAATAAATTTTCTACCTACCTACCATTAACTCTCCAAACCAACTAAATATGTTATACTAGCATCCACACTTTGTCTAGAATAGATAATGAAGAATTAGATGCCCTACTTTCTCTCCAAGCAGTGCACTCTGCATTGTAAATTGTGATCAAAGCTTTAAAAGGCATCGAAATGGTCGTCTCTCCTGTCATTCATAATAATTATTATTATTTGGGCTAAGGTTCCCTCCCCCTCCCTTTCATCTCTTTATTCTGCAAAATGTTGTGTGTGCACTCAGGGGCTTCAGTGAAAAGGGCAAGCCATATTTAATAAAGATGACATGAAACAGCAGCAGGAATAGCAGAGATGTGAGGCTGTTGGCAGAAATTAAGACATTCATGCTCAGTATGTTTGATGGTCGCCTTTTGATGTGTTTTGTTAGGCAGTGATATTGACAGTGAGAGGCATCCAGATGGCATTTACTTGCACTGTCCTTCCACAGCTTCCTGTCTGGCTGTGTTGCATTGATGACATTTTTGAGATGTCTTGTGCAGCACATTTTGTACTGTGCTGCAAACATTTTTTTTAAAAAATCCTGGTTTTGCATTTGGGCCAACTCTGCAAGGCTATATGGATTTCTTTCATGCGCATAATTCAGACCACAGTGTTTGTACATTGAAAAGAAGGAAGGGGTCGTTCATGGATGGGTGGTTGTAATGCACGTGGGTGTAGTTCTGTACAGTAATCTGATGTGGTTGGGTGGTTTCCACTATTACAGACGACCAACAGTGGGTGTGTAGTGATATGCTTAAGATCTGTCATGCCTCAAATGAATCTGATTCAAAAAAACAAGTAGCCTGTGGGAGCTGCCTCTGTATGGACTGTACATCTATGTTATAGGCAAATATAAGTGTCTATCTGGCCTACTAAATGGAGGAAGAAAAAACATAAATACCTCATTCCGTCGGTGGATAGAAAGAGTCTTGAGGCATAAAAAATTTATTTCTACTTCTGCATAACAGAAGATGTGTTTTTAAGTTGTATGTAATGGCTGAAAGGTGGGGCTAAAAAAAGAAAAACCCTGGCTGCCTGCATACTAGTGGCATCTAGGTTGTTGGTGCATTTTCAGGACAGCCTTTAAAAGTACTTTACGTGCCTCCTGTGGGTGTATACCATTTCTTCTTCAGTGGTCTATAAAACAAAGGTGGAAACAAGAATTATCAATGGGAGCAAGGAGCTGAACGTGAAGAATCCAGATAATGCTTGGTGATAATCTTACTTAGTCACAGTGTCAAATGATATACTTTAAAGTCTAATATAAATAAACTCATAGCCAAGAGCTGAATGAAATTATTGTCTCATCTGTCAACTGTCTTGGACTGTAGTCTTGTGTTAGTTCAGCAACCTTAAGTGTTGAAATGGCAGCAGCAGTCCTTCCATTGTGGGGAAACCGGGACCATATGGGACCATACCGAGACTCCTCCATACATCATAGTTAACATAATCTCCAGAATTTTTCTGTTGCAGTTGTAAAAAGCTATAGCAAGGGCCTTTGCCCACATGGTCCAGGCTTCCCACATTATCCCAGGCTGATGTGGCAGCTGCTCTATAGTATAACTTTTCCTGATGCTAAGATAATACAGAAAGTCTGAACATTGCAGGTCTCCTCCCAAATCAGATTCAGTCCTCCAGAAACTCTGTGAACTATTACATAAGAAAGAGCCACAGTATACATTTTCTTTGTGGTCCAGACCTTATGAAGGAGTGAAATTGGTGGGACTCCCACAATGGTGCTCTAATGTCAGAAGCCAGCCTAAGACAGAGGTTAACAGTTTGGACACTGGCTGTGAATTAACATTAAACTCTACAACCAGTCAGGATCCATTATGGTCCATGTGCTGTGCTTGAGAGGTTCATCCTTGCATTACAACATAGATTATTTTATCATTTGAGATAGGGGCTCATTCATTATGCATTAAATCGTTATGTTCCACTGCTGGTGGGATGTGTGTGAACTCTGCAAATGTAGGTTCTTTCTTATCTCTGATTTCTTGTTCCTAGGACACATTTGCAATTTTTCATCATTTCAGTCCACATACTTGTGCCATGGTATGGTCTGAAGTAGGGAGGCCAGTCCCCAGGTGGGGGTGGGGATCCCCAGATTTTGGAAGCTCCTACCTGGCACCAGCCAGCTGGCCAGCAGGGGAATCCCCACCTCTAAATTCTGCCCCAACAGCAACCACCATGGCAACCCATCTTCCTTCCCTTCTGCAAGATTTAAAGGGCCCTCCAGATGATTGGTGGGAGTATGTGGCCTGTAGATCAGCTGGAGGGCCTGTTAAATCTTGCAGGAGGCAAGGGTGAGGGGGCAGCAACTGGCCACATGCCTAAACTCCAAGTGTTTGCTGCTTGGAGTCCAGGTGTGTGGGATGCCGACACCCCCACTTGCAAAAACTATTTAAAGGAAAAGTTCTTTTTAAATGGTTCTTGCAATCTGGTGCTCAGGGTGCCTTCCTAACATGATGATGTCACTTCTGCGTGATATCATTGTGTTGGGGATGTCTCCACCCCCTCCAGGAATACCCCCGCAAAGTCCTTCACCAGGAATGCCCTCCCCCCAAGTCCATCACCAGGAAGGAGGCAGAACCTGGAAACCCTAGCCTGTAGTTATATGATGCAGCAGCCTTGCAGAATCTGAACTAATCTAGGTGTGGAAATTCTGAAAGGCAGGATATAAATGCAGTAAATACATTGTGAGAGTAATTTCTGTTCAGGAGTATGTTCTACTGGAGACAGTTGTCAACATGTGTGTCATGATTTCCAGAATTACCTGCAAACCTTTATTTTATACTAGGAATAAGGCCCGTTGTGGAAATAAATACAACGGGCTCTAGAAAGAGGCTCTGGGAGAGTGCCCCGGCTTTGGGCACTCAGTGACAATTTGCTGTGGCAATCTCAGCAGGGTATAATGACAGAGTCCACCATTTTCTCCAGGGGAACTGATCTTTGCTACCTGAACAGCAGTAGTAATTTTGAGTGATCTCCAGCCCACCCCCAAGATTGGTAACAGTAGTTCCCCAGGAGGGAGTGGCTGGTTTGGAGGGTGGAGTCTATGGCATTGTACCTGTCTGAGGTCCCACCCCTCCTCAACACTCACCCTCTCCAGGTTCAACCCCTCAAATCTCCAGGAATTTCCCAAACTGGAGTTGACAACTCTATCTCCCTCCCAGTCAACCTTTAGTTTTCCATCTCCTCCCCCATCCCTCCAGGAGAGCAGTTGTAATTTTGAGTGATCTCCAGCCCCCACCTGGAGATTGGCAACAATGGTTCCCCATCAGGGAATGGCTGGATTGGAGGGTGGAGTCTATGGCATCATACCTATCTGAGGTGCCACCCCTCCTCAAACCTCACCCTCTCCAGGCTCCATCCCTCAAATCTCCAGGAATTGCCCACCTGGAGTTGGCAACCTGATCAGGACTGGGCCCAATGAGTTTTCTCCCTAAGGCCAACATAGGTGTGGAAAGGGCCTTTTACTGACAAAGTACAGGTGCCAACTCTGATTAGGGAAATACCTGGAGATTTGGGGGGGTGGATCCTGTGGAGGGCAGCATTTGGGGGGGGTGTGTGGAAGGACTCAGCAGGGTATAATGCCATAGAGTCTACCCTCCAAAGCAACCATTTTCTCCTGGGGAATTGATCTCTGTCATCTGGAGGTCAATTGTAACAGTGGGAGATCTCCAGGTCCCACCTGGAGATTGGCAGCCCTAGGGGAAAGTCAGCCGCACAGCAGGGAGTTGAAGAAAATGGTTTGACAGTTGCTGGCCCACCTCGTTAGCCAGCCAACCATGCTGAAGCTAAGCAGGAGAAAGCCTTTTCCCATTTATTCTGACAGGAAAGTGGCCGTTGGGGAGGGGGTTATGGACGGGGGAGGGGGTTATGCTGAAAGTCCTTTGTTTTTTTACTCACAGAACCAAGCTTGGGTGCCTACCAACAGCCACTGAGGGGACAGTCCCTCACAGGAATCGAGAGAACTGTCTTCCTCAGGAGACAGAGCTGTCTGCCAGGGGGAGTGGGTGGGGAAGAGGAGCAGACCCAGCACCCGGCCAATGGCACGCGAGTACTCTTGAGTGGCGGCTGATGGGCCAATGGCTGAGGGAGGGCATTTTACAGTCAATGGGAGCGCATGGAATCTTGCGAAACCAAAAGATAATTATTTATAAGGAGAGATAGAAAGCATTGAGAGTTTTCTGGTAGTTTCTCAGTGCTGAAACTGGAGATATTTTGTGGGTTGTCCTTGGATTTGAGATTACAGTACAAATTAATGTTGCAGATATGTGCACCCACTGATTTACAGTACAATCCTAAGTACACTTTCCTGAGAGTAAGACCCATTGAATAGATCTGAGTAAGATTCTGAGAATACAGTTTAGGATTGCTCTCTTAGTAAATCCCGCTGAACAGAGTGGAGCATCTGTGGCATAGATCAGGCTTCACATAACAGCTTGTAAGAAACAAAATGAACATTGCAAACATAAATATAAACTTTCATTTATATGTCATATGATACCATTAGATACCAGTTTATTTATTTGAAATGTTTTTATCACCCACCCTCAATTAAAAGCTAGCAAGATGGCTTGCAACAATTAAAAGCAATATGACACAAACAGCATAAGGCAACATAGAACCAGCAGCATACAATTAACATTTAAATATGGATGAAATTACTATTGTCCTACTGAAATGAAGCAGTAAGACCATAACTAATAAATACAGGCAGCAAAAGAGCCAGTAAAAAATCAGTAGTAAGCTCTAATAGGATGAAGGTGAGTAACAAATGGAGCCAGCCACCAGGTAAAAACCAAAATCACCATCAACCATGACTACATTGAGGAACCGTGGGTTGTATCCAGCAATAGTTTCCTCTAGCAGAAAGGCAATTGTAGAGGAGAGTGGCAATTATTCCTTTCACTGCAGACCACCCTCATCATGCTCAGATTGGTTTCTGGGGGTCCAGTGAACCTCAGGGACAGTATTTTTGGGATGTAGTGGTATATAGCAGGATATGGAAATTTTCCACTCTGCAGGTGGAGCACCCATGGAATTAATGTGGTTGAACCCACAGAATTGATATTATGGATAGGCTGTCCCCTCTTTAAAGCAGAGGTTTTGACTGGACAGCCTTTTCGAGTCTTCCATATCTAAGTTTCATTCTTTCTGTCACGTGAGCTAGATCCAAGCACAGACCACTTATATATGTAATTTTGAGTTACTTGAAGCATAAAGTTGCTTCCTCTACATTTTGTATATAAAATGACAATACTGTTGGCTCATAATTAGAATGTTCAACACTGGGGACAAAAAGAGTTTATAAACAGAATATACGTATAAAGGTTAAAACAGACTTGAACTTTGGTGTAGAAACATTATATTTGTGTTAACACTAGCAACTTTTTTTTGTATTCTTTAATATGTGTGTGTGTGTGTGTGCACCTGGAAGTCATGGCGACCTCTGGTGACTGACCCCTACTGGGGGCTCGGAGGATATTCAGAGAGATGTCTGAATAAAGCCTTCCCATGCCTCCTGACTGCTGGCATTCCAAGGAGGTTTCCCATTCAAGTACTTGCCAGAGTTGACCATGCTTAGCTTCTGAGATATGACAAGATTGGGCTTGCCTGGGCTATCTAGATCAGGGCAACACTAGCAAATTGACTGAATTCCAGTTTGATAATTACATTCTGCCTGCTTCCTAGACAATCAGTGAAATAAATTATATTTATTTTCTGTTCTATAACAGAAGTAATTCCCAGCATCCCAAAAGTGGCTGCATTCTTTTTGTTTCTTTATAAATATTTGAGATCTTTATGTGGTTACACATAAGTATTGTTTGTAAACATGTTAGACTTGGTTCCTTTTGTCCTAGCCAGTGACTCAGTCATGGAAGGGGACACAGTCGAGTCTCAGATGATGATTCAAACATTGACCTTGTTTGTCCCCTGAGGATCTGAACCGGATCCAGAGGTGAATGAATATTGGAATCCACCATGGAAAAGTCACTTTGGCTGCGGTCACACCGGCAGCTTGGCACGGTATGGTGGCGCCTCTAATTGTACCGGTAGAAACTGTTGCAGAGCCTATAATCCAGACAGCACACCCTGCTGCAGATTACACATGCAACCATCCCATGATCACGCATCCACATTACTCCAGCGCCTCAGACACAGAGCGCATTGCAGAAGTTGTTGCAGTCTTCAGTTCATACTGATCTAGGGGTCAGTTCAGTTGTACTGGTTAGGTTGTTGGAACAAGTCTTTTTTTGTTTTGGTGGGGGTTTTGCTCCTAGGAGTTGTCCACACTTCAGAAGCCCCTGTATGTTTTTGATTTCCTGTCCTTGCTACCTGCCTTCATTTTGCTGTAGGCTCACTAGTAAACCACCATCAGTTCTAACTACATGCTGGTGACTGCAGATTGTTGTCTCTGTTACTGTCTGTAGCTTCAGTTAGGCCCTGAGGGCTTTGCTCTGTCTCCATTTACCATCCAAGAACAAATAGTTATCCTGGGACAATGAATTTTTAATGCCCATTTAGTGATAGCTATATATTAGTAGCTACCAGATTGTTTTTCTTCACCACAGGATTTGGCAATGTAAATTTAATTCAGTAATGCAAACTGAATTGCTTATTATGTTCTTCAGGTATACCTGCATTTTTTCATATAATTACTCTTAAAAATGTAAAGTGTTTTATCACCCACCAACATGTAGCTTACATTTATCAGACATCAAAGATTAGACATCACTTCCTATAAAAACATATATTTTTAAAAAAGTTATGTTATTTATAGTCCATCTTTTTCACAGGGATTCAAGGGGGATTACACATAGTGAGCCAGTACAATCACAAAAACGGGACATTCAGTAACCAATGCATTAGGATTTTTAGACATCTGGAACCACCAGAAAGAAGAGAAATGTAGCATAAGTATTTACATGATACATTGAGTGGTACAGAAATTACGTAGATAGGATCCTACTTACAATAAGCTAAACACAGCAGTATAGACCATTGTCCTTATTAATTTATCCAAGCAAGTTTGTAAAACCATTTTGTGCAGTGCAACCCTGTTACCTGTACAGAAGAGCCCTCTTGAATAGTTCAGTTTTGCATAGTTTGCAGAAAGCCAGGATAGTGGGAGCCTTCCTTTCCTTGGGCAGGCTATTCCACAAGGCAGGAGCCACCACTGAGAAAGTGCATGTATAGGCAGTCCAGCATCCTGCATCCAATGCTGGCCAGTCAGATGCCAAAGGGAGGCCCACAAGGAGGCCCATTGGCAGTAGCTCTCACCCACTGACTGCTTCAGTATCTGACAGTCAGAGGTCCTGGAGCTCCCATTCAGCTATTCTGGTTAATAGGCAGCAATAGATGTATCCTTCACAAACCTTTACAACCCCCTTTTCAGTTCTAAGCCAATGGCTGTCTCCTTATGTCATGGCCTTGAGTTGTACAAGTAAACTGCTCAGTATTTGAAGTAGCCTTTTGTTTGTCTTGAAAGTGTTGCCAAACACTTTTATAGGGTGACCTACAGTAACAGCGTTCCATGAACCTTGGCGTTTAGTCATGCCAGCCACATGACCATGAAAACATCTTCAGATAGCGTTGGCTCATTGGCTTGGAGATGGAGATGAGCACCACCCCCTAGATTCGGATACGACTAGTTTTCGAGCAAGGGAAACCTTTACTTTCACCTTTAAATTCTTATATTTTTAGAGAGAGGAAAGTCTCAATCTGCTTTCTTCATACCACACATGATTTTGTAAAGTTCTGAAAGATATCTCCTTCCCCCTCCCCCCCGATTAAAACACCCCAGACTTCCGGTTAATGGCGACTTGAAATCAGACGTGTCTCCAGGATGCTCCCAGGACATGATCTGAGCACCAACGGTTTGGAGGGGGAGTGAGCAATCACTACTCCCTGGGAACCTTGGGCAAAAGGCTCCCAGCCAAAGGGCTCTTGAGGGGGCATCCTCTTCTCCAGCGCGATGCTGGAGAATCAAGGCGCTCCTCTGCCCCAGTGGTCCAACCATTGTGCATCCGTACGGAATTAAAGACGCTGGCAGGAACAAGTGGAGGAGATCGTGTGACCAGATGATTGCGAGCGATGTCGTAAGACAAGCAAGGAGCAGTGAGTTACTAAAAAGCATTGAATCAATGGTCTAAAAGAAAGCACCCTCCTTGATAGAAGCATGGGAAGTGAGCGGGGGAGGGGCCCCTCCCACACATGGAGACTGTAAAGCAGATTAACAAGGGGGGAGCGGAAGATAGAGCATTAAAACCAATTTTAAGAGCCTTACCAGTTAAAGTCAAAGCGTAACGGAGGCTTTCAGAGACTTTAAGAACTTTCAGTTAATGTAAACAATCCAAAAAGATGGCAGGAAGGCAACTCGACAAAGGACAGAAACTGAAACCACCAGGCTGCTCAAGTCCGAGGCCAGAAGAGTTTCCCAGACTACTGACAGACTCCTTTCGCCCCCTGCTGGACCAGATGACCATCATCAATCAGCAACTGACAACTTTGAACCAGAATTTTGCAGCACAGCAATTGCAATTGGCAGAAACTACCAAGAAAACAGAGCAGATGGTTGAAAAAGTGAAGGAACTTGATGCCAACTCTATAAAAGCAGGGGAAAAGATGCAAATGCTAGAAAAAAGCATGCTTCGTCGGAAACTCAAGTATTACAGCTACAAATGGAAAGAGCAAATATGATACTCCGGTTCCAAGGGATGACAGAAGCCCCTAATGAGAATCTAAAGCAACTACTGAGCAATGCATTGGCCCCTTTGACGGATTTAAAAGCAGAAGATATCTTAAGTGAAATGGATGTGGCCTATAGAGCCTATTCTATGTATATTAAAAGAATAATCTGCCAGGGGAAATTGTTGTGAGATTCTCAAAGAGACATATAAGGGATTTAATCCTAAAAGCGACTACAAACACACCCCTGAGAATCGGAGGCAACAACATAAGGATACTAAAAGACATTCCATTTGAGATAAGGAAAAAGAGGCAGAGGTATAAAGAACTAATCCTTTTCTTACAAACAAATAGCATTGCATACAGGTGGTTAATCCCCGAAGGTGTCACTTTCAAAATAAAGGAACGGAGAGAAAAAATTGACTCTGATTTCAAAACTCGAGAGTTTTTGTGGCTGCAGCTGGGAGGTCCAGAAGAGGATATGAAGGAAGAAGATGACAGCAAATCTACGGGGGAGTTGGACTCTGTGTCTTCCGACAAGGACTCTGATATAGAAAGGGGGGCGCCCCCAAACAAGGCTACCAACTGAGAGATCACAAGGAGAAGCAAAATAGGAACTGAGACTCTGAAAGTCATTGAAAGCTTTTTTTAAATTATTATTATGGGATGACTGGTGGAGGGCTCTTGAATTGGGAAAATAGTTAAGCCGATGCAGTAGTAGGATTATTAGATCACGCTCAATGCTTTTTTGAAGCTTTTTTATGGACTAACATGGATACAAGCATTTTTGAAGATCTCCATCTCTTGGGGTTTTAGTCAGTAGTGGTTATCTTTTCTTTCTCCCTAGTGTAGATGTTCCCCCTTCCCCAGTTTCTGTTATAGTTTGTAGTTCTTAGAAAATTCAAATAAAAAAATTCCCCTTCGGGGGCCAAAAAAAAAAAAAGAGATTAAAACACCCCGGATAGTTTAGCCTTGTTTGATAGAGCAGGCACTCCAACCCCATAATCATATTGGTGTGAAAGATGGGGATACTCCAAAACCATAAAACTCAAACAAAACAAAAATGCCAGCTGAGGTGGGAGTGGAAAATGGGTGAGGCGTCCTGTGCACCTCCCACTCCAAGCTTCTTGCCATTGCAGCCTGTTGGTGGAGGGTGGGTGGAAGGGAAGCTAAGTCCCAATCCCCCTCCCCCATCAGCAGGTGGATAGAGGTGGTGCTGGTAAGGAGAGGCTTGGAACAGGAAGCATCACTGTGCACCTTGTGCTTCAACTCTCTCTATCCTTCCGCCCCCACAGATTATTGGGCAGTCTGACAAACCAGCGGGTTAGATTCCTGGAAGTAAAACAATATTATATTACAAACAAAATAAAAACACATCACTTCCTTGAGCCCTTTTCCCTCTTTTTTTTAATTAAAAGGCCAGCTCATCCTTAGGAAATAAAGCAACAAATAAGTCCTGTTCACCATCCCTAAAATAGGGCAGCAAGTCTCATGAAGAGCTTCACACCAATCTGTGTAAATTGCAGAAGGTAGAAAATGATCAGTTGTAGAAGCAGAGACAGGAAGTCACTGAATCCAGATGGAGAACAATGTGAACTAGCTCTGCCAGCTGGCAGATGCAGTGTGATCCTCGAGAGCTCTGGATTAGTATCAGTCGTGAGAGGTTGTGCTTAAGAAACAGCTTGTATAATCTTTAGGTAGCTGCTTGTTGCGTGCTAGATACAGATTGTGTAAGGTCACGCAATATATGTTCAGCACATGTGCCTGTATGCATGCCATTCATTTCAGTAGGATGAAGATTTGCCTTCAGCCAGTAAAGTTGCCTCAGTCATGTGATACACACATGTTCCTTGGCATGTTTGGGGCAATTATGATTCATTTTACTCTGCATGAATGCTCCTTTCAAAAATCAATTATGTGCTCTTGTTGGCAGAAGCTCCCTGTTGTCTGTAGAGTAAAATACTCTGTATCATTTTGCATCCAAAACTTGTTTAAGAAAATAAACGTTGGCTGTGAGCCAAAGGGATGCTTTCCTCTCTGTTGTCAAAAACGATGCCATTTTAATGTTCTTATTGTTCATGTTCTTATTTTTTTCCGTTCCTGTCAATTCAGAGAAATATCCCAGTCTTAATTTTTTTACTGTTGTATTTATCTGTGTTGCTGGTAGATATTATAGCTGGAGCCATATTTAGCAATATAGTAATACAGTCTTTAGGACTGTGGTTACGTTCCTGAAAACAGAGCAAACCAGCTCTATAAGAGATACTGAGACCTGTGTTTCTAGTGTGTTCACAGTGTCGCTGTTTTTATGTATGAGTGATGTATGAGGCAGCATCGGGGGGGGGAACCACCAGCTGACTGTCACTGTTAGGCTCCTTTCTGGGTCACCTTCCACACTGGGGTTTCCTCTCAGGAGAGCTAAGGCTGCTTTCTCTGTCAGCCCTGCAGCTCATATGAAGCCCTGTTCATCTGCCATGCAGCTGTGTTACAGGACTCTGACACAGTTGTAAGGTAGCTGTCCTGCCTTCATTCATCAGTGCTGTGGCACTTTCAGTCTGACCATGTTTTCTTCTGGCTGTGAAGCTGCTGCCCTGTCCCACCCCCCCACATGTTATTTTAACAATGACACCCTGGACAAAAGTGCTAAATGAAACAGCCTTTTAGGAGGTAGTACAATATTCCCCAATCTTAAGCATGTGTTTTTTAAATAAGTGGATAGGAATTATTAGCTGAAATAGAGGCTTAAATGAATTGATCAGGGCAGTGCAGACATCTAAGGCGTAACTTTTGCACAGTCTGAAGCAATCTCTTGACCAGTTCCTCGGGAGTCATGGTGGAACTATGTTATAATAAATATAAGGCTATTGCTGGAAATGGCCGCCCTGAGTGGAGTCCTGTCTCTTTCCACTATGAAGCGCAGCTCACTGGATGCCATAACACAAAGAATTTACCTCCCCGAGCACTAGAAGCAATGATCACTCAGTATCAGGAACCATTTCGTAGAAAAAGAGGTGCAGGAGCTCATTAGCATAACTCATTAGCATTACGGATTTGCATATGCCACACCCCCTGACATCACCGGAAGTGTATCAGAAGGTGGGAGAGCTTGTACCTGAATAAACCTTAGTCTTAAAGGTGCCACTGGACTCTTTGCATTGCTACCTGTGGGGAGGGGAGAAACATGCAGATCTGCCCTCACAGAGGAGGGAGAGGTTCTAGCTGAATAAGCCTTGGTCTTAAAGGTGCCACTGGACTCTTTGCTACCTATGGGGGGGAGAAATATGCAGATCTGCCTTCACAGAGGAGGGATAGTTTCTACCTGAAACCTCCCCCCCAACTTATTCAGCTAGAACCTCTCCTTCCTCTTTGAGGGCAGATCTGCGTAGATCTGCATGGGCCCTGAATGATGGGGTTGGGTGGGTTGGGGAGGGGAGGGCTTTCTTGGACCTGGAAAGGCGGGGGGGATTTACAATTTATCTTCTTCATTCTTCTCCCAGGCGACTGAGGGGAGCGCTGCTGGGAGCAGGGGGCAGGGCTTGCTACATGTCCCCACCCCCTGGCCTTGTCTCTTCTGGAGCGACGCTCTGGTGAGCTCCAGCCCCAACCGAGGCCTGCTGAGTATAATAATTCAGAACCAGTCTGGTGTGGGGGTTACGTGTGCGGACTCTAATCTGGGAGAACTGGGTTTGATTCCCCACTCCTCCACTTGCAGCTGCTGGATGACCTTGGGCAAGCCATAGTTCTGACAAGAGCAGTCCTTGAAAGGGCAGTTCTGGAAAGAGCTCTCTCAGCCCCACCTACCTCACAGGGTGTCTGTTGTGGGGAGGGGAAGGGAAAGGAGTTTGTAAGCCACTCTGAGACACCTTTGAGTAGACGAGTTCTTTTGAGGCCTCAAGCCCCCAGAGAAGGGACGGGCTTAACCAACCCTGGCTGGAACTCTCTCTCCCCTCTGGCTTTAAAAATTAATTAAATTGGTGACTTTTTATATAAGAATAGCTCAGACATATATTTTAATATGATGTTTTATATATTTATTGTATTCTTACCAACTTTGAGCCATTTTGATGGCTCAGGTAAATAGAAAACAAATATATATTTTACAAGGTCACTGTATCAAATAGAAAAGTTGTTGGCCTCTTGTCTGGATGATTAAAGGTGCGCACCGGGCTCCCATAGATAAGTTGGGCCCTCTAACTACTCTGAGATTCTCCATTTACACAGCAAAACATAATGTCATAAATTGACCAAAGGAAGAAACAAAAGCAACCCTTAAGAATGTCCCAATAAATTGCATGAAAATGTTCCAGGAGAGACAGAATGTTGAGAGTGTCAATTAAAGGTGGGAAAATAGGGCGGTGAGAGGTCAGCATCCTCTAGCCCTGGAAACTTAGACAATTTTGAAGGAAGAGATTTGGGGGGCAATTTTTCCTCCCATCCTGTGATTCTTTGTGAGCTCCAATAATCACTGGTATCTTTTTGCACATCTTATCCTGTGAGTTTTGGGTTTGTGGGCTGAATGAGTGAAAGTTTGTTTTTGTATTTTAAACGTTGCCATCAAAACATCTTGTTCGACATGCTTTTTGGCACAGAGCAGGTGGAACTAAGTAGCTTCTCTGAATCACACTGTGAAAGAGGAAGTGCATCAAGGAGGTGTGACTTGCATAGACATAAAGCAGTTAAAATGTTCTCATGCAGCCCGGCAAACAGGAACACATGTGGTTTAGTTCTAGTGTGACTTTTTTCTTTTTCTTTTTTAAAGGCACTTCAGAAAGTGCCATTCACTGTTCTTATGAAACCACAATGATGTGATACTGTACACCATGGCTTGTCGCCAGAGTAAATTCACAACTTCCACCGATCCCCCACTTCCTGCTATAGACCCCCACTCTGTCATCCCTCAGGGTCCCCTTTCCGCCAAGAGCAGCATTTAGTGGGAAACAGTGGGCTGAAGTGGGAGGAAGGAGGCAGGAAATTTCCATTCTGCCACTGGAAGATTAATCCAGATGCAGCCCTGGAGAAAACATTTTTTAAAAAATTAATCCAGATCCAGCCCTGGAGAAAACATTTTTTAAAAACCTTTTAAAACCAACTCAAATGTTGTTGTTGTTCAGTCGCACAGTCGAGTCCGACTCTTCGCGACCCCATGGACCAGATTACGCCAGGCCCTCCTGTCTTCCGCTGTCCGCTGAAGTTTGCTCAATTTCATGTTCGTTGCATCGATGACACTGTCTAACCATCTCATCCTTTGCCGTCCCCTTCTTCTTTGACCTTCAATCTTTCCCAGCATCAGGGTCTTCTCCAGTGAATGCTCCCTTCTCATTTGGTGGCCAAAGTATTTGAGCTTCAGCTTCAGGATCTGGCCTTCCAGGGAACAGTCAGGGTTGATTTCTTTTAGGATTGACTGATTTGATCTCCTTGCAGTCCAAGGGACTCTCAAGAGTCTTCTCCAGCACCATAGTTCAAAAGAATCTATTCTTCGGCGCTCGGCCTTCCTTATAGTCCAACTCTCACAGCCATACATTACTACGGGGAATACCATTGCTTTGACCATGCGGACTTTTGTTGGCAAGGTGATGTCTCTGCTTTTTATCATGCTGTTTAGGTTTGCCATCGCTTTCCTCCCAAGGAGCAGGCGTCTTTTAATTTCATGGCTGCAGTCACCATCTGCGGTGATCTGGGATCCTAGGAACGTGAAGTCTGTCACTACTTCTACGACTTCCCCTTCTATTTGCCAAGGAGTGATGGGGCCAGATGCCATGATCTTAGTTTTTTTGATGTTGAGCTTCAAGCCCACTTTTGCACTCTCCTCTTTCACCCTGAGCAAGAGACTCTTTAGGTCCTCTTCACTTTCTGCCATCAGAGTGGTATCGTCTGCATATCTGAGGTTATTGATCTTTTCCCCAGCAATCTTAACTCCAGCTTGTGATTCATCCAGGCCAGCATTTCGCATGATGTACTCTGCATATAAATTAAATAAGCAAGGTGACAATATACATCCTTGTCGAACTCCTTTTCCTATGTTAAACCAATCAGTTGTTCCATATCCGGTTCTAACTGTTGCTTCTTGACCCTTATACAGGTTTCTCAGGAGACATGTGAGGTGGTCTGGTACTCCCATCTCTTTAAGAACCTGCCATAATTTATTGTGATCCACACAATCAAAGGCTTTAGCATAGTCAATGAAGCAGAAATAGATGTTTTTCTGGTACTCTCTTGCTTTCTCCATAATCCAGCGAATGTTGGCAATTTGATCTCTAGTTCCTCTACCTCTTCGAAACCCAGCTTGTACTTCTGGCAGTTCTCTATCCACATACTGTTGGAGCCTAGCTTGTAGGATTTTGAGCATGACCTTGCTAGCGTGTGAAATGAGTGCAATTGTGCGATAGTTTGAACATTCTTTGACGTTGCCCTTCTTTGGGATTGGAATGTAAACTGACCTTTTCCAATCCTGTGGCCACTGTTGTGTTTTCCAAATTTGTTGGCAAATTGAGTGCAGCACTTTAACAGCATCTTCTTTTAAGACTTTGAATAACTCAGCTGGGATACCATCACCTCCACTAGCTTTGTTGTTAGTAATGCTTTCTAAGGCCCATTTAACTTCGCTTTCCAGGATGTCTGGCTCGAGGTCAGTGATTATACCATCGTGGTTGTCAAGGACATCGAGGTCCTTCTTGTATAGTTCTTCTGTGTATTCTTGCCATCTTTTCCTAATCTCTTCTGCTTCTGTTAGGTTCCTACCGGTTTTGTCCTTTATCATGGCCAGCTTTGCATGGAACGTTCCCTTGATTTCTCCAATTTTCTTGAAGAGATCTCTAGTCCTTCCCAATCTATTGTTTTCCTCTATTACTTTGCATTGTTCATTCAGGAAAGCCTCCTTATCTCTCCTTGCTGTTCTCTGGAAATCTGCATTCAGTTGGGCAAATCTTTCCTTTTCCCCATTGCCTTTAGCTTTCCTTCTTTCCTCTGCTATGTGTAAAGCCTCATCAGACAGCCACTTTGCTTTTTCGCATTTCTTTTTCTTTGGGATGGCGGTGAGTGCTGCCTCCTTTACAATGTCACGGACCTCTGTCCATAGTTCTTCAGGTACTCTGTCTATCAAATCTAGTCCCTTAAACCTATTCTTCACCTCTACTGTATATTCATCGGGGATGCGATCTAGGTCAAATCTGAATGGCCTTGTGGTTTTCCCAACTTTCTTCAATTTAAGTCTGAATTTTGCAATGAGTAGCTCATGATCTGAGCCACAGTCAGCTCCAGGTCTTGTTTTTACTGACTGGATAGAGCTTCTCCATCTTTGACTGCAAATTATATAGTCAATCTGATTTCGGTGTTGCCCATCTGGTGATGTCCATGTGTAGAGACGCCTCTTAGGTTGTTGGAAAAGGGTGTTCGCTATGACCAGCGTGTTCTCTTGACAAAACTCTGTTAGCCTTTGCCCTGCTTCATTTTGTTCTCCAAGGCCAAACTTGTCTGTTATTCCGGTTACCTTTTGATTTCCTACTTTAGCATTCCAGTCCCCTATGATGATGAGGACATCATTTTTTGGTGTTCGTTCTACGAGCTGTTGTAGGTCTTCGTAGAACTGGTCCACTTCAAATGTATGAATGAATAATTGAGTGGATTTGTTTAAATATGAATGAACCAAGAGTGATAATAATTACTCCTTGCTTCTTTGGATAATGTCCATTCCGCTATTTTTTTTTTAATATATTTTTTATTATTTTCATTTCATCAACAAAACATTCCTTGTATATAAACATTCCAAATTAAACAGAAACTCATCCAGAGATTACTTAATTTTTCCAATCCTTCAAAAAGCTCCTTTTCTTAGACTTTTTGCAACCACTTGTACATTTTTAACCAATGCTTTTCGTATTCCTTTTCCCCTTTACCTTGGATAACATAAGATAGTTTTTCCAATTCGGCAGTTTCCAGTACTTTATACAGAAGCTCATCTCTCGTAGGAATCTTTTCACTTTTCCAATATTTTGCAAACAGAATTCTGGCTGCCACTAATACATGCAAAACTAAGTACATTTCATGCTTCTTAAACACCTCAGGTAGCATATTCAATAAGAAAAATTCTGGCTTTGGCTGTATACTAATTTCAAAAATCTCTTCTATCATTCCTTTTACCATTTTCCATTCCGCTATTAACTCTTGCGACAAAAGTACATTCCACCCTAGTTCCCAAGCACTGCGGTTCATTCATATAGCACAAATACAAAGGCATTCAAAAGTTGCAGCAAGATTTGTACAATAAAACACAAGTATTAAGCTAAAATGTTCTAAAATGAATGCAAAAGCAATCCAGCCTAAACATCAGACCTGAAATTACTTATTCGACGCATACACGTTTTCAATTAATAGATCCTTGAGGCATCTAACAAGCAAATAAATTCCATAATTCAATAAAATGACCATAATATTCCAAACATTAGAAACATTAACTCAGGACAATTTAAAAAATAATTACAATTGCTGAGCATGGCTTCATGCTATTTTTTTGTAATACTTCTGCTGTTTGGTAGTTCAGTTCACATTTTATGTTCTGTATCTGGAATGAATTTCATTTCTGAGTTCTTCAGGTTAATGTTCTATGATAATTGATACTTGCAAACATACACTGTTACTTCAAATAGCCGGAATATGCCTCTCCATTGTCCTAGGCATTGTACTACTCTCCTGTCCCCATTTTGTGGCTTGTCAGGATTAGCATGTACTCTTTTGCAAGATAACAGTGAAAAGGTTATTGTGAACAGTGTTGCTGGGAGGCGAGATTCTCTTAGGCCTGATTCATAATTTATTGGGGGGACTCTAATACAGAGGGAAGTGTCATATAGGGATGCCAGGCTACTGGCCTTCATCTCCAGGAGCTTTAGGAGCAGGGTGATGGGTAGAGATTATGCTGTATAGATATGACATTGTGCAACATGTAATGTCACATCCACCGGAAAACCAGGAAACGCAGCGGACAACATACCATAGGGCTTCGGGGGCAGCCAGAGCATCACCCAGTGCAGTTACATCTGGGGCTTTGAGTGGATGTGATGTCAGATCTTGCACTCTATCAGTTTGTCCTGTGCTTTTCTCCCCTCGCTTTGGAGAGCAGGGGTGGGGAAGCAAACGGTAACCCTAGGGTCATATCACCCCTCCCTCTGCCACCCGCGCACAATGAAGACCTTTTTATTTTGTTTGACATTCCCTTATTGACCTTTCTTCCTGTTTATATTCTAATTGTTTTATTTATTTAAAACATTTCTCTACTGCCTTTCTACCAAAACAGTGCCCCCCTTAGTCTTTGAACCTGGTTACAATGAACCAGTGCTGCTCTGAAAACCATTTAAGCCCCTTTCTGCAATCTGAAATGATCTAGCCTAAATACTGGTTTACCACTGCTGAACTAGGCTTAGTTGTTGTTTTTTGCAGTGTTCTGAACATTATTTTCAGTATTTCTGCTTTTCCAAATCATCATAATAATACAAGTTGGATTTATACCTCGCCTTTCACCTGGAGTCTCAGATCGATTTACAGTCCCCTTCCCTTTCTCTCCCCACAACTGACAGGTAGGTGGGGCTTAGAGAGTTCTGAGAGGATTGTGACTGACTCAAGGTCACCCAACTGGCTTCATGTGGAGGAGTGGGAAATTGAACCCAGTTCTTCAGATTAGATTCCAACGCCCTTAACTACTACACCAAATTGGCTCTCTTTAGATTCTTCAAATGTAATTTTTTTTAATCCCAAAAGCGCAATTAAACAAGTGGGCTGGACATTACACCAGAGAGAGGGTGCATGCAAGTTGGCATTTACATAAACTAATGCAAACACAGTATCACTGGTTGCCTGTGGTAGTTTATATTATCAACACTGTTTACAATCTTTAAATCTTTCTGCAAATGCTGCAAGGAGCAGTGGAGAAACTAATCCACTTCCCCTCCCACCTCTTCAGTCCATGGAGAGAAGCTCCTTCACAGTCAAAGCATAACTAACAAGGGTTTCACATTTTAAATTTTACCTATACAGTGAACTTTTCCTGATTCTTGCGGGGGGGGTGTCTCTGTTCCACAGGCCCTGTTTTGCATACTTTCACCTACAGTTTAAATGCTAGAATCCAACTGCACCTCTTTTTTTTTTTACTAAATAGCGTATGTAAATGCAACCATGACATTTCCCCTCTCCAACCATCAAGTACAAGAATTTCCCCAAGTGTGTTCTTTTTCCTCCAACGTAGCTGAAAGCAAATAGAATTAAGATTAAAGAAAGTCTGGAATACTTGCCTGGATGAACAGATTACAGTGTCCATCTCAGAAACTGGAATCAACAGATTACCACTGTGAGGATACTGCTGATGGTGACTCATATCAACTAAGTGTGACTTTCTTGCTTCCTCCTCTCACTCCTAAGCAGAGTTACATTCTTCTAAGCTTGTCAGCTTCAGGGTGTAACTCCATTTAGGATGGCACAATTGGTGGTGGCAGCAGTTACCATACCATGGCCTCTAAGTGGCAAGTCTTTAAAAACTCACAGCTGTTAATTTTATGCCTGGTACTTGCTAAAATAACTATAAAATCTAAATTGGTTTTGCCTTTACGCTGTAATTAGATAATAACCGTCATTGGTATGGTTATTAAAAGATGCTTTATGGAAGTTTGTACATTGTAATTTTGTTACACAAGGAGTGTGTCGCTTACATCCCTTATTATATTAGACTGAAGTGCCCTCTAGGTTGCATCTTTAATAGTGTAGTCCTATGCAGAGTTGTTTCAGTCTAAACCCATTGGTTTCAGCAGACTTAGGTAAAGGTTTCCCTTGCTCGAAAGCCAGTCAAATCTGACTCTAGGGTTGCAGTGCTCATCTCCGTTTCCAAGCCAAAGAGCCAGTGCTGTCCGAAGACGTTTCTGTGGTCATATGGCTGGCATGACTAGACGCTAAGGTACACGGAACGCTGTTACCTTCCCACCGAAGCGGTACCTAACTTGCAATTTCTTGCTTTAGAACTGCTAGGTTGGCAGGAGCTGGAACCAGAGATGGGAGCTCACTCCGTCATGTGGCACTCAGGTCTCGAACTGCTGAACTACTGACCTTCCAGCCTGCAGTTCAGCGTCTTAACCACTGAGCCACCACAGAATTAGGTTGCAGTAATTCTGCAACAGTAAGACAGTGTATTGTATTGAGTAACATTTTTACCCCAGCTTTCTGAGCTCTTTAGAGGAAAGTTGGAATACAAATGTGATTAGATGATAAATTAATCTAACCTTTTCTGAGAGAGGCAGTGAGTTGCTGAAGACAACCTTTTGACCTTTATAGCTGCTTGGAAGATTTGAACTAAGTTTGTTTTTAATATCCACAATAGCTTTCAAATATTTCCTGTATATTAGATCCTGACCTTTCTTCCAAAGACCCCTGAGGGGCGTTTTGACCTCACAACAACCCTGTATTGTTGGTTAGGCTGAAAAAAGGGACTTTTCAGTTTGTTCTTGGAGGATGGAAAGGTTGTGTTGAAAAGAAAAATGTTAAGCGTTTGTCAGTAAGAGAAGGACCTCAGTAGATTCTTCTGCAGGCAGCTATTTGGAAACAGTTATTTCTAAAGTTAAGAAACAGTATGGCATGTAAAATATGTTTGGTTTGGAAAGTGTTTGGAAAGTAATTCATTTGAAAAAAAATACTAGAATGTCTTCCAAGTAGTCAACCCTTTAAATATGAACTTATTGTGAAATAAAACCAGTGTTTCCCCCCAAAAAAAGCTTTAAAAAATTTAGAACTGTTTGGACAATTGAGTCTGCCTTGTACTGCCATTGATTTATCAAGGTCAGTATTGCCTGCTTTGAGTGGCAGTGGCTTTTTAAGATCTCAGGCAAAGGGGTCTTTCACATCACCTGCTGTTTGATCCTTTTAACTAGTAGTGTTGGGGATTGAACTTGGGACCCTCTGCGTGCAAATCAAATTCCCTTCCACTGAGCCATAATCAACTGATTATGTTGTGTTGTAATGTTGTACTATAGAGCACCTTGATAGAGTCATTGTGAGGATCTACTAGATCCACTAAGATTTATTTATCTAGATGATTGATATAATCTAAATAAATAAATCCTAGTAGATCTAATCAACCTGACTGCATCTAATTAACAAAATAGTTGGTTAATGATATACACTAACTAATATATAGTGCCGTGGGCAAGGTGCAGTTAGTTAGTCTTCAAAGGATCCTTTGAATTTATTTATGCACATGTGTGCATCACTTGATGACTGCAGTTTTTATTGATGACTTGCATGTGTGAATGGACCATTGTATACTGCAGACAAAACATTTGGATCACCTCAGACATAGTACCCTTTATTGGAGGCCATTTGCACATTAGATGTGCAAAACTCAAGTATAAGTGATGAGATAAGCATCCACGCATGAACCAGAATTCATGCTCTTACTTTGCTTTTTGCTGAAATAGAGTAACATAGCTAATTCTCCCCAATGTGAAATGTGCTAAAGGGCTGCCTTTCCTAGGGCTGTGATTTCCTAGAGAAGAGGGGGAAATGGTTATGTCTGATATATAATTGATTTAAATTAAAAATATGACCACTGAAGAGCATAGTGGCTGTATAATAATGAGCTCAGAAACCAAATAGACTAGTTAAACTGGTTTTTTGCACAGACCAGATGGCAGCTTTGCTTTACAAATATTTTCTTTATCTCTCCCATTTATGCTTGCCTGTAGCAACGGACATTCCTCTACTGTATACAGAAAGGGAAAAACAAAACCAAGCTTGTGTACTCAACTGTACATGAGTGAAATCACAGTCCCTGTCCCGTCCCCCTGATTTCATTTATTTATCGTATCCCTGATTTTTAAGCTTGGTTTGTTGTTCATTTATTTATTGGAGTACTTTTAACTCACTTTTTCCCACTGAATATGAGAAACTTAATAACAATACAAGACTATATTAAATCATCAAATATTATGAGCATATGAGAAATATGCGTACAATCTGAGAAAATAATAACAACAAATCATCAGGGGGTAAAACCTCTTCCCCAATGTCAGCAGTCTCTCCACAAAGGTGAGCTCCACTGGTACACAGACAGCCTTCTTCTAAATTTGTGTTGTTAAATTGTAATAGGAAGTGCATATTGATGGATTAGACATAGGCTGAGTTCAGACTGGCAATTTGCCCTCCTAGAGCCACGTTTCAGCCATGTTTCCCAAGCGGGTTAAAGGGGGCGTTCACACAGACACATCTGCCTGGCATTCCCCACCCATACGCAATCCATGCTGTTCTGCTTCGCTCTTGGGATTAGAAGATATCTGTTGAAAGTGTTAGCAAATTCTGGAGAATGCCTTTATCCTGCTGAATTCCGCTTCCGGGAAATGTGAACGCTCAGCTGAAAAGTCGGGAGCAACCTGCATTGCGCATAAGGCAGCAGTGATATGATTGGCTGTGCTCCGCTCTACCACCCAATGCTGTGCCAGTGCAACGGGATCCTCCCCAAATCGGCTGGATGCCTATGTATGTACGAGCGCTATGCGCTCATACACATATAGGCATCCAGCCGATTTACCAGGAAAAAGCCGTTTACAGCCGCACCTCTGGGCCAGCAGTCTGAATGCTCCTGCACGCCTCCTCCCGGTATGCTCCCGCATCAGTCAGCCCCGTGTGACCAGGAAAACCCAGACCAGTTTGTTCCAGGGCTTTTTTGCCACGACTGGCTCCCGCTTCAAACTGCCAGTCTGAACTCAGCCACAGCCACAAACTATGGTTAGCTTCTGTATGAATGATTCCAGGGAATTCTTGGCTTGTATGTAGCAGGCTGAAAAACAAGTCCTACTTTTACATCAAATGACAACATGAGAGATAATGCATCATTGTGGTTGGAGTCTAGACCTGGCCTGTGAGACCTGGTTTCAAGAACCCACTCGGCATAGGGTTGCCAGCCTCTTGGTGGTGGCTGAAGATCTCCTGTAATTACAACTGATCTCCAGCTCACAGAGATCATTTTGCCTTGATAAAATGGCTGCTTTGAAAGGTAGTCCCACTGGCCCCACAGGTGGACCTCCTGATGGCATCTGGTATTTTTGACCACTATGTGACAGAGGGTGCACTCAGATGGCTCTTTAGATCTGTGCCATGCACGAGTGCCTGGCAGAGTTAAATGTAATTTCCAGACAGCAACATCTGGGAAATGTACCTCGTCCATGAGCATCCCATTTTGCCATGTTTCGGAGCTGTATAAAAAAGGTGGTACTTTAAAACTGGAGTTTTCGATTCCCAACAAGCCATTCACAGACTTTCCCCTGTCTGATCGTTACAGTGCGCAGTTAAAAAATGGCACCTGTTCAGGATGGTCTGACGGGTGCCATTTAAAAAAATCTCAATTCTGCGCATGTGTAGAGAAAGAAGGACACAATGTCACACCTATGTGCTTGCACAAACTTTCTTAAAAAAAAACAACACCACGCATGCCTCCTTCAGTGGATGTCGTCTGGACAATCCACAGCAGAGGCAGTGCACAGTAAGACGATTCACGGGGGCCTGTCTGGTCGTGCAACGATGGGTTTAAAAAATCAGGATCATATTAGAACCAGGCTAATGGTGGGATTAGCTGCCCATCTGAATGCACCCAGAGTGTTGGACTGGATGGGCCATTGGCCTGATCCAACGTTGGTTTCTCTTATGTTCTTATGTAGCCTCTATGGCATTATACTCCATTGAAGTCCCTCCCCTACTCAAACACCACACTCTTCAGACTCCACCCCCAAAATCCCTACATATTTCCCAACACAGAACTGGCAACCAACTGGCAACCCTAGCCATGAAGCTGGCCCAGATGTTAATTCTCAGCTTGTTGTGAGCACAGATAAAGGAGGGGAAAACCACCTGTGCTATCCTGAGCTGCTTGGAAAAATGTAATAGGATAGGTAGGTTACATAATTTGCTGTTGTGCCAGAATCAGGAAGCTGTGGTTTATGTCAGGGGTACCCAGCCTTTTCGAGCCAGTAGGCACCTTTGGAATTCTGACAGAGTGGTGAGCGCAACCACAAAAATGGCTCCCACAGGAGATGAAGCCCTACACAAACATTGGGAAAAGAGAGAATGTGAGAGAATAAAATCAATGCTGTGGTAGTAGCTGCTGCAGAAATATTGTTATTTTAATCTGCACATTCCATCAGCTCTCCAGTGGCCAATCAGAAGCCCTACTTGGCAGGAACTGCACCTGGCTCCACCCGCTTTCTAAAAAACACTTGGTGGGCACCATGGTGCCAGTGGGCAGCATGCTGGGGACCCCTGGTTTATGCTTTCCCTGCAAACCATGATTCCAAAGTGGGAACAAACCACTGTTAGGAAGGAACAGTGAAAAACTGGGGAGGGTATTTGTGTACACGTGTGTGTGTATCTGTGTGTGTGTGCTTCAATGCCTGGAAGTCATGGCAATTTCTAGCAACCCCTACTAGGAGCTTGGACATTTTTTAGAGAGGTGGGTTGATAGCCTGCCTCTGCAACCCCGAGCTCTGTTATTTCTTGGAGGTCTCCCTTCCAATTACTTGCCAGGGTCAGCCCTGTTTAGCTTCCGAGACATGATGAGATTGGGCTTGTCTGAGCTATTCAGGTCAGGGCAAAAACTGGTAAATTATGATGGTTGTAAAAGCAATTATTAGCTGGCCAAACACAAGAGGAAGCAATACCATGCAAGCCTGAGGACTCTCAAATGTATTCGTATGATAGCAAATCAGATTGTCATTGCATTGTAAGAACATAAGAGAAGCCAACGTTCGGTCAGGCCAATGGCCCATCCAGACCAACACTCTGTTACACAGTGGCCAAAAATACCAGGTGCCATCAGGAGGTCCACCAGTGGGGCCAGGACACTAGAAGCCCTCCCACTGTCCCCCTGCCCAAGCACCAAGAATAGAGAGCATCAGTTGCCCCAGAGAGTTCCTATCTATATCTTGTGTTTAATAGCCACTGATGGACCTCTGTTCCATATGTTTATCCAATTCCCTCTGGACCTAACCATTTAGAAAAGTGATGACAGTCTTGCATCCTAACATTCATTAGCACAGAGGCATGGATCCTATGAATGCACTCTTCAGCTAAAGCCTCCCTTTGTGCAAGTTAATGGTTTTTACTGGTTGCACAAATGAAAGTTTTAGCAGCAGAAGAAGTGCACTCCAAATCAGAGACTACTTAGGCTACACAGAACTCATTCATAGCATCCAAGCAGCCTATAACAGTTTGAGAGGTGGTTTTGGATGCAGCGTGATGTTGTTTTCTGGACAGTTTAAGACTAATACATTTCCTCTGGGCTGGTGGAGACTGGAAACCAAGGAGTAAGGTCTGGATTAACAAGTAGTTATAATAAAATCAGAGTTATTATTTTGCAGAGACCCGAGTTTGTGTCATAATATTGAGTAAAGTTTCCTAATGAATCAAGTTACCGTCAAACCAAGCCACAGCTTTTCCTGAATATTTTAGTGCATAAATGCTATAGTAAAGGTAAAGGTTCCCTTGCTCGAAAGCCAGTCGAATCCGACTCTAGGGTTGCGGTGCTCATCTCCGTTTCAAAGCCGAAGAGCCAGCGCTGTCCGAAGACACTTCCGTGGTCATGTGGCCGGCATGACTAAACACCAAGGTGCACGGAACGCTGTTACCTTCCCACCGAAGTGGTACCTATTTATCTACTTGCAATTTCTTGCTTTCGAACTGCTAGGTTGGCAGGAGCTGGAACTAGAGACGGGAGCTCACTCCGTCATGCGGCACCCGGGTCTCGAACTGCTGAACTACCGACCTTCCACAGCCTGCAGTTCAGAATGCTATAGAAGGGTTTATTTGCCTGGCAAAGATGCAGTATAAAAGAGTGATGCATCCTGCAGTTGTAGGTGAATTTGGCACAGTTCCTGAACTTAAGTTAGGGAATAAGTAAAGGGAACATGTGGAGAAAAACGGTAAAAACAAAAGCTGTCTCTGTGTTCAAGTGTTAGTTTGTTAGTTGTAAAACATGGGCTGTGCTGAGCTTTAAATATGCACTCCATGTGGCTAAAGCCCCCCCCCCCAGCAGGTCCATCTTCTCCAGCACTTTTAATTTGCCATTAGCCAGGCTCATTCCTCTTGCAGTTCTGACATTTCTTCTATTCTTCCCTTCTCCTTTCTTTCTCTCTCTGCTGCTTGTTCAGTTGCTGATGAAGGGAAGAGTAGAGCCAGAACCCATTTTCAGTGGCCCTCCCATTGAGCCAATCTCTGTGCTGGATGCTGTATGTTTCAACATGTGTGCCAACTATGAATCCTAAATTGATTCATTGCATGCAGCTCAATATTTTTTTGCTGAAAAGGGAAAGTTCCAAGTTTAATTATATATGCATATGTTTGTCTTTTAATTTGATTTACATCAGAAAATACTAATTTCCCCCACTCGGACATAAAATAATAGAATTTGTTTTCAGCAAAACACTGTCTTATCCAAACTAAAATCCCCCAAATCAATTAAGACATCATGTTTCTATCACTAATTGGAACACATTGAGACAATAGAAAGCACTGAGTTGGGTATTAGTTATCATAGAGATGAATAGGTTTTGGTTTGTAGCTGACTTTGTTATTAGCTTTGGAATAGGTTGTTATATGGTATGTCAGGTGTATACATTTCTTAATGACTTTGGAAGGGATGCATCATTTGAACTGGTTTCTTGGTTAAAAAAAAGCCTTCAAAACTATCTGTCAAGCTTCTATATTTAAGCATGGGGGGGTCTGTGTCAAATACCTGTATCTACAGTTAGAGATATACGAAGTGAAGAGAAAATTAACATGGTTTTAGTACCGTCTTGCTTCTCTTCACTTTGTATATATTTGTGTTAGTAGTTAGTACAGACACCTTTACATGGTCATACCTAGCATTTATATATTACATTTCAGCTTTGAAAGTGCTTAATTTCAATAATTTCATTAAGATAATAAGTATTAAGGAGGGCCAGTATTATCCCCGTGTTGATGACATGGAGTCTGGTATCTTGTTGGAAACCAGCTGATAAAGTGCAGGTTGAACTGGAGATTTCTTGATCCGCACTGCATATTTAGCCACTGAGTTTTCACTCTCCCCCAATACAATA
Organism: Gekko gecko; assembly: GCA_029375565.1. NCBI lineage: Eukaryota > Metazoa > Chordata > Lepidosauria > Squamata > Gekkonidae > Gekko > Gekko gecko. The sequence goes on from JAPDNY010000009.1 coordinate 41,579,368, forward strand.
GAAGTATCTCTTATGAGACATGATTTCTCCATTCAGCTAACTATTTGAGGAAAGACCGATCTTGTGCTATTGAACTTCAGGGTCAGCTCAGCATTCTGTTCTGGTTTTTCCTCACCGTCTGTCCACACCACTTGCTGATATCTCCTTCCTTCCATCTCACCTACTGTCAATCCCTGATCTATTTAACAATCTTTCTCCGGATTTCATTACATTTCAGCATTCCTTTTTAATGTGAGAGAACATAGCTTGCAACAGCTTTTGTGAAGTATTGAGCCAGAATCCTGGGTCGATTCATCATGTTCTGCCAAGTTCTTTCAAGATATTGATGTCTGAATGGCATTCCTGTACACTATTAAGATTGTAGACATTAACTGCTCTTAATTGATCTTTCTGTCCGTCTGCTTGCCAAGTTCCAGAAATAGTTATTGCTTATTAGTAAGTAAATTATATTAATCAGCTGTACTGCCATTTAGTAGTCAACTTTCGAGGAGGAATGGAATTCAGCGACTCACAAATGCATCCAGAGAATTTGCACTTTTAATGGCTTGTGCAATTAATAATTAAATGAAACTGTTCTATTTGAAGGTGTTAAAGTCTTTGTTATGTATTGGGACTGGAACATTCCAGGACTGTTTCTACCAGAGATTGGCTGAGCTTGGAGCTCTAGAACAAAAGCCCACCAGGACTCTGGAGGTGGCCAGTGGGGAAGTAATGATTCTGACAATGGCCTGTCGTTGGTAGTTGTTTGGGAAGTGGGTGGAGTTGCATGATATTTAACAGGGCCATTGCCCTGACAGTTTGGCTTTTGTCTTGTTCTTGCTGAATCACCAGTAAAGCAGAGCTGATCACTATGCTTGGGGTCAGACCATCCATGGAACCCAGTATTGAACAGTCCTATAGCTATTTTGGATCAGATTGAGTCACTTGAGAGGTAGCTTAAGCTCTCAGGAGCAAGCTGTGCATTGTGTGGTAGCAAACATGGATAGTGCATTAGGCTCTTCAGCCAATCCACACTTTTGTGATACACATGTTCCCAAATGCATTGTTTCATTTGGACATTACAGTTTTAGTTGTACTTTTAAAATCCTGGTTGTAGAAATGTGTGTGCATGTGTGTGTAAAGTAACCCTCCGACTTGTGCTAAAAGGATGGGAACAGCTCCTGCATTTGTTCATTGTGGAACTTTAATTCACTCCTTGACACAACATTTCTTACTAAAGTGAATGACGTTGTAAGCAGTCATTTCACAGAATGATTGGGAAGTAAACCCACAGTCCTTCACACAGCCTGCTTGTGTCCAGAGGTAGCAATCCTAATATTTTTTGCTTGGCAGATCTCAGTGGGGTTTATTTCTGAGTAAAACAGAGTTATGTATTGAGCAGCAAGGGTTATTTTAGATGACATTTTTATGAATCCAGATATATGTGCAGTGCCAGATCCAAAAGATGCCAAAGTAAGCTGCTTGAGTAAAACCTCAATAAAGAGCCAATGCTCCTACTGCAATATCGGTTTAGTTTGCATGGAGCGCTCAAGAGGGTCAGAGGAACAGTGAGTGAACTCTCAGTTTGGTTGTGCAAATCAATGGAGGCATTAAAGCTGTCTTGTCTGAGGGCATGAACCAAATTACTAACTGTAGTTCGTCACAAACTGGGCTTGGTTCATGGTTCGTGAACCTTAGTTTGTGCCATCCCATCCCCACAAACCTCCCATGAACTTCCCAGGTGGCTTTGGGAGGTTCGTATGGTTCGTGTCTTCAGACAAGTTGCCACTGGGGCTTTAAGAAGGCATTTAAAGAGGCCGCGGTCCTTCTCCAAGCCGGTGGCCTTCTGAGATCACTTGTGAGTTGTACCACTGTGGCAGCAGTGCAGCTTGCAAAAGCCGTTTAAAGAGAACCCACTGCATCATGAACCATGAACCCTGAACCGATTCATTAAATAGAAAGGTTTGTGGAGGTTTGTGATTCATAGACACCATGAACCTTCATGAACCTCCATTTTCCTGGTTCATACCCATCCGTACCCCTAAACTCCTGAAGCTGGCATTCTCTGTGTGTGTTTTCCTATCAAGTTATAGCTTTGAGACAGTGTTAAAAATTGCTAAAAATCATGTATGGTAAACATATTTGACATGTATGTTTAAATATTATTGCATGCAACACTCCCCCCCCCTTTTCCTTTGCAACGAAAAATGTGGGGGAAGTAATCAGTCAGCTGCAACCCATGCCATTCTATACTCTCCCACTGATTAGACTGCTTTATCACTGTCCCATCCCTAAAATATGGACTGTTAACTAATTACCACATGTCTCACTTCCTTTAATAATTCCATCTGACTTGCAGCTGCTGTTTAAGTAAGTACATATAAAGCTTCCTTATGCTGAGTCAAACCTTTCGTCAGTCTAAGTCAGTATATTCAGTTCTGGTTGACAACAGCTTTCCATGGACTCAAGAAGAGAAAAATAGACTTCTGGCAAGCAAGTAAGGCAAGCAAGTAAAGCAAGTAAGGCATGAGCTCTGTCACTGAGCCATGGCCCCTTCCCAGTAGGGAATATAGGCTGTAAAAACACTGGATGCAGATTCGAATGCATTTTGAGTCAGACCAGGCACTCATACAGATTATCATTTCATGACACATTTTAACAAATGCACTATGTGTCTCAGAATCCTCTTTACTTCTTGGCAAGATGGAACAGATGACCAAGCTATCCATGTGTTGAGACAGCTCATCCAAGGTTAGATTGAACCTTTTGGGAGGTTGTCAGAATTACACATTATCTACAAACACAAAACCTAGCCATTATACACAGTCCTAAAAAGTTGTCTTTTTCTAATTTTGCCTTCCATTTGTTCTGTAAAAAAATAGTTGCACATTTGCACAAGCTGTCATTAAATTCTAGCTGCTACCTTATCTTCTTTCCCATTTGAAGGACTCAATCCCTTTCCTCTGGAATCCATATTCAGCATCTGTTAAGGTTCTGTGATATCCTCACATTTTCAAGCATGTCATAATATCCATGTGGGTTAGAATCTTGGACTTAAAAGAATCAAAACTAACATTATGGGGATGCCAATACTGCCTGCAGTTTTATAGCCTGATAGGGTTCTGTCTCAGAAACACATATAGGCAGTAAAACCTCACATCTCTCTTCTTTTAGTGTGTCCTCCAAATTCAGGGAGCTGTGCTTGGCTTTCTGACTTTAGAATAATGACTTTTCTTATTCTTTCACTGTTATAGTGCTTGAAGAAACCTGAAGATCACCATGGGGAATCATGTTGGAAAACGTGATCAAAGTGCTGAGAAGCTAAAGGTAAGTTGTTTTGTTAGAAGCCGTGTCAATAGGCTGGAGCAGGACTCAGGAGATGCATTATATAAATAAAAAAAAAATTACACATGGAAATATTTGCAGACATTCCATTCCTTGATGCTGATTGCTACAAAAGTGCATGGTTGGTAAAAGTTTGATAGATGTGGTTTTTTTTCTTTCTGCTGCACAGAGACAGGATGTGACAAATGCTTCTCCTGCCATACAGTTCAAGAGTATCCTTTGCTCAGGAAATGGATATAAAATTTGCTGCTAATTATACTATTATTATCTTTAATGGAACACAGTTGGGGCCTGGTAGAGATGTGACAGCATGGGGAATTTTGGAGAACACTGAAAAACCTCCTTCGGAATGAGAGCAATGCTTCTTAAGGCAAGGTTTTACTCATTCAAAATAGTAATTTTAGGTTAGATAATCTTCTGCATAGATAGTGACAAGTGAGGGATCCACAAGGACTTGCAGGTAGCATCTCATTTTCCCTCCCCTATTATTTCCTCTTTCCCTTCCCTGAAAGCTCCCACAGTCTCTCCCCCTTTTCTTGCTTTCTTCTCTTCTTCCCACTCACCAGCCAACCTACCTGTCCCCATCTTCTGCTTTCTCTCCTTCCCTCTGCCTGGCAGCTCCTCCCTAGGAAAATTATGGCTGAGGTGTGCAGTGCTCGCCACCAGACTCAGTTGCATGGTGGGGAACCCCCAAGGACATGTAACCCCCATATCCTCCTGGCAGCCCCCATATCCTTATTTTTCCCTGTTTCCTTCTCTCCTTCTCCCCTACCAATCAAGCTATCTTTTATCTGAGGAAGCATCCTTTGACAGAAGGGTGTTGCAGCAGGTTTTGGATCTGTAAGGATGAGTATTATGCCACCCAGCTTGAGCATATAACCAGTCTGGATGACTTCCCCCATTGAAGGAAAATGAAACATTGGAACCTACCTGAAGATTTCTTCTCTTCAGTGGGGCAAAGTCATTCAATTCCTGCCCATACGAGAAAGAGAGAGAGAGAGAGAAGTAGTGTGATACGAACATGGAGCTGGGCTGTACTGGAGGGTCAGCCTCAATTCAGCCAGTAGATACTTGCAAAAATTTGTGTAGCCTTGCCTGGAAGTGGAAGAGACCTAATCTAACCAGTCTAGATGATTTTGCCCCACTGAAGAGAAGAAACCGTCATGAATGTTCCAATGTTTTGCTTTCTCTGTTCATGGCTCCAGTCTCTGGATTTAAGTTTGCACAGATTTGGCCATGATGGGAACTAGATATATTGATAATGATTATTCCTATGTACATTGTAGAGATATACAACATGTTGAAGGATATGTTTATTGTTTCAATATAAATAATTTTGGCAACAGTTAATGTTCTGTAATGTGTTTTATAATACATTATTAAAAAATTCAGTATTTTCAATGTTACAAAATTTAACTTGTTATCTAAATATGCTGGTATTCGTATTGTGGTATGAGACTATTTCTGTCATATACCCCTTTGTTTAATTCATTTATTTCCTAATTTCAACTTTTATTTTTCTCCTTCCTCTCACACATTAAAATGCACATGCTAAGGAAACAGAGTGCTGCAGATTGCAGCAATTTTGTTTGGTAGAAAATGAAGATATTTGTGCAGATAAATTCTATAAATTTGCCAATTAGTATAATTTTTAATGCTGAGCTATAAATGGTGCATTTTATGCTATCAAACCAGTGAAATAAGTTTAGTTTTGATAAGAATGGCCTAAATTTCTTCTCAAAATTCTCTCCCACCCCTCCCCTTCAACATTTTTGAACATTGTACATCTGTAGGCCTCTTTTCTTTTTCGATTGCCCAAGCATTCTCAAGACAAGACATCAAGTATGTCTGTGGCCTTTAAAGGGGGGGGGAGAGAAACAGAAGTATCCCACACTAATAGGGTTGCCAACCTCCACGTGGAACCTGGAAATCTCTCTCTATTACAGTTGATATCCAGATGACCAAAATAGTTCCCCTGGAGACAATGGCTGCTTTGGAGGGTGGGCTTTATGGCATTGTACCCCACCCACTAAGGTCCCTCCCCAAACCCAGCCCTCCCCAAGCTTCACCCCCAAAATCTCCAGGTATCTCCCAACTCAGAGCTGGCAACCCTACACACTAAGAGTTCCTGAGATAAACCTATGATAAGCCACACTGTTCAGGAATTGCACTTGCATTAGTGCATGCATAAGGCCCTGAACATCTGGTTTACAGCTTGTTTTATTGCTGTTGTTGTTTTTGTTCGTTTACAGATGGACCCACAAAAAGATCCCTTGCCTGATTTACAAGTGTTAAAATACTTGTGATTGTATGGCTGAGGCCCATAAAGAATGTGTGTTTGTTTGCTTCATTTCTTGGTCTACTTCTGTATTTTACCGAAAGTATCTTTCGGGGTGTGTGTTTTTTCTTCTGTTTTCTTAGGAAGTGAGATTACTCAGGATTTAGAGGAAGTAAATTTAGTTTCTGTGACACCAAAGCATTGGTGGGGGAAACTGACTGAAATCCTCTGAAGGAAATTTAGTGTATTGAAGTGGAACTCTTCTGGATATTCTGTAGAGGTGGGAAGGAAAAATTAAAGAGTGCTAGCCAAGTATTTCTATATGAGTTTGACAGAAGGAGCTTGGAGACTTTTTAGGAGATGTGGAGAATAGCTTGGAACAGTTACATCTCAGAAGTGATCTGTGCATTCAGTAAAAGCATGTAGTATAACACCTCTACAATGACTCCGTAATACCTAATGGCAGTCACACGTTCCATTGCACTCATGCAAAAAAAAATTTAGGAGTCCTCCATGAATATCAAAAACTAGATTGGAAGCTAGAAGACTGGGCTTGGACATGTTAGATTTCCACAGAAAGGGAGCTTTTGACATGCATATCCTTTCCCTGAATTCGAAATCCAGGAACCTCATACTGTATATTTCTTCTAAATGTGAGGCCAGCTTTATTTAAAACATTTCTGTGCTGCCTTTCCACCCAGGTAGGGTCCCAAGGTGGCGAAAAGCAGAACATGTGGTCAACAGAAAGTTTGAATAGTATTTACTGTTCCCTGTGCCTATGAAAACTTGAAGGCTGATTTCCCACAAGCGCTGATCCGCGCTTGCCTTCCCTTTTGCCCTGATGGTACGTGTCAATTTCACACAAGCTGCTGCACGGCCACATTTTGCCCCGCAGCTTCCTGTGATTTTCCCCACGTCTACTCAATCCTCAAAAAACAGGATTGAGTAGACGCAGGGAAAATCACGCGAAACTGCAAGGCAAAATGTGGCCGCGCAGCAGCTTGTGTGAAATTGACATGTACCAGGGCTCTTTTTGTAGCAGAAACTCCTTTGCATATTAGGCAACACACCCTTAATGTAGCCAATCCTCCAAGAGATTACAGAGTTCTTTTTACAGGGGCTACTGTAAGCTCTTGGAGGATTGGCTACATTAGGGGTGTGTTGCCTAATATGCAAAGGAGTTCCTGCTACAGTTTCGTGTAGTGGTTAAGTGCACGGATTCTTATCTGGGAGAACCAGGTTTGATTCCCCACTCCTCCACTTGCACCTGCTGATGTGACCTTGGGTCAGTCACAAGCTCTGGCACAGCTGTTCTCTCAAGGACAGTTTCTGTCAGAAGTTCTCTCAGCCCCACCTACCTCACAGGGTGTCTGTTGTGGGGAGGGGAAGGGAAAGGAGTTTGTAAGCCGCTCTGAGATGCCTTTGGGCAGTGAAGGGTGGGGTATAAATCCAAACTCCTCCTCCTCCTCCTCTTCTTCTTCTTCTTCTTCTTCTTCTTCTTCTTCTTCTTCTTCTTCTTCTTCTTCTTCTTCTTCTTCTTCTTCTTCTACAAAAACGATACGTACCATCGAGGCAAAAGGGAAGGGCGAGAGCAGAGCAGCCCTTATGGGAAATCGGCCAAATTGTCTGAACAGCTATGCTTGCCTAAGAGCAGCTTGTCTTTGTACATGTTCAGGAAAATATTTTCATAGGCTAGGCTAGAAAACCTATTTTTAATTTAATCTTTAAGATTAATACATTAAATATATATTCCTATGTAAATAGCTCTCCCTACCTATCTCCCCAAAACAAAAAGGTTGAGCTATTCATTTGTAATGGAAGGTCTTCTATTTGTCCAAATTGAGGAATTAAGGGGGGAAAGGTGAGAGGTTTGGGGGTGGGGAAGAGTGGTTGTGAAGACTTCATCAGGTTGTTTAGACGTAGGGTACTACAAGTCCATAGAGACAACCTCCAAAGGATTCTTGTGGGTGATTAGGTTACACTGACCATAGCAGATAAACAACAGGACTCAAATGTTAGAACATTTCATTTTTAACTGTTTCACTTCCCTCCTTATTTCTATTTGTGATGAGTAAGTCTTCACATACAGTAAAATAAAACAGCTTGGCCAACATGTGTGTCTTCAGGTTTGTTTGTTTTTAAGTAAAAGCAAGCAAAGCAAAGGAAGCATAGTCGTTGGATTCTGGCTTCAACACTAGACGATGGTTACTTCCATACAGAATTTTGTTCTAGTTTGTCATCTAAACTGAGAGGGATTTTTTTTTTGGGGGGGGGGGTTGTAGCTTACATACATCATCATCCTCTAGTTGTCCACTTCCTAGGCTTTGTCTTGTTTTACTCTGATCTTTCCCAAATATCTTTTTTGGGGGGAAATCACAGTTAAAGCATATTTGCATAATGTATATATGGGAAGGTACACATTTTTAAAGGTTCTGTCACCAGCAGCACTTTTTTTCTTGCTCCAGCCCCCCCCCGCCCCAGCTGCTATTTTCAGGGTGCATCATCTGAGGCCTTTCCATGGCTTAAGAAAAATCAATGATTGCTTGATTGCTATGGTATTACAACACTGAACATCCATTACCACAATCTACTAGTTTGCTACTTGTTCAGTTGGACCCAAGAACCAGATCTGGGAGCTGTACAGCATGCATGGTACCACTACGGTCTTATATGCCTTCAGGAGTGCTGGCACATACTGAGCTCCTTGAATGTAAAAAAACCTCATTAAGGCTAGTAGGGCTAAATCAGTTTTCTGTTTAAGATACTGAATGTGCTTGGATCATGATAAATTTGGCTGGAATACAATTCCCAGATATCTAAATTCATCGAGTTGTTGTAGCTTATATTTATATTATAAAGTGACCCGTTGTCTCTCAGTGTCAGTTCTGGAGGTTCTAGGAGGGAGATAGACATTTACCAGGATGCATTCTTGGAGTCTGGTAGTTATCTTTACTCCCATAGCCAGATTTGTAGCGCATGAGGGAGAGGAGATGGTTTGCCCATAGCTGGATCTAAAACAAAGTAAACCACCTTGGGGCCATCTTTAGCCAGTTTCTAGTATGGACTATCAAACTCTGAAGATCTTCCAACCTTCATTACATTGGCAGCAAATGAGTGCTGCTGGTCAAAATGGAATGAAGCCATAGATATGAAAATAGACCAACTGGGCTTACGGAAGCCAAAAAATCTAACCAAAAGATGGCAAACTTTATTTACAGAGGAGCTGATTAAGTATGACTGGGAAACTCTTCAAAAGGATGCCAGATGAAAAATGTTCTCCACTTCATCTGGAAATTAAATAGTCTACTAAATTTGACCTGCCTCTTTATCTTAACATGCTGACAGTTCCCAGATTGAGGTGGTCATATATGATTGCATGCTGTAACACATTTCCAGCAACCTAGATGAAGGGCCATTTTCTCACAACACCTTCAGACCTATTGCGATTGCTGTCTGAAAGAACTTGACTCACTATCTCACATTTTCTTCTATTGTCCAAAACACGCAACAGCAAGAGCGAAATTCCTTAGGAAATGGATGCTGAAGTATTCAAAATTTTCTGATAGTACAAGCCTAGGGCTGCGTTCAGAAGGGCAGTTTGGCCTGATATAGGCACATTTTACAAACAGATTACATGGGCCCGGTCACACAGCCACATCTGTCAGGTGTTTCCCAGGTATACTCACCCCGTCAAAGGATGACTTGGAGCTAGGTTAAAAAGCCACCCCCTCCGAAGTGGTGTTTTTGTTTCCCCGCACATTCATTGCTCATGGCCAGATGTCTGAACACAGGGGAATGTGTGCAGAACGGATTTGGTAGTCTGAACCGGCAGATCCATTCTGCTGCTAGGGAGGCAGGTTTTTTTTTAATTGCCTATATGCGCATGTGCACGCATGCGCACTATGTGTGCATATGGATTATGGATTTCTTTTTTTTTTGCAGTTTGCTCTGTGCTTGAGGTGCCACAGTAATGCTTTACCATGGAATGTCTCCATGAGTAACCCACGGCAAGGTGTGCTGTATGGCTGATATATCCCACTACACTTTAACCCGGTTCAATTAGAGGAGGCACCATATCGCACCAAGCCACCAGTGTGATCACAGCCCATGACTACTCTTAAGCAGCCTCTGCAAAAACTGTATAGTAGACATGGCAATTTTCTGTTTTACTGTATTTTTAAACTCTTAAATTTTCTTTACGGTGCATGGCCATTGGGCTAATAAGCCTAAATAAACTTGACTAGTTTATTGAATCCTCAGCTTTCATTTTTTAAAGTAACTTTCTAGGCCTTTCCAGTATGGAAATACTTCTGCAGCAAAAAGGGGTAGAGACTTTGTAATGGAAGGTGGGAATTCAAAGCAACCTATATATCATTGCAATAGAGCTTTATAATACTATATAGCAATCTAGCAGTTAATGTTTCTTTTAAAAGCCTGAAAAAAGTGCTCTGAAGGTATGGGGGAGGGGAAAAACTTGGAAAACAATGGGTGGTATTTTCCAGATTCCTGTGTGCACAATCCATTCCCATGTGAATGTCTCTGCATTTGTGGTAGCAATGACAAGAATATGGAGAATCCCTGCTGTGTGGGTGCAGTTTGTGATTCAGAATAACGCTAAATGACTTCTTAACTACTATTTAATATATAACCTGAGTTTTTTAAAGTTACTTGACCTGTCTTTTTCTTTCTGTACCTTTAGAGAGCATGTTTGTGTGTATGCGTGAGACAGGTTGAACACCTTGGTGATCCCAATGGGACCTCACAAGTAACAGCAATATCTTTGCTGTTCTTGCTTTCAGCTGACAGATTGCTCCATTTCGTGCTGTCGTACCAGAAGCACCATATTCAGACATCACACTATAATTTGATCACATCCCAGTTAGTTAAGCCATGTTAGCCAAAGTACATGTTATATTTTGTTGGCAAATGAGGTTGGGTTCTTGGATCCGACTTGCTTGGGAATGTCATTTTAAAGAAGGGCAGGAACCCAGTTCTGCTTGGAACTTCAGTATGGGGCTCCTGCTTTCCTTTCCTTGCTCTTTTCTGAAGCTGAAATGTGGGGGGTATTCTGAGAACATGCAGCTTCAGAGTTATGCATATAGCTCCCTGATGAGGCCTTTTCTGCTTGCAGGAGCCCATCTTCTCCTCCTTTCCTCAGTTACAGACAGAAATGGGATTTTGCCAGTTTTTAAAATGACATTCTCTGCAGCAGCTTTGTGGCTGCAAGGAAAGCAAACCAGATCCTGAGAACCCCAGTCCAACTCACAATAAACTGTAATATGTAGTTTGGCCCTTACATAGGAAAGGAGTATAATCAGTCCAATTCATGGGGAGGCGGGGGAGAGTTGGTTATGACTCTTCTCTGGGCTTTATAATAAAGGTATAGTTTTTTGTTGTTGTTCAGTCGCACAGTCGAGTCCAACTCTTTGTGACCCCATGGACCACATCACGCTAGGTCCTCCTGTCTTCTGTCGTGCTCTGGAGTTTGCTTAATTTCATGTTTGTTGCCTCAATAACACTGTCTAGCCATCTCATCCTTTGCCGTCCCCTTCTTCTTTGACCTTCAATCTTTCCCAGCATCAGGGTCTTCTCCAGTGAGTGCTCCCTTCTCATTTGGTGGCCAAAGTATTTAAGCTTTAGCTTCAGTATCTAGTCTTCCAGGGAACAGTCAGGGTTGATTTCTTTTAGGATTGACTGATTTGATCTCCTTGCAGTCCAAGGGACTCTCAAGAGTCTTCTCCAGCACCATATAGTTATAAGGTATAGTTACATGAGCTGAAGGTATATGAGCTGAAAAAGCAATGTTGTAAGTTGAAGATATTCATATTTCAAATACATATAAGTAGGAACTGTCAGTTTTCTGAGTAAAACTGATTAGAACACAAATTAGAATACTTTTCTTTGGAACATGCTGAACATCTGTCTGTAAGTAGCCAACTTTGTTACTAAGGAGGTGATGGGAAACCAGAAGTGTAGCCCTACCTGAATGTAACACGACTGAATTTATATTTCAGTTCTTCCCTTAGCCATATTTTTTCACAGCCCGTTTTTCATGAGCTATAGAAAACAGCTTTGAAATCCCATTAAGACCACTTCAAATAGGAGCTTGATTATGTTAAAGAGCAGAAGGTTTGACAAATAATGATTTCTTGCTCTCTGCTCTTTGCAAAGTGCTCTTGGATTGTTTTTGTATCTGAAGGAGTTGAAGAGCTTTTTTTTTTTAAAGTGTTTTGGCAGAGTTGTACTGCTGATAAGTTCCCATCAGTCAGTGTTTGATAATTGTACTGAAAATAATTAAGTCCAGTGCTGAAACAGATGTTTAAGCAAGACAGGAAGTGGTAGTCACATTTTTCTTGTGGCTTTGGGTAGTAAAGCTGGTGAGAAAGACATAGAGGAAAGAATCAAATTTTGTCTTCAGTATTCTTCCTTCTTCTCAGATAAGCACCATGCATCAAATACTGAAAGGCAGAAAGTCGCCTGCAGAAAATTAAATAAACCACTTTAATGACAGACTGAAAATACTAAGCTTTATTTCCCCCAAAATCTGTACCACATATGTCATGCATTTAAACACAAAGGCTTGAATTCTGTGAAGCTGGAGTACAAGAATGCTTGTAAATGTGGTTTTTCTGCTATCCTTCAACATCTGATGCTAGAGGTTGCAGAAGCCACATGGCCTGTGTAGGGGCTGCCGTGAGGATGTGGAACTGTCTTTCCATTCCTCCTTGATCAGGGCTGGTTCTGCTGGTGCAAGAGCTTCCTATTGGTAGAAGAACAGTGTTTATATGGCTCTGGTCCACACTGCAGCCCCCTGAGTTGCATGGAGGTTTTGGCAGGAGGGTCTATGTAGACCCCACAGCCTACACCATCAATTCTTCAGTATATGAAGGGATAAATAAATGTTTAAAAGTCAGCTTTTAAAAATAATATGATTGGTATGGATATTTCAAAATAAAAAAAATGCAAAGGTCAAAAATAATACGATTGGAATCCTTTATCCTATCCATGAGCTGCCTCTGAGGAACTTTGTGATACTACATTTCATTGTTGTTCTCCTGGAAAACAATTCTAGCCAACTGTGTTGACATGCCATAGCAAAAGTGATTCATCAGTGGCTTATAGAACACAGTTCACTGAGCATTTGAAAGAAGGAAATAGAAACAGAACGGAAAGAAACCCTGGTGATTTTCTATACTGGTGCGTAATAGACGTACCCCTTTTCCTTCCCTCTCCATTTTCAGTCACATGCTGGAACCAAGCAGCAACAGCAAGACACCCCCCCCCCGTAAGCAGGAGATGGGAAAAAGAAGCATTTCCGGAACTGGGGAAAAGCAGAAGAAACCAGAGCTATTGCTGTGAGCTGCAGAGGTTGAGACTTCTTACGGAAAAAATAAGAAATGTATCAATAGTGCCCAAAAGGTGACCTTTGTGTAGAGCAAAACTGAAGGAGTGTTGTGTATAAGGTATTAAGAAGGGAGAAACTGTGTCAGTGAGGGATGCACCACTTGTGACTTTTCAGCATTTGAAGGCATTAGCTTGTGACTTTTCCTTGAGCAATAATGACCACCCCATATTCCATAGTTTTGTAAATGAAATTAAGATTACCATAATTATTGTTGTAGACATCAGTGTGTCTGTACTTTAATGTGATCCATCTTCAATCATAGTGATTGTTGTAATTTAGAAACACATTTGTATAGGAACATAGAGGATGGGATTCTACAAACGCTCAGCACTAGCTAGGAGGGAGAAGCGAGCTGCAGGTAGTAGGGCTTGGAGACCATTACATTTACTTTAGTTTGTTCCTCCTGTAATTGAGCCTGAACATATTATATTAATGGCAACAGTGAATAGGCCAGTAGGCTGTACATCTGCTTGAATGCAACAGTAAGCCTGGTGTTTACAGAGATCTTAGTTTTACCCAAGCCAACAGCAGTATTGCTCTAAAGTGTTTGTTTCTAACCGTGAGTCATATATCAAAGAAGGATTAAAGCATTTCTGGGGATAGAGCTATCTGGAGTGACCACTTTCCTGGGGAACCATATGTGAATGCTGAACAGAGCTTTCAAATATCTGTTTCATACAGAATCTGCTTAAGTGTTGTTTTGTGAGTGTAGCGATTTAATTTTTCAACTGGAAGGAAAATTGGGCAAGCTAGGTATTAACATTGACATATTGACGTGAGATCTGACAAATATATCTTTTGGACCACAGATAAATATATCTCCTTAAGAGTGGAAGGGCAGGGCTTAGGCAGTTGATGTGAAATGCAGCTGCATGTAAGGACAGAACAGGAATCTCTTGTCCTTTTGGGTGTAGCTTGAGTAACCACGTTACTGAGTGTGCTAAAGTGTTGGACCTCAGCCAAACTACAATCTGGTTATCTGAAAGGGAGAGTTACCAGTTGCGACATCACTTTGGATTGTCAGTTCTAATCAAAGAACACTACCATGCACTCACTATATCATTTATGAATGAAGCTATGCTTCTTTGAAAACATACTTTTTAAACAGTGCATTATAAGTTATGTTAATCTTTACTAGACTAAACAACAAAATTAACACTGGACCATTTTATTCAGAGCTGTGTCTTACCGACCTGTATCTTACTCTCGAGGCTTTGAATATGCCACATTACAGATTCTTCATACTTATGTACTATGGCATTTCTAATCATTCATTCATGAAATTCAGATTGTATGCTCAGAGAAACCTGATTCTGCAGCCTCCGTATCTTATGAAACAGACCGTAATTTCTCTAAATTTGTGCATATTTTGTTTTCTAAACTTGGTAAATTGTAATGAGCTTGGCGTCATGACCAGCAAGCCCACTGCATGTCACAAGAATGGCATTTCCACATGAGGGCAGCCTAGACCTGAATCTTTTGGCTGCACACTCTCTTAGTTATATTTCAGGAGATTTGAACAATGTATTTTTAGTTCATTCCAACTGCAAAGGCTTCTAGAACAAAGTTTCAGATTCTTTGAGGTAGCCTACCTTTAAAAATATTATATAAATGACACTTACTGCATCCTGTGGTAATATGGTCTGTGTGTACCTCAAAAGTGTTTCTAGATGTTCCCTTTGAAGAAAGGAAAATGTAAATTTGTCTTGTTGTATACTGTACATCTTTTTGTAAGGAGGTTATATCCATGTTAATACTTTTCATTGTTACACAGAGAGCCACAGTATCTGGCATCTTCATTGTTCACATGGTCTGTTAAAAAGTCCTTGCCAGCAATTGTATTGCTTCAGAGGAACATCAAAGCACCTGAGAGTGAACAATGTTGAAATACTGTGTTTTGTGAGAGAGATGCTTCTGAAATACGAAGCATGTATATAAATTGGATTTCTTTTAGCTTTAAAATTCAGAGCAAATTTTAGATTTCAAAATGAGACACAATGTGACCTTCACTTAGAAAACTTTTAAATTATGTTTAGTTAAATTCACCCTACTTTTTCTGTGTGGAGAATATCCTTCCTTTGTATCTTTTTATTTGCAGAAGGTTCTGTATTGTTGCTATAGGTTAAAATATGAGAGCTAATCTAGATGTTCAGCAGGCTGCACATGGAACTATGCCACCTCAGATATGTGACTGCATCACCAACTTTCAAATTTCCCTGCACATACAAAGCAAGCACATCAAAGAGAAGCCTTATATCGCAGCAGGAGTCAACTTTGTCTCTCACTTACAAATTCTACCATCCGTTTTAGTGAATACAGATGTCAAAGCTGAGCTTGGTGAGATTCTCTTCCTGTCAGTCCCCAAATGAAATTTAATTTTGTAACTAATTACTCAGACATCAAAAACTGGTATTCCAAAAGGAAATAAATGAGATATTCCCAATTCTTATCTGAAGACAGGAAAAGTTTGCTTACAGCAAATAAAAAAGACGTCCAGCAGTAAGTTTTATATTTGACCACATGTCAGATGAGATGTGGATATTAAACAGATTTCTGTCCCTGTTATGTATTTCCTTTGCTGCCCCATTACCCCAAAGAGCTTGGCTTGATTAATGATACAAGAAAATGAACAGCCACATCAGTCACAGGAGATGAAAAATAGGGCAAGGCCGATGGTGCAAAATCAGGTAGCTACTGATCGTTTACTCTTTTTGAAGAAATACTGCAAGACGAACAGATTTCCCTGACAAACCCTGTTGGCAAAACACGCAGGGAATTTATGGAAATTTAACTGAGTAATAAAAGATATTTCTACCTGATTTTGCACTGTGGGCCTCGGCCTATTTTTTATCTCCTTGATTAATGATGCTTCAGAGATGCCAGGTAAGAAGGCAAAATATTGCTATGTTTTGCAAGCATAATCAGTGCTCTATGCTGTGTGGTTTTCATTTTTTCTAGCACAGAACTTAATATTTTTGTTTGTTTGTTTAAAGTGCAAGTCACCTTTTCTTACCTGCTTTCTCCCAATAACTTCCCATGGTTTGGATCCAAAGTTATATTTGTGTCACAACTGCGGGGAATTATTGTTCATCAGATTTCCCATCCGTCCAAAATGCCATAGCTGAGGGTTGGTTGGAAGACCCTCAAGAATAGAATGCTGTGCAGGGAGGGGGAGCGGCTACCATCAAGAAGAATCAGGAATCACCTTTCTTTCCATCTTCTGTGAATGGCATGATGAAGCCCAGATGAAGATTACATTCATGGAAGAGGGAGGGAGGGTGATTCCTGCTGAGGACTTCCTGTTATATGTGATAATGGTCCACTGTACCTGAGCGGTGCATATCAGGGAGCACAGCATATTGCTTGGAATGGAGAAAGGTGGTAAAATGTTTTCCATAAAGTTACTGTGTTGGCATAACTTTGGATCTTGCCCACTGAAATTGGGTTCTTTTTGTGGAATTATGAACAGGTCTTCTGAATAATATTCTGTACTGCATCTACTTTTATTCAGATGGCATGACCAGAATTCCTGTTAGTTTTCATGATTTCAAGTACAGCAAGTTTTTGGTTATTCCAAGGTATTTGGCTGGTCACAGTTGGAAGCAGGGAGTTGAAATGATCCAGCAAGCAAAATTTTATTATCTTAATTTGGAGTAAGAAAGCATGGGTTTGTGTAAGTGGCCTAATTGTGTAGCTTTCTTGATAGGCTATGCAAAACAGAAGTCCAGTGGTACCTTAAAGACTTAACAACATTTATTCCAGTACAAGCTTTTGTAACACAGAGCTCACTTCTTCAAATACAGTAGGGAAAATAAACCCCTTAACATCAGTTTTATAGAAAATTAGAGAAAGAGATGGGGGAAAGGAGCAGTTAAGCTGAGAGAGGCTACTATAGCAAATCAGGGCTGCGATCACACACACTAAATAATTTACTTTCAATGCACTTTCTAACTGGATTTTACTGTGTGAACTGGCAAAATCCAGTTGGAAAGTGCATTGAAAGTAGATTGAAAATGGATTATTTAGTGTGTGATCACAGCCTTGGTGGCATTACCTATATCATGATTTTAACTTCCAAGTCTCCACGCAGAGAATTTCACCTGATTGTAATATACTAGGCCTCTCTCTGCTCCACTCTTCCCTTTATTCTTCACTTTCTGTAATTTTCTGTAAAATGGAAGTGAAGGGGTTTATTTCTCTTATTGTATCTGAAGCTGGGTCTCACAAAATCTCTTACTAGAATAAATGTTCCTCTGTAAGGTGGCACTGGACTACTGTTTAGTTTTGCTTCAATAGACTAACATAGATATCCCACCTGAATTGATAGACTATAGCTAGTGTCTCACCATGATTACACCATTATGATTTTTAGGGGGAAGATTATTCCAGTTTGTCAGAAGACATAAGCCCATTAAGCATGAGGAAAATCCTGCTTAAGTTGTCAAGGGAGAGGTCACTGAAAAATTAATAATGAATTTCCCCCCGCTTGTCTTTTCATGTTACTGTCTATGAGAATATTGTACAGGACCTACTTGTTTATCACTTTTTTGCGTAATCCTGCACATTTGCTAAGAACCAGCTATGATTTCTAAAAGCTGAAAGCAACAAGTAGTTTCTTGATTTCCTGCACTTGAGTTTTCTGATGCAGAGAAAGAGATCTTATTCCTTCTCCGAGTCCTTAATCAAAGCAAGAAACGATCACAAAACTATTCGCTGTAGAATTATTATTTTTCTTTTCTTTTTTACAACTGCCTGATGTGAAGCCTTTTCATTTACCATCCCCTTTGGGTGCCATGGCTAGGATGATCCATTTTTATGGCAATTTTCCCCAAGCTATTTCCTTTGTATAGCTAAAGGAAATGTCTTCAGTTCCATAATTCTTTCAGCTATAATGGTAATCTGTTTTATATATTCCCTTTGTTGACTACCTTATTACACAGAAGAACAATTTAAACTTGTGTTTACTGTGCTGTCATCTGCAGTTACCCTTAAAACCTTACATTGTAAAGTCTGCATAAAGGATAGGTCACCCAGTGGTACTCAGCTGATACAAAGGATAGGTCACCCAGTGGTACTCAGCTGTCGTCAACCCTACAAGTATGTTTTGGAAATTAATTTAGGCTTTCCCCCCTATTATTATTAACTTTTCTTTCTACATATGCTTAGAATGTTTTTTAATTATCATTGAGGAATTTGTTGTTGAATGCATTACAACAGCAGACACTAGATAGTTGGAGAATATGACAGGAAATTGAATTTAATACCGATTCAGTAGTAATAATAATAATACACAGTAAAGCTATGCAGTCCTCAAGAATTTGGCCACTATTGGATGAATCATCATATTACCATTACATTTGCCTTCTGCTGTGTTTCTACAGGAACTTCTCTGGCATGTCCAGCCACAGTTATGATTAATACCATCTTGTAACCACAAGATGTCATGAGATATTCCCTTTGGTTTGCCAAGATAATTCCTGGATTACTGTTTGAACAATTACAAGAAGCCAAGATCAGTTTCTTTCCATGTTCAATCTGTAACTATACAATCCTACTTTTTCAGATAGTGTAGACATGATATATCTAGACTTGGTAGAATCATGTGGACTGCTTCCAGCAGAACAGGTTTCTCATTCTGCAGATGAATCAGCTGTCATCTGGGAGTGGAAGGTACTCCTTGCCTTGGCATTTGAGTGAATCATTTCCTTGTATTCTGTGTTGGAACTTGGATTTACAGATGTTTCTCTGAAATTGCTGCTGTTATGTATTGTAAAATGTTCTTAATGGCTAGGTATTGTACAAAACTATTAATCTTTTTAATGAAGTAATTATCTCTGTTGTTTCTCTAGCCATGTTCCCCCTTTTAGTTAATCCCGCTTTTGTTTATGGTATTTGTTGATTCCCCACTCCTCCACATGCAGCTCCTGGTGTGACCTTGGGTCAGTCATAAGTTTTTTTCAGAGCTGTTCTCTCAAGGGCAGTTCTCAAAAGAGCTCTCTCAGCCCCACATATCTCACAGGGTGTCTGTTGTGGAGAGGGGAAGGGGAAGAGATTGTAAACCAAGTATAAATCCAATCTCCTCCTCCTCCTCCTCCTCCTCCTCCTTCTAAGCTGTCTTCAGGGCTGGCTCGCTCACTAGGTGAACTAGGCATTCGCCTAGAGCACACCAGCCCTTAGGGGTGCCAAAAGGCCCCCGCCCAAAGCCCCACCAAACCCCCTCCCTTCCCCTGGCTTGCCAGTGCTCCAGCAGCTGTGGGGTGTGCCAGCAAGCTGGTGCTTAGACAGAAGGGACAGGAGTTTACATCCCTGCCCCTTCCCCTGGCTTGCCAGCGCGCCCCACAGCTGCGGGACACGCCAGCAAGCTGGCGCTCCGATGGAAGGGATGGGGTTTAAACCCCTGCCCCTTTCCCTGGCTTGCCAGCACTCTGACAGAAGGGACAGCGGTTTAAACCCCCGCCCCTGCGTCCTGTAGCAGCGGGACACGCTGGCAAGCTGGTGCTCCAATTGAAGGAATGGGAGTTTAAACCCCTTCCCCTTCCCATGGCTTGCCAGCGCACCCCGCAGCTGTGGGACGCGCCAGCAAGCCGGCGCTCAGTCAGAAGGGACGGGGGTTTAACCCCCCGCCCCTTCCCTGGCTTGCCGGCATGCCCTGGGGGTGGGCAAGAGGGGGGAGGAGGAGGAGGAGGGAAGCCCTCCCTTGCCCTGGGGAGCTTCGGCAGCGGGGGGGGGGCACCAGAAGGTAGCCCCGCCTAGGGCACAAAAAACCTCGGGCCGGCCCTGGCTGTCTTTCTCCTAAAATAGAACTCAGAGACTAATGTCAATCAAATCTATATAAGTAACCTCATATCCCATTTAAATTTGCCTTGATACTCAGGTAGTGCTGTCAGTACAGTAAGTCAATCAATAAATGTCTGCTTGTTTACTTACTATATACTTGGGTTTGCTTTAAACTTGTTCTTATTTTCCAATAGTTTCTGTGCTGTTTTTTCAGTGTGGAAGTTTTTTTTAATGTAAAATGTACTTATAGTGCCAGATTGCACATCTGAACAAGCAGAATGCTATTGAAACTTCAGAAACTTCCCATTAATAGTTTAAACTTGCCTTCCCCCTTCCAGGCTAATTAATTAATTCCTCTCTGCTGCTTGCTGGGCACTCATGTGTAAATGGTTATCTATTTATGTTTTAAAAATTCATGCCCCATTGCCACCAGTCAGTATCCACGAGGCAGCAAAAATACAGTTAAAATGGTAAAATTCAATTAAAAACAAACAACAACACTAGAAGGAGGACCAATAACTGTTATTGCGGGTATGCCAGGCAAACAAAAAAACTCCACCTGCTGGCGAAAGACACCAATAGAGGAAGACAGACAGACTCCTGGGGACAGAATTCCAGATTTTTGGTGCCACGACAGAGAAGGCCATTTCTTGTGTTGCCATCTCTCTGAGATTCAGATGGCAGGGGCAACTGAAGCAAGGCCCCCCAGGATGATTGGAATGAGCAGGTATATTTGTATGGGAGAAGGTGGTACTTTTAAGGCATGTTAGTTCCATGCTGTACAGGGCTTTAATTAACCTATCCCTACAACCCATTCCAGTCAACACTTTGGCTGCAGCATTCTGTACCGGCTACAGCTTCCAGACAGTTTTCTAGGGTAGCACACATCAAGTGCACTGCAGTAATCTAATCTAGATGTTATGAGGGCATGTACCACAGTGGCAAGATCTTTTCTGCCCAGGAAGGGCCACACCTGGCTGACCAGCTGAAACTGCTGAAAGTCATCCCTGGCCACCACTGCTACCTAGTTATCCAACAGGAGTCCCAGGTCAGGAGCACCCCTAGGTTACCAACCTGGTCCTTTAAGAGGAGTTCAACCCTTAAGAGGAGTTTCATCAGGAAAACAAAGAACTCATTTCCCAGGTCAGACCTTCCCCCCACTGGTACTACCTCCATTTTGTCAGGATTAAGTTTCAGTTTGTTAGCCCTCATCCATTCCAAAACTGCCTCTAGGCACTTGTTCACAGTTTCCACAGCCTCCCTGGGTAGCACAAGATAGAGGTGAGTGTCATCTTCATATCTATGGCAGCTCAGCCCAGATTTCCAGATGACATCTCCCAGTGGCTTTACATAGATGTTGAAAAAGCATGGGGGACAAGATGGAACCTTGGGGAACTCCATAGGCCGAAGTGCAGAACAGCTGTCCCCCAGCACCACACAGAACAGTGACTCTTGTCCCAGTCTTGAAAGGTGATCCAGAAGGATATCATGATTGATGGTACCAAAAGCCACTGAGAGGTCCAGGAGAAGGCACTCCCCCGTCCATCTCCCGGTACATGTTATCCACCATATCGACCAAGACCATTTCAGTCCCATAACAAGGCCTGAAACCAGGTTGGATTGGATCTAAACAATCTGCTTCATTCAGAAATCTCTGAAGTTGGCCAGCCACCACCCATTCAATCACTTTGCTAAAAATGGTACATTTGAGACTGGACAGTAGTTATTCAGCTCTCCTGGGTGCAGAGTAGGTATTATTATTATTAATTAAATTTATCTTTAGGAGTGGATGCACCACTACCCCACTTCAAGGCAGGAGCAACCACTTGTCTCTCAGGGAGGCATTCACTGTCTCCCAGACCCAATCCTCCCCACCTCAAGGTTTAAACAGTCAGGAGGGGGCAAGGGTCATACAAGAAGGTGGTGGGTCTCAAATTTTCAAGAATCCTGTCCACGTCCTTAGATTGCACAAGCTGAAAGGTATCCTGCAGAAATGGACAAATCAGAACCCTTGGACCATCCAATCCTGTTGCTGCTAATGTATAGTCCAAGTTGGAACGGATGCAAGAGCTTTTATCTGCAAAGTGCTTAGCAAAATGGTCACAGTGGGCTGCAGCACGTCCACCTCCTACCATTGGCCAGAATCCAATAGGTCCCTGACCAGAAGAGTTCTGCAGGTCTATACTTTGACCTGAGACAGGTTGCCTAGGTTACATTGTGTCGATTTGTCTGGGTCATTTCCCCATTCCAAAAGTCAACCCGGGCATTGACAGGAGCACTGGTCATACCAGCAGGAAAATCCCGCAATGCCATCTGAAAACCTATTGGATCCATCAGGCTATAGAGGGAGAACATATTAACTGATCCCCCACCACCCCTACAGAGTCTTGATACGCCGTAAGTCTAAACCTCTGTAAGTAGTGATCCGTCCATGACAAGGGGACCATCTTTGATTCCCCCACACACACACACCTTCAGATTACCTTTTTTCTGTCCAGAACAAATACCAGATCAAGAGTAATAACAGACCCCACATACTGTCCCTCCCCACTCCAGGTCTTAGTGATATATGCCAGGTGAGCCTTTTCGTCCAGAATTAAATCATGGATGGCTACCACTTTATCTGTAACTGACCTGGCATTTAAAATCAAGATATTAAAGCCTGGCTGGTAGAAAAACAGAAGAGGAAACAGCCTGCAAATGTCTGCTGGGGAGTTAATTCCAAGCCATAGATCTTTCTTTTTTTTTTACATTTTATTGTGATCACTAGTATCTGTAGTATTATGATAATATATATAAATTGTATACCCTGCTTGTTTTGATTTTTGTTTTAATGGCCTTGGTGGTTATTTGATGGGTCTTTGACCATATTAAACATTTGAATTGAATTGATAATATATGACAAATACAAATTATTAGCATTGATTTGGACTTGCCACAAAGTATTTTTTTAAAAAGGAGTTAACCACCCAACCAGCTGATAATATAATGAATCTGAATGAGTGTCTCAGGAGTCCTTCAGGCACCAGCGCTAAATGGGGAAGATTTAGAACTTTGGGGTGCAGTAGGGAGTCATTGGGGCCTTTAGGCAGCCCCCCTTCCCCACTTGTAATCACAGCAAGTGAAGGAGAGTTGTTTTATACTGTTTATTGTGAGCTGAGGATAAAATCCCAGGTCCTGACCCATGACAAATAGGAATTAAACCTAACCTTAAGGAGTTAGCTGGTAGCCATCAGGCTTGAGATCTGTGATTTGCATACATATGTCATAAATATTCCTATATAAATAATTGCCTTGTGTGGAGTGTTAATGTCTTAAGGGAGAGCCAGTGTAGTATGGAGGTTAGAAAGTAGGACTAGAATCTGGGAGACCCAGGTCTGAATGTCCCATCTCTGCCATGGAAGTTTGCTGGGTGACCTTGGGCCAGTCACACATTTTTGGTTTACCATATCTCACAGGGTTGTTGTGAAGATAAAACGGTGAAAAGGAAGATGGTTGTAAGCCACTTTAGATCCTGATTAGGGAGAAAAAGGGGTATATAAGTAAATAAACAAATGATTTTTTAGAACTAGGGCTTGCCTGGGCTATCCAGTTCAGGGCAACACATATCCTTCTGGAAGTGTCCTTTGTATGCTAATCTCAGGGAGCATCATAGTTTACTGTG
Organism: Gekko gecko; assembly: GCA_029375565.1. NCBI lineage: Eukaryota > Metazoa > Chordata > Lepidosauria > Squamata > Gekkonidae > Gekko > Gekko gecko. The sequence goes on from JAPDNY010000009.1 coordinate 41,602,816, forward strand.
TTTGCAAGTTCATTCAGACGCATGTTCTTCTGACTTAGTTACCTTTTTACTTTTTGACAAGGATCCAAAAAGAACTCTAGCAGTGGCATTTTTTACACCTTTTGTTTATTGGGTGATGTGATTAACAACAACTATTCACCGCTCAATATCTATGTATCATAGAGCTTTTATTGGATAAAAGGAAAGGAAAGGATAATGTGTATTTGGGGAACCAGTCATGGATTATGAACCGGATGAGCAGTGGACAGCCAGGGCAGAACAGAAATAGTTAATTAGAGTAAAAACAAACGAACAATAGGGAAAAAATTCAGGGAGAACAGGAGATTTACTGAAGGAAATGTACTTTCGAGTAGATATTCCAGGTTTTTAAACGGAATATAGCATTATATTAAGTGCTGTGTCTATGTTGGCCAACCTCCTGATGGGGTTTGGAATTCTCCCAGAATTCCAACTCATCTCCAGGTCACAGAGATCAGTTCCTCTGGAGAAAATGGCAGCTTTGGAGGATGGAGTCTATGGCATCACATCTCTGATGAGCTCCCTTTCCTCCCTGAAGTCCACCCGTCTCATGCTCTGCCCCCAAATCTCCAGGAATTTCTCCAAACTGAGCCTGGCAACCTTATATGGAGCCTTGCTTTCACTTGCATCATAATGAAAAAAGAAGGACCCTTCATGTGGAACAATGCTCAGTTATTTTTATCTCTCTGCATCTAGTTAACTAAGAATAAAGTGGCATATCTTCGGTGCTGTTATTTTGAAACAAGAAAGATATGTGCGTTATAAAGAGAAAAGGAACTGGTAACCAAGAAATCCTTGTGTTAATTTTTTCACTGTGTATCTTGGATAAAGATTTTGTTTGTGTGCTGTCAGGATAATCGAAATAGTATTCTTTTTTTTAATTTTAGAACAGTATACAGTAAATGTTGTTCAAAGAAGGAAATTAGAATGGAAATGGAAATCGCTAACAGTCTGGATTGTATACTTGCAATAAGAACGGCAGAGATGTAAATATTCCTTTTGCTCACACTTTGCAAGACAGTGAAGGAAATCTCCTTTACTGACTGTGAAGTGACTTCAAAGATAATCCATTTTCTCCATGTTAGAAATCACAGTGATGTAGCAGATAACAGCTTAGTTTAGCAACTGATGAAAAGCAGCCAAAGGGACAATCAAAATAAACAATCAAAATGTATAACATGGCATCGGTTGCATCGGAAGAAAGAGAGCTGGGATCCAGTCTGAATTGACAATTTCTATTGATTCCTTTTTCCTGTCTCAGACGTCCGTGTTTTTGTGGATATCAGTGGGCTGCAGTGGGAAGGAGAAGGCAGCAAGGCTTGTATCTACTGGTGGAAAAATTGGTCTGGGTTAACCTAGATGTCACTCCTGCCAACCTAGCAGTTCGAAAGCAAGAAATTGCAAGTAGATAAATAGGTACCACTTCGGTGGGAAGGTAACAGCGTTCCGTGCACCTTGGGGTTTAGTCATGCCGGCCACATGACCACGGAAACGTCTTCGGACAGCACTGGCTCTTCGGCTTGGAAACGGAGATGAGCACCGCAACCCTAGAGTCGGATTCGACTGGCTTTCGAGCAAGGGAACCTTTACCTTTTACCTTTTAACCTAGATGTCAAAGCATATAAATACCTTCATAGTCAAAATAATTGCGCAGTGGTCTTAAGTAAGGGTAAAGGTTTCCCTTCCTCGAAAGCCAGTTTAATCTGACTCTAGGGGACGGTGCTCATCTCCATTTCCAAGCCAAAGACTTCTCCACGGTCCTGTGGCCGGCATGACTAAACACCGAGGCACACGGAACGCTGTTACCTTCCCACCGAGTGGTACCTATTTATCTACTTGCAATTTCTTGCTTTTGAACTGCTAGGATGGCAGGAACTGGGGCCAGAGACGGGAGCTCACTCCATCACGTGGCACTCGGGTCTCAAACTGCCAATCTACAGTCCTTCCGGTCTGCAGCTCAGCGTCTTAATTTCTTTAGATCATAATCAAAGAATTTATTATCTGTTTCCATGCTCAGGCACTCAGGTATGCCTAACAGCTCAGTCCCAAAATCTTTGTACTCGTTATTATTAGAGTGCCTTGAATTAGACTCACAGTCATTTTTCCATAGGAGTATCATAGTTTAGCTAAAAGCACAGTGGCATAAACACCCTGAACAAGCTATGATGCTTTCATGCAATAAGACAGTGGAGAGCTGTCTCCTGGTGGTCATCCAGCTCTGGCTGTTGTATTTGTCTAATCCACACTTTATTGCAGAGATCAGAGATATGCTTTGTTGACTCTGGCTTTACGAATCTTTGATAACGTAGTTCCATCTATGTTGGTGTCTGAAATTCTTTCACATTAAGAACCAAAAGTGCTTTTTTGTTTTTTTTAATCAGTAGTCAGCTTGTAAAATATTTTCTGGCCATTAGTTTTCCTTTTATGGTTCCCAGTTATTAACAGGGAGCTTTGTGTCTCTTCAGCCCTCTCTTTGATTAATGATCAAGCACTTGCAACTGATGCTTTTAGATAATCTACTCCTTTAAATATGTTCTTTCTTTGCAAGTATTTTAATATGCTATTGTTTTTTTAGTCACATTTGTAAGGCCCTACTGCATAGAGAATTTAATTCTGAAAGACTTTATCAGGTTTTGTAATTTAGTTTTTTAATGTATGCTATAGGAATGCTGTGACTGTAATTTCTGTATATGCAGCCTAGAATGTTCCAGTCATGACCTCATAGAACACACAGGATGTGTATATTCTCCAGTCTCTGTTTTCAGGGTCTTTGACTAGCTACCTCTGTGGAGTTAAATGAGTATCAGATTTCTGTCTTCACAGTACAGAGACAGTAGCTTGCTGGAGGGGTGTAATGAAAGAGGAAAGATGTCCTCAGCCATCCAAAACCTCTTTACCTGATTCATTGCCACTAACAAGCATAGCAACAGCAAGTGAAGAAGCGAGAGATGGGTCTTCAGCTAAGTCTTCTCTTGCTGTCAAGTTTGATGGACAGATGCTGACTAGCAAGTAATATTGGGTACAGTTCAGCACATGGCTAAATACCAAAGTGTGTTTTTGAAGCTTCACTGACAGCACTGGCAGTTAAGCATACTCAGGCCTGTAGCCACAAGGGCCCTTGTGGGCAATAATCCCTCCCGAATTTACCCTGCCCCCTCAATCTCCCAGTCTCCCTTCTCTCCCAGTCCCCCCTCCCTTCCTCTGAGGGGCGAAGGGAGCCTGGGGCTGCTGGTCAGGAAGGAAGCAGCAAGAGCAGCTGGCTGGCTAGCTGACATCTGCCAGGCAGAGCAAGCGAAAGCAGGCAAGGAAGGAGCATGTGCCCGGCTCCTGTGGCGCGGCTGACTCCCCTTACTCTCTCGTCCACCAGCTACCCTGCCATCAACTCCTTGCTTCTTCCCTGACTCCTCCAGAGTAAGCTGCTCACTCAGGGTTTGTTTGGTGTAGTAAGCAAAAGAGCAGCCCCAGCTGGCCCACTGGCTGTGAGGCAGCCATGCCTGTCCACACGCTAACACTAGCACTCCACAATTAAGAAGGATGCATTTACACATCTGCCTCCAATTTTGACATTTATATTTGCTTCACCGTTTTCCCCCGGAATGAAATCCAAACAATGATGACCTTATAAACTTAGCTTGTTATTCCTGTTTGCATCTGTTAACACATCTTCATTATGTTGTGTGCTAATTTGCTGTTCACTCTCTGCCTTATATATATGGAATGGTAAATTTCATTTCATTGTATCTGAGGAAGTGTGCATGCACATGAAAGCTGATACCCTGAATAAAACTTTGTTGGTATTAAAGGTGCCACTGGACTCAAACTTTGTTCTTTTCTGGCCAGTTAATTTTGCCTTAACCCACAATAGAAATTAGACAGTAAATATGGCTGACTTTGACCTGTCTAGATTTCCTGAAATATACTATCCCTATTCTATTCTGCATCTTTTGATGGATTTAGGTGATTTTTTTCATGAAACCCAATGATGATTGTAGGAAATAGAAAGTGGGTATACCTCCAAAAATATTCCTACTACTCCATTGCTACCAAACATGTGATCAGAAAATTATCATAACATCATGGATCACAGCAAATTGTTTGTCACAGCACATTAATGCCCATGCTTGAATTTTAAAAATGTCAAAGGCTTCAAATTGGTATTAAGTTTAAAATAGCTCCCTGTGCCCTTTCCCCTGTTTCTAACCGAATAAGCAGGATCCAATCAAAGCTAGCATAATTTACAGCAAGCAGACTTGACCTCTTATACATATGTGCCCTCTTTGCTTTTAGCCTTTTCAGCCCTTCATTTCTCCAAATGAATTATTCTGGACACACTCTGATTAAGAAATATCAATCCATTTCACTTATCATTGTTTCAAAAGAAATCAAATTATTTTAATTTAACAAATTTTATTTTGATTTGTTAAAGTGTTTTGCTTGAAGTATTAGGGCAGAAGGTAGTTTGGTATTGAGTTAGTACCCTTTTCCAAGAGCAATTCATCCACTCAAGAGACAAGCATGAAATGAATCCTGTGTGGCTAAGAATCTGGCAATCCTGTGTGAATGCAGATTTATTGTGTGCGTATGGGTGCTATGTGCCAACAAGTCAGTTCTGACTTATGGAGATCCTCTGAATTAATGACCTATAAAAAGTCCTATCATTAACAGTCTTGCTCAAGACTTGTAAACTGAGGGCCATGGCTTCCTTGACTGAGTCACTCCATCTTATGTTCGGTCTCCCTCTTAATTGCTGCCTTCAACTTTTCCTAGCATTATTGTCTTTTCCAGTGAGTCCTGTCTTCTCATAATGTGACCAAAGCAGATTTATTAAATGAAGCTAACTAATTAAACAGGATTGAATACTGTAGTTTTTTTAGGGGGGTTGCGAGGGGGTTAATGATGTGAAATGTCCTCTTGTAATTGTGATGATACACACACGTTACTCTGGAAATCTTCACTATCACCCATTCATAACTGAGGAGTTTCTGTTATTCTGTACTATAAGCTTCTTAGCAGAAATCTGGATGAAGCATTTTAGATTTTATTGTTTTGACCTGTAAAGAAAATCTTCAAGAAACTCTGAGCAGATGTTCATATCTTGCAGCATTTCAAACATTCTTGTCTCTGGAATGTGCAGGTTTATGGCCTCAGGACTATGGTGAGATAGGATTCTAATTTCAGAGCTGAAGTAAAACCATCTTGCATTCCTTAAAGCAATTGTCAAGTTAGGAATTTTTCTTCTTGCCCATTCATATTTCAGGATTTGTATGTATTTCTGTTTAGTCACTTGATAGAATACTCTAGAAAGAAATCTGTAAGGCATGACCTATATCTAACATTGAACCAGACTTCCAGGTAGGCAGAAAACTAAAACAGGGAGGGGTTCAAATCCCCCCCCCAAGAGGAGGGATGTTGCAAATGCAGACAACATACAAGAACACCTCCTTGGGCTGGAAGTGGATGGAGGAGGGAATAGAACCTGGAGCCACCACCAGTCAGATGAGGGTCAGGCAAGCAGAGGGGGAAGAGGGGAAGCAGGAGGCACTGTCACATGAGCTGTGTGAGTAGGGGTGTGCAAAAAAATCATTTTTTTCTCCAATTTGGGTCCAGTGGTGTTTAACTCAGCCTTCTAGTCATTCCCCAATAAAAGCTGAATAAGATCGGCTTTTATTCGGGCACAGCTATTTTGGTAGCCGAATACAGATATCTGGTTGGTATTTTGGGGGTATTTATTCAGCCAAATACAGATCTCTGTGAGAGCCATTTTGGTATAGTTGTTAGGAGCATGGACTCTAATCTAGGAGAACTGGGTTAGATTCCCCACGCCTCTGCTGGTGTGACCTTGGGTCAGTCATAAGTTCTTTCAGAGCTGTTCTCTCAAGGGCAGCTCTCGAAAGAGCTCTCTCAGCCAGTGTTCCCTCTAAGCTGAGTTAGTGTGAGCTAGCTCACAGTTTTTTAGCCTCCAGCTCACACATTTTTGTCTTAGCACAGGAAGAATGGCTCCAGAGTAAACTAATTGATGCAGCAGTCAAATCGCTCACTCATAACTTTAATGCCAGTCGCTCACAGAGTAGAATTTTTGCTCACAAGGCTCCACAGCTTAGAGGGAACATTGCTCTCAGCCCCACCTATCTCACAAGGTGTCTGTTGTGGGGAGGGGAAGGGAAAGGGATTGCAAATGGCTCTGAGACTCCTTTGGGTAATGAAGGGTGGGGTATAAATCCAGTCTCCTCCTCTCTTCTTCTTCTCTCTGTTTGGCTGAATAGATACCTTAAAACTACCAACAAAATATTTTTCAGGTATTTATTTGGTTTGGTATATACCAAGTGCACACCTCTGTGGGTTAGTGAGGAAAATAAATACCTTAAAACTACCAATAAAGTATTTTTCGGGTATTTATTTGGTTTGGTATATACCAAGGGCACACCTCTGTGGGTGAGTGAGGAGAACAGCCAGTGGGTGACCAGCCAGACGAGGAGGAGTGAGAGCCCCTGACACCAGGAGGGCAAGCGGGGAAGAGCAGGAGCCACCACCACTACTCCCCTTGCCATCACAGCTGCAGCTGCTGCAGCCTCATGAGCTAGAGGGGGGAGGCAGCAACACTGTAGTCAGGCAAGCTGGCAAGTAGCCTACTGAGCAAACCAGCGGGGAAAGATGAGATTGCCCCCCACAAGTCTTGTTGGGTCCCCACTTATAATCAATTAATTTGTCTTGCTGTTCTGTGGCAGACTAATGCAGCTGTCCGCCTGAAACCATTTTTCAGCATTGGAACTCACTAGAAAATTAGTAGACAAAAAAGAAAAATGAAGTTATTAAAAACATAAATGCAGTCAGCCTGGTTTATGGCTGGATTTATGTTGGGAAGCAGCCGCTGAAGACTTGCTGCTTCTTTCCCTACACCGTCTTAAATCACCTAAAGAATCACTTTCAATTAAGGAAAGGGCCTGAGGAGGAAAGGGAGGGGGTTTAAATACCTCTTATCCAGTGCTGTGGCCCTGATCCATACTATCCCATCTTCAGCTGCTTTCTAGCCCCAAATAACACATGTAGAATTTCACTCATGGTACTCCAGCATGACGTATGATTGGTTCTAAAAGTATGAAGAACCTGCCCACGTGGAGCTTCGGAAAGTGTCACTGCATTAGATTCCCTTCATCTACCCTTGTGGGACATATGCAACTCTTTCTTTATCCAATAATAAACATTCCAAAAGACCTGCAGCTCAGTTGCATTCTCTTGTAGTTTGCAAATCAAGGAGCACCTTGTATAGAGGTGGCTACAGCTACCTTCTGTTGAAAGATATTTGGTTCTGTGTCTACCATTATGAATGCCCACAGTCTATTTTGGTTTTTCATTCCAATGGAAGATCAGTGGTCTAAGACTTTTAACATAGTACATAAGGCATCTTGGATCCTACTACGTCCATAGGCTCACCATATCAGTTATTCTACGTAACGTTTAGGATACCACTGTTATACCGTATCAATCTGTCATATGAGAAACCTCCCAGTGATTAAAGAGAGATTATTTGATACTAGAAACCCTCTTAAAATAAAAGGAAGGTAATTTATCTTTGTAGTTTAAAGCAATTTTATCTTTCCACTTTGATAAATCATTCTGAAGGATCAAGGCTTTTTGTCCTGAAATCCAGCATATGCTGAAGTGAGCACAAGAGAGCACAAGAGAGCACTACAGCATCTGAGAATCAGTAAAATGAACTGCTCTCTCTTGAGCTTAGGAAGTCTCTGACAAGCACAGGTGCCACTGAAACCAGGATTAACTCAAGAAACCACTGATTCGTGGGAAGAAGAATCCTTTTTATTCTATGGTTACATACAAGAAATTTGGCATTTAACCATGAGTAAGGGCTGCCAATGAAAAGCTAGACAATTTTGAGCCAAGTTTGTCATTTGACTTAGACAAAACCAGGGTATGTGAGATAGAAATCCTATTCTCCTAAATTATATAATGTTCACAGGAAAGTAATATCTGTGTAATAAACCCTCAGTACACTAGAGTTTTTGTTCTCTTTAAAGACTGAAATATAACCACTGTAGTGTGTTTGTTGTGGAAGAACTACCTTTGTGGAATAGACTGTAGATTTTGGGGCCATCTTCTTCAAGCTTTCTGCATGGGTCAGTAAACATCCATTGCAGCCCAGTCCCTAGTGCCTGGTAGTACTAGTGCATTTTGTTATAATGCTACCTGTCCAACCCTGACAAGCCATACCTACATCCCAAGGGAGTGAATCCCTAACCATGTAGAAATGGTGTTTCAAGAACACCCAACCACATCATTGGACTAATTGTAGAATTGGCCTAACTGAGGAGGTGTTGAGGCAACAGCAAAGAGGAACTGGGAACTGAGCAGGTGATTGATATTACCTAAGCAAAGCAACTCCATCGTTTCCTAAGGTATCTCAGCCAATATTGGAAAGGAGTACTTTTTTTCTAGGCAGGTAAATTGATGGGAACTCTGGAATATTGTCACAAACTTTATCAAATATGGTTATCCTGTATAAAAAGAATGTATGAACTGTTGAGGTCAGGCACAAAGCCATTGTGACATAGTGCTAAGAGTATTATCACACCCTTTTGATTTACACATAGAGGGGGCAGCCTTAGATAATGTGAATGTAGCCATATTCAAATATTGGTATGTATTTGAGAAGAAAGAATACTGGATTAACCATGTTAAGAATTTAGCAGTATATCCTGTATCACAAAAGATAAACGTTAATTTTAAACTAGAGATTCATACCTTGCCAACCTTTGAAACATCTCTGGATATGAGAAAATGACTTCTTTGAAACTGAGGTAGAAATTGTATGAAAATAGAACAAGCAGGATCCAAAGAGAAGTGCTGAATGAAGACCAGAGTGAGAAAATGGACATTGTCAACTATAAAGTAAAACTATTTCTCCAGGGCAATACTAGATTTCTGCCATGTTATATGTGACCCTCAACTGCACAACCTGCCATTAATCAGAAAAACAGCAACAAGAGTTACCTATCGAGAATGAGACATATTCTGTAACATTTTAGATTGATTCCAGTGAATTGCACAACAGCTTGAATATTAACACCCTAACATGACACCCAGCTAAATATTACTCTGAATAAGGCATTGGTTGCTGCCATCTGTATCTGGCCCAGTGTCTGAATGCGGTGGTCAAATGGCTGAGGACGAATAAACTAAAGCTGAATCCAGATAAGGCTGAGGAATTGCTGTCCGGAAGGGCTGCTGCTTTAGATAAGATTGCTTTTCCTACCATCAGTGGTGGTCTACTTTTGCTAAGAGGACCTGAAGAGCCTCTTGCTCAGGGTGAAAGAGGAGAGCGCAAAAGTGGGCTTGAAGCTCAACATCAAAAAAACTAAGGTCATGGCATCTGGCCCCATCACTCCTTGGCAAATAGAAGGGGAAGTCGTAGAAGTAGTGACAGACTTCACGTTCCTAGGATCCCAGATCAGTGCAGATGGTGACTGCAGCCATGAAATTAAAAGACGCCTGCTCCTTGGGAGGAAAGCGATGGCAAACCTAAACAGCATGATAAAAAGCAGAGACATCACCTTGCCAACAAAAGTCCGCATGGTCAAAGCAATGGTATTTCCCGTAGTAATGTATGGCTGCGAGAATTGGACTATAAGGAAGGCCAAGCGCCAAAGAATAGATTCTTTTGAACTATGGTGCTGGAGAAGACTCTTGAGAGTCCCTTGGACTGCAAGGAGATCAAATCAGTCAATCCTAAAAGAAATCAACCCTGATTGTTCCTTGGAAGGCCAGATCCTGAAGCTGAAGCTCAAATACTTTGGCCACCAAATGAGAAGGGAGCCCTCACTGGAGAAGACCCTGATGCTGGGAAAGATTGAAGGTCAAAGAAGAAGGGGACGGCAAAGGATGAGATGGTTAGACAGTGTCATCGATGCAACGAACATGAAATTGAGCAAACTTCAGCGGACAGCGGAAGACAGGAGGGCCTGGCATAATCTGGTCCATGGGGTTGCGAAGAGTCGGACTCAACTGTGCGACTGAACAACAACAACTTTTGCTAAAAGACTCTGTTAAGAGCTTGGGATTCCTGCTGGATCCTGATCTCCTGCTGGGGAAACAGGTTCCATGACAGTGAAAAATGCTTTTTTTTCAGTTACATCTAGTTGAAAAGCTGGTGTCCCATTTTCAGACACCTGATCTGGCCATGCTTATCTATGCTTCAGTAACCTCAAGGCTGGATTACTGTAACAAACTCTGCAAAATGTGGCAGCCTATTTGCTACCTGGGGCTAGCTCAGGATACCTATAATAGTTTCTGGGTACAATTCACAGTGTTGGTGGTCACCTTTAGAGCACCTCATGGTCACCTTTAAAGTCCGACATAGTTGAAGAACCATCTCTCCTTGCATGTTCCCACATGACAGCTTTGTTCTTCCCAACAACATCTACTGTCACTGGCTAGGACATATTTGGCAACAGGCAGGGCTTGAACAGAAAGATAGCTTTATCCCTAGAAGAAATATCATGCCGGGCCTGGTCTTCAAGTTATTTAAGAACAGAATAAAATATATAGTATGTTCTAGAATTTGGGACACAGATTTTTGGCCTGGATGAAAATTCCATGAGTTGAATATGCTTGTCAGTAATGGACAGCCACAAAAATTGAGGCTGTTGAAATCCAGAAGAAACAAAACATTTGTAAATCAAAGTAATAGTAAAGGTAAAGGTAAAGGTTTCCCTTGCTCAAAAGCCAGTTGAATCCGACTCTAGGTTTGCGGTACTCATCTCCGTTTCCAAACTGAAGAGCCAGCACTGTCCGAAAATGTTTCCACACAGAACACTGTTACCTTCCCACCAAAGCAGTACCTATTTATCTACTTGCAATTTCTCGCTTTCAAACTGCTAGGTTAGGAGGAGCTGGAACCAGAGATGGGAGCTCACTCCGTCATGCAGCACTCAGGTCTCGAACTGCTGAACTATCGACATTCCAGCCTTCAGTTCAGTGTCTTAACCACTAAGCCACTGCAGCTTCTATTGTAATAGTACATCATCATAAACATTTATGAGTACACATATACAATAAACATACCACACATGATGGATTGGAGGATCCAGTGCTTCCATGAATGCCACAGGTTCACAGAAGTGTATTTTCTAGCCTTAACCCTGACAGGAAGATTCTTACACCATGCAAAAAGCTGCCTCAAACCTTTTAAAACAATATGAAGCATGGGTTGGATTTGACAGAAATTGCCCTCACTTTTGTGTAGCAAAGCTCAGGTTCATGGAGCTCATTTTACTGTCCATGATGGAGGGAGATTCCAGCTGCAACTCCCGCCCCCCCCCCCTGTCTACCACTCTACCAGTTGATTTACACAAGATATGTGGGGTGCTTTTGGAGGAAGAAGTTTTTGTGAACTCACTCCATTGATAGAAATATTGGATCCAACTCATTGTACACACTACTATAAACTTCTACGTAAAACCTCATTTGGAACATATCATACAAATTACAGTGTGGCTCCAAAAGGTTTGTGCTTCCAACAAAACTTAAATATGTAACGGTGCTATAAGACAAGAGTTTATTTTTAAAAAAAAATCTGAAAAACAAGTTGCAAAAACACCTCAGAAATGCCATGGCACTTGACAAACAAGTTTTGAAAATCCCATCAGATCTGCCCAATACCTAATTTAATACCATTAATATTAAATGTATTTATTTGCTTGTTTATTTATAGTCCATGTTTCTTGCTGGGACTTTAGGTGGATTACAGGATATAAAACAGTGCAGTCAGTCAGCATAAGAGAACAGTGGGAACAGCAAACTATCTAAGACAAAGTCTACTGTAAACAATACTGAAAGTGGAGTGCAAGGAACTGCTGTCTGTGATCTGGTGATCAGTTGGCAACCCAAAGCATAAGATATGCAAATAACACTGCTGTGATACAGAATTAAAGGACGTTGTGAACAGCCAACTGCCTAAGGCAAGATACACTATAAACAGTGTGGTAAGTGGAATTACAAAGGTAAAAAACAATGCAGTAAAAGCAGAATAATAGAATAAGCATTGCAACAAACTACAATCCTGTTCCATTGTAAGCATGGATGAGAGGACACCCTGTTCTTTTGGCGGTATCAGCATGCAGCCGAATCTATTCTCAGGAAAGCCAGCATGAGTGCCCGTTTTCCTGAGTATGGGCATCCCCATAAGGGATCCTGGCATGAGTGTCAAGAGGAACACCCAGCCCGGGAGGGGCACTGCCAGAGATTACCCTCATGCTCAGGTAGCAGGGGAGATCACTCCTGGGCAAACGCCCTTGTATGATCCAGCAACCTGTCATCCTAAGGTTTTGCACAACCCCCACAGAAGGGCTGGGGTGGGCAAGGGATCAACTGGCAAGTGGGTCAGTCAGTGAACAGGATCCGGTACTCCATGCTGTTCCAATGCTTCTTACTACTGTAACTAATAAAGTTGTGGCCAATTTTATTCTAAAAGCGGTGTGTGCTTGTTTTATTTGGGTCTTGGGATGGGGGCATTGCTAAGGGAACCAGTGAACCCCCATCTCGGTGCCCTCCTCGCCTCCCTTTGGTACTGCGGATACAAATGGGTCTGCAGTAGAAGGGGAAAATCAGTGAAATTGCTTCCTCCTCTTCTGCAAATGGAACTTCTGTCCTGTCATAGGAACTACATCATGGGATGCATGCCACTAATATTAACAAAGAAAAACAAATGTCTGTTGAGTTCATAAAATTGCCTACTGTCTTCCTTAAGTCGTAAAATAAGAAAGGCTTAGATATTAAATCACTGTAATAGGGAGATTTCATAGAGGAGGCAAGGTTGTGACTAATTTAACCAGGTTTGTAAATGCAATTGGACATCATCCCAGTGATATTTTGCAGCTAGAATAAAAATGTGTTAACAAAACTTCAGTGGAAATAAAGGTACCACAGCACTGCTTTCCGCAGAATGTGCATTCATATATACAATAAGAAGGTTATGAATCTCTCCAGCTTGGCTGAGTCTGAAAGGAATATTCTCTCTCTTTACTTTTTGTTCCATTATGAGCAATGGATTGAAGGGCATTTTGGGACACTCAGAATGAGAATCAAACAGTTGGATTAGAGCTAGGTTTACCATTCCTTCGCTCTAACAGAAAATGCTTTTTGTTCCTCACTACACAAAGAACATAATTTTCTGTTATACTTCAGTAGAGCATTCTTTCCATGTGCCCACAGAACAATCTCCCTATTGATGTGCATGGGAAGTGCATCACCATTAGCTTGGGGTTGAGAAGAGTACATGAGTTTAAGACCACCCCCACAAGTGTCTTTTATAACCAACTATCATTAATTTATCCTGTTTAACACAAAACTAAAAGATGGAGAAAGCAAACAAGCATGTCATTATGCAAAAGAGCCATTGGTCGATGGTATGCATCTGAGAACCAATGTGATATGGGTTCAAATCCTCAGTCAGCCATAAAACTCAGACTGCAGTCCTAGGTACACTTTCATGGGAGTGAGGCCAATTAGATAAAATGGGGCTTATGACTAGACCTGCCTAGGATTTGACCTGCCCTAATCACTCTCCTCAAACTAACTACCTCACAGGGCAGTTGTGAGGATAACATGGTGAAGGAGCGAGCCATATACATCCCATGAGGTCTTCCCAGAAAGGGCAGTATTAAAAAAGTTAAAGAGAGAGAGACATCACTCAGATAATGTAATCGATATTGGCCCTGTTTTTCATTTGCTGAGCAGACGTGAGTAGGTGAGTCAGTGAAGGTCTTACATACAGATGTAGAAGGAATTCTGTACATAAAAGCATCCAGAGTAGGGGGCACTGTGCGAGTATAGTACTGGGATTCTAGATGCCCAAGAATCACTTAAGATCTCTGATCTTCCCTATTTCACCATTTCCTTCCAACTGTCTGTCCTCAAAATCATACAGCAGATGCCAAGTGATCCATTCTATAATTGTCCTTAGTACAGAAATCTTTGGTTAAAAATCAAGTTAACTGCTCAAATGAGTATTGGTCTATTGTGAGGAAGAACCAGGCCTCACCATTATCTTCCTCACATAGAATTGCCAAGCAAGAAGACTTCATTTGCTGTATGAAAGCTTTTCAGCCTCTGTTTCAGAAATTCTTCTGCTTCTGTTTAGATCAAGGGAAGGGAAGGTTGGAGGGAAAGAGGCATGGAGGAGAGGATAAGGGCATTTGGCAACCTGTGTCACATGTGACCCATCCATTTGAACAAAGCCCATAAGTCCTGTATAATGCTCAGCGGGTTCTTAATAATCCCACTATTATTTCAGTTCTAAGAAGCAAACAGAAGATTTCATAAATCTTATGAATTTCCTTGGGGACCCCAGACATGGCTGCAAGTTTGCATTTATCTTAGTGCATCACAACTTGAGGAGGGCTGAGGTAGAGATTGCAGGCATGGCAAAGCACTTGGGATTTGAACCAACTTTCCATAGCTTGTATGCTGCTTCGTGGGCTATACTGGCTCTTAATATTGTCCAGTATCTTTTATTTGTGTTTCACAATGTGAATGAGAGCATAAGTAGAGAGGCTGCGCTACTCGCTACTCCAGCAATAACTCCTTTTTCTTGTAGCTTCCTTAGCTTCAGTGTTTACATGTGAGCCCAGAACCTTTGAATTTAGCTTCTGGAGCAGTTTTCAGAGCCAAGCCCACATCAACACAGGTATAAATAATATGAACATGCGCACATTTTTTTCTACATTTTGCATATCTAGGATGAAGAGTCAAAAGGTGATTCCTGACTTTGATCTCTGTAGAAATTAAGCATTGCCTGAACTGATGTATTTGCTAATGAACAAGCTCTTCTTGCAGTTACTTTCTTCAATGATTTGTGCAATGTATCATTTCAGAATGCTGAAGCACAAGTGGAAGAAGTGGAAGATAAAGCCAGTTCCAAAGCAGTGACGTTACCCCAGCAAACTTCAGAAGACAATGAAGTATTTGGTATGTAGTTTTAACAGTTAGAGACTTCGTAATATGCTTCATATCTTGCTAAACAAGTGTGCATAACAGAACTCACACTTCTTTATCTGTCCCAGAGTTGGCAACCCCCAGGAGCACTGGGGGAGGCAGGCGGAGACTTAGCAAACCAGCATCACACAGTGCCATGACCTCAGTTTCTCTTACATACCCAGAAATGACATCTTGTTCCTAGAGCGTTGTGCAATGCTGTGACATCACTTCCAGGGATACAACCAGAAGTGATGTCACAGTGTTGTGCAACACCAGTTTTTCCATGATTTATGTTCCCACTGTTCCATCAAGCAGTGGCAGGAGCCCAAAACACATGGGGAAGTTACATGGCACCCATAAATCTATACCAGTTTTACAATACTAAAGATTCTGAACTCACCTACTGAACTGCAGTGGTTTCCCAGAGTTAGATACCACCTCAGAAGATTTTTATTTACTGCAATGGGGAATGCAAGTTGTTTTCATGTGTAAATGTGGGTCTGCCAGTCATGTGAGAAGGAAGGGTTGAGCTCTGATTTTTACACACAAAGGGCATATGCAACTGAGAAATGCAGATTTCCCTCCCCCCACCCCGTAACCCTAGCTTTCTTCTTTGTACAGTTTCCTTTTCTTTGCAGTGAGCTCCCGTTTTGGAACTGGCCTCGGTTAGGCAAACAGTAGTTGGTGGAAGGTGTTAAGAAAGGGAAGTCATAGAAAGGAGAATGTGTTCTGCATTCCTCACACATTTACCACTTTTGTTTTAAAACTTGGATCCTCCCCACCATAAACAGTAGTACATGATGGGGCATGTCGCCATTTTGTCTAGTCTGGCCCTTATTTCCAAGTCAAGTTAAAACAAAGATTAAATAGGAGGGAAATTAACAATATTTTTTAAATTTATATTTTACTGTAAGCCAAGTTATTTTCCCAAGCACCCTTTTAATGAAGACATGATTCAACAGCTTGGGATTTAACTAGTATATTTATTAATTAACTGATCTGCATCATAGTTAAATATGCTAATGTATTTAAATGGGTGGACCAGGTAGGCAAAGGCAGACCCATGCTGACTCCAAACTCAGCCAGCATCCTCAGCCAGCTCTGCTTATCCTTGCCTGTGCATAATGTGCCAAGAGGTGCCCAGCCTCTTATCTGATTCGCCGCACAGCCACTACCAGGTTCAGAGAGATGTTGCTCAGCACCTAGGGCAGCTCCTTCCTGGCTGCATCCCGCTGCATAGCCAGTGATGTGCTGTTCCGGACATTCCCTTCACCCCTCCAGATGTCTCAGGGTTCTCGCCAACCATCCCTGCCCATCATGGTCAGCCTGCCCAATCCCGGCCATGCAAGAGATTTAGCATAGCTTGACACCCCTCACCCTACCTGCTGACTATAAAGTCATACAAGCCCAGATGCAGATCAGCTAAATAGGCATCACATCCCTTAACAGAGAGATGTGCACTGGCATCCCTATACAGGTGCAGCATATCATGTTTTATGGAATCATGTGGCATTCAAGCCCCACCTCCATCCAGGACTACCATGCAAGCAACCTTGTTTGCCTTGGCCCTCGCCAGCTCGGTGCAGGCTGGTTTGCAGGCACTCCTCCACACTCTTCTCTGCAAGAAGTCTGACCACACCAAGATAGTCCCAGGGCAAAGATCTTTAATTCTTATTAATTCCCTGAGGATCATCCAGGTCAAAGCCAGTCCTGTCATCTCCACCAGGTCATTTTCACCCACATGCAGGTTGAGAACATCGGGATGACTGCCCTCTGTCAAAACCTGGTGGAGAGAAGGTAGGAGCTGGCTGCATAATATCCCTTGCAGTCCCCACTGTTGCATGCAGGCTCAGGGGGAACACTGCATCCCTGCCCCTGCCACATGATGTTACTTGTCAGCTTGGTCCATTTTGAACCTATGGATCCTCAAAATTACCTTAGCTGGCAACACTGAGAGATCAGCCTGCTGCAGAATCTTATGCAACATGTCCCATCTGAAGGTGGCCAAACGCTCGCTGATGCAGAGCGCAGCATAAAAGGCTGTTACGAAGGTCACCTGGAATATGTCAGTCTTGTCAGGATCCATACACCTCACACTGTACCCCTGCACCAAAATCCTCATGATTTCTGGGTTGAAAGTCCTGGTACTGCCACCCTCTGGCACCTCACGATACCAGCCCTGCAAAATCCTCCTGATCCTAATCTGATGTATTGTCTCTCAAGCCTCCCACCAACTAAGGCCACCAGGTACCCTTTCGTCATTTGCACCTCCAGCCCTGTTACCTTCAAGGTAAGCAAAAACTGCTGCATGTGAGCCACTGGCACTAGCCAAACGTAATTTGCAGCCGGCAGCAAAAGACTTTACAAAGCATGCAATGAACCTGTCTAAATAGAGAAATATTGATCTTAATTATTGTGATTTTTCAGCTTGACCCTATCTATATTTACTCAGAGACAACTTGCTACTGAGTTCAATGATATTTACTCCCAACGAATGTGCTGAAGATTATCATTTGAATCTATACAAAATACAGAGGTAGTCAGGGAGCAAAATCAAACTTCATTTCCTTTTTTATGTGTTTTGCTGTTTCCTCATATTTTTCTGTTGTAAACATCTGCCTAATTTTATATACCATTTTGAAATTTATAGACTATTGTGAAGCACTGAAAGTGATACACAGAACGGTATCCTACTAAAAGCGTTAAATGTATTTTATTTAGTTTTAAATTTGTAGCATTCCTCACATGAAATTTCAGGTCTCCTCTACTATTTATGCAAATTAAAACCTTTTAGAAATGTTATCGTATGTGAAGCAGCCCAAAGAAATATGAAACTATATGTTTTCGAAGGCCATGGCTGTACAGCCCGGAAAATCTACAACAACTAATATGGAACTAATATGGAACTATTAGAGACCCTTTACTTTGAGGGCCAAAGGTATTTCACGCAGCAAGTCTCCTGTATAAAAGAAATGTGACTGTTACGGTAAAATACTTCAAAAAATTGTTTCACTTCTACTGTCTTACTCTTGCCATTATATATAAAAGTAGAATTTAGCTTTCCAGTTTCAGTGTGACATGAATTCTTTTTGCTGATAGGTAGAATGTCCATGGGGGATTGGAACCTGGCTCACAAAGATGAGGAATTTTTTTTAAAAGGTCACTTCTTCATCATTTTATGTTCTGAGTAGCCCACAGTGTGGTCTGGAGAAAAGTGTTTTTGACTGTCCTTAACTGAAAAGTGAGTGAAGAGTGAATGTTACGCTTAATTTCCACCTTTAGCCTGCCTCAGAAAAACATCTTACATGTTGCTGCCTCTCCCTCCCTTTTTTCAGATCTCATGTCCAAGCCAATATATGATTTAATCTCTTAATTTGTAAAATTCTATGTATGCTGGCACAGTATGAATATATAACAATTATAATTTTTTCCTGCTTGTTCATCTTTATGAAAAGCCAACCACAAGTCAAGATTTTTCTTGTTTCTTTAGTCCCATGAATGTGTTCAAGGACTGAAGGGGAGCCATTTTGTGCAACAGTCTTCTTAACATGTTGACCAAATGGCAGACAATATTGTCTTTACAAACAGTAAATCTAGATTTAAGGTATCATATCTTTGCCTGCACATCACATTCGTAAAAGAAGGCTGGAATATTTCCTTTCAGTGTATATAAATTAAAATAGAGCTGTTTTAATACTATATCAAGTAATCTAAGCTAAGCATTTGAATTCTTGCACTCCTGTTTCCTTCTATGGGAATTGGCAGTGAAGAACTATTTAATATTCAATGCAGGTGATTCCAGATGTAAGTAAGACCGGTGACAAACTTTGGAGTTTTAGCAGATTAAAAGAAAAAAACACAGGAGCTACTGTGGGCCTCATCATGACAGATAATTGGCATCCCTGAACCCAACATTTATCTTTGCCAAAATTCACTGAACTAGCAAATCATGAAATCAATGTATGTTTGCCTGTGTTTACTGTCTTCTTCCATGGGCAATTCTTGGTCCACAGTAATCATATGTGCAGAGCTCTCAGCTCTTCTTAGGTCTTACAGTCTATGAGATGGTGATGTAACAGTGAGTCAAAATTGCCTTTTATATTATGTGCAATTATATTGATGGGATTCTTCTCTGATAAATGCTTTCTACTTACAGCCTGGACTATGAGAGTGTACATTACCTGATGACTTTTGGCTCCTTGTTAATGGGCACGCTAGAGTAATGCAAACCTAATTCCCATGCGTTTCCATAGGCAATCTAATGCAATAATTATCAATAAAGCCCTTAGCAGTATGAACATCTCTTCTGTTTGAATGCTGCTTTCCATGTCACGCCTAGGCAGCCTAGCCAGCATGGCACATTACACCTATCGAATAAGTGGGAAAGGCTTGCAATTGCAAGCATTCATTTCTGAACCATACTGGTGCAACATGTTGTTCAGCACAGAAAAGCAAATTAGGTTAGGAAAGAACTAGGGAATTTCGTCATGTTTTTCTGTACGAGGTTGCGGTTTGATGCTTAAAAACCTCTTACTAGCAACTAGTAATAAAATGCATTTGTTTCAATTGTACCTCTCTTCAGCCCCGGCAAATAGATTCCAGAGCAAGCTAAATAAATTAATAAGGCTCAGTAAACTGCTCTGAGTCCAAATCCAGACATTATATTGGCCTACAAAGCAAATTTTCTATTATGCTGCTTGCCAGGAACTCCCTAAACTTAATAGATAACCGGGGGACAAACAACTAAAGGATAGAAATAAAATTTACTGAGAGATAACATTATGAGATTCACATACTGTTTTCTTTAAGTAGCTGCTTGCCAAATCATCTGGATCATATTAGAAAATTGTCCTTAACCAAGAATTCTTGGAAAAAAGAGTTCTTTCGCCCCCCTTTTGTAGTTAAGAGTGTACCATAATAACTTGCATTGATAGGCAGCTAGGCTGGTAAAAATGTAGTAAGATAGCATTGCCTTATTAGTTTTTGATATGTGTTGACGTCGGCCCATGATAGTGTGTGTGCGTGTGCAGACAGAGGCACAAGGCCAAACCAGGCCCTTTTTCTGGTCAGTTGGCAAAATTGTTGGCCTCTGGATTTGTTGACCAGGCCAGCCAAATATTTTAGGAAAAAAGCACCAGGCAGAGCTCAGAAGCTGCAGCTCTGTCTCAGCAGAGGCAAGAGGTCCTGCAGACTACGGCTGGCTGGTGATTAGTGCTAATTACCTGGGTAATAACTGAGGCCAGAGTGGGGATGCTTGGGACTGCCTTGCCAGAACATCAGGAAAAGTGCCAGGTGGAGTCCAGAAGGTACAGCTCTGTCTCAGTAGAGGCAACAGCTCCTGCAAATCACAACTGACTGGTGATTTTGGGGGGGGGGGGGTGTTCGACTACAACTTGGCTTGAATTACTGTAGGTTTGGTTGATTGTGGGGTGTGGTTTTTTTGATGCACTATAAATCTGCTGCACAGCTGGTTAGATCCTCCCACAGGTGGAGAGGAAAGCCAAAGTAAGCTGCAAGATATGCCTAGGTGGCCAGGGAAGCCCTGTACAGTGGGGAGGCGGGAGGTATAGTGGTGGGCAGACTGTTAGGTTTAGAAGGAGACATGCCTGGTCCCCTTCTAATTTCCCCCTCATCCCAAGGAATGATGATGTGCAGGCCTAGATTTCTTTGCCCTCCTCTTCAAGCATGATGTTGTGCAGTGTCAGATTGATTATGAATAAGACTGACTCCCTTAAAGAATTTATTAGAAAAGGCAATTTTGATTTGGCATGCTTGACTGAGATCTGGGTGGACAAGGATGAAGTGGTGGCTCTCACTCAACTGACTCCCCCAGGATACTTGGTCCTTCATCAACTGTGAACAGGAAAACAGAGAGGGTGGGAATTCTCATCCGAGAGTCTTTCTGCTTCGAACAGCTTCCTGCACCAAATATTGCTGGCAATGAATGTGTAGGCCTGGCATCGTGTGCCAAGGAGACAGTAGGAGTCTGACTGGTTTACTGTCTGCCCAGTTTACCAGCTGACTCCCTGCTGAGGTGGTGGTGGGGTGGACCTTGCGTTTCCCCAAACTGATAGTTCTGGGGAACTTCAATGACCACGCTGACACTGCCTTGTCTGGTGCCTCCTTAGGCTTTATGACTGCCATGGCATCACTAGGACTCTCCCAGGTTGTATCGACACCCATGCACAGGGCAGGCCACACACTGGATTTGATCTTTAGTGCAGGAATTGATCTGGATTCAGTGGTTCTTTTCGAACTGGTATCATGGACTGATCTTTACCATGTGAAGGTCAGTTTGAGATTTGCCTTCTCCCTCTATAGGGGCAGCGAGCTTATTTACACTCACCCACAGAGACTCATGGATCCAGTTGGATTCCAGAACGCTCTGTAGGATTGGTCTGGCTCTGCCAGTTGCTTTCTTGATGAACTCACTGATGCCTGGAATCTGGGCCTTCAGGAAGCCATTGACCAAGTTGCCCCCCCCCCCGGTGCCCTCTTCACCCCCATACTACCTGGCCTCCCAGGTATACAGATGAATTAAGGAAGTTAAAAAGGGGGCTTAGACAGCTGGAGTGATGCTGGCAATGAACTCGTAATGAAGCACTTTATAGTGCCTGCCTGAAGGCCTATGAAGTGGCAGTGAAGGCGGCAAAGCGTTCTTACTTCTCTGCCTCCATTGCATCTGCTGTGTCACATCCAGCTCAGTTGTTTAGAGCTATTAGGCAATTGACCACCCCTTCAGTGGCACCAAAAGTAGATGAAAACTTGGCTACTAGCTGTGACAAGTTTGTGACATTCTTTTCAGATAAAGTCTCGCGCTTTCACCAAGATTTAGCTGCCAGATTTGGAGTCAGTAGGAACACTGAAGCCCTGTGTGCGCAATCGGGTCCATTTTTTTACTCTTTCAGCCCACTCTCCCAGGTGGATGTTGACAGGGTCCTATTGACCGTGTAACATACTACCTGCTTCTTGGAGCCCTACCCTTCCTGGTTGATGAAACCCTCCAGGGAAATGGTAGAAGAAACCTTGGAAGACATTATAAATCTTTCACTCTCCCAGGGCTCTTTCCCTAGCTCCCTCAAGGAGGCAGTGGTGACACCCCTCCTGAAAAAGTCATTGTTAGATGAGAGGGACCTAGCCAATTACCACCCAGTATCTAATCTTCTATCTCTGGAAAAGGTACTGAGCGAGCAGCAGATGAACAGCTCCAGGAATTCCTGGATGAGACATCTGCCCTAGAGCCCTTCCTATCCAGCTTCTGGCTGGGGTTTGGGACTGAGACAGCTCTGAGCTGCTTTTGACACAGTGGACCATTTTGTCCTGGTCAACTGCCTAGCCCGCTGGGTGTGAGGTATATAGCCTTGAGCTGGTTCTTCTCATTCCTCCAGGGTCTGCCCCAGAGGGTAATCATGGCTGGAGGAAGGTTGTCACCATGGGTCCTAACCTGTGGAGTTCCACAGGGGTCGATTTTCTAACCAGTGTTAATTAATATCTGAAGGCACCCTCTGGCAAAGATGTGTCAGGACGTTTGGAGTGGAGTGCCATCAATATGCAGATGACACCCAGCTCTACCTCTTATTTAAGGAGCAACCTGTAAGCTGGAATTCCGGTCTTGGCCTCCTGCCTGGATGCAGTGGTGGAATGGCTAGGTGAGAGTTGGTTGAGGCTAAATCCATCTAATAGGTGGCTGGGGAAGCCCGGACCGCTGTGGTGGCCACTTCTACCGATCTTTGATGTCTTTCTAAGGTCGACTCTGTCAGGAATTTGAGAGTATGGTTCGATTCTTTGTTCTTCATGGACAAGCATGTGCCCTTGGTGACAAAGTTTGCATTTTACCATTTACGCTAGGCCCACCAACTGGCTCCCTATCTGTCTCGGGATGACCTTGCCATGGTAATTCATTCAACAGTTACCTCTATGCGGGGCTACCTTTGGAAACTACAAGTGGTCCAGAACGCAGCTGCCAGATTGCTGACAGGAGTGTCCTGGTCAGCGCATGTAACACCTGTCCTGTGGCAGATGCACTTGCCCCCAATTAGTTTCTGGTGCCGATTCAAAGTGTTGGTACCAACTTTTAAGCCCTCGATGGCCTGGGACCCTCATTCCTTCAGGATGACCTCTCCCAGCATGTTCCTCCCCATGTTCTCCAGTCTTCATCTCGGCACTTATTGAAGGTCCCTAGTCCACAAACTGTCCATCTTGTGTCGACAAGGGTGAGGGCCTTCTCAGTAGTGGCCCCTGTCCTGTGGAACCAGTTGCCTAAAGAGGTGCATGCCTTGCGGTACCTCCCTAGGTTCCACAGATGGAAGGCTGTTCTTTTTTCAGAGGGCGTTTGGGTGATTGTGGTCCAACAGGCAGTTGGTATGCTTCAGCTGTGACTTCACCATCCACACATCCTACCCTTTTTTATTGGATGTATTTTATATGCTGTTAGTTGCTCCAAGTCCCATTCGGGGGAGAGGGAGGGGGTATAAATTTGATAAATAAATAAATATATCGTTCAAAATTTAGTTTGACCTTAAATCTATGCAAAAAGAAAGCCCTTTGTCTCCGCTGATATCTCATTATTTTCCCAGCTGGTTATTATTAGTGTTTATTCAGCACCATTAATGTGCTTGGCACATTACAGAGTTTTATCGGGGGGGGAATGACAGGTTCTTGCCTCCAAGGAGCAAGTATTTGGATCTTATGGGAAAAGCTCAATGAAGGAGTTGGCCAAGCGAGTGTTTCCCACTTTCCCTCTCCCCATGAGCCTCCTGCATGCTCCAAAAATCTTCTCCTGGGGGCCAGGGGACACTCTTAAACAAAGCTCTCCACCAGCAGGAAGAGATGATTTTGCCAGTTCTCCCTGCTCACTACAGCCCCTCATGCTGCAGTGCATTTAGTTCAAGTGCCACCCCCCCCAATTCTCAGCAGAGTGTTTTTGGAGCACCACAGGAGGCTTCTGGTCAAAGGACAAGTCAGGAATGACAGTTGAAGATTTGATAGACCCAATAGAATGGCTTTACAGTTGAAGATCATAAAGCAATTGTGGATTTTGTTCAGCTGATGAATGACGCTTCAGCTCAATGAATGCCAGAAGTTGTCTTTTTCATTATATCTGTAAACCTGTGGAAGCTCTGCCACTACCCATGGTAGATAATATTCTGATTAGAGACTGTGGTTTTGACAGAACTGTTTTTGAATTAGTAATGTACATGGTGTGGGGAAAACTAATGGCTCGGTTTATGTAGTGTCAGAAGAAAGATGCTCACAAAAAAGAAGGAGGTAAAGGAAGGAAATTGGTATCTGTGGTTTGTAAATGACATTTCTAGAGAACTGAATTTCAGAAGGTCAACCCAGTGATACTTTGTGTCCTGCAGAATTAAGCGTATGTATTGTCACATAAATATTGGAAAGAGATTAAGAAAAAAGAAAGACACTCATAATGCATAGCACTGATGTCTGAAGGCGAAGAACTTTGGGAACAGGAAAATGTGGCACAGCTCAGGGAAAGGTGACATATTCCAACTTTTTTTACAGCAATTGCTGAAGGACAAGGACATAATTTATAATCACCCATCCAGAGATAATCTCTATGAGTAAGAGCACGGGTCAGACTTTTACTTGTATGGCCTCACTTCTTGAACTATATAGAAACAAGTAAATGATAGGGAAGCAAACACGCAAGATTGGGGAAGGGACGCAAAATACACCACAGAAGATCTCCAAATATTGGGAAAGCTAATTGTGTCTGATGGCTTATAAGTACTCCTTATAGTTTCTTTTGATTATCAAGAGTTAGATTACTGTGCCCTGACCTGGATAGCCCAGGAAAGCCCAATCTCATCAGATCTCAGAAGCTAAGCAGGGTTGATTCTGGCAAGTATTTGGATGGGAGACCTCCTTGAAATACCAGTGGTGGGAGCTGGAGGCAGGCTTTATTCAGCCACCTCTCTAGATGTCCTCCAGGCCCCCAGTAGGGGTCAGTCACCAGAGGTCGTCATGACTTCCAGGTGCACACACACACACATAAAAAATACAGAAAGTACCAAAAAAATTGATTCTTGCAACAAACAATTAATGGCATCAACTTTTATTTAAAAAGTAAAACCATTGATTACATTGTGCCTAAAAATGACCTGGAAGGGAGCTGGGTGTGCAACTATACTACCAGGAAGTGCAGAGTTTTTGAAGTACCTCATTTATGTCATCTATTATAGTTTATGCTCTCTCCACCATTCTGTAGGAATGATAAGATTGGATAAGTGAGGCCAAAGGAAAGCAGGCATCCCACAACAACTTGCCTGATTAATTTCTTTCATTGGTAGACATTATGGAATCGCCAAGTAGGGGATGAAGGCTGTGAGGTTATTGCAGTTCACAGTGGTCTATTGTTGAGCAGCATGTGCCATCAATTGTGGGCATAATTGTTCCTTTAGAACAAGCTACAGAATTAATGCCAAATGGTGGCAAACTGGCACAGCACTCTCTCTGGCAAGGAAACACTGAGACTATTGCTGTGCAGCAGAGTCATAACTGCAACACCGTGTTTCAGGTTTTAGTCAATTTAAAATGAGGATTCTAGTGGAAATGTTATTTACATTGTTCAGATATAAAGGTGCTATTGGGCACAAATCAAAGCTACATCTTCTCAAGGTTGTGCTTCTTTATTTTGGAATGTCCGATAAAGTTCATTGAGAGTTTCCCCTGTCTTTCTGGTATATTTTATCTTGTCCTTCTTTTAAGAAGCTTAGGGCGCTGTACATTGCTCTGCCTTCTCCCATTTTGTTCTCACCACGATCCTGTGTTGCTTGTTAGGCTGAGAGTGTGTGATTGATCCGAGTTCAGCCAGCAAGCAGAATGGGGATTTGAACGCTGATCTGCCAGGCCATACCTGCTACACTGCACTAACTTCCATGTTAACTTGCAGCAGATTCTGCCGGTGTTAGTTGGAGAGGGTTAAGTATATGATTCATAGTATCATTGAAAGTAAATGGGCTTGATTGTCTTGATATAATAATTAGTAGTAGTAACCACAATCACATAATTCAATTTACTATAGCTTGTCCTTATTTCCAGCTGATATTTTTTCCTCTAGTTTTGTATCACTCTCTGCGTTCTTCATATATATGTATACTATTTACTCTTTTAAGTGTCCTTTATTGACTAACAAATGCATGCTGTAAAGGTTCAGTGATTTAAGTGGCAGAAATTATTTACACAGATCTCTTGGGCTGTATTAGGTGAATGAGATTAATGTGCACTCCTGTGTAAGATTGCTCCATTGTCATTAAATATAAATATAGCTGGAATAAGGAAAAGAGAAAGATTTATATCTTGTGTCTCTGTACTCAGTACTACTTCCTTCTTGAGGTTCTTTATATCTGGATTGCAGAACAGCTGCATGATACAAAAGTATAGAAATCAAATGCTAAAATCCCGAACAGCTTGAATTCAGTCCTTCCGTATCATGAACCTGATGCAGTTGATCTGGATTTGGGATAGACATCATGTAGAATAACATGTAGAAATACAGGAGAGGGGAAGAAGCAAACAGTAATTCAATTCTTGTTAATTTTTACCCCAGGAGTTAGGGAACTTGCTCCACTTACGGATTCACCCATGTCCTACCCCCCAAACAAATGGATATTGTAACTTACATATGTACATAGGTGCCATCAAGTTACAACCAATTTACGGCATCCTCAGCAAAGGGCTTTCAAGGCAAGTGAGCAGCAGAGGTGGTTTGCCTTTATCTTCTTCTGCAGAGTCTTCTTTGGTCCCCCATCTAAGTACCAACCCTTCTTAGCTTCTGAGATCTAACAAGATTGAGCTATGCCATGCTGCCTTCCCTCCCTAATTGTAACTTAAGCTACAGCTTAAACTTCTGTGCTACATAAGCAGTAAACATGTTGCACAGTCTTCCCTGTTGCACTCGCTTAGAAATTAGGGTTTGACTTAGTCTTTCAGCTAGACATTGGCCTTGGGGATGAATCCAGGCTGAAACTCAGCAGCCGCAACTCTTCCAAACATCTGCTTCATAAGAGCATAAGAGAAGTCAGTGCTGGATCAGGCCAATGGCCCATCCAGTCCACCACTCTGTCATGCAGTGGCCAAAAATACCAGGTGCCATCAGGCGGTCCGTCAGTGGGGCCAGGACACTAGAAGCTCTCCCACTGTTGCCCCCCCCCCAGCACCAAGAATGCAAAGTATCACTTGCCCCAGAGTTCCGATCTATACATTGTGGCTAATAGCCACTGATGGATCTCTGCTCCATATGTTTCTCCAATTCCCTCTTGAAGCCATCCATGCTTGTAACTGCCACCACCTCCTGTGGCAGTGAATTCCATGTGTTAATCACTCTTTGGATGAAGAAGTACTTCCGTGTGTTAATCACTCTTTGGGTGAAGAAGTACTGCTCAGCAATTTCATTGAATGCCCACGAGTTCTTGTATTGTGAGAAAGGGAGAAAAGTACTTCTTTCTCTACCTGCTCTATCCCATGCATAATCTGATAGACCTTGATCATGCCACCCTTCAGCCATCATTTCTTCAAGCTAAAGAGCCCCAAGTTCTTTAACCTTTCTTCATAGGGAAAGTGTTCCAACTCTTTTATCATTCTAGTTGCCCTTCTCTGCACTTTTCCCAATGCTATCCTTTTCGAGGTGTGGTGACCAGAACTGTACCCAGTATTCCAAATGAGGTCGCACCATGAACCCAGTGAATTTGTGAACCCAGTGCAAGAAACAAATGTAATCTCAGCACTCTTGCTCAAACCAGTATTTCAGGCACATCTGCATAAGAGCTGAATGGGAATAATATTACTTACTGCACAAGGACATTGAGACATTAAAGGGATTAAACACGGGAAAGCCTGGCTTAGGAAAACGACAAATCCAGCTGAAGAGTACCCAGCAGCACAATCCTCTCTTTTTGTCAACACCCCCAGTCCAGATCTACAAATACTCACACTGCATTGATTTTTCTCTTCCCTCTAATACACACATATGCACATCAGTACACACAGGCCTCTCCCACAGAAAGAACTGCTCCTTCTCCTCCCTCAGATTCTTCTCTCACCTGACTTCTCTGCCTCTGATTCTCCTCTTCCCCTACCTTCCCTCCCATTTATCTGCTGCCTAAGGAGAGACCACAAGCACACCCAAGTTGCTCTGGCCTCTCTCGTTCATTGCAGGCTGAGGGCCCATCCTCATGGTTGGCAGTGGCAGAAGCTGAGGATTCCTGTGATGATGGTCCACCAGCCCCACAGAAAGCCCTAGTGGCCCTGGCTAGGAAGAAGAGGCCCGATCCAGCTCAACTTTGACACGAAGAGCTGCCTGGCTAGGCATGCTCAGAGCAGGTGCTCTGGTCTTCTCCGTCATAAAGCAGATCTAGCTACTGCACCGTTAGTGTCAATAAGAAACCACAATGGAAACCACCCCACCCTGTAACTCCTTTAATAGTTTTCATCAGATCAAATCAGGGGGGAAAAAAACATGACTGGTGTAATAAGCCTGAATTTGTGACACCATTTAAACAACAACGATGGTAAAATTTTCCCTAATACTGAATGTGTCCAGTGTTAGAAAAATCGCATGCTGTGATGGTTGTAATTCTGCCGTTTGTAGTCAGTCCCCCCCCCTGAAATTTGGCCTGATTACACTCCTAATGAGATTGATTCTGTGTGCCAAATTTCAGACAGAAGAGAAAAATCCCTGAATTTTACTAGAAAAAGAATTTCCAGTAATGGTAGAATACTACTCAACTTATAGCGATGCTCCCATGCCTGTGTAGTATGTTGCTTTACCAGACATCTCACAGCATCTTACGTAGCTTCCAAGATCCAACGAGGTTGGCTTATATCATGTCCCTTCCCATATTATGGCCATGAGAGGTTACACTTGTAAAAAGAAATTATACAATGTTACAATGTGGTGTATTAACCTACAGCAGCTAATATGAGAGAACCTGAGCTTGTATTCTGTTTAATAGGCACAAAGAGTATGTCTTTAAGGACTGAAAAGACTTAGAGTAGAAATTTATGGGGGGGGCAGGCTTAATTTCAAATAAGCATAAAACAAGTGAAAAGAACTAGTATTTTCAGCCTCCATACACTGGCACTTGTGGAGAAACGTCCTGGTGGTGACAAGACAGCAGCCCCTCACATGCCTTTCATATATCACAGCGGATCCTTGATAATACTCTCCTTTATTTCAGCAGCATTCAGAGGAGGCTGACGCTCCAGTGCCTTCCCTATGCTTCACTCGGCCCTTTTCCAGCTCCAATGAAATGCCTGATTTATTGGGTTTTCTAAATGCACAGTTCACCAGGGCCTGTGTAAGACTCTCTGTTGTAACAGTGCTTAACACTGGCCCCCTCTCAAACCGGTTCAGTTTCTACTAACATGCTAAGCAGTTTCCTGTCCTGTGCTTCTCTTCTGGCATGTACAACACTTTTATTAGCGGAATAGCCTGCAGGCAAGCAATTATCTCCAGGCACAGTTTATTTCTAGTGCTACCAGCAATAGATAAGGCAGTTCCTTCTACTTATGAGGCCAGCTTTTAGAAATGTAAGGCTGTTTGGCATAATTAATTTCCAGTAAGGTGCACATTTATGTTGTTATAACAAATATAGCAACTGTGAAATTACCTGTCTTGGAAGTGCGGGGGGGGGAATATGAGGTTTTTCTCTGCCTTGGCTTCCAAACTGGTGCTGGGGGAGATCCGCAAGACATTGTCCCATAATCATCCTTTTTTCAAGGTTTTCTCAGCTTTTCTCCTATCTTTCCTAAACCTGCTTTGCTCCAATACTTTCAGGAAGGCCAGAGTCCAAACACATTAGCGCATCATCTCAATGGGAAAGTGTAATGGCCCTGCCCACATCAGCATCATTTTCCTTCTGCCGACTCCTTGCAGCCACCCCAGATGGCTTTAAAAAAACACGGTAATAGTACTATAGTAATTATCAGTTTTTTTAAAAATCCCTCCAAAGCACTTTGGTGGCTCACTGGGGAAATAATGCAAGGAAAATCAGCTGTGGATGGTCTCTCTTGCCAGGGCAAATTCCTCTACATTCCCAGAAATAATGAATGCGAAACAGAGAATCCTTGCTGTGTGGATTCAATCATAGACTTAATTTTATTTATGTATTTATTTACTTAATTTATACTTCATCTTTCTCCCTAATTAAGACCCCAAACAACTTACACCATTCTCTTATCCTCTATTTTATCCTAACAACCACCTTGTGAGTTTAAGCTAAGTGTGGGTGACTGGCCCAAGGTCACCCAGCAGGTATTCATGGCAGAGGGGGAAAGGAAGGATGATTGATAGCACAGAAAGAATAAAACACAGAAACCTCGGCGCCTGCAATCACTATGGATTTCTGAGGGGGGGGGGAACGTGTGGTTATCATCAGCCTAGGACTGCATCCACACATCCGTGGATATTGTGCTCTCAGTGGAATCACTTGAAATTGTATTTTCCTGTTTGGGCATGACAATCCAGCTGCAAGTGATTGCTAGCTATAGTGCAGGAATATCACTGTATCCAGCAACGGGGTGGATGCAGCTTAGGTTTCTTGATATCACCCACCATTTTAAACTTAACTGCCATCTCAAGAGGATGTTTGAAGTGAGTGGCAATTTGTTTCAATGAAACTAAAAGTTACATGGAAGTTGTACATTGCCTCCAATTCGTTGTGCTTGATATAAGAAAGAACTGGCAAGCAGAAGCCTAGAGAGACTAATATAGCCATTTTCTTTTGAAACCATCATATCTTTATGCAGATCTTTACGCATTTCACACTCTTGAATCACTGGGACAGTTTTTTGCATAAAATAATGCCCAGGTCAAAAACAGGAACCATGTCAGTAACGACACAACTTTTAAATGATTCTCTATGAAGAAGCAAGCGTTCATTTTTATAGCAAAGTCATCACAGCCAAGATTTTACCCCCACCGGAAAAAAAATCCTAAATTAAACCCTAGAGATAGTTTATGTTGTACTTACTGCTGCAAGAAAACTGTTTTAGAGAGATATCAGACAGCTACTACTGTGTGGCACACCATTTGTGCAGAGTACAGTGTCACAAAGAGAAAACAATTTTCATTACACTCCACAATAACTCAGTGGTACACACGGTGACCTATCACACGGTAATAGGACCTGTTAAAGAGTAGCTGCAATATAGATTGGCCTTTAGACCCTGTCAGTGACTCTTGTGCAGTATCAGTAGCTTGTTACAGAAACCAAACTTTTTCTATGTTTATACTCCCTGCTTCCTGCTTAACAAATTTAATTTCTTTCTTTTTGCTGGTTCCCCAGCACACTGTGTTCTCCCACAGTATTTCCTGTGCTATTCCCTTGAGCGGGCCACCCCTCAAGAACAGCTTTGGCGGATAGTGATGTAGGAATGTACAGAGTTGTATTGAAGCTATTATTTCATTTATTATTAATGCTGTTAAGATGTTTTTGGGATCACCGTTTCTGATACCTTTATGGCATTCATTATTCAAGCTGTGCTGATAGCTTTAGATGGCTTTTTAGAAAAAGAATTGTTAGACAGATTCATAGAGAATGAGTCTACCAATATCTATTAGCCATAACATCCCTGTGGAGCTTTCTTTTGCAAAGCTGTTATAACTCTGAATACAAAGAGCAAGGTAGACTTTGGTGATGTTCTGTGCCCAAAATAGAGTTGCCAGGCATGGCATGCATGGTGTGGCCTGGCAACTGGTGAGAACTGGGAGGAGGGCAAGGATGGGGGGGAGTCCCCCAGCAATAGCGTAATGGCAATTCCGGGGAAAACTCAGAAGTGATGCCTCACCTGTCTGGGAATTGCCAGGAGCTCTATGGTAAAACAATAGCATTCCCAGGAATTTCTAGAGAGATCTGAGTCACTTTCAGATTTTCCCCAGAAGTGACATTACACTGTTGGTCTGATGTAGATGGGCCTTGATCTTCTTTAGCAAGACTGCTATCTTTGTCTCCTCCTGCCTCTCTGCAGTCTCACACCTCGATTGCAGTGACACCTGTGGGAATGAGTCACAAAGGCACTGACTCCTGGTTTTTAGAACATATAAGGCAAAGCTATTCTGGAGAACTTTTGAGGCCAGCTAAATTTTTGTCTTTGCTGCTTTTCATCAGTGTTCTTTTTTCCCCCTGCTCTTATGATTACTGCCGTTTTAAGTTGAGTGGTATGCCACTTCGATGGAAAAGCAGGTTAGAAAAGTTAAGAAATTGTCTAAGCTGTTTCCATATCAGGATTCCTAAAGTGGCTTTTTGTAGCTATTTGCCTTATTTTCACAATCACCATGGAGTAAAATATTCCATAGCCTTCCATAAAAATAGGCAGCTTGTTTTATTGCCAAAGTAGTTGTACAGATAGAATTGTATTTTGGCTTAAAATCTGCTTGGCTTAAGGCTGTAGTGGATGACCTCCTATCCTATTTATGTCATGAAAATGTTAGAAAAGAGCTGCTTGCTCCAATATTTCAAATTGCTTTAAGTTACAAAATAGATTTGCTGCCAAAAGGCAAAAATACGATGATCATTCTTAAAGACGGATTGTTTTCCATCTGGACTGATAAAAATTAATCTGCATGAATGTGATTTGTTGCCCTGGAAACATCTCAGAAAGATTTATTTGGCCCTCATAATTTTAAATTGTCTCATTTGTTAATGTTTTGTGTTAATTTTTCTTCGTTACTTTGGTGGTCTTTGCCTTCAGCAATTAGTATACAAACATATTTCATCTCTCTAAATGGATTGCTTCCTACTCAGTTTATTAACATAACATATGCCTACTTGAACTGAATCCATTCAGTCCTTTTATTCTTTGGACCCTTATTTTAAAGAGGGACAACATTGACCACTAGATGTACTGTTTATTCAACTTGACTGTATCACTTTGCCTTCCAAACTGATTTCCAGCTTTAATTTCATGGTCCAAAGTACACTACAGCTCCTTCCCCATGCCAACATTCCATTAGCTCCCAAGAGGTCAAATACTGGTGCCACGTGGCCTAAATAATCTACTGTTCCAAGAGCAGTGTTGGAGGAAAATATAGTGCAGTGACTCCATACCATTCTGCTAATGACAGGAGTCCTCAAGGTGTCACGGATGCCCTTTGGGAAGGGATGCAGTTAGATAAAATCCATCAAATAAAGTAACACAGTGCTATCATAATTAAATCTGAAATTCCAGCACATCAAGCCACCATACTGTCATATTTTCAGTACTTTATTACAAACATGGAATTGGATGCAGTACAGCACATTAATCAAACTTCCATTTTATTTTTTGCAAAAAAGAATCAAGCCAGGCTTTTAATCCTTTCCAACAGATGGGTACACAAGCCTCTTAATTCATTTTGGCTGTACAAGTATTGAGCCACGTCTCACTATCATGAATGAAAAGTGGGTAGGGGGGACTTGAACACATAATAATAACATACCCATTATGGGCTGCAGTAGGCAGTGCTTGCCAATTTAACTCATAAGAGCTTAACTCTCAAAGGACAGTAGAAATGAAGCATTCGCTTCACTGTATTTGTTTTGTTCTTTTAGAATGTTTGGAAATGGAATTGCATTATGCAAAGTGGAAAAATGAACAATCTTATGTATGTCAGACTTTATTCGCTGGGACTCAAGAGAGGTATCTATTATTACCTGCCCATATTACATAAAATAAATGTGAACAACAGGACAACAGAAGGGAAAAGTACCTTGTTCTTTCAGTTGCAGAGAATGATCATAAGCACATTAATCTCTTTGGCTGCAGAGCTGTTTAAATTGGTGTCAGAAGCATGTCAGTTGTTTTATAGCTTCTAAAAAAGCAGCTGGCAGCTTCGAAATCCCTCCCACAATGAGATGTGCTTTGGGGTTTTCTGTGGCAGTGATTGCAAAAAACAGATCACAAGTCAAGGCCGAGATATGAGGTTGGGCCACTACAGAATAGCTACAACCAACATTTTGACTGGTTTTGTTTTTAGTCTACTGAGCTAGAGAGTAGGCAGCAATGAAGAAACACGCAAGAGTTCCTTGCTATCTATGCCTAACCAAGTGTGTGTGTGTTTGTGTGTGTGTGTCCCAAAGATGCTAAAACTCCCTGCTGCCTTCTGGTGTATCAACTGCAGATTAGCCATCCAATTTTATAGCACGTAGTCCATTCATATAATACAGGTGCTTCTGTTGAAGGTGGAACCTTATGAAGAATCATGGGAGAAGGAAACAGTTTGAAAATTATCCCTTGAAAAATCTGAGCAGGCTGATTTATCTTTACTCCCACCCCTTTCTTAATATCAGCAGCTGCCCTCAATATCCCATCCCTTCTGAAACAAATTTAGGCCTCATTAGACTGCACAAGTCATACCAGTACTATCATTATGTTGCATATAAGGCATCAGATTACCTCAGGCCAGCCTTGTCTGAGTTTCCCTCTCTCTCTCTTTTAGCAGGGTTACATTTTTATGCATACTGTGTATTCCCCTGAGTATGCAGAGACTCCTGCCTTGGCTGTGGGTGACCTGATTTTGCTGCTTTGTTTATGCACAGAGGGGCCAACTCATTTACTGTTAGCGATAGTGATTCCACAACTGTCATTTGCCACGTTCATAATCTGTATTCTGTCACCAGTGCAGCTCCTTTGCTTACTGCATACCAAACAATATATACCTCTGACTATTCATCAGTCTTCTTTCAGCTTCCCTCTGTACACTGTCTATCTTAGCCTTAATGAATAATCCCCCTTTACCCAGCTATGTTTTTGCAGCAATAAACTCAATAGTATTTAGATGCAGCAGACCTGTATTCACAACCAAAAATGTACCTGTCAAGCCAGTGCTGAAGGCTGACTCACGCATACTAGTCTAGCACCTGATTATTTATCATTTGATGACTTGCAATGAAAATGTCCACTAGTTGCAATGGGAGGTATTATGCTTGAAATAATGTGCAAGATCTCTACACCTGTAATGTCTGATCTGTAATTGCTTGTTCACACACGGCAGTCATGAAGTGATGACTAAGAAGCCAAACCATGCCAAAGTGTGAACCAGGCTTAAAAAACCGGCCACCTTCCTGTCCATATTCCTTTTAGTCTTCGAGAGGTAAGGATCTGTATCTCTTTTTCCTCATAGTATCTCAGGCTAACTGGTGAGCTCTACAGAACATTGCATAATAAGCTGACCAATATACCACCCATTGATCCAGTAATGGTATATGCCATCCAAACACATTTGCATATTCATTTGGTCACCACCCTCTTCCCTACACTCTTTTTAACCAATTGCATGGATAGTCATTTGCATATGCAAATGACATTAGGTCACATCAAATGATATTTGCATGGTGGGAGGAGCCACATGATTATGATATCTCACTAGAAGTGAGACTTAACTGGTCGTTAGAGAAAGTCCCAAGGGGATTTGCTGCAATAAATGAAGGTCTGAACCGAGTGATGTGGAAATGTAAGTGAATCTTGTAGAGACAATCTGAAAAATTGACAAAATCAGTACAAGATTAATAAAATCTTCTGAAACATGGCAAAGTAGAATGATAGACAACTGAACACTGACTCCACTCCATGTTTATCCTGTACTTTATAGTCCCTGCTGGTTTCCTGGGGACAGAGATGCCTCACCATGTCCAAGAAAGGAAATCTGATGCTGGTGTTACAGTTGTTGTGCACTTATCTCTGTGTTAGCTTTATAGAGTATTATGTTGAGTTAATAGATTATTATTGGCAGGTTGTCAAAAATGACGACAAGCAAGCTGTTGTTTCTTAGTGAGAGCTTTAAATTGAAATGACAGTACTGGCCTGTCTTGCATAGCTATTAGAACAGTTCATATGCAAACAATAATATGTATGAAGCACCATCAGGGCTTATGAAAAATGTTCCATGGGTATTCATTCCTTTTTTATCCAGCCTTTCCTCCAAGGGGCTGAGGACAGTGGAGTGTAGCTAACCAGTGGTTTTGGTGATGCAAAGAGAGGGAGAGGGAGGAAGGGGCCCCTTTGAATACCCAAAAAAGTTATGCTAGGGGTGATGGGAGCTGCATGGACAAAAGCCTTATTTAATTTGTTATTATTTACGTATATTCTGCTTTTTCTCCCGATGGGGACCCAAAGTGGCTTACATCATTCTCCTCTCCTCTGTTTTATCCAAACAACAACCCTGTGGGGTAAGTTAGGCTGAGAGTGTGTGACAGGCCCAAGGTCACCCAGTAAGCTTCCATGAAAGAGTGGGGATTCAAAATTGGGTTTCCCAGATCCTAGTCCAATACTTTAACCACTACACTATGCTGGCTATATGGGACAAGGGCAGTACTAAGGAAGGAAGCTGTGTAAGAATGAGTGGAAAGGCTAGTTGGGTCCACTCTGGTATACATATCCTTCTTTTTCCAATTTATCTGCACAACACACCTGTGAGGTAAATTGGACTTGGGAGGGGGAGTAACTAGCCCAAGGTCATCCAGTAAGCTTCATTGCATAGTTGGGATTTGAACCTGGGCCTCCCCATTCCTAATCTAGCCACACCGCATTGCATCATGTAAATTCTAACTACTTGTTTCCAATGAGATGCCTCTGGGAAACTCACAAGAAAAGTGTGAATATCCCTTCTTCTTTATTGCTGTCATCAACTGGTATTCAGTGGCATACTGCCTGGATACATATAAAATCCATTTAGGCTCACTTTGGCTAATAGTTCTCTCTGGCCTTGTCCTGCATGAATTTCTATAATCTCTCTTTAAAGCCATCTGTATTGTGGCAGCAAATTCCATATATTAATTATGCATCATGTAAACAAGTACTTTCATTTGTCAATCAATTAAATTAGGAATGCAGTCCACAACAGATTTACTACAAGACTGGCTTACTACAGTCAGGGAAACTGCGTAATACCTAGTTCTAAATGGTGTTATACCTTCTAAATCCACTGAGGTCAATGAGTTTAGAAGGATTTGCTTAGGATTGCTGTGTTACTGAACCAACAGCAATTACTATTTTTAATAAGGAAAGTGATATGCAGTGTTCTTAAGGATTTTGTTGCTCTGAACACACACACACACATATATATGCCTTAGAAAAGAGCAAGAATCCAGTAGCACCTTAAAGACTAACAAAATTTGTTGCAGGGTATAAGCTTTCATGAGTCACTACTCACTCCTTCAGAACTTGTTAATATGCCTTGTTAACTATCTCTCTGGTAGCAAATAAATGCTGTAGTTGATCTTCTGATTTAGCAACAGAGTACCATAGTACGCATTTATTTATTAAAGTATTTATATCTCACCTTTCTCTGATGGTTCAATTCCAAAAGCAGCATCAGGTTGCAGATGACAAATAATAAAACACCAAGTATAATAATATAAATAAATATCAAAGCAGCCTAATATACTACAATCAGCTGTAGCCATCTAAGATCTACCTTCTGTTAGCCCTCAAAGAATATAACATAAATGTTTAGGATCAGGCTTGACACTCAGTACAACCAGCAGAAACCTAAAGAATCTAAGCTTTAGAACCTGTATGTGTGGTTCATGGTAGATAATATGGGCATAGTGAGGAGGAAACATTTTAACTGCCTGACTGAATGATTAGATTCAGATGCACAAAATCCATATTAACATTTTGTGTTCACATTATAACTTTTGGGTGGAGAGAGCTAGGTTGGTGTAGTGGTTAAAGTGTTAAACTAGGATCTGGGGTACCCAAGTTCAAATTCCCACTCTGCCACAAAGCTTGTTGGAAGACCTTGGGCCAGTCACACACACACTTAGTCTAACCTATACCATTAGGTAAAATGTGAGGGTAAAATGGAGGATGGGAGACTGATGTATGCCACTCTGAGATTCTTGGGTGAAAGGCAGAATAAAAATGTACTAAATGATTGCATAAATTGAAATGCTACTTCAGGTGACAGAGTTGAGGATAGCCTTTTGTGACAGACTGCACTTTTAAAAGTTTAGAAGAGCTGCAGAAACTGGTAAAAGGCTATGAAGGGTTAATTTTTCACAGAATCAGAGAGCCTTGAGTGACAGTCTGCTGTGAGGAATCTGACTGGTTAGCAGCAGCTGAACAGAGAAAGACTTGAGAGCTTAATGCTGAGGAGAAATTCAGTCTGAATTTAGTCCTGACTGAGAGCAATTTAACACAAGTTGACAAGGAAGAGTGGGCAGTTAAGCGAAAACTCCCATTCGGGCCAAGAAAAGGGGATAGAGACAGAAGAATTTCCCAACCCAGTTAAAATAGGGAGATCGCTCTGAAGAGTGGAGAGATCCATGGTCTGGTATGGTTAGAGACTGCCTTTTGAAACCAGAAGGGTCAGTAAAGCTCAAGAAGAGTACTGGTGTGTTTAGTGAAGGAGTCTGGGTACAGGTTAGAGTATTCCAGTGTTCGGGAAACCAAAAAAATCAGTGAATACTCAAAGAAAGTGTACTGGCAGTGGCATGTTGAGGAAACACTAAAACAAAGCCTCTCGTCTTAGAGATTCTAAGTCACTGTGAAAAGCTTAAGAAACTCTCAATTGCTTAAAACATCTGAACTGAAGTCTGTGCATGTACTGATTCACCTCAGAGTTCTTTATTGATTTACATCAGAAATTTTACCCCTGATTTCACCTAACCTTTTCCCATCTATGTTGAATAAAATATTTTGTTACTTTTGAATTTCAAAAAGTCTTGAGTGCCATTTCAGTGGTTTAAGTTGAAGGGTGATCTCAACTCAAGTTCCTGGGCTGAGCCAGCAGCAAAATATCAGGGTGGGACAGCCATAGTTTTTTTCAGGAAGAAGAAAACAGATAGCTAGAGTGGCTCAGTCAGGCAGGGAAAGGAAAAAAGGAGAAAAAACCTTGTCTCTAAGGGATGGAAGTGTCAGAGGTGTTTTATACCTATATTTTCTCTTAGCTATTACGATGAGAGGTTTGGAGACAGTGACAGTGATGAGCAAAACTGGCTACTTTGTAATGAAGTCAAAGGATTTCCTACTTGAAAAAGTTTTGTAAACAAAATTGGAAATCTCAGAATGGGGGTAGTTGAAACACTGCAGGCATGTTGAACTATGCTTTTGGATAAGCAAGATGATAATTGTAAGAAAAGGGAAACAGTAGTGGTAATTGAAACTTTGGATAACCAGCTGGTTGCCACTGCCTCAAGCATCATGTTCTAAAATCTCTTAATGTATCACAAAAAAGAAAAAAGAAAACTAAGGAAATGACGAAGGGCTCCTTTGAACCTAAAGTAGTCATACTCAAAGAATGAAGCTGCCCATTGTAGCTCAGTGTGATTGGCTGCCTTTGGCTTCTTCAAGTCTGCCTACTCTGCATGTGAAATATTGTCACTGCATCAAGTGTGATTGGCTCATTGAATGACCATACCCAGGAAAGAGACATAAAAGAATTACTCATGTTGAATCTCTGCATGAGTCAGTCCTCTGGGCTTGTCTCAATCCAAATGCCAGACATGCCCAAATCATTAACTCATGCAAAAATATGAAGTGGGTTTCTCTAAGGACAAACAGTACTCTTGTCCTAAAAGTGAACCTGTAATCGAGTTGTTTGCCCCTAATTTTTTAAAAAATATGTCCCAGTTATTAGGCTGGGAAACACTGCACTGAACCCTAGTTGTTTTAAGTTATTTGATTGTCTTGTCTTTCAGTTATCATAATCTCTGTGCTTCCTCATTCCTAATTCAAGCTGTTACTTTATCTCATTCCTAATTCAAGCTGTTACAAAGATCCTAAATCAACTTTTGTCCTAGGCAGATTGTGTTATCAGCTCATAGTGCTAAAATTAGTCAGCACAGCTAAGCAGTACCAAATTGGACAAAATGAATTATTAGGCTTTCTGCATAATCCAAAATATTCCATGTGTTTGTACATTGTCCCTATGCTTCCATCCCTCACATAAATGAAAGTACACACTAAAATAAATGCTGTGTTCAGCACAACAGGTTTAATGCCTTCACCACAGCATAAAAGAACAGCAAAAGTCTTTTCTCAATTTTATTTGAATTATAATGGAAATCAGAGCATCATGCAGCATCCAGAATTCTGCATCAAACTACAAACAACCAAAATCAAAAGGAAGTTGCTTAAGCAATAAAAAGAGTACTAGGGAGATCCACATCAGGGGGTTTCAAAACTTGTCTATTAATTTGCTTATCCTCTAATGTTTTCCCCATAAAAACTGGCAAGGGTCCAGGGCTCAGTGATAGAACACATACTTTGCATGTACACGGTTCCTGGATTTATTTATTAAATGTACATTTATTATATCTACATTTCAAACAGTTGTCTCCCCTACATTTCAAACAGTTGTCTGCAACACACATCAGGCAGAAAGCATAGCCTCTTGCCTCAAGCATCCTATCCTTATATATAAAAGAGTAGTGGTTGGCTGGCATGCCCAAATAAGGCATGCCCAAATAAGGGGAAAATGCGCGGCAAAATAGGTTGGCCGTGGGGGCTGCCAATCACGATTGGGCCCTAGCCATTGGTTCACGTGCCTGGCTGTGTGGGCTCGGTCCCACCCACACAGCCAGCAGACAGCCTACAGGGCTCAGTCTGCCTCTAGCTGCCAGACCAGATGGATGCTCTGGCGGCTCTCCGCAGGCAGGGACAACTCAACGATGGCCTCCCTCCCTCACTGTGGCGCCCCCCCCGGTAAGCGACTTGGGCCGACTGGGGCCAGGGACACCCTGCACGGCGGGGAGGAGGCAGCAGAGGGGCGGAACCTCCAGCAGCTGCCCCAAACAACGACACGGCCTCCCTTGCTCCCTGCTCCGCTACTGCGGAGCCGCGCCGGGGGGGGCGCCAGGCCTGGCCCTGCAGGCGCTGCTGGAACAAAAGGGGGATGGGACCTCCATGGGGAGTCCAGCTAGCGCCCGTTGCATCGGCACTCGCAACGGGCCTTGGCGCTAGTATAAAATAAAAAGACTGGACACACAAGGAAACACAAATGGAAAGAAGGGAGAGGAACAGATTGGTCTGCCAGCATCAGTGTGATGGCAGCATTTATACCCAAGGCATCCTTTGTCCCTGACGGGGTACAAATTCGCAGTGGCCCCTGTTCCTCAGCCCATCCTTTTCTGCACATCTGCTGTCCCAGGATTCAGTTCTTGGCATCTTCAGTTAAGGGACTGCAGGCAGCAGGATTGTGAATAACTCCATCTGAGAACTTAGAAGCAGGGCAGAAAAGACAATATGGACTTTATGACCCAAGGAAGGGGCCATGGTAGAGCATCTGCTTGTCATGCAAATAGTCCCTGATTCAATCCCTGGCATATCCAGTTAAAAAGAACAGGTAACTGGTGCTGTGAAGAACCTTAGCCTGAGAACCTTGAGAGCTGCTGCCAATCCAAATAGATAATACTGACATAGATGGACTGATGGTCTGATTTAGTATAAGGCAGCGTCATGTATTCATGTATGTGAGCTTTAGGAACCCATCATCTTGCTCAGTGAAGGCCATTTTATATTACAAAGGATCAATGTTATAAAGGTTGTCCTCTTTCTATATGCTGTTCAATGAATTGTTCAAGGGGGAACATGCTATAATGTCTTCAGACAGCTTGATAGACTTTAAAGTAGCACACAAACGGTATGCGGGCTCCCAGAATGCATTTGTCATTCAGGATTACTAGTGTCGAGTGTCACTTTGTCCCATTTGTTTAAGCCTCTGAAACCTTTTTTAATTTAATTCTATTTATAAAACATTTATTCCATCGTTCTACTGCAGGGCTTATGGCAGAGTTTAAGCAGAACAATAAAAAGTCCAAAGCTGAATCAGCTGTTGGAGTCAGCCAGGCCACTCCTTGCATTCAGCTGGCCTCCCTGGACACTCACAATAAGAGGCTTAAAAGGTTGCTGAATTTCAGCAGAAGCACTTCGAAATGAGATTCCAGAGA
Source organism: Gekko gecko (assembly GCA_029375565.1). Classification (NCBI taxonomy): domain Eukaryota; kingdom Metazoa; phylum Chordata; class Lepidosauria; order Squamata; family Gekkonidae; genus Gekko; species Gekko gecko. The sequence goes on from JAPDNY010000009.1 coordinate 41,644,713, forward strand.
AAACATACAGAATTGGAATTCATAAGCAGATACCAGGAGGGTAGCCACGTTTGACTGAAGTCAAAATAACAAAGGATTTTGAGGCACCTGAAAAACTTTATAAAAAGTTAGTCTGTAAACTGCTACAAGATACTGTTATGTGCAGATTTGACACTATCAAAATTTGACTCAATAGGGACTTGGCTAACTCACTGCAGAAAGCTGTTGTCCCTCATCACATCACAAGGTAGGGTGTGTGTGTGTTTACACTATTCCTCATACTTTGCAAATGTGTCAGCCGTTGAGACTGTCCCCAAGCCCACTATGACTGGCTTGTTTACTTTGGTGACCATCAGTGCAATCCTAAAAATACTTTCCCTAGTGAGTAGACCTGAGTAGGATTCCAAGTAGACCAGTTTAGGATTTTACTATATATATTCTTTAATCTGGGCTATGCAAGTGTACCTACATTTTAAAATGTGGAATCTTTGGGCTCTCTTTGTAATAACTCTTCCCACTTTTCCGTTGTGTGTGCGTATGTGTGTTTGAATCTCAGTGGGCTTTGGCTCACAATAGCTTATGCCACAGGCTGATTTCCCACTACAGCTGCCTCGGGGTTGCGCCGCTGTTTGCCCCGATACTATTCGTCAATTTCTCACCCGAAGCCACGGGGCTGCATTTGACCTGCGGCTTCGCCCGATTTCCCCCGCAGTTTCGTGATCCTGTTTTTTGAGGATTACGAAACTGCGGGGGAAATCGGGTGAAGCCGCGGGTCAAAATGCAGCCCCGCGGCTTCGGGTGTGAAATTGACGAATAGTATCGGGGCAAACAGCGGCGCAACCCCGAGGCAGCTGTAGTGGGAAATCAGCCATAGTAAGTAAATTTGTTAGCCTTTCAGATGCCAGGAGATTCCTTGTTTGGCTATAACAGACTAGCACACCCTGTGAAATATTGTAATAACAGGAATGTTCCTCTGGAATACTCTTCTTCTGAGTGGGCAGATAAGAATACAAACAGCTCCCTTTCAGTGCTGCATTTGGCCAATGGCTTCCAGTTGCGAATGTATTTTAGACAAATGCTGATTGATAGTTTAAATCAGCCACAAAACAGCTTTCTATACTTTCTCTCCTGACTCTTTCTAGCTAGGCAATACTTGTTGTGAGCAATAAGAATCCTTTATTTAAAACTAGGTAGTATATACACCAAAATAGGCTATAAAAGTGACGATGTTAAAAAATGGCATCAGTTCTCTAAATACACAAATTAGGGGTTTTTGTAGCTGTCCTGATTTGTGAGTTTTCTGTCTCATCATTTAGATTTTTTTTTAACCTGGAGTCTAGAGAGATCAATTATATGAGGTAGCGTTATTGAAAGAAAATTAGGAGTTTAGTTCTAAAATGCTTCCCTACTGTTTAGTAGTTTAATAAATTCAATCATTTTAAAACAGGGTCCCCTGTAGACAGAAAGCTGGAGAGCAGCAACTGCCCAAATCAGGAGAAGCAGCTATTACAAGGAAAGACATTGCTAGAAATGAGAACCACTCCCATTGAGGAGGCGGATGGAAGGGGTCACTTTGCAGGTGGCTCTTAGGGCAGGGGGTGGCCCTGTGGTCATCAAGTCAGTGGAGAGAGGGCAGGCCAGCCAGGGACAGGGCCACACGTAACAGTGCCAGTAACAATTCTCTCCTACCTGCTTCTGGGGAAGGAGGGGGGTGTCCACCTTGGGGAGGTACACTGCAAGTCTGATGCCTCTGCTAGGTTGCACAGGATCCACCCTGTCTGCTCTATGGTCCAGAACCCATGCTTGACATTTCCCCACTTTCATGGAGGCACCTTCTTTAGGAGGCCATAACTCAGACCCCCCAAGTCAGGGTATGTAGGGGAGCATCCTGGGAAGGTCTACTGTGAGTTTGATGCATCTAGCTCACACAGGGTCTGTTCTATACACTCCTGAACCCATCCCTGTCAATTCCCCAGGAAGCACTTTCCAGGGGGCACCTTGTTTGGGGAGCCATAACTTGGACTCCCAAGACCAATCTGCACATAATTTGGAGGGCATGCAGGGGACCATCCCAGCGGTTGCTTCTATACACTCTTGAATCCTGCACGTCATTTCCCCAGGAAGCAGTTTCTTGGGGGCACTTTGTTTGGAGGGCCGTAACTTGGACCCCCCAAGTCCAATCTACATGTAAGTTGGAGGACATGTAGGGGGGCATCCTGAAGAGGTCCGCTGTGAGTTCAATGGCTCTTGCTCACACAGACCCTTTTCTATACACCCCTGAACCCATTCCTGTCATTTCCGCAGGAAGCACTTTCCTGGGGGCCTGTACCTTGTTGGGGGGCATAGTTCAGACTCACTAAGTCCAGTCTTCACCAGACTTGGTGGGCAGGTAGAGAAGAGTCAGTTCAAGACGCCCTGTGATTTTGGATTCTCTAGGACCCTGGAGGGCTGTCCCACTGCCTCCCAAACTTCCCAAACTGGTTCAGTTTGGCAGAGGCATTTTGTTCTGGTTTGGGTTTTTCTGGTTCATGCCAGTCCCTAAGATATATATTGATACATGTGGACATGTGGTTTAAACACAAAGTCTTGAGGTGAAACAGTTATTTAAAATATAAAAAAAAACATTCTCTGTGTCTGATTGTATATTGCTTGCTGGGGAGAGTTTGCTTTGCACTACTTAGCAATGTTTTGATTTGATTATGCAAAAGTTTCCTTACTGAGCCTTTGGGGATTTGGAGACTCCTTAAATCCTCACTAAATTTTAATTTTGTGCCTCGTTCAAAGATTTAGATATGTCTCTTTTTGTAATAAATGTAATACATCCACATCCTGTGTTCCATTTTAAATGATTGTGCATGAACGCATTTCATCTGAATTTGGGGGGAGAAGATAATAGGTTTGCAAATATTTGAAAACAAGGGCATCCCGGCAAAACATAAAGAATAATGTTCTCTTTTTATTGTAGTGCCTGTTTGCCTTTGAGCAACAGAATTGTTCTGAATGAAAAATTTAGTTGAAGTATTTTCTTGGAAGGCACAGTTGTAATGAATACAACTTATTTTATGGGCCAGGGCTCAGGTGTGGGGGAGGAAGAGCCAAAGATCCAGGGAAACCTAACCCAAGTTTCCAGCTTATTTCCATGATATGTCATTTCATAAATAGGGTTCCCCTCCCCAATTTATTTTATAATGTTTCTCCCATCCACAGTCCCACTTAGTTGGCATGACAGTACAATAGTAACAAAAAATTCTCACATGTAACAGATCTCAGTCCTTTTCCCCAGGCTAGAACCCACAGTTTCTACTGTTCCTAGAAGCAGGGCTCAGAAGCAGGGCAAGGACAGGTGTGTGTGAGCTGATCTTCTTCAGCCCAGGCTGGAAATACCCTCTTCATCGTCAGTCTTCTGTGCAGTCCCACATTGGGACTGTACTTGCACAGGCCAACCACCAGAGGCTCTCTTACAGCTTTTCTGGTGCTATTTTAACACTCTGAGGGAAGCCCCTCCCCTGCAGAGCTTGCTAGGGGCCATTTTCCCACCCAGCAGTCACATGCTCTGCAGGGAGGGACCTTCCTTCCCTCAGTCCTTCCTTCACTGCTGCATAGTTTGGATGTGTTTCTCTTGTCTTCAGCCACTGGTCTTTTTGAGTTGTTTCAAAGATTTTTGAAGATTTTCACTGCTACTGCAATCTCCCCCTCAGGGAATATGTTCCAGAAAGCTTTGTTTAAGATATGTACCCAATGTAGTACAAAGGTGACCCACCTGGATGAGCACCTCTTATGCCTTTTCTGCTAGGGGAGGCCCATAATACAGCCAAGTACAAAATTTGCCTCCAGTTCTTCCTGAAAGCCCACTTAGATCAAGCTGCACAATTAAAGACAAGCTTCTGGGAGAAAGTGCTTTCATGCTCTAATAGCCTGGCAGCCAAGTCATCTTCCCCGGCAGAGCATAGTCACTCCGTACCATGGAAATCACCAGTTAGAACCGACCACCTTATGAGTCCGCCCTTGAGCATCTTGGTTCCAGTTGACCAAACAGTGTTCATTGGAACCGCCACTTAAGAAACCTCACCCTAAAGAGAAAAATAGGGGTCTCCCAGAACCAAGCAGTCTGTCAGTCCCAGCGAAGCCACCTTCAGTTCTGATGGAAAAGATTGAGGTTCCTTCACTGCAAATGCCTTCCCCATATGCCTCCCCAATGTATTCATGCTCTAAAGGGGAAATAAAGCCTTGCCAAGGCACCTTAGCATTTCCAGCAGCTAGTTAACCTTCCAAAAGAACCTCACTGGCACCATGGCAAACTTCCTTGCCACCACACCCATGGCAAGGCTACCCTTAGTTCTTCGCCTCCCCTGGAACGCAAGAATGGGGTAATTGGCAGTCAAGAAGGATACCTCCAGAACAGAAGCCCTCTTTCTCATAGAACCAGGAAACTGTAGTGCCTCCAGTGTGGTACCGTCCAATAGTGTCTAACTGACCCCTCACAGGACATTCGGATTCTGATGAAGAAGGAATATTGAGGGCTAATTTCCCTCCTGGGCTCAGACCTTCCATTGGACCCTTCCCCTGATGACACTATAGGGAATCCAGACCCTGTGTCACTCAATGAGGATCTCAGGCTTTATGTAAAACATATGCGAAAGGAATTGGACATAGACCCAAGGATAAGATCTTGGGAAAGCTCTATGCAGAGTCGCCTGGTACTGTCGCCTTCCCCATTTTGGGAGGTATTGCTGACATCTCCAAGACTCTCTGGCAGAAGCCAGCCAGTATGGCTGCTACATCCAAAAAACTTGTATAGGGTGCAATGGGAAGGTCATGCTTATTTGTTCAGTCATCCCCCAGCTTCATCTCTCATAGCTGAAGAGATGCAAGAAAGACAATGCTCAGGTATGCATTCCTCACCAGCTGATAAGGAAGGGCAAAAAATTGATGCACTCAGCAGGAAAGTTTATTCTTCTTCCACACTCAACCTATGCATAGCCAATCAAGGAGCGATTATGGGAGGGTACCATTTGTTCCTCTGGAAGAAGATGGCCGCATATATAGAATTGCCACCTGAGGATAAGAAGCCTCTAGCAAAGCTACTACAAGCGGAGGCATTAGGCCGATCTAAAAATATGCAGACATGCTGCTCATTCTTCCTCCAGGGTCATGGCTTCAGCCCTTGTACTGAGAAGGTAGGCTTGGCTATGCTCCACAGCCCTCTCTCTTGACACCCCACAGAATGTGGAGGAACTTCCAGGGAAAAAACTGGAAAAATTTGGAAGAAAAAAACATTTTTTTTCTGGAACCTTTTTTGTTTTTTTCCAAAAAATTGGAAAAATTGAAAAAAGAAAAGAAAAGAAATTGATTATGGAACGTGATAATGACAGACACAACAGAGTAGCTGCATAAGCAGAGGTAAAACTGATACTGATAATTGCAGCTCAGAAAATGATTCTGATTAAATTTCATGCCCATTCGTTGAAACTTAGTCTCACACTCTCTTCTATACACTTCCCCCCTCTTCAATTCTTTTTATGAGAATGGGGTTTTTTTTTTTATTTAATACTGTGGAGAGGAAATATGAATAACTGTTACTTCTGGATTTTTAAAAATTGTTTTGTGGAAGTTTTTTTGTCTGTTCCACATAAACTAGTAAACAGTTCAGGAGATTGTTGCTCCATTTGTTACAATTACAAATAAATATTTTTAAAAAGTAAATTCTGTTTGTAATGTTTGGATACACTATATTTTTAATATGCTAATTATGATAATTTCATGCCAAGTAAAATTGTCTATAGTCATATTTTATGTTCCTAAAGTAACAGAATGACTTTCAATCTGGAAAAAAAAGAAGTGCTAATGTAGCATTTTTTTCAATTTTTCTGAAAATTTCTGGGTTTTTTCCAAGCTTCAAAATATCTGGAAATTTTACATCTCTAGGGGTGACATGATTGAGGTTTATAAGATTATGCATGGGATAGAGCAGGTTGAGAAAGAAGTACTTTTCTCTCTTTCTCACAATATAATAACTCATGGGCACTCAATGAAATTGCTGAACAATCAGGTTAGAACAGATAAAAGGAAGTACTTTATTTATTATTTCAATTTATACCCCGCCCTACCCGCAAACAGGCTCAGGGCGGCTTTTTCACCCAAGAGTGATTAATACATGGAATTCATTGCCACAAGCATGGACAGCTTCCAGAGGAATTAGATGAGCATATGGAGCAGAAGTCCATCAGTGGCTATTAGCCACAAGGTATAGATAGGAACTCTCAGGCTGGGGCAAGTGATGCTCTGAATTCTTGGTGCTGGGGGGGCAACAGTGGGAGGACTTCTACTGTCCTGGCCCCACTGGTGGACCTCCTGATGGCACCTGGTATTTTTGGCCACTGTGTGACAGAGTTGGCCTGCTCCATTGGCCTGATCCAACATTGGCTTCTCTTTGTTCTTAAGACTGTCCTATAACCTTGGTTTTGAGTATCTCTTATCTCTTAAAGATGTGGGTCTGGCAGCTTCGTCTCTGAAAGCACACTTAGCAGCTATATCTGCATACCACAGCAAAGTTCAGGACAGGTTGCTGTTTTCTCACCCAGTGTCCGAAAGTTTCTTGAAAGGATTGTTTGATCTGTTCCCTCCCAGGCCTCCTGTAGTGCCACAGTGATCCTTATCCCAACTCATGCTAGCTCCATTTGAACCATTTAGTTCTTGTTGTTTGCAACTCTTGTCCTTCAAGGTCACATTTTTAGTGACAGTCACATCAGCCAGGAAGGTAGGCAAGTTGGCAGCTTTGTGAGCTGATCACCCGTTTCTTAAGTTTCAAACCAGCCGTGTGGTTTTAAGACCTGGTTTATGCTTTTTACCAAAGGTGGTGTCTAGTTTCTGCCTTTCCCAGGACATAGTCCTTCCAGTGTTCTTTCCATTCCCCCACTTCTGAAGCTGAAAAAACACTAGATGTAAAGAGGTCTTTATTATTTTATCTAAATAGAACAAATAGAATCAGGCAATCCCTGCATCTGTTTGTGTGCTTCTCCTGTACATAAGAACATAAGAGAAGCCAATGTTGGATCAGGCCAATGGCCCATCTAGTCCAACACTCTGTCACACAGCGGCCAAAATATACCAGGTGCCATCAGGAGGTCCAGCAGTGGGGCCAGGGCACCAGAAGCCCTCCCACTGCTGCCCCCTCCAGCACCAAGAATAGAGTGCATCACCTGCCCCAGACTGAGAGTTCCCATCTATACCCTGTGGCTAATAGCCACTGGTGGACTTCTGCTCCATATGTTTATCTAATTTCCTCTTGAAACTGTCCATGCTTGCAGCTGCCACCACCTCCTGTGGCAGTGAATTCCATATGTTAATCACTCTTTGGGTGAAGAAGTATTTCCTTTTATCTGTTCTAACCCGACTGCTCAGCAATTTCATAGAGTGCCCACGAGTTCTTGTCTTGTGAGAAAGGGAGAAAAGTACTTCTTTCTCAACCTGCTCAATCCCATTCATAATCTTATAAACCTCGATCATGTCACCTCTCAGCCGTCGTTTCTCCAAGCTAAAAAGCCCCAAGCATTTTAACCTTTCTTCATAGGGAAGGTGTCCCAACCCTTTTATCATTCTAGTTGCCCTTCTCTGCACTTTTTCCAATGCTATAATATCCTTTTTGAGATGTGGTGACCAGAACTGTACACAGTATTCCAAATGAGGTCGCACCAATGATTTATACAGGGGCATGATGATACTGGCTGATTTGTTATCAATTCCCTTCCTAATAATCCCCAGCATAGCGTTGGCCTTCTTTATTGCAGCTACACATTGTGTAGACATTTTCAGCGAGTTATCCACTACGACTCCAAGATCTCTCTCTTGGTCCGTCTCTGCCAGATCAGACCCCATCAACGTGTATTTATATTTAGGATTTTTGGCTCCAATGTGCATCACTTTGCACTTGGCCACATTGAACCCCATTTGCCATGTTGACGCCCACTCACCCATCCTCAACAGATCCCTTTGGAGTGCCTCACAATCCTCCCTGGTTTTCACCACCCTGAACAACTTTGTGTCATCTGCAAATTTAGCCACATCACTGCTTACTCCCAATTCCAAATCGTTAATAAACAAGTTAAAAAGCATCGGACCGAGTACTGATCCCTGTGGTACCCCACTGCTTACCACCCTCCACTGAGAAAGTTTCCCATTTATACTCACTCTCTGTTTCCTATTTATAAGCCAGTTTTTGATCCACAAGAGGACTTGTCCTTTTATCCCATGACTATTGAGCTTACTTAGGAGCCTTTGATGAGGAACTGTATCAAAAGCTTTCCGGAAGTCAAGGTAAATAATATCTATTGGGTCCCCCTTGTCCACATGTTTGTTCACTCCCTCAAAAAACACTAACAGGTTAGTGAGACAAGATCTTCCCTTACAGAACCCATGCTGAGTCTGCCTCAATAGTTTTTGTTCATCAATGTGCCTACTAATTCTTTCCTTAATAACAGTTTCCACCAACTTACCCGGTATCGATGTCAGACTGACTGGCCTGTAATTTCCCGGATCTCCCCTGGAGCCCTTTTTAAAGATGGGAGTGACATTAGCTACCTTCCAGTCCTCAGGAATGGAGGCAGATTTTAAAGAAAGATTACATATTTTTGTCAGGAGATCCACAAGTTCACATTTGAGTTCTTTCAGAACTCTCGGATGAATGCCATCCGGGCCTGGTGATTTATTAGTTTTTAAATTGTCCATCAGTCGGAGGACTTCCTCTCTTGTCACCGCAATCTGATTCAGGTCTTTCAAACCCCCTCCCGAAATCGGTGCTTCTGGAGTGGGCAAACACTTCTCCTCTTCCACAGTGAAGACAGAGGCAAAAGATGCATTCAGCTTCTCAGCCATTTCCCTATCATCCTTCACTACTCCTTTTACCCCTTGGTCATCCAAGGGCCCCACTGCCTCCCTGGCTGGCTTCCTACTTCTAATGTATTTGAAGAAAGTTTTATTGTTGGCCTTTATGTTTTTTGCGATATGCTCCTCATATTCCCTTTTTGCTTGCCTGATCACAGACTTGCATTTTATTTGCCATAGTCTGTGTTCCCTTTTATCAACCTCACTAAGACTAGCTTTCCACCACTTAAAGGAATCCTTCTTACCTTTTACAGCTTCCATTACTTTATTTGTTAACCATGCAGGATTTTTTCTATACCTATTTGTACCTTTCCTAACCTGCGGTATATATTTTTTCTGAGCTTCTAGGATTGTCTTTTTAAATAGTCTCCAAGCTTCCCCAATGGTTTTGACCTTCTCCACTCTTCCTTTCAATTTCTTCCTCACATGTCCCCTCATACCAGAGAAGTTACCCCTTTTAAAGTTAAAAGTGGTTGCGTCAGTCTTTTTGGGCAACTCCCTATCTGTACAAATGTTAAACTCAATGACATTATGGTCACTGTTCCCAAGTGGTGCAATCACTTTTACATCTCTCACCAGGTCTTGGGTGTTACTTAGGACCAAATCCAGGATCGCCTCTCCCCTGGTAGGATCTGTGACCATCTGTTCCACAGCACAGTCATTGAGAGTGTCTAAGAACGCAATCTCTTTTTCCTGACTAGAACTCATATTGACCCAATCAATGTGTGGGTAGTTAAAGTCGCCTATTACAACACAGTTATTTCGTCTAGCCGCTATCTTTAATTCATTCATCATTTTATAATCCTCCTCTATCTTTTGATCTGGTGGGCGATAACAAACTCCCACTGTTAAGCCTCCTTTTGGACCCACTATTTCAACCCATAGCATTTCCAGAAGTGAATCCAATTCTCTTACCCTCTCAATCTTACTGGACGGTATACCCTCTCTGACATACAGAGCCACCCCACCTCCAACCCTTTCCCCCTATCCTTCCGATATAATTTATAACCAGGAATCACCGTATCCCACTGATTTTCCTCATCCCACCAAGTTTCTGAAATACCCACAATGTCTATTTCCCCCCAACACCAAGCATTCCAACTCCCCGATTTTACCTCGGAGACTTCTAGCATTTGTGTATAAACACTTATAGTTTCCCATGTTTGTTAAGCCCACAGCCTTCCTCTTGCTGCCTCGAGACCTTGCCAGGCAGTTCCTATCATTAGCCACAGTCTCAGTGGACAATTGTAATCCATTTCCTTGTACAAAAGTAATAGCTACCCCTTCATCTCTTTGAGATGAGCCATCCCGAACCAGAGATTTTTCATCTCCTGTCAGCTTTCCCCCATTATTCAGTTTAAAAACTGCTCTGCCACCTTTTTGATTTTGAGCGCCAGCAGCCTGGTTCCTTCTCGGGACAAGTGGAGACCGTCCCTTTTGTACAGCTCCCTCTTGTCCCAAAAAGCATCCCAGTGCCTAACAAACTTGAACCCTTCCCCCTACACCACCGTCTCATCCACGCATTGAGACTCCTGATCTGTGCCTGTCTCTCCGGCCCTGCGCGTGGAACAGGTAGCACTTCCGAGAAGGCTACCTTGGAGGTCCTGGCCTTGAGTTTCCTGCCCAGCAGCCTAAATTTCTCCTCCAGGACCTCACGACTGCATTTCCCCACATCGTTGGTGCCGACGTGCACCACGACCACTGGTTCCTCCCCAGCACTATCTACCAGCCTATCTAAAACACGCGTAATGTCCGCTACCTTCGCACCAGGCAGGCAAGTCACCATACGGTCAGTACGCGGGTTCGCCACCCAGCTGTCTACCTGCCTAAGGATCGAATCACCAACTACCAAGAGCCCCCCTCCCACCCTTCCCAGGGACGGTTCCTTGGTACGAAAGGATACCCGTTCACCAGCTGAAGAAGAGGTCCCTTCTGAGGGCACATTCCCCTTATCCTCAGCATGGTGCCCCTTTTCCCCTTGACCCTCATGCTCCCTGGCAGCAGCCGGGCTGCCAGATCCAGAGTGGGACATATCTAACAAGTCCCCGAGAGTCTTCCCCGTGCACCTAACTGACTGTCCCTGCTTCTCCAGGTCAGCCACCTTGGCCTCAAGGGAGCAAACTCGCTCCCTGAGAACCAGGAGCTCCTTGCACCGAGCACACACCCAAGACTTCTGACCAGTGGGCAGATAGTCATACATGTGACACTCCATGCAAAACACTGGATAGCCCCCCACCCCCTGCTGGCATTCTGGCTTCATAATTGTTTTTAAACAAATACTTTTCTATAACCCCCTTTTAAAACCCTTTGTATTTATATGGCTCCTGTTGTAGGAGTCTACTTACCTTACCAAGGAGCCAAGGTCCTGGCTTCTGGCTCTTCCTGGGCTTCTTACAGAGCCCCTAGGCCAAGAGCCACAGGCAAAGAGCCTCGCCCTTTTGCTCTCGCCCTTCGGCTCGTGCCAGAGGCTCCTGTAGTTCTAAAGGGAAGTCAGCAAAAACTATTTCTAGGTGGATAGTCTTGGCTATTTGACTGGTATATGAACAGGCCAAGTTACCACGTCCCTTGGTGCTTTGGGCACACTCTACAAGGGCACAGGCAGCATCAGCAGCATTTCAGAGAGGGAGCCCTTGGAGGACATCTGTCAAGTAGCAACATGTTCATCTTCAGATACCTTTGTCAAGCACTGTTCCGTGGACATGAATGTGAGAAGAGATTCAGCAGTTGGCAGAGCAGTGCTGGACTCCTTGTTCAACTGAAACTCACCCCATCTCCAAGGTAAGGAGCTCTATAGACTCCCAGTGTGGGACTGCACGAGAGACTGAAGATGAAAACATTGTTGCACGTACCTGTAACTGCTGTTCATCACAGTTTCTTATGTGCAGGCATATATTCCCTCCCTTCCTCCTACCCCGCTGTAAGTTCATAGAATGTAATTCCATCTGTGACCCTTGCAGAGGCTCAGGAGGACTGAGGGAAAGGGGGGCACCTCTGCAGAGCATGTAACTGCTGGGTGGGCAAACAGCCTGTAACGAGCAGGGGTGCTAAAATAGTACCAGAAAAGCTGTAAGAGAGCCTCTGCTGGCTGGCCTGTGCAAGCACAGTCCCAATGTGTTTCTGCACAGAAGACATCTTGATGGACGACAGTTACAGGTAAGTGCAGCACTGTTTTCTCTGTCTCTGTCATGAGACTGAATTCATGGGATGGGATTGAATGTGTGTCGCACTTCAGGATTTGACAAAGTTCTGAGAAATTATCATTGTGCCCCAAATGTGACATTAGGACGAACAGTAAATAAAGAGATGTATCCCTGTTGAGAAATAATAGGTGTTCTTGCGAAGTTAGCAACAACATATTTTCCCTGAAACCAAATTTTGATCCCTTTACAATAAAAATACCTCCATGCTTCATCAGATACTACTTTGCTGATCTCTTTACTCTGTTTTGCCATATAACCATGTGACAGGATTACCAGTGACATTACTAACAATGATTAATAATGCTTAGAACAGGAGTTCACAGCCTTGTTGGACCAGTGACCACTTGTGAAATTCTGAAAACAAGCCGTTGGCATCGCCTCAAAATGGGGATGAGGCCAGCCACAGATTGGGTGCCAGGAAGGCTGGAGCCGCACACAAAATGTTGGGAGATTCCAAACCAAGTAATGTTACCAAGACACCACACTGTTAGCTGCAGTAGGAGCTTTTCCCCAGAGATGTTGATTAACTTTTTAAAACTTGTTAGTTCTTGAGGCAAAACTTTTATTCAAAACATTTGTTATTTGAAAATAACAGCCAGTTTGGTGTAGTGATTAAGTGCACAGACTCTAATCTGGGAGAACTGGGTTTGATTCCCCACTCCTCCACTTGCAGGTGCTGGATGACTCTGGGCAAGCCATAGTTCTGTCAGAGCTGTTCTCTCAAGGACAGTTCTGTCAAAGCTCTCTGCCCCACCTACCTCACAGTGTGTCTGTTGTGGGGAGGGGAAGGGAAAGGAGTTTGTAAGCTGCTCTGAGACTCGTAAAGGGTGCGGTATAAATCCAATATCTTCTTCTTCTTCTTCTTCTCCTTCTCCTCCTCCTCCTCCTCCTCCTCCTCTCATTAATGACTGGATAATTTCAACCTATGCCAACTATTTAGTAATGTCTTCCAGATCTTTGTATCTATCAGCCTTCTGTTCTCTCTACCCCTTGAAATTGTCGGTCTGTTGATCAAGATTGACATTTTCATTATATATTGCTGATACCAACAGTCTTGTCCTGTATTTTCCTGTGTTTCCAGTAGTTTTTACAATACAATTACTGGCTGGCTAATGCATCCCATGCTGCAATTGCTGTATCCACGACAATGAGTACAATGGGAGGCTGCTGTGTAGCTGCTCAAGCAATATCAGAGATGGATCATGGTTATCATAAAGCCCAAGGCTAACGCTTTTGTTGAAACCAGTGATCCCAAAGCTGCATTTTCCATTCCAAACTAATTTATTACTGAAATTGAAATTGTGCGCTAGAACAGCAAATATGGTTTCGTCTTCATGTTGTTTTATTCATTGTGTAAAATAGCAATGTTGCTGTCATTTCACAGTTTGGCTTGCTCAGGATTCATAAGATCTGCTGAATTTCTCTCTTATTCAAATAGTCTCTGGGGTGAGAATATGTTTTCCCTCAGAATTTGTCACCTTTAGCTAACAGCCCTCGAGTATAAATTATGCAAAACTGCTATAACCAAAATTCTAGTTCCCTCTAGGTCTCATTAATTAAAGTCTGTGGTGTGTCATGCTTAAATAATGGATGTCTTTTTATTTGCCTAGTAAATAACTGAATATTTACCTGTTGACTGGGACCTTTCTTACTCTACTAGGCTTAATTTTGCATTAAAAATAGCATATTTGAGGTATGCTTGTTCAGCTTGTTTAGGTTAATTTACTTGAGGCTCAAGTTCCAATTCCTACTTTATTCTGCCAGAGGAGTTAGCTGCGGTAGTCTGTTGCTGCAAAATAGTAAAAAGCCCAGTAGCACCTTTTGGACTAACAAATTTTATTGTAAGCTTTTGAGAAACACAGTTCTCTTGGTCAGATGCATGTGCTTCTTGAAAGCTTAGAATAAAGTTTGTTAGTCTTAATGGTGCTATTTTACTTCATAGTGTATATAGCACATGCATGAAAAATAGGGTTCCCCCAGTTATGATGTTTATTAACAATGAGATTATCATTAAACGCATTAATAAAATGGCATTGTGACTAATAAGTTGATTAGATTTTTACACAAACTTTGCATGAAAATTACTATTCAGTTCTTTTTTTTTTACTTTTTTTTCTTCCGCACATTTATTTATACTCCCCCTCTTTTATACTTTGATTTTTAATATGCTACTTCTTCCTTGTCTGCTAGTTCCACTAATTCTAGTATAAAGGTATCTGTGTCTAGTTCAGTTTTAACTTTCCATGTATGAAGGATTTGCTTTTTAGCAACCAATGCTGCTTGTCTTACCCAAGCCTATGGTTCTTTTGTTATATTCCAAATATTTGACATGTATCCTAATTAGGGGTGGGCATTCAGCAGTAGCCGAACCAAAAAAATACCTTGTCAGTATTTTTCGGGTATCACTGGTATAGCTGAACCAGGAAAAGCCGATATTATCTGGCTTGGGGGGGGGTGTCATTTTGATATACCGAAAAAAGGGTTAGGGTTAGGGCCAGTCAGCTGTTGGGTTTAAGTGCCTTTCTTTTCCTTCCCGAGACAGTTTCGTATCTATTAATTGTTACATCGTTGACTACTACTTAAACCATGTCTGCTACCAGGCAGTACACTTTTAAGGTATTAAAGGGAGGGTTCAAAAAGGGAGAATTAAAGCTCTCTCAGGTTGCCATTGCTACTAAGACTGTAAAGGTGTGCAAAGATGAAAATGGAGTCCTAACACAAACAGAGTACTAACACAAACAACACCGTTGTTCTTAGTTCTGAAACTTCTTAAGAAAATGTGCATCACCTATCAGTATTCCTGTGGCACACCTTTATCTGTCTGTTACATGCTTGTTTTGAGGTTTTTTCCCTTCTTTTTCTTTTTCCAGTTCCATCTCTTTGATTCTAGCTGGGAAGCCTAAGGAGGTAAAAGGAGAATACAGTGCTGCCACATTAATGAGAATCTTGCAGCTTTTCTTCTAGTGTGATTTTCTTTAGTAGTATCTAAGTATCTTATCAAGCTAATGGAGTTTAATTAAAATGAAATAAAACTTTTAAAGTTCTGAATGGCATTGATATTCTACAATTATTTTAGAAGAATGCTATGGACGTTAATAAAAATGGAAGGTAACACTTCATAAAAATAACTTGCAGAAAGACAATATCTTTTTTTATTTTTAAGACAAATAGGTAATATAAAAATATAGAAAGTAATATATACTTATAATATAATAATTAAAAAACAGTGTTTTCTCCCCAATGTTTTCACTTCATTACATAAAATAATTTTTAAAGCACTGTCTATAAAATACAATCCAAATAACTTTTGTTGTGTTTTGTCTCATGTTCCCTTTTTTCAAAGAACACAGACAAAACTTACATGTCTGTATGGGGGAGCAAAATTGCTCATACATCCCAGTGTGCGTTGTAGAAACCATACCAATAGCTCACCAAAAGTGGTTCTGCCAGCAGCTAAGAAGTTGGCATCAATTCTCCACATTCCCAAACAGGGATTTTTGGTAGTAGCAATATCTGAAATCATCACCAAAAAATAAAACATGATAAACCAGATCAGTGGCCTACCATATGGGCTAGGTATGCTCTCCATCTGTCACAATCCATTAAAGTTTGTACCATGTGACTGTTGTGGAGGGGGTATTCCCAACTTATATGTTTTTCTCTTTGCCTTCTTCAATATCCCTCAGGAGGACCACTTACTTCTTAATGCAGTTAACTAATCCAGCACTGTTGCCCAGTCAGGATGGAATATATGAAGGAGGAGGAACTCCCTAGGGTTGAGTATAATTCAAAAAAGCCTGTTCAGAAATGCTGAACATCAGTAGCAGTGTCTTTATGGCCATTCCTATAGTTTCAGTCTTGGAAAACCATAGCTGTATGACTTTTTTGTACCATGTTCTACTGAAGAATACTATACATATTTGAAAAGCTAACTACATTTTTTATATAAAGAAGGGTGTTTCTTTTTAAAAAAAATAATAGCAGTAACTCCCACTAACTGGTACAAAGCTTGGTACTGTGCAAGCAATTTCTCACTCCAGAATGCTTGGGCTGAAAAGCTGATATTGTGTAAAGTACAATCGATCACTGCTGCTGTTATATACCGTGAGCCACCATTGTTCTCGATGAGGCACTGAGTCACATTTCAGACTATAGTGCAGTGAGTTTGTCTGGGAAGGGGTAGTAGGGAGAGAGAAAGTTTTAAAACATTACTCTTGCTCGCAACATAAATCAGGACATTGGAAACCACAACACTACAAGAGAATTGTGAAGAGCTGTATTTATGATTGATGTATAGAGCTTGAAAGGCATTTCCCAACAGAGCTAACTGCAATTCCAAAAGCTGTTTTAGTACTTTTTATCCACAAATGGCAGACCTTCAGAGACCTCTGGCTGTAATGATTCCTGTCCAGATCAGTGGCAGTGTTTGTTTGTTTGTTTGTTTGTTTATTAAAAGTTGGAAACAATATTTATTACTATATCTTTCCACTAAATTCTGCATACTTCAACTGTAGTTCAAACAGTATCAGAATCCATGGGGGATGAATAAAGGTCCTCACAGCTTCAGCTCTGAGGAAATTACTTCATTATCTAAAATACTAGAAACTAATTGATTCATATCGATGAATCAAAATACTTGTTGATTCCTTGATATGATGGATGCGTTAACTGTGCGCATCCATTGATTCAGAAGAAATTAATCTTAAATTAATGGTCTTTTTCAAGTTATTATGCTAGACACAGATGAAAATCAAGGATGACATAAAACTGGCCCTGCAAAATAAGCCAAAAAGCAAACTAGGTAAAAACAAACATGCTTAAAAGTTAAGGCATGCTTGCTTTTGGCAAGCACTAGGAAAAGTATAGACTAAGAACATAAGAAGAGCCCTGCTAGATCAGACCAATGGTCTATCTAGTCCAGCATCCTGTCTCACACAGGGGCCAAGCAGTTCCTTTGGATGGCCAACAACAGGGCATAGAGGCCAAGGCCTTCCCCTGATGTAGCCTCCTGGCTCTGGGATTCAGAGGTTTACCACCTCTAAATGGGGAGGTTCACCTCAGTTATTATGGCTAGTAGCCATTGATAGTTTTTTCCTTCATGAATGTATCTAATCTCCTTTTAAAACTGTTTATTCCTGTGGCCATCACTATACTCTGGCAGCGAATTCCACATTTTAATCACTCTCTGTGTAAAGCAATATTACCTTTTGTCCAGGGCTGGCTCGCCTAGGGCGCCGGCCCTGCAGGGGTGCCAAAATGCCCCCGCCCCCCCGTGAAAAGCCCCCCTTCCCGCCAAGCGCCGGCAGCCCCGGCTTTCCTGGGCGCCTCGCGGCTGCGAGGCACCCAGAAAAGCCGGCACCGCCGCTGGGAGGGAAGGGGCGGGCGTTCTAACCCCGCCCCTTCTCCGGCTTTCCTGGGTGCCTCACAGCTGCGAGGTGCCCAGGAAAACAGCGCTGGGCCATTTCCAGGTCCCACCGGGAGGTTGGCATCCCCAGTGGGGTGGGCGCCCCAGGCTGTCCTGCCTAGGGCGCCCAGACACCTGGGGCCAGCCCTGCTTTTGTCCATCCTGAGCCTACTGCCCATCAGCTTCATTGGAGGTTCAAGTTCTAGTATTTTGGGAGAGGGAGAAAATTTCTCTTTGTCAACTCTGTTCAGATCATGCATAATTTTATAAACCTCTATCATGTCCCTCCTTTTCTAAAGTCCCAAATTCTTCAGTCTTTCCTCCTAGGGAAGGTGCTCCAGCCCCCTAATCATCTTGTACTCCTTTGTACTTTTTCGAGCTCAGTGGGGATGGCAGGGTATAAATTGAATGAATGAATAAATAAATGTCCTTTTTGAGATACGGTGTACACAGTATTCCAAATGAGGCCACACCATAGATCTATACAGGGACATTTTATTCTCAATCCCTTTCCTAGTAATCCCTAACATAGAGTTTATCTTTTTCACTGCTGCATCACACTTGGTTGACACTTTCATTAAGCTATCCACTACAACACCAAGATCTTTTTCTCTCTCAGTTTCAGCGAGTTCAGACCCCATTAGTCTATACTTGAAGTTGGGATTTTTCCTCTCAGTATGCATCACTTATACTTATCAACAGTGAACTTTATTTGCACTGTTGTCGTCCTCTTGAAGCTCTTCACAGTCAGCCTTGGCTTTCACCATCTTGAATAATTTGGTGTCGTGTGCACACTTGGCCGCTACACTAGTCTCCCCTGGTTCCATATCATTGGTAAATTAAATTGTGCCGATCCTTGTGCTTACTTCTCTCCATTGTGAGAACTGTCCACTGATTCCTGCTCTTTGTTTCCTGTCATTTAACCAGTTTTTAATCCACAGGAGAACCCATCTTCTTATCCCATGACTGCTAAGTTTATTCAGGAGTCTTTGGTGACTCCACAATTACTTACTTTCATAAGTCCTCAGCTGGGATTTGGAATGTATCATTGGTGCGGAGTGAAGGACATGACTTTTGGAAAAGTAAATTGAGATACATTTTGAAGAAAATGAGAGTGGTAAAGGGAAAAAAAGTATGAAGAATTTCCTATGAATCAAAGGACCAAGATTAAGTGAAGGCCTCATTCTGTAAACAGAACTCAGCCCTGGTCTACACATGCAAGAGAATTGGCATTTACAGTCCCTTACAGTCAGAAGTGATACATCCCATTTTATTGCTTTAGAATTTTAATACCTCATTCTGCTGAATGTCTAGACCAAGCCTCAGATAACAATCCTAAAATAATACAAAAGGGAGTTTTATAAAGTTACTGTGGTATAAGATTTTGTTGTGTTATAACAAATCGGTTAGTCCTTAAGGTGTCATAACACTACTTTTTGGTTTTCCTCCATAGCTACTCTTTCTGAATTTTTTATTGTAAAATAACAAGAAAAGAAGTCCTTTAGGGACATCCTGCCTGGGATGCACCCCTGATTTGTTTTCTTTGGTTCTTAAATTGTATTTCATTTTGTTAAATTATGTTTAGGTGTTTCGTAAGTCACTTTGGGTCCCCATCTAGGGAAGAAGTGGGGTAATTGCCTGGATGGATGGATGGATGGATGGATGGATGGATGGATGGATGGATGCATGGATGGATAGGTGGGTGGGTAGATTTATTTGTTTAAGACATTTTAATTGTACTTTTCCACCCAACATAGGGTCCCAAGACTGTGAACAGTTAAAAACTCGTGCGGGGGGGTGGAATCCCACCTTCACCTGCTCAGCCGCATACTTGCTGGCCCACCCACCCAGCTTCAGTTGCTGCCACCACTGCCCGCTTGGTTCACCAGTGGCAGCAGAGTGCCACGGTGGCCCCTGCAGGCCCTGCCCACTTGCAGTACCACCACCTCTGCCTTCCTGGCTCACACGGAGATGAGAGGCAGCAGCCTCCACTCTTCCTCTGGTCCTGTATGTTGTTGAGTATATGGATGAATAGGAGCTATTGGCTGCGGCCACACACTCTAAATAATCCAATCTCAATCCACTTTCGACGCACTTTCCAACTGGATTTTGCCAGTTCACACAGTAAAAGCCACTTGGAAAGTGGATTGAAAGTGGATTATTTTGTGTGTGTGACCACAGCCATTGTGTAATTCTGTGAAGATGCTTAACCAAGGCAGGCAAAGGGCATCAGGAAGGAAGAGCTGATGTGGCAGCATATGAAGCAAAGTATGGGCGGAAGAAGCTGCAGTTACCACTAATTTAAATAACTTCTTATTTAAATATTTTAATTCTTACAGAAATTAATGGTAACTGCATCAGTAGAGAGAAAACTAGGCAAGAGATTTAATAGAGAAGTATATGTCTCCATTAACCGCAGGGGTGAGAAAGAATTATGTTTGCACATTGATGTGAAATAACTAGCCAGATCTTTGGCTATGTACTGACCCCTATTATCTATTGCTTATATGTTAAAGGTGAGTTTAGATATACATTATGCAAATTAGTTAGGTTTTTAACATGTGTAAACTCTCATAGTTAGGATAATGGCATGCTTGAAACTTTGATTTGGGAAGGACTGTCGATCAGTGTTCCCTCTAAGCTGAGTTAGTGTGAGCTAGCTCACAGTTTTTTAGCTTCCAGCTCACACATTTTTGTTTTAGCTCAGGAATGATGGCTCCAGAGCAAACTAATTTATGCAGCAGCCAAATTGCTTGCTCACAACTTTAAAGCCAGTAGCTCACAAAGTAGAATTTTTGCTCACAAGACACCACAGCTTAGAGGGAACATTGCTGTCGATAGTCGATCATTTTGGAAGCGATCTGTCTGCCCATGTCTCAGGCTTTGTGGGTGTGCTTGATTATGCAGTTTACAGAGAAAGACATTTTGAGAAAGCAGCCAAGGGACTGTGCAGATCATCTTGCCCTTTCCCTTGCCCTTGCCCAATAGTCTGTAGGACCCAGAGGGGCTGTGCACTATGATGCCATTGTTCCTTGTGGTTCTGCCTTAGGGGTATCAGGGGACATTGCTGCAGTGCATAATAGGACTTATCCAGGGGTGTGGCAGAGAAGGTTTAATCTTACTCAAATTTTATTTTTTTTTTACCACAAAACTAATCATCTTAAGTTTTTCTTCAGGTTCACACACTGTTGGAAAGTATTCATTTGGAAAATATTCAGGTTCACACACAGTTGGAAAGTATTTAACATTTATTCCTGGATCATGCCATTACCAATCTAGCCCTGTTTTTACAGTCTGCAATAAGAGTCTATCAGGAAATGTTGTAGCATTAATTTTCTTTTTTAAAATGCACATAAATTTTTATATAGTTGGCTTTGTACCCCTCTTTGTTCGACTGCTGTTTGTCGTATCTGTACATGCCAATAAAGGTGTCTGACTGACTGACACCACCAGCGGCAATAAAATAAGGCAAAACCAGTCAACACTGGGATACGTACAGAGGCATGAGTAATAAAAACATCTCAAATTAAAAAATAAATACTGTGTGAATTATATGTATTGCTTTGATCTGTGGCAGCAAAATGTTGAAGAGTTAGACCGTTTGTAGAACTTATGGAAATGTGCTTTTGGTAGTTGGAAGAAGAAGAAGAGTTGGTTTTATACCCTGCCCTTCACTACTCAAAGGAGTCTTAGAGTGGCTTACTATCACCTTCTCTGCCTCTTCCCCAGGTCACCTCATTGGCTTCATGAGGAAAAGCGGGGAATCAAACCCAGTTCTCCAGATTTGTGTCCTGCCACTCTTAACTGCTACACCAAACTGACTCTGTAGTAATGGAACTTCCTTCCCCTAGAGGTCCTGGATGGTGAATACACCATTCATCTTTGAGCTGTCATTCAGTTGTCAGGATTAATTAGGTGTGGACTGATTTTTTATTTTTATTGCACGCATACTTTATTTTTAACTTGTTGGTACATGCTTGAAGCTCTTCAGAAAATGTAAGCTAGAAGCCAAACTACATTATACTAAAGTGTAATAGAACAACCTATGTCCAAAATGCAGTTATATGAATTCTCTAAAATGCAAGATCATGTCTGTGTTATTGTAGTAGGAAAAGTTACAAGGAAGCTATTATGTTGATAGCTCTCATTGATACCCTCTTCTGTAAGTCAGTAAGGTTACTTGATAGAGTAGATCTTGAGTTTAGTGAGAGAAGCATGTGAGGTTGCACAGTGCTAGTTATGTAAAACAGGCCAAATGCATACTGAAGAGAACTGCATCTTTGCTTTCTGTTTTCTCCACAACAGTTACCATCACCAAAGAGACAAGCTGCATTTAAAACAGAAGAGCCACTGTCACACACATTCTCTGTAGTGGCTCTCACTTTGTGGAACAGCTTGCCTGAGGTGGTCAGGAAGGCCTCTGTAGTTCTATCATTTCACAGAACGTGCAAAACAGAAAATGTTCAGGGGTCATTTTTACAAAGGCGTTTGAATGATACCATAACAGAACAGCACAGGAGATCATTACTATAAGGGATAGTTATTGTAGTATTTTGCAGTGTGTTTTATATATATCACCTCCCTTGTTTACTGCAATGTCATCTAACTTTGTAACTGTCTTCATTATGGTATATTATGTCTTAGACAGTTTCTGCTGCATTAGACTGGTTTTCATTGGCATTCTTTATGAGTTCTGTAATTCCAGTCCTACTGCATTGTTTCCTGGAGGTCCTTGTTGATGATCTTCATATTTCATAATCTGCCTTAAGTCTCAAGGAGAAAGGCAAGCAAACAACAACAATAATAAAACTAGTAATTTTAATATTAGAAATTCATGGGAGCACAGACAAGATCATGGAGAATGGTCAAACAGATTCTTTGGGACTTCCAGTTATAAGCAGAAACACCTGGAACATAATACCCCTGATATCACAATTGTAGAAAAAATGAGAAATAGGGCTAGTGCCTAGAAGTCTCAAGAAACATTCTGGGTATTGAGCAAATACACCAGCTCAGCTCCAGAAGATAGTGGTGCTTAGAACAGCAAGAATCTTGCGAAGAAACTTCTGCATTGTAAAAGAAAGTGCAAACTTCTTGATAAGGATTTTTTGGGGAGGGGTACATTCTTAGTAACATCACAGGTGCCAGCCAATTAGTGCTATGCATAGTTGGCTTCTGCTATAAACCTTCAAAATGACAGGATACACACACACACCACACACACCAGCACTTTACTGTACTACATTTGGACTGAACAAAGGCAGTTCAAAATGGGCCCCACAGCTCCAAAATGTTACATCCAAATGTTACACCCTTAACTATGCTTTTGGATCAGATGAAAGTGCTATAGTTCTAGGACAGAAGAAGAACAGGAAAACAAATTCAGTACTGAAATGGGAGAAAGTGTAAATGTTGCTTTGATCTTGCTAGTTACAACTTCCAAAGAAGGATAAATAAGCAGCTATAATAAAAAAGAACAGGACACCTTTGATGGCAGATATGGATCCTGTATTTTACAAGGTGATACTCTTTAGAATTTCAAAAGAATCTTGAAGGTATCTGACATCATTTTGAACAACCATATGTTGTGACATGCTTTATTACCCAACACACTCAATTAGGAATGAAGAAGTCTCATTTTCCTTGCTTTTATATCTTTTTTCCCTAAACCTGCTTCACAAAATGAGAAATCCAATCTAAAAGAACATCAGTCATATGCTGTGAGCATCAAAAACTCACTCAGTGACTGGGGAAATTAGCTGAACTGCCTTCAGCAACTGTTTCAATATAATGTTGCATAACCGCTCTGTGAAATAGTCTTATAGGGGTTTCCCATTTCTTAGTCACCACCACCACAAAGCAGCAAAGAGGAGGTGATTTTAAGGAAAGTAGTCCACACATGGAAAGACACCCTTGCCCCCCCCCCCCATAAATTAATGTGATTGACCATGGAGTCTTATGCAGTTTAGTTTGGTGTTATTCTGCATAACATTGCACGCAGAGGAACATCTCTTGTAGTTTGACCCTGGCATTAGAAACAAAGTAAAGGATAAAACAGGCAGGATGTTGGAGACTTGTGATTAGATCTCTTTGTATTAACTGAAAAGCAGCCCCAGAAATACAATTAGAATGAAATAGCAGTGCTGGGGCAAGAGTTGAACCATTTCCCCCAGACTATTGCCCCTAAGAAAATGTCTCCCAACACTGTGAGCTATTAGATCTGCTGAGAAACAATGATCTTAATATGAACTTCAAACTATTGGACCATTCACATCTCATTCTTCTGCATCTCAACATAATGGTCAAGGCCAGTTTCCTAGACATAGGCTGTGATCACACAGGTAGTGTGGCCCGACACAGCCACTCCTCCCCTCCGGATCAAATGGGCGCAGTCAGGCAGCCACATCTGTCAGATGTTCTCCAGCCATACTTATCCCATCATAGGACAACTTGGAGCCGAGTTAAAAAGGCACTACATCACAAGTGCTGTTTTTGGTTCCCTGCACAGTCATTGCACATGGCCGGATATCTGAACATGGGGGAATGTGTGCAGAATGGATTTGGCAGTCTGAACCTGCAGATCCATTCTGCTGCTAGGGAGGGGTTTTGTTAAAAAAAAATGTATGCGCAAATTTTGAGATTTTTTTTTGGGCAGCATTCTCCGAGGCGGAGGCGCTACAATAAAGTGGATGCTTTCCTACAGGATTTCTCCATTGGTAACCCACAGCAGGGTGTGCTGTGTTTCTGATATGCCCTGCAACATTTTCAACCAGTTCAATTAGAAGCAGCACCATATCGTGCCAAGCTGCCAGTGTGTCCACGGCCATAGTTTACTTTTTATGGGAAACATGGAGGGACTGGGTGGTCAGAGGCATGAGGCCATGAGCCCATATCTCACATCAAGTGCCTTGACTCCTGGACCAACCCAAGACTTTTGGGGTCCTTTTGGGTTGAAAAGGAGGCTACAGATATTTTAAAAAATAGAAAGTGGTGTAACTGTCCCATGCCAAAAAATGTGTTTAATCCATATATTGTGAGCAGTACCGTGTTTAAATTGTTGTGCATGTTCATCTCAAATATGTAGATTTCCTATCTTGTAACCACTTTTGCCACAGGCAAGACTGCCAATCCAGTAGTCATCAGGGGTGTTCATTAATGCATTTATCACAAGGAAAACAGCTGAGCATTCCTTTTCTGCAACAAATCTAACAGAATGTGTGTATGCATTATTATAGTAATAATAATTAAAACTCAGCTTCCGATGAAAAAGAAGAGAAAGAAACTTGAAAAGAAAATAAACCCATGGGGGGAAATTTACATTGCCCCATGGTACTATTTATATGTGAGATACTTGGGATAAAGAAAAACTATATGTTCTAGAAACACAAAGGATTGTTCTATCTGAAATGTGTGGGTGGATGGATAGAATTTACTTGTTGAAATGGGTTTTTTTTTAAGTCTCTGTGGGGTTGTGTGGATTGCTGCCACATGCTTTTCATAGATTCCAAATTTCTGCCATAGCAGATCCCACTAGCTGCAACCACAGGCTTTTGTTTTCTGACCCGTCCCTCCTCCTTCCTCCCTATGACCCTAAGCAATTTGTATCCATGCCAGAAGTAGTTAGAAAATGAGGAGGATGTGCTGCAAACTAGGCCTACTCTACAGAATTCCACTCTAAGACCTTTGTTGAAGCTCATCTCTGCCAATCAGCAGTTATATGAAGACCTATAGAGACTGAAAAATTTCTTGCTAGATCTATAATCCAGACTTGTCAGAGGTAGAGTTGTCAGCATGCATATGGCAGCCAGCAGGAAACTCACTATGTGAGGGAAAGGCCTAACCAGCAACGTGGTGACACTAATGTCACTTCTGGCATGATTGGAACTGATACTGTCGATCCCACCCCCATTTTTTCCCACTACCCAGCTGATCAGGAAGGGACCGCTGAGAGTGGGAGATCTCCTGCCTCAAGTAGGCAAATGGTAATCCTAGTCAGAAGTGGTTTTTTAATACTTCCCTAAATGCAGGGCTATTTTTGGGCAGGAACGCACAGGAACGGAGTTCCGGCTGGCTCCTGAGTTGGCCACGCCCAGCAGGAACTTATTAGCATAACAGGCCACACCGAACAGCAGAAACTCATTAGGATTGGCTACATTAGGGGTGTGTGGCCTAACATGCAAAGGAGTTCCTGCTCCCAAAAAAGCCCTGGGTTTTGACAACGAACAAGGTAAACAGAATAAGAACCAAAAGGTGGGTGTGGCTGGATGACCACACTTCTGGTAACATGGGGTGTGGCCTAATATGCTAATGAGTTCCTGCTGGGCTTTTTCTACAAAAATAGCCCTGCCTGAATGCATTGTCACACTGTATAGTATACTATTCAGGGTTTGCTCACAGAATGCTACCTTAAAATTATCAGTGACATTGCTGGTGACACAGTGATGTAACTTGAGTCATGACTTGGACATGATGTCATCACACGGGGCAGCTTTCTAACATTCGCCCCAAAGCACTGGCCTCATCATTACCCAATATGATCTGCACAACTTGTGACCTGTAACACTGATTGTTGCCACCAGTCTATGGCACCCTATCAGACTCATAGTGTCAAAACTGGAATTTAATCATACTGCATGGAAACTACATGGTCAGAGATAGTCTACCTCTAAAAATTAAGAAAGGACTGATGCTTTCCTATCCTTGTGAACTTCCAAAGGCAACAGTTGGCCAGTACTGCAAATAGCATTCTTGACAAGATGGGCATTTGATGTGATCAGCAAGATTTTTCTTATGTTCTTAGCCTACAGTTGGTGCCTCCCAAAAAGACAGATGTAGGTGGAGAGCGAAACATATTGGATTAAGTTGCATTTCTAGTCTCTTTTGCAAAGTAGTACAACCAAATGTCCTAGGTGAATGAGGGGTAAACCACCTCTCTTTTCCCTCGCCATTCATAGATTTTGAATGTTTGGATCAAATGGGGTTCTGAGTTTGTTTGTTTTTTCCTGAAAGGATGCTAGACAGATTGTATACTCAGGGTTGCTGGGAGCCAGTATGACCACCTGGTCAAAGATCTGTCCTTTATCCCACACAGACCAAACCCAAATATTGTGTGAAAAAATCACATGAGAAGTCTAATTCTGTAGGTCCCCAGAAGTTTGTCCCCCTAGTCCCATTTTATATAATCTAGGTTTTAAACAAAAGGACTGGTGACAACCATTTGTTCACTTCTGTGGTTTAACTACACTGCAAAATGGCTGAGTCAGGCATGCTCTAAGAAGCAATTAGGGACTAATTATGGCACATGACTAACTATGGGCTGCGGTGGCTCAAGTGGTTAAGACGCTGAACTGCAGGCTGTGGAAGGTCAGTAGTTCAGCAGTTCGAGACCCAAGAGTGCCTCATGACAGAGTGAGCTCCCGTGTCTAGTTCCAGCTCCTGCCAACCTAGCAGTTAGAAAGCAAGAAATTGCAAATAGATAAATAGGTACCACTTCGGTGGGAAGGTAACAGCGTTCTGTGCACCTTGGTGTTTAGTCATGCCAGCCACATGACCACAGAGACGTCTTCGGACAGCGCTGGCTCTTCGGCTTTGAAACGGAGATGAGCACCGCAACCCTAGAGTCGGATTCGACTGGCTTTCGATCAAGGGAACCTTTACCTTTATGGCACATTAGACCATTTAGAACAGGGATAGACAAGTCCCCAGGTGTATCTCAAATGCCAGATTATTTTTCTCAGTATGATGGACTGGTTCTCCACCCAAAGAAGCCCGGCCCTGATATGTTATCAGCACCATTAGAGCTCAACTTCATCTCAGTGTGTCTGGCTAAGTACAGATCTTGTCTCTTCCCCCTGATTTTTGTTTGTGAGCCCACCACCATCTTCAAGAGCAGGAGTTGCAAGGAGTTTTTGACAATGAGGCAAAAATGATTTCCTATTTGTGATTTAGAATGTATGCAAAAACAGCGCCATCCATCATGATCCTTAGAAGTGTTAGCATTTTAGTAATTATCAAATATTTTGATCTCCAGAGAACAAGGCTTACTGATTTGAAACTCCAGGACAGATGAATACAGATTCCACAGTTTACAGTTAACATTGTGTTAGCTCATTCAGATTCTCCTGTAGAAGCAGCTAAAAAGCATTAAAATTATTCATTGAAGTGTGTTTTATTTGGGGAGTTGGAGGATCCTTAATAGAAAAGAGGGAATTTATTGTAATAGATATTAACAGTGAAAAACTCACAATTTTTGCAATTAATTTGATTCAAAAGAACTTTGGGATTATGAATGTTCAATTTTATAGCCTTAGTCTGAGTTAGTGAGCAGGATAGGACTCACTCAGACGCTCTTTTAGGAGCACAGCAGGATGTCCCGAGTTAATAAGAAAAATAGTGCTTCAATGTAATTTAACACTGGATTTGATTTTTAAGTATATACAGTGTCAATTCTGAGTTTATTCTAGTGCTTGGGACAGTGTCTGTGTTTAGATGCCATATGGAATGTAGTGATTTCATTTGGGAAATGGTGCTGCAACCTAAAATTAAATTTGCCACTGTAGCAGAGTCCAAAAGTATATATCATGCTTCATCCACCGGGATGTTATGTACACAAATCAATTTCCAGTAGCAGATGTAAGACCCGAGTGTAGGAAGCCTTCTTATCTATCCACAAGGACCAAGTGAGTGAAAAGGTCCATTGCGTTTATTTTCAATTTTGAAAATAGTTTTGTTTTTTTAAGTATGGAACACTACATAGAAGAGACAAAAAGTAAGTTGCAAACTTAATGCACTGTAAAATGTGAATTGCTTTTTCTTTCTAGCAGATGTTTCAGGAAAGGCATAAGTATTCTTAATTAAAATGCTTTAAGTCAAATGGCCAGTTGGTTTAGTGTAAGAGTAGGCAATGAACGCCTTATCTTTAGCCTAGCAATTTAAAGAAGAGTATGGCTTTCCAGAGCAGCTGAAGTTAGTTGTAGTTAAGTCCCACTGAAATGAATGGAACAAATGAGACAACTAGCTCAAGTCTTAGATGTGATGTTGACTCCATCCTATGCAAGTTTACTCCAAAGTCCTGTTGAGCTCAATGGTTTGTTAAGAACAGCAGCCTTAATGATGACTAGCTAAGTAAGTCCTCAGGTATAGAGAACACGCCAAATACAGTTATATATAAAAGTTTCCAAATCCATGTGCCACCTCCTTAGAATGCAACATTCACATGCAGCTAGCTATAGCCTAAATGGAAGTCATGCTAGTAATCAAATGGTTATGTGTTCAAACGCCAGCAGCCAGAGTTTTCTAGAGTTAGCCAAAGGTGCAGTTTTGCCATATCTTTTTTTAAAAATGAAACCATTCCCTGAAATAGGAGAATTAAAACTCTCAATGCAATTTTTTTCCTAAAGAAAGGCATAAAATGTTCTAGCCAGCATTGGGAGAAGCTACTTTTCGTGGCACAAATGCTTTCCTTTGTTGCCCACAAGTAAATGCATTCACTGACACAAAGCACAACTGTTGCAAAAATATTAGCATGCAGATGCCCTGGTGTTTTGTTAATGCATTTAATTAAATACAATATCTTCATTGTTCTCTCCCCCCACCCCCCAATGAATGTGTATTATGGCATAGAATCTAGGCAGTGTTAATGAATAAAATTCCTTATATTGCTTCTGTTGCTCTGGAAATCATTATGCAGGCATTGAGCTCTGATTTAGTTCCCATCCAAAAGTCATCATATACCTAAACCTTCAAAAAGTGCAAGGTATTATAATTTCATCTACAATTTTAAACCTCTCCAGTCAGCAGACAGAGTCAGCAAAAAATGCTGAAGTCAAAGAAAAGAGCAGAAGAGCTGTCAATAACCATAGCCTTTTGTCTGCGAAGTCCTTAACAAGTAGTTGTCACTGTGAAGAAAAATTAGCTTTCCTTTCCTTCTAACACTTATGCTGAAATTAAGATTGCCACCTGTTTTCTGATCAAACTCTGCCTTCAGCAGCTGTACACAAGGGAGAAGTTCTGAATCTCCACCTGTTATGCAGGTTGCTAGAGGCACACTAGAAAGAGGATTCTAAAAAGGTAGACCAATACAGTCTTGCTGAGAAACATCTCAGTCCCACGAAGCAGTTTATTGGATGTCCCCTTTCTTAAAGAACTTAAGTTGATTTGAGTTCTTGATGCTTTATAAAACCACTTTTTGGAATTCCTTTTGTATCTAAAAGGGTGATCAGGCAAACTTCGCTAGGCATCTTATCATTTCAGGCAGGATAAGTCCGTCAACAGCTACATGCAGCTTCCAAACTCATTTCACAGATGTTCAGGAAAAATGAAGCTGTGTTTGTGAGTTCCTAGAAGAATTTCACAAATCTCTGTTAGAAACACGAATCTGCATTTGCATTTTTAAATCAGTTTCATGCTGCTGTGACACTGTCAAGCATAGAGAAAGACAGCCTCACAGCAGCACAAAACTGATTTAAAAATGCAAATGCAGCAAAAACTGATTTAAAAAATCAAATGCAGATTCGACCACAGTATCAGATTAGTTGGGCCTCGGTGTGGTCCGCTTAGGCAGTTCTTGTGGCCTTATGCCTCCACACAGATATCCCCTTATAGTGAATCTGCTCCATTGTGTTTTAACCCATTATTTGTCATGGCAGCAGTGTGGTTGCATCTAAAGGATACTTGCTTGTGGGAAGAACTGTTGCAGAAACATGCATAAGAGTCTCAGCTCAAAAATGAGCAGGTTGCTGGCAAGGAGGCAACCCGAAAAGCAATCGGGAGAGGATCAGAAAGACATCTCATCTGATACAATCGCTTTGGCTTTGCTGTTATCTCTTTCTGCACTTCCCACCTCGACATTTTGAAGTGCCTCCAGCACTTTTTTTGCAGCTGATGATGCTGCCCTGGCAACTGCTGGCACTGAGCACTACTGTAAGTTTGAAGAAACAGAATTCCACACACTTGGCATTCTTAGATGCCAGCGAGTTTGGGGCTCAATGCAGCTATCAACTCAACATCAGGCAAGCAACACCTTAAAAAATCCATGTTGTTTCAGGATTCCTCCAGTAGAAATTTCTATTTTAATGATGTGAAAAGTAGTTACCAAGTTCTCTATATTTAGCTAGTTAAGTTTTGTGAACGGGAGTTCTGATAATAAATTGAAGGGAAGTTATGTTTTGTTAAGGCCCTACTCTGTCGAGGAAAGGAACACTTTTTAACCATGCAGTAAGATCTAGATCCCATGCTTTATTGCTAAGTGCCAAAATAAAAGTCATTTACAGTGCAGTCCTGTGCAGTTACTCAAGTTTTAAACCCACTGAAATCAATGGTCTTAGAGTGGAGTAACTGCACAGGATTACATTACAGGCAACTTGAAGGAGTCATTTAATACTTAAAATCATTTTTACTTGTCAGTAGGTAGTTAGGCAGAGAGGCAGTTAACTGTTAGAGACAGAGAGGAAAGGAGTACTGTGAATAGTGTTGGTGCTTCAGGGGCACCTGTCCCTCTGAGGCACCTGTCCCTGCTACAGCCAGGCAGAGGGGCTCAGCCAGTGGGTTCCTTGGCTGAGGGCCCACACAGTCCCCCTCAGTGGGAGTTTTGCACACCCGTCCCCAGTGGGCAAAATGAACCCCATGCTTGTGATTCTTTCATTTTAAGAGCATTTACGGTATGGCTGTGTTTTTTATTCTAAAGTTGTATCCAAACAGTTTTTCTCCTGTTGAAAAAGAAAAGAGGGGTCCTCTTTGCCCACCCAAAAAGGCTCTGCAGAGAATCATGGCACCTTCATGGACCAAAGCCATGTGGGGAAAGGGCTGTAGTACTGAGGGTATGGGGTGGGCAAGTCTCAATGAAAAAGCTGGTTGGATCCTATCCATTGATCCCCTTAATAATAGATTTCTTATCATCTGGAGATTGCTGTTATCGACATATTTTTTCTGTTTCAAAATTTGTAAATATCTAAATTGTCAATGTGTTAATTCACCAATGTTATTTCTGCTTATTCATAATATATATGCATATATAAGTTTGTTGCAAGAATGTGGGGATAATTCAGTGTATCACCAATTAAACTGGGCTAGAATAAGCTTCCAGTTTGGGCCCATTGCACCATAGAAAGTACATAGTTATGATTATCCTATCTTTTGCTCTGCAGTTAAGTGAGAATTGCCTCCTGGTAGTACCCTGCATATGACAAGTAGGACTGTCATCCCCCCCCCCCCATGGGGCACTGCTTTCCACCATTGGACACTTTTTGTGTCGGGATGCTCCAGGAGCCTCAGAATGGGAGGGGAGGAGGTTTGCTCACCCAGGTCCTCCTCCTCCCAGCTGAGTTGACCTTCACCGCAGCCTTGAGCTCCAACTCACTTTTTCCTCCCCGGCCTCTCCACTGGAGCCTCCTTTTATGCCTCCCTCCACCTGCGGGCCTGCTTCCTCCCAGGGGAACTGACCCCTGTCTGCCAAGGCCAGGCCATTTCAATTGGCATGGGCACGCCTCTGCATGCTGGGGAGTCCTGCCCTCCTTCCCACCACCCTTCTGCAAGGAGTGTGCCTGCCCTGGGCCCAGCCATATCCCAGCCAGGATGGGGGTGAATTGTGCCATCCCTGCATCTGCGGGGGTCCAGCAGGGCAGACCTCTCTCCATCTCCTGAGCAAACCTGCGCTGCCCCTGGATCCGCCCTCCAGAAGCCTGCTGTGGGCAGCCTCATCTCGGCTGGCTGCCTCCCCATCCCAGCGTCCAAGGGCCTTCCAACACTGGCCAGGGCCATTGGGGGACATTCCTCTGGCCTCTTCTCCCCCATTTCCAACCGTGTCACTTGCTGCACTTTCTCCCTCTGCCTCTTGTCCCTTGTTGCTGCCTGTGCCGCCAGCCTCGTCTCCTCCCTTGTCTCCTGCCTCGGTAAGTTCTCAGTCACGGGCCGAGGTCTGGACTATGGAGGCAGTCAGTGCTGCCATGGTCCTGACTGAGAGAGGTCTCCTGCTGCAGCCTGCCTCCAGACCCAGACAAGGACTACTGAAGGATGCATGTGTATGTGTGTGTTTTAACTCCCTTCAGGTGCGGGTTTTCAGTCAAAGGCCTGCTCATGCATACATGTATATCTCCTGATTCCTGACTGTGTGATTTTTCAGCCTATTGGGTGCCATCCAACAAGTGAAATTCCACGTTCATTAGGACAATATAACTTGGAGTAAATTGAGGTTGGGATAGAAATGCTGGGGAGCGGGATTGTTCAACTCAGCAGTAAGGTCTGACTATAAATTGTTGAACTCAGTAAGACTTACCAGCACCTTGGCGAGTCCTGCAGTGTTTTTAAGGCACAGCATATAATTTTTTCAAAGGTTTCTTGTGTTGCTAGAACTAGTTAGAACCAAACCAAAATGGATTCTACCCATGTAACTGGTCACTTTCATATGAGCTCTTTAAACCCACTTTGGGTTCTCAAGGCAAACAGGTTTTGTTAGGGTTTCACATACCTAAATGATAAAGCGTAACAAAACAAAAGAATTAGAACAGGTTTTAGAAAATCTATATCAAAGCTTCATTAACTGTGGGGGCACAGTATTTAATCTTTTAGGTATGTGAAACCTTTAAAAAAATTGGTTTACCTTCAGAAGTTGAAGTGGATTAAAGCACCCATATGAATGGGACATGCACTCCCACGGACATCACCATCTGCTGTCAGCAGAAACAGCAAGAAAAAGTGGTTAGTGAAAGGAATCATCATACTAGACGTTTTGCAAAATTGCCATGTCCCGAAACTTAATACAGTTTGTTTTCACTTAAAGGCTGCTGAGTCCAAATTATAGATTATGAATCATCGCTTCACATTGTTAATACTTAAAAGACATTACCTATATTTCCAATACTGTTTCCAGCCAAGAACAGCCCAGCATCTCCTCTTCTGAGCTATATTCGTTCTGGCAAAATGTACCAGGGCTGGTAGAAGGCAACTGTGCTGCAACTGTGCATAATCTACGGACTTTGCGTGAAACAACTAACTCAAGGCGAGGGGGGAAAAAAGCAGCATTGTTCTAGTGTTCTGTTTTTCACAAGCCTGTATTCATATCTCATCCTTGTTGTTTGCAGGAGAGGCAGATGTGAACCAGAACAATGGGACCTCCACTAAGCGCACAGCGGTGACAGACTCCAAGAGCACAGCAGACCCAAAGAATGCCTGGAAGGAGACCAACCCAGCTGACACGACTGGTCGCCCCCATTTGGTCCGCCTCTTTTCCCGAGATGCCCCAGGGAGAGAAGACAACACCTTCAAAGATCGGCCCTCTGAATCAGATGAGCTACAGACCATTCAGGAAGACACTGCAGCAGCTTCTGAGAATTCGGATTTGATGGCTTCACAGAAACGCTCCTCTTTCCGGCATGGATCCAAACTTGCAACTGCAAGCACCATAGACCATGCTAGACATGGATCCCCAAGAAGATACAGGGAACCAGGTCTACTTGACTCACTGGGCAGATTCTTTGGAGGTGACAAACATGTCCCCAGGAGGGGCAAGGTGAGCTCAGAGGAAAGGAGAACAGAATAGCAGCAACGCAGTCAAGAATTGTAAAAGAAAGGGTGGGAGAAAAATCAAGCAAACTGAATAACCTCCATAGAGCAAGAGTTGATGTAGCCATCGGGATGGGATTGTTGATTTCTAAAATGTTGATAGGCTTTCTGATAACCTTTTAAAAAAATCAATTGCACAAAAAAAATATTCTTACAAAAACTCCCCCTCAAATTGACCAGAACTTTTAATTGCCCCAGTTCCATCTGGAAAGTGGAAATGTTGTTAAGTCTGGCTATGGCAAAACTGTATAGGAATTGTCTGTTGTTACCCTAGTTTTAAGTGTCACAGTAGTCACATTGGGGAAAGTTTCAGTCCTCTTTTGATTTTTTTTCCCATTGGTGATACTATCCATGTTATGTTTCTTGATATCTGTTTGGAAAAGCACCGTAAGAAAGACAATTATGTATGGCATCTCTGTGATAGCTTTATGGAAACTGACTTTTGTAGTCTTGTGTATATTTCTGTGCTTGCTTGTTGGTGTTCCATGTCATCAGGCTGTATAGTGTCTATTCACATGGCTTTGGGACTAATGAGGGGCTTTGTAAATCCTAGTCAGTCGTATTTTTTTTCTTTTTCAACGAGAAAATCAAAACAAGTGAAATTGGGGATCGGGTGACATGATTAGAACAGCTTTGTATTCATTCTATGAAACTGTACTTTTTGATTGCTAAACATTTTGAGATTTAATATAAGAAACTGCATATCAGAAATGTTTGGGATGTCTGTAGCAAAAAGTCGTTCCAGTACATAAAAAAACAATACGTAGTCTTGTTCAGATGAAAAGCAGAGAAGAAGCATGATGAAGGAACTGATGTTCCTAGAAAAACATGTTTCTTCAACTGCGGTTTTCCTCTTTAATGTTTTTTGTCATATTAGTGTCTTCTAAAACTATTCGGCTCCCGGCTGTTACATTTTGTATTTTATATGTACCTTTTTGATCTGGCAGACACTTTTGATGTTTGGAAAATTTTGTTGTAAGGAAGAAAAACCATCTTTGGCAAGTGCTGACGGCACTCCTGCTTCTTCTCTTCATCATTAAGCAAAGTTCACACCTGTCAGGGAGGATGTTGTAGCATTTGACCATCTCTCCCTGTAGTGAAATGTTTTCTGATGCATTCAGGCACTTAGCCCCTAATTATAGGTTTCTTATTGTCTAGGGGGGGAGGGAATCTGCTTTGGTTTGACAAGTGTTTAATCAGACTGAAAGACATCTCGAAGCAGCTAACCTTTACATTCTTTAATTGTAATCAGAGACTGAGAGGCGTAGCATCCTTGTGAAGAGCTTGCTGTTACTGCTGCAGCTAATGTCAGGTTGGAAGTTGGTTACCGGAGGAATCCTGCACTCTGCTTTTGAGATAGGGCATCAGTCTGCATTGTTTGCCAGTATAGGGCAAGTCTCTCAGGTGTATAGGGCAAGTGATATTTGCAACAGCAGCCAAGTGTCTTCAAGAATAATTGGCTACAGTGCAGAAACCCTCTGCTTGGATTCAGGCTCTGAAACAGTAAGCGCCCTGGCATGCTGTCTGGCTAGCTGAAACAGTCAAAATGTTGAGAAGTCACAGAACTGACAAGTGTAGAATGCCTGTCTAAAGACATTATTTCTCATACCCCAAGGAAACAATATGATCATTGTGGTTAAACCTGCACCTACCGTGCACAGTCAGGTACTGTTTTTACACATAGATAATTCAGAAGCATTCCTTTTAAGTGCTTAGTGGTGGTAAATGGAAGTCTAGGTCAGATTGTGGATGACTCTAGATTTACTAATCATTGTGAAACTTGTGTACCTTTTAAGGATTGTTCTTGTATAGATGCAACGTCGCATGAAATACCATTCTTTTGTAGTGTTGGTTTGTAACACCCTGCACTGGCGTTTTCTCTGCTCTCATTGGTACATTTAAATCTCCGTAACTTTGAAAACCGTGCCTAAAGATCAGAATAAAAAAGTCACTCATAATAATTCCTTATGCTTAGCTGCAACAGGACAACTGTTTTTAAATGCTGACTTGTAAATATCTTGGCCAAAGTCAGAGGCAACAGTTGCCCATGCTGTGGGGCAACACTATTGCTCTCAAATAATACTGTCCAGGAATACATTCCAGGAGACTGTCAATGCTGGAAATTTATTCATCAAGTGCCATAGCCATGTACTACCAAGTGTGCATCTGTGTTTTTCAGGAAGGCATAAAGTGGTTGCTATTGTGCAGTTGTCTTGAAACAGTGTGAATTTTTTAAAAAACAGCCATTGTCGGTTCACGATTATGTCAAAACAGTCAGAAATGTAGGCACCATTTTCTCATTGTGTCTAAAGTGAAATAATAGTTGCTGGTTATTGGAGTTGTGGGATGTTAAAATACAAATACTGATGTACTTTGAAAGCATCTGGGAAAATAACTAGAAAAAAGACAAACAATTGTACAGAAATATAACCTTTGGACACATGGTTGTGGCCAAGCGCCATCCCCTTTGTTTGAATGGGATTGGATTTGCAGCAGACAAACACTGAACATAAGAACGTAAGAACATAAGAGAAGCCAATGTTGAATCAGGCCAATGGCCCATCTAGTCCAACACTCTGTCACACAGCGGCCAAAATATACCACGTGCCATCAGGAGGTCCAGCAGTGGGGCCAGGACACTAGAAGCCCTCCCACTGCTGCCCCCTCTAGCACCAAGAATAGAGTGCATCACCTGCCCCAGACTGAGAGTTCCCATCTATACCCTGTGGCTAATAGCCACTGATGGACTTCTGCTCCATATGTTTATCTAATTCCCTCTTGAAACTGTCCATCTGCAGTGTACACTGTAAGCATACTGGGTTGGATACTACCAGCTTTTCTCGTCAATCTCATCTGATTCCCCTCCTTACTGTAGCTCCTATTCCATTATCTCCCATGTAGGCTTTCAGTGGCCAAAAGAGTCCTTTTCTCGTTCATTTTGACAGTGGAAAGGCTGGTAGGATATAACCCACAATGTTGCAGAACTTCAATATCAGTTAAATAGCTGATGGTGTGGAAAGACGTAGTAAAATGATAATGGAACAGATCATGCAGGTGGCTTCTCCCAAACCTTCTGGAGCTGAGATGATGGTCAGTAGAACCTTCCTATCTCCCAGCTACTCCAGGGCTAAATCATATGTCTGATCTACCCACACCAACAAGTGCTGGAATGCAGGCAAAACAAATGTCCTTTTGTCCAGACTAAAAGTTGACATTCAGTCAGAGTGCATAGAAAATTCCTTGTGGAGGCATATTCTTCTTTTCTTATTAACATCTGTGGCTGAAAATACATATATGCACAACAATCTCCTTTGTTTAAAGAGAGGAGGAAGAAGGGAAGCCAGATGAATGCTTGTTTTGTTCTTGCCTCCTCCTCAACCCTGCAGGAGGCAGTTTTTTCTCTTGCCATGGTATTTGCTAGGGGAGGAGAAAAAGAATAAAATGTGCAAATATAGTGGATGAAGATTTTGTCTGTCCTCTGCAGCAGAAAACATATCACCTGTATTTCCATATTGAGGTGTAAAGCCTACGTGTCATCTGCAGTGTACATGCAGAAAGCTGATCGTGAACAGGGCAAGAAGGTTTGAAATTTCAGAGTTTTATAAGGTAATGATTCTTTCTAAATAAACCAAGTGCCATATTTTGGCTGGTTTCAGGAAGTCTTCCTTCTAGTACCTGTCTCAGTGCAAACCAGCATCAAAGAATAAACTCTCAAGGACAGTACAGTGATGTCACACAGGTACTATAATTATCTTTTTATCAGATTTCAAATAACTGCCAGACAGAACAGGCACTCTCCAAGGGATGCTTTGCTTTCTAACTGGTATATGGCAAAAATCAGAATGCATATTTCAAGATGAGTGAGAAGGCTGGCTATGAAAAGTTAGCAGCAATCAAGTTCCTGCTTTCTCACTGCCTCCAAAGGCCTTCATGGCTGGTCCCTTCCTGTTATGTAATTTTGGAAGCTACCACTCCAAATTACTGCCTTCCTAACTACAACAAACCTATTGCTGCTTTTGATTACTCAAATCTCACATTAACAATGTGCCAATATATACACACACACACATCTGTTTAAGATATACAAGTCTAACTCCCAAGTGTTAACAGTTTTGTGTTTTTTTTAATTGTACCACTCAACATATAGTAGTAAAATTTTTGTTCCAGCACCAAACTTGATTTACCACCGTCCATTTAAGTGTGTTGTCTGGAGAATCGGTCCTCTTTTTAATACATGTAATGCAACTGATTTGTATTGTGATAATATGCCAAGGTGCTACCAAATTGCTTTGAACTGTCAGTGTAATTGGACTGAGTACGTTTCTTCTCATTTTAGGGAGAAAATGTAATTACATTTCCAAGTTGTATCATACAACTATTTCTTCACATGAGGATTGTCCTTCCTAAATATTAATGAGAATTAACCCATAGCAAATTTAAACCTCCTACTAACTTGTGTGGTGGTCCTGAGCATTTCCCTGCTATAGCTGCGAGAGCGATGCCTCTGCAGCACTGGTCTTGCATTGTGATTTGGGGCTCTGAAATGGCACCATAATTGGTGCATCCCTTCTGTTGGGTATTTGAGATATCTCAAAGAGGTAGGTTTTAATGATTGAAAAATATGAAGCAAGAACCAAAGTGGTAGTAAGATGGTCTTTACCAGTGGCAGTAACAATACCGTAAAAATAGGAATTGCCAACAGGAGTGAGGAGAGGTTTAGAGTAGTGGGCAGCATCTGCCCCTGTAGGGCTTTCAAGAGCACAGCATACCAGTTGGGGCCAATGAGGCCATATGTTCATTGTGGTCCTGCAGGGCCAGATTTTACAGAAATGCAAGTGTCTTGACAAGCAAAACCATTTCAACTTCTTTCCATTTCTTGTTGGGGTTCGCCCATTTTTGTAAAGTTACTAGAAACATTCTGGCTTCCTGTGGCATATAACTTGGGGGCTTTTCTTCTTTTAAAATACTATACTATATATAGAGAGAGAGACAATAGGAACTATGTCTCTGACTTTTTTCAAACTGTTTGAAACAGAGGATTGTTTACAGAACGCTTAAAGCACATTTTAAAAAGTTTGGCTCAGAAAGTAATTGAGCAGACATATTAAAATGGATCAAAAAACCTGTCTTCTTCAGTTACTCTTTTTTTTTTTTTTTTTTGAACTCTTTTTGAATTCTTCAGTTACTCTTAATGAAAAATGTCTGAACAATACACAGGAAGAATTTTACTGTGACTTTTTCTTCTTTCAAATCTTTTTCATCTCTGGGAAAAATCTTGTCATATCTACTGTGGGTTTTTTTGTATGACTGATGTATAAATTGTAGCATTGTAATATATATATAGATATATATAATTATGGTACTAAATTTCTGGAGTCTGTAATGTGATATGGTTTTATTTCATTGTTTGCCCTTTGTCTATGCTTGAGCATTGATATGTGTTTATTAAATAACTTTCTCACTGCAAACAGGTGTACTAATTATTTTCAGTTTACTATGTTAACATCCTAACCTGAATGTAACACGAATGCATACAGGAGTTTTTTTGCTGGTAAGGACACACACAAACTATATGACAGTTAAGAGTGATGGTGAGAATATGAGAATGCTACTGTGATCTAACAAAGCTAACTACAAGGAGAAGCGGATCATGAGACTAACCCGGGGTTAGGTCTGAGGTACCATGAGCAGAACAAAGCTTTCTGAACAGGTTTCCCTGCCTGTCCCTCCCACTGTCACCAATAGGGCTCCCAAAATTCTGCTCCTGGGAGACCCTCATGAACAGCATGGGAAGTCTGCAATGGGAAGGAGCAATCTGCGAGATTCTCCACTGCCAACAGAAGTGACTCCACATTAATATAAGCACCATCAAAGGGCTGTTGCAGCCTCAGAACAGCGCTTTTGGATTCAACCCATATAATTTCAGTTTTAATAAAAGTAAGTCAGGAATGGGCATACTGTTTCTGGGTGGCTTTGGTTTTCTAGAATTTAGGTAAGAAGTAGTTTTTCATAGTAAACAATCAAATTATGGGAAGACAAACAGCAGTTATATTATTTAGAATGGCTAACAATCCTTTCCACATACAAACTGACATGTCCAATCTACTGCAATTTGTTAGTGTAATGGGATATTGATGATGATGATGATGATGATGATGATGATGATGATGATGATGATGATGATGATGATGATGATGATGATGAGCAGCACAAGGAGGGAGGTGAAAGGCTATCATGCTGGGAGGGGGTGTCAGCAAAAATCATCTCCCTCTACTTTGTGCAAGTGGAGTTCTTCCACAGGATCCAGCCCACTATATACAAGTGGAATTCAGTTCATATTAGAGTATCATTGTCTATTGTCTGTGTCTACCTCTCCAGATTTCACATGAAACAGAAAACAAGCAAGTGGTGTTGTATTTATTACTAAACAATAACCATGTCATTATCCAAAAGTATAAATCAGGCCTCCCTATGTACAAGTTAATCTGCAATTGTTTCTCTTTCTTGGATTGTATATTAACCATTACAGCATCCTAAATATTGTGATACTATGTGTACAGTACAGGAAAATACTTCTCTTCCTCTGAAATGGAAGGTGGAATTTGCATTAATGCTGGTAGTAGAACCTCAAGAAAACTACTTTGCTTTCCATTCTGGAAATGGCATCTGTGTCAATGCATGTATTAGCTAAATAAGAGAGGTAACTAAGTATAGAAAGTATAGCTGCTGTTAATTATTAAACTATGTGACACTGACTTTTCCCCTGTAGAGAAGAGAAGAGATTGGATTTATATCCTGCCCTTCACTACCCAAAGGAGTCTCAGAGCAGCTTACAAACTCCTTTCCCTTCCCTTCCCTACAACAGAAACCCTGTGAGGTAGGTGGGGCTGAGAGAGCTTTGACAGAAACTGCTCTTTTTCAAGAACAGCTGTGCCAGAACTATAGCTTGCCCAAGGTCATCCAGCAGGTGCAAATGGAGAAGTGGAGAATCAAACCCGGTTCTCCCAGGTTAGAGTCTGCGCATTTAACCACTACACCAAACTGGCTCTGAACTAGCCTGAATGTTACTTCTTGATGTATAGACTGAAGCTTTGTTAAGATTCTAAGGGCAACTTTGATGTAATTCAGCTGAGAGAGGGACAGAATGAAATGTGGCTGTCTGCACCCCAGCATGGCTTTTCAGGATTTAAGTGATCAGTGGCCCATACTACAAATGTGTGAAGTTACACAAATATCTGAATGCATGCCATTTTCCCCCCAATGTCTTCAAAGAGCTGCATCAAAATATTTGATTTGAAGCAAGTGGTGGTGCCGCTTTGACTTGTTAAGATGGAATTTCTTTTTGAT
The DNA here is from genome assembly GCA_029375565.1 of Gekko gecko. NCBI lineage: Eukaryota > Metazoa > Chordata > Lepidosauria > Squamata > Gekkonidae > Gekko > Gekko gecko. Next base: position 41,686,080 of record JAPDNY010000009.1, read on the forward strand.
AGCCCTGCCATGGATAGCCCAGGCTAATCCAGTCTCATCAGATCTTGGAAGCTAAGCAGAGTCAGTCCTAGTCAGTGTTTGGTCAGGCCCAATCTCCCTGCCTCTGTCCCTAGATGGATGGTTACCGGGGGCCTTCCCACCTCCAAAAACAAGGCTGGAATTCCCACCAAATAGCTGCCAGATAGGATTTCAGCTTTAGAAAGAAGTTTTCCATTCATCCAGTTCCAGAGATCCATGGCTGTGGTGTTGGACTGGAACCTATCTACATAGTCCTTGGAACAATCCTCTAAGATAACCTTCCATAAGGGGGTTAGAGGCTGAGGCTTGGAGATAGCAGCATGTTGTATTAAGGCAGGGGTTCTCAAACTACGGCCCGCGGGCCACATGCGGCCCGCCGAGGACATTTATGCGGCCCGCCGAGTGTTTATGCCCGCCCCCCCCCGCCCGGAGCCGCCGCCTCCTTGAGGAGCGCAGCAGCAGCGTCCCCGCAGCCTCTTTCTTCCTCCAGCAGCCTTGGGCGGCAAGAGCGCCCAGGAGCTGAGGAGGAGGAAGGGGTGAGCAGGCTGGTCGTGGGGGAGGGAGCGAACGCGGCGGTGGGGCGAGCAGGCTGGTGGGGGGAGGGGCGAACGCAGCGGCGGGGCGAGCAGGCTGGTGGGGGGAGGGGCGAACGCAGCGGCGGGGCGAGCAGGCTGGTGGGGGGAGGGGCGAACGCAGCGGCGGGGCGAGCAGGCTGGTGGGGGGAGGGGCGAACGCAGCGGCGGGGCGAGCAGGCTGGTGGGGGGAGGGGCGAACGCAGTGGCGGGGCGAGCAGGCTGGTGGGGGGAGGGGCGAACGCGGCGGCCCTCCAACGGTCTGAGGGACAGTGAACTGGCCCCCTGTTTAAAAAGTTTGAGGACCCCTGTATTAAGGGCATCCAGTCAGCTCGTGGCAAAGCTAAACTTTGAACAATGGACTTCTTGCAATTATTTATAACTGAATAGGAAAACAATAGCTCCCTGGGGATGTTTCAGCGTGACCTGCACGTGAGACGCGAATGATTAGCCCATTATCTGACCACACCTCATGTACAGTTCAAACACCTGGGGTTGAACTTGTCACAGATACCAAACCCCTCTGCTTGCCTTTTGCCTGATGCCATCACAGCAACATCGCAAAATGATACTGATATCAGGGCTTGTCAGCTCATGCAGGAAACATGAGTTTGAGCATTATTAATAAAACAGACTGGATCCAAACAGCACAATAGCCAACATACCCTGGCTGTGATCCAGAGACCAAGAGATAGCTGCATCCATCAGCTTTTATGCTACTGATGGCTTCTTGCCAGGGGAAGAGATGTCTCATTCCTAACTCATCCCAACAGCACTCAGTGTTACCAAACCCGATCGTGTGTGTGCATGTCTGTTGTCTGTCTGCACATTGCTCTAACCCCAAAAATCTTGCTGGTCTCTAAGATGAACACATGAAACCCTTGGTCCACCGAAGTCAGTATTGTCTACTCAGACTGACAATGGCTCTCCAGGGTCTCAGGCAGAGGTCTTTCACATCACCTACTGCCAGATCTTTTAACTGGAGATACCAGGGATTGGTATCTCCAGTGGTTCAAGTGGTTAAGACGCTGAACTGCAGGCTGTGGAAGGTCAGTAGTTCAGCAGTTCAAGACCCGGGTGCCGCAAGACGGAGTGAGCTCCCGTCTCTAGTTCCAGCTCCTGCCAACCTAGCAGTTCGAAAGCATGAAATTGCAAGTAGATAAATAGGTACCGCTTTGGTAGGAAGGTAACAGTGTTCCGTGCGCCTTGATGTTTAGTCATGCCGGCCACATGACCACGGAAACGTCTTCGGACAGCGCTGGCTCTTCGGCTTTGAAACGGAGATGAGCACCGCAACCCTAGAGTCGGATTCGACTGGCTTTCGAGCAAGGGAACCTTTACCTTTACCTTTTTACCAGGGATTGAACTGGGACCCTCTGCATGCCAAGCAAATGCTCTACCACTGAGCCACAGTCCCTCAATCAGAAACATGCACACAACTCAATGCACACAACACAGTGATCAGAAACATGGATCCAGCCATGGACTATTTTACACACACACAGTTCATTGTGCAAGCTTTCTTTTTACCTTCACTAAATAATACATATGGTTTATGGGAACTGAGTTTGTCTTCCTCCACAGTATTGCTGGTGCTTTGCTTGAAGAGGAAGCTTATAAGATACACATCATTGTTATGGTATGCATAATGTGCTTTTTCTTTCAGAAACTACCCCCTTACAAAAGCATTATACCACCAATCCCTATCCCTCTTGGCAAGTGTCATGTAATTTTATATTATTTGTATAGGATTGCATCCTGTTGCTTCCCACTGCAAAGTTATGAGCCTCACTCTGTACATGAACAGTCACAGCACAGGAAGGAAGGCAGAAGCTGTCCTTCCCCTTGCACAGAACTCCCAAGCCGCATCAAATGATGGAGTGCTTTCTAAGGTGAGTCCCTTGATGGTCTGTGTGACTGCAAGTCAGGTCAGTGGACCCCCACCCCAACCTGACTCACATCACACATCTCATGTGGATGAGCGCCAAGAAAGGGGCTTTCTCACTTTGCAAAACGGAGTCATGTATAAAATGTAACATTTAATAAAGGCTACTTTGGAGCCAGTGGCACACTGTCTTCCTGTTATGCAAGAGATTATTTGAAAGGTCTGAATCTGACAATAGGCTTTGTGTTCTCGGGCTCCAAATATAGCATACAGAGGAGGATGCAGACAAGCTGAAAATATTGAATCTAAGGGCCACTCCAAGGTGTAAAAAATTCCTGTACTGATGTGTGTGCAGTCCACACATTCATATATGCATTGTAGAAGAAGAGTTTGGATTTATACCCCGCCCTTCACTGCCCAAAGGCGTCTCAGAGCGGCTGACAAACTCCTTTCCTTCCCCTCCCCACAACAGACACCCTGTGAGGTAGGTGGGGCTGAGAGAACTTCTGACAGAAATTGTCCTTGAGAGAACAGCTGTGCCAGAGCTTGTGACTGACCCAAGGTCACATCAGCAGGTGCAAGTGGAGGAGTGGGGAATCAAACCCGGTTCTCCCAGATAAGAGACCGCGCACTTAACCACTGCACCAAACTGTAGTTGCAGCCAAGCATTGTTGATCAGTGTGGGAGCAGGACACTTCATCTGAAAGATGCACATTTTAACTAGCAAGCACCACCTGCTGGTTAGAATTCCCTCAGTATCACAAAATGCAAGCCTGTACTAATTGGTTGTTTGTGTGTTTATTGCACTATAGTGCCTCTTTGATGTCTATTAAGTTATTACCAAAGGGATCAATACAATTAATTTAATTCAAGAGGATCTGGTATCCTCCAGATCTGTATTCTACACAGTGTTATATCAAGGTAGCTACCACTGGCCAATAAACAAAAAGATTAGAAATACAGACCCAATTCCATGTACCAGTGGTATTATTCTAGAATACGGATCAACAACTAGGAACCCTTCCTAAAGGGGTGCAGAGGAAATGGTGTTTGTAGCAAAAGAAATTGCTGCTACTAGAAGAAGAGTCCTGTTGGATCAGCCAAAAGTCAGTCAAGTTAGTCATTGTTATTCCCATAGAGGTCAACCAGGTGCTCTCCGAAAGCCCACAAGCAGGATTTGAAAGCCCCCTGCTGTTGCCTTCCCCATATATTCTTGCTTTCAATTAGGTTGTAAACCTGGATCAGACCACTTCAAAATGCAGGCACAAACTGATGTCTGCCACACAAGAGCAGCCCATTCAATACAGGTCAGAAGTCTGCTTTGAGGATGGTGACAATGCATGCCTTGTACCTCTGATGAAATTACCATGAGGAGCCATTGGTGTCCATCAGGGCTCATTTCCTGCAGGAGCACACAGGAATGAAGCTCTGGCAGTAAGGTGCCCAGGGGGCAGGCACATGCAGCACGAGCTGGCCCTCGAGCTGCTCCACCACTGCGTGTGCCATGGCACCCAGCCCGCCCAGGCTCGGCCCGTTCTCATGCTGGCCTTGGTGCAGCTCCTCTGCAAGGCAGGTCCCAGTGACTCCTGCGAGGCCTGCAAGGAGCTCCACCCCAGCCTCCTGTGCCCCCTTGGCCTCCTCCTGCACCTCTTTCCCGCCACTGCCCTGGCCCCCTACCTGCTCGAGGCCATGCACATCCTCCATGTCATCTTCCCTGACCCACGAGCAGCCACACACTTTCCTGCACTTGCTGGCCATCCAAAAGAGTCCAGTGGCACCTTTAAGACCAAGGTTTACTCAGGTACAAGCTCTCCCTCCTCTGTGAGGGCAGATCTGTGCACTCCCCCCCCCCCATAGCTATCAATCCAAAACAGTCCAGTGGAGCCTGAGCAGTGGGTGTTGCCTTCTGACACACTTCCGGTGATGTCAGGGGGTGTGGTATATGCAAATGAGTTATGCTAATGAGTTATGCTAATGCGCTCCTGCACCTCTTTTTCTGTGAGATTACTCCTAGTGTCCATTGTGAACTCTATGTCACAAGGAGGTGATGCAGTTTTGGCTCTTTTATGATTTACATCCCCGCATATTTTTACAATTTGTAGATGTTGCAATTATAGATGATATTTTGCAGGGGTGGTTGTACTTGATACCTATGTGCTTGTAAGGCACACATCAGATTTTTTTAAATTTAGGGGTGTGTTCTTTTGATTTATTAAATACATTGGTCTGTTTTCGTATAGATACTTTAGAATTTTACTGGAGGTTTTTTCTTCAACCTTTTGGGGTACCTAACCAATCCAGTCAATCTAATCAACTTAATCAATCTGTCTTTTCTGGTTGGGTATTTCTTCCTTTTTTCCCCATAAGCTCATGCCTGCCGCACAAGAACACCCTCTACCGATGTCAGAGAAAGGCATGGGCTCTTTTTCTCTCCTATGCTGGTTTTCTATCCCCCCTCCCCTAAAATGGTACAGACCACATTAATGCAGAGGTTGAAGGGGTGAACCATCATGCCTCACACACCTATCAAATGGACCTCAGATGGACGACATTAAAATGCTCTTTTGATCATTAAATTATATACTCTAGTTTTTTTAGGTTGCATTTATCATAGAGACTATAGTATGAAAGTTTGATGAAATAGCTGCTCCTTTTTCCAGGACATTCAGCTGACCCTCACGGTTATTTTTTGTTTCACTTTTTCATGGTTCTCAGAAGTAGGTTTTTAAATTTCATTGATTGTGAATGCAGGAAATAACAGGAACCCAGAAATTATGGTTCAGGAAAGGAATAATTACTGCAGAGCTTTTAGAAGGAAAGAAGATAATAGGTAATTATCTTTTGGAAAAGTGTGGTATCAAATGTCAGTATACTAATATAGTACTACAATGGAAGTACTAGTCTGCCGTCTCCTTGATTGACAACGTGCAATAAAAAAAATCTACTATTTGCTTCTGACTTTTCTCCCCTGGTAAAATCATTGGCCACAGTCCAAGGGAGAGTTAAGGCCACATTTAAAATAATATAGACACCATCCAATAAAATCACCAACATATAAACCAATTTTTAAAAATAATTAAAAATGTAGTAAATGTTGTTACGACAATAAACAGCACCAGAGGGCAGCAAAATGAGCACCTTAATAAAAGCAACATGTATCAAACAATTGAAGGAAGCGGGAGTTTTCCGCAGCCTCCTGAATTTCATGCCAAGTAGGTAAGTGAATTCTAGTCCTGTCCCCACCACTGTGAAAGCCCTGTCATATGTGCTGACCTGCTACACTTCAGAAGATGGTGGGGCACATCCTCCTGTGAGCTCATGGACAGGTTCCTACTGGAGATGGTAGCCCTTGAGGTATACCGCCCCCAAGGCATTCAGGATTTTAACGTCCATAATCAGCACTGAATTGGGTCTAGGGGGAAAAACTGCAGTCCAGTAATGTTGAATGAAAGCTGCTGTGATGTTCATAATCACTGACCTGTGAATATTTGACAGCCATATTTTGGACCAGTTGAAGTTTCTGTGAGCTTTTCAACAACATGCCACCACATACAGTGCATTACAGTAATCCAGTCTGCAGGTCCCTGGCCATGTAACTTTGATGATGAGAGAACAGAATTCAGAATACCTGACATTATTTTTTAGAGAAAGATAATTCAATAAAGTAGATTTTTCAAAGATAACATTCAAAACGTTTCTGCTGGATAAAAGAATCTCTTCCTACTTATATGTATGTAAGTGCTGTCAAGTTGCAACCAACTTGTGGCTACTCCAGAAAGAAGCTTTTAAGGCAAGAGAGAAGCAGAGGTAGTTTGCCATTGCCTTACATAAGAACATAAGAGAAGCCAATGTTGAATCAGGCCAATGGGCCATCCAGTCCAACACTCTGTCACACAGTGGCCAAAAATACCAGGTGCCATCAGGAGGTCCAGCAGTGGGGCCAGGACACTAGAAGCCCTCCCACTGCTGCCCCAAGCACCAAGAATACAGAGCATCACTTGCCCCAGCCTGAGAGTTCCTATCTATACCTTGTGGCTAATAGCCACTGATGGACTTCTGCTCCATATGCTTATCTAATTCCCTCTTGAAGCCGTCCATGCTTGTAGCCACCACCATCTCCTGTGGCAGTGAATTCCATGTGTTAATCATTCTTTGGGTGAAGAAGTACTTCCTTTTATCTGTTCTAACCCGACTGCTCAGCAATTTCATTGAGTGCCCATCAGTTATTGTATTGTGAGAAAGGGAGAAAAGTACTTCTTTCTCAACCTGCTCAATCCCATGCCTTCCAATGCTGAGCTTTCCTTGGTGGTCTCCCATCCAAGTACCGATCCTGCTTAGCTTCCAAGATCTGATGAGCACTTCCTTCTTAAGGCCAATATAAGTGTCACATTCCCCAGTGGAGGGAATCCATCTATTCTGCTTTTCAGTTAATTACCACATAAGAAAACATAATTACCACATAAATCGGTAACTATTCCCGGATCAAATCTTTGCTTTGCCCCCATAATGGGAGTCAGTTCCAATGCAATAGGCCCCCATTGGTGCTGGCCCAATGTAAAAATGTTTTCAATTCTGCACAGCAGGCTGTATGGCTTCCTCATCTGTGTATCATCTTCCGCTCTAACTAGTTGGTGACCATGCTAGTGTTTAAAGGCTGCTCACTTATGAACCAGAACAGAGTGTGAGGATCTTTTAAATATTATGTTGTGTACATTGAGAGCTGACCCAAATAATAGCCCCTGGATAGAGACCGAACAAGCAGATCTTCAGTATGAGGGTAAAGCTGCAATATACAACAGTGGCTTAACCTCCAGCTGAAATGTTAGCATAAACACCACAAAAATTACATACACTACTGTACAATTGAATCAATGCTGTTTGAAAAGGCCGTTATGTGAATTTTTATGAATCTATGCCATGTCCAGTTCCAAATCTGGACTGTTTAATTGTAAAAAATTCTCAAGTGGCTTTTGAAAACTGACCTTGGCAGAATTTTTAAAAAATGAAGATTAAATGGAGGGAAGGGAATGGGTATCTCTTTTTAATCGATTCCAATATCTTTTAAGCCACCAAAAATATCTAATACCCATTCTCTTAAAAGAAAATCAATATATGTAATTCTCAGCAGGGCCCCGTCTCTGAATACTTAAATTTGGAGACTGGAACCACGACCAGAAAAGATAGATCTGTCTACAAGTCTGAGGAAAGCCCCAGGAGGAGGAAGGGCTCATTAGGGCCAGGCCCAGCAGCAACTATCTGCAGCTTGCTTGAATGCAATTTCTGCAATTCACCCAGCTGCAGTGATGGCTCCTAGATGACTTGATGCTAAACAAGTTGCCTGGTCCAGCAGCAGCCTCTGCACAACTTGTGAGACTTGGCCTGGCCCGGCAGCAGCCACCACACAAAACACCTGAACAACTTGTGACCACATGATGTTTGCAACTTGGCCAGACTTTTCCCAGGGAGAGCCTGCCAGAGTGAGGGAAGGAGGAAAAGCTGAATGCCAGTATGGTGTAGTGGTCACAGTATTAGACTCTGATCTGGGTAACTCAGGTTCAAATCTTTACTCTCTGCCATGGAAGCTTAAGAACATAAGAGAAGCCTTGTTGGATCAGGCCAATAGCCCATCCAGTCTAACACTCTGTGTCACACAGTGACCTAAACCCAGGTGCCATCAGGAGGTCCACTGGTGGGGCCAGAATTCCAGAAGCTTCTCTGCCATTTCCTTATCATCCTTTAGTAATCCTTTACCCTCTGGCCATCACTGCTTCCCTGGCTAGTTTTCTGCTTCTAATGTATTTGAAGAATTTTTAATTGTTGGTTTCTATGTTTTTTTGCAGTATATTCCTCATAGTCCCTTTTCCCCTGTCTGATCAACAACCTGCATTTTATTTGCTGAAGTCTGTGCTTCCTTCTATTTACCTCAGACTAGTCTTCTGCTGCTTAAAGGAATCTTTGGGTGCGATCATACTTACCAGAAGCCGCGGCAGCCATGCGATTCCCCCATGGATTAAAGGGATGCGATCAGACAGACACATCTGTCTGGCGTCCCTGAGTCGTCAGCGGGGCGTCGGTGCGCGTCGCAAGAGCGTGGAGAAAAGTTACTGGCTAAAACCCAGTACTATCGGGAACTGCGGGGCATGCAGCCAGAAGTTTGATCACGCAAATGTGCGTCATAGCAGCTGGGGCAAACAGCCTCGCTTCCCGCCCACCTTTTCCCCCTTCCGTATGATCACAGCCTTTCTTATCTTTTATTGCTTCCATTACTTTGGCCCCGGTCACACGGGCCAGAAAACGCGCGGGGGAGGCATGGCAGTTTGCCCCGGAGCTAAATAAGGCATGGTAGCCCGATCTCACAGGCCACCGAGTTGCCACGCGCCAGCTCCGCGCCACGATCACACTGCGCTGCAGCAGCGCGGCAAAACAGTAGCACAGCAGACCACGCAAGTGCGAAGTGCGCATGCGCCGTTGGGGGGGGCGGGCCGCTGTCAGTGACTTGTATGTGCGCATGCTCTGTCCAACATTGGTGCGCATCCCAGGGAAACTTACAACATCCGGAAACCCCGAGGACATGGGCAGGTGTCGGAAGCCGCGGGATACCGGCGCTCCCGCGATCAGACGCCAGCCTTTGCCCCGGGGTTTCCAGAAACTAGTACCTTGGACCTACTAGTTTTTTACCCCACGTTTTCGGAGGGAAGCCGCGGGTTGGCCACGGGAGCCCTACGCCTCCCAGATGTGCTCGTATGAACGCGCACGGAAAGTCCGCAGGGCTCCCGTGACTTCAGCGGGGCAAATGCTCTGTGTGGACGGGGCCTTTGTTAACTTTGCAAACCTTTTGTTATACCTATTCAGACCTTTCCTATTCAGACCCCCTGTGATATACATTTCATCTGAGCATCCAGTATTTTTGTTTTAAATAGTCTCCTTCACAAGCCCCCCTCATCTGAGAGAAGTTACCCCTTCTAAAGTTAAATGTGGTTGTGCTGGTCTTTTTTGGCAACTCCCTATTCACATAAATGCTAAACTTAGTAGCATTATGGTCACTGTTCCCAACTGGTGCTATCATGTTTACATCTCTCACCAGGTCATGAGCATTACTTAGGGACAAGTCCAGGACTGCCTCCCCCCGGTAGGTTCTGCCACAATCTGCTCCATGGCACAGTCATTGGCTGAGTTCAGACTGGCAGTTTGCCCCGCTATAGCCACGTTTCAGCCACGTTTCCCGAGCAGATTAAAAGGGGTGTTCACACAGGCACATCTTCCTGGCGTTCCCCACCCACAGGCAACCTGTGCTGTTCCGCTTTGCTCCAGGGATTAAAAGATACCTGTTAAAAGTGGTAGCAAATCCTGGAGAGTGCCTTTATCCCACTTCATTCCGCTTCCGGGAAGTGTGAACACTCAGCCGAAAAGCTGGGAGCAATCCGTGTTGTACATAAGGCAGCAGCGATATGATTGGCTATGCTCCGCTCTACTGCCCGATGTGGTGCCGGCGCAATGGAATCCAAATCGGCTATGTGTGTATGAGCGCATGAGTGCTCATACACTCATACACACATAGCCAATTTGCCAGGGAAAAGCCATTTACAGCCGCGCCTCCAGGCCAGCAGTCTGAACGCTCCCGCATACCTCCTCCCGGTATGCTCCCACATCAGTCAGTGCAGTGTGACTGGGAAAACCCAGAACAGTTTCAAACTGCCAGTCTGAACTCAGCCATTGAGAGTATCTAGAAACTCAGCCTCTTTCTCCTGACTTGAACACCTATTGACCCATCAAAGTGTGGCTAGTTAAAATCCCCTATTATGACACAGTTATTTTGTTTAGCTGCCTTCCTTAATTCTTTTGCTGTCTTTAAATCATCCTCTATTCTTTGATCTGGTGGGTAATATCAGACTCCCAGAGTTAAGCTTCCCTTTGGGCACCCATAGTGTTTCTGTAAGCGAATCTGTTTCTCCTAGATTCTCAGTTCTACTGGACTGTATACCCTCTCTGACATACAGAGCCATTCCACCTGCAAGCCTTCTCTCCCTGTTCTTCAGACTTCATTTATATCCAGGAATCAGTGTATCCTACTGATTATGCTCATCCCACCAAGTTTCTGAAATGCCCACAAGGTCTACGTTCTCCTCTGACACTAAGCGTTCCAGCTCCCCCATTTTACTTTGAACCCTTTTAGCATTTGCATATAAACATGTATAATTCCCCAGGCACATTAGGCCTGTAATCTTCCTCCTGCAGCCTCTAGACCTTGTCAGGCAGTCAACATTGTTTGTCATTCTCTCAGTGGCCAGTCTTAATCCATTTCCCTCCTGAACTGTAACAGCTACCCCTTCATCTCTTAGAAGTGAGCCATCCTGAAACAGAGACATTTCCTTTCCTGTCGGCTTTCCCCCAAGGATTTTGTTTAAAAACTGCTCTGCCACCTTTTTGATTTTGAGTGCCAGCAGCCTGGTTCCTTCTTAGGACAAGTGAAGGCCATATCTTTTGTACAGATCCTGCTTATTCCAAAAAACATCTCAGTGGCCCATTATGCACTGACGGCTTACTCCGGAGAATCTGAGCAGTCAAGCCTTTCAACTTGACTTCAGATTTGTGTGCCTGCTCTAGCCATCATTCTTTTTTCTCTGGTGTATTTATTCTGTTGCCTGTGCATTTATTCTGCAACTACAACCAAAACCTGCATTTTTTGCTCAATTCGGGTGAAAATATCACTTGTGACATGTGGGGGGTATCACCCAAAGATTTTAAAAAATGTATGCAATTGCCCTACTGCAGCTGCACAGTAGCGTCCAGTAAGCGCCGTCTATTTAAATACTCCTTGTTCAGTTCCCTGAATGAAACTAACTAGAGCAGCTGCTAAACTCCCTTTTCTTATTGCCAAGATCTAGTGGAGTTTCTGTTGTGTTATCAGCTACTGTGAAAAATGGGAAAGAGTCAGCCTGATGCTGGTCTCCTCCCCAACCCCTCCCATGTACAGAGCTTGCAAAGAGACTTTTTGGAGAGCTGGTAGAGAAGCATGTTTTTTCCTTGAGTTTTTCCTCCCAGCAATCTGAGACTAGATTCATGCCGCTGGTAAAAAAAAAAAAGTAAAATGTAGGACAACAAGGCACCATTTTAATGTTAGGTTTCCAGAGACTTACAAAATGGTCCCCCCCCAAAAAAAAAAAAAATCTTTGTTCACTAAAGCATGAAAGGGAGAAATGTTTTCAAAGAATTAGGCTTCCCATCTTAGTTGCTCCCTCTTTACATCTCATGTCAATTTCATTCCGCACTGACATTCTCCCCTTTTGTTTGTATTCAGTACTGAAATTTATTTATTTTTTCTACACTGATGAAGGGGTAGGAGAGCAGCTGAATGGCTTCCCGGGCATGCCTGGCTCAGAACAGCGAGCAGGAAGGCTAGAGAAGGGAGGACAAGGCAAGCTGAGGTGGAGAAGCCAACACAGAGAAGCTGCTACCATCTTTGCTGAGCACACATGGAAGGAAGGGGGCACACCACAGCCTCCCCTTTCTCTCCTCTCCTAACCACTCCCCCACCCCCTGCAGCTTGCCACCACTGGGCTTTTCCGGGCGCAGGCGACCCATAGAGGGGCGCAAGCTTGGCAGTTGTCTGTCTGGTCTGTTGGTCAGTTTGTGCTTCAGTGGTGTCAGCATCCACCATGGCGGTGGCTGTGGAGTCACAGCTGGAGCCATGGGGTTGGTGAAGGGGACAGGCTCGGGTAGTCATTTGCATGCTGGGCTGGGGGTTCTGCTAGTGCAATGCATACCTGGCTGCTTGCTCCCTTCCTTCATGGTGTGCCTGCCACTGCCTCTCTGGCCAGGTATTGGCATCTCCTCCTGAAGGCATGCATCTTTTAAAACTTTTAACTGCACACACACATGCTACCTCTAGCCAAACTTTTAAAGCATTCCTTGCCAATGGTTTTTTTCTCCAGTAATCCAAGATTAGCAAAAAAACCCTCATATTGCTAGACTCAACACACTGGTTAAAAAAATTAAAAGATAGAAAATCTAAGCAATAGTGGAGCTTGTACATCAATGAAGGGGGAAGGATGGCAGAAGGTGCAGAGTGGGACGAAGGTGGCGGAGTGGCCTCCAAGGTGTGGGAAAAGGTTGGGGGGATAATCCATGGGAATATGTAGGCTTTAGAATTACCTTCGGCTTGGAAGCGAAGCAAGGGGAAAATCCATCACAAAACCACTCTCAGAAAACCCAGGCATACAGCAGCTGGAAAGCCAACTGAGCACTGAAGAGACAAAAAGCAATGTAAAATGGGAAAAAATGCATGGTGAAAATGAGAGAAATGCAGAACAACAAAGAAAACCCAACTGACAAGCACAGTGGAAGTGAGGGAAAACAACCATGCATAATAGGTCAGTGTCTAAAAAAATTAAACCCTTCCTCCCTACACTATCATCTCATCCACACATTAAGATTCCTAACTTGTGCCTGTCTAGCTGGCCCTGCACACAGAAGAGGCGGCACTTCTGAGAAAGCTACCTTGAATGTCCTGGCCTTGAGTCTCCTGCCTAGCAGCCTAAATCTTTCCCCCAGGAGCACACGACTACGTTTCCTCATGTTGCCAACATGTACCACAATCACTGGCTCCTCCCCAACACTGCCTAACAGCCAAGCTAAACCACATGTAATGTCTGCTACCTTTGCACCAGGCAGGCGAGTCACCATGTTGTCAGTATGTGGGTTCACAACCCATCTATCTACATTCCTAAGGCTCAAATCACCAACTACCAAGAGCCCCCTCTCTGCAAAAGGAGACCTATTCACCAGCTGTAGAAGGGGTCTCCTGTGAGGGAATGTCCCCCCTTTCTTCCGCTGGTTGACCTCTGGCAGGTCACATAAACTCAGCCTAATTTACTTCATAGGGTTGTGGTGAGGATAAAATGGAGAGGAGAATGATATAAATTGCTTTTCTCTCAGTGGGGAGAAAGGTTGGGTATAAATGAAATGATAAAGCTGAAGATTTGGGGGCACATAAAAGAACAGTTGGTTGGAGAGTGGGAAGGGAGAAGCAGGGGAAATGGAGTGAATATAGGGGCCACCAGGACAACAAAAAAGAAAAAATACTGTGGGCAAGGGAAGATGGGGAAATGAAGTGACCCCCGCAACTCCTCACAGGGTCCCCACTCATAAGGTTTTCTGAAGTCTGACCTTTATAAAAGATAGATACAAAATACTGGTTAGTATGGAGTATGAGATTCTTGTGTCATAATCCATACCACAGGATAGGATGATGTTTTTGTACCTTTGTGCAGAAGAGGAAATTTGAGCAGGTGCTGCTTGTACAGCAGGATTAAAAATAATAGCTAATGTTTAAGTAAGCTTTGCTACACAACTATTAAAATACCACAGCAAAATACTGAAGCACTACTCTTCTTTATATCTAGTCCCCCTAGAAATTGCTCCCCAAAGCCGTCACATTGTCTGTTGTGCTGTTTGTTCTTCCCAATGCACTAGAAGTCTGCTGTACGCCTGCTGCATTATGAAAGGCTTTGTATTAGACTTGTATCTTGCACTACAGTCTTAGGCAGAGTTACCCCAGTCTGTGCTCATTGCTTAAAGTGGGCTTAGATTTGCATCACTCTGCATAGGATTTCATTGTAAGGGCTGAAAACAAGCCCTTGTAGGGGCAAGGCGTGTAAAGGTAGTGACATTTCATTTACTGTATGCTGCGCTGAGAACTTTGAGTAGTGTCCCAACATCACACAATGGCCCTGGAAGCAGCAGAAAGATGTCAACAGGGACGGGGGAGGGATAAGAGAGAGAGAGAGAGCGCCTGATCACACCACAATGGAAATGGATGCATCTTAATATAAGGAATGTTCATTAGGATAAGGAAAGCCCCGCTTTGTGCCTTGAGTTTGCTTCTGGCACTCAGAGAAAACTCCTGGTAAGTCCTCTGGTTCTAAAAGGAAGGAAGATTAAAAGAAAAGATATAAACCACCCGCGATGGTCAGTTCTGCTTTCTTTCTTGTTCTGGTAGTTTCTTTATTCGAATTGATGAACAGCATTTTAACAGCTCTTAAGTTTGAAGTCACCTCGCCACTCACCTTCCTCTTATCTCCCGGCTTTCGTCCACCTGAGCTTTCCCTGTTGCCTAGGCAGCTGCTGTTGCCTAGTTACAAGAGGGGGGAATGAACCTGCTCTAACTTGTCCTTTACAACCAGAGGAGTTTTCCAAAGTAGTGTGAGCTGTCAATAGGCACAAGCAACCCCTTCTCATTTGCAAAGGAACACCAATAAAGCTCACCAACACAGTACACAAGGACCAGGGCGCATGGGTCAGAAATACTGCAGAGAACAGTCTCTTGCTGCCAAGTGGGAAGCTCTGTTCTCTCAGTATAACTACTGGGAAGCTCAATTTTAACGAGTGACCCACTGAGGTCTCTGAAGAACACACTGCTGGTGAAAAGAGGACACAAAACGTTTTCCCCACATTAGACCATGAAAAGTCTCCGAAACCTAAAGCAAAAACTTGAAAACCTCTCTCCAGTAATAAGTTGTTACTTGGGGGAAATCGTTAGCTAACGATTTACAGGGTAGCTGCATCCCTTTCCTTTACAACAAGAATGAAAGGAAGTCTCTTGCACATGGAGTGCTCTTCAAAAAAGTACAAATGCTATTGAAATCTCCTCTAGTAATGTATTTAAAGATACCACACGCCACTGAAAAGCAGTGTGTGGGGCTGTGGCATTGTAAATGCACAGCAAGCTGTCAAATGGGTTTATTGTGATGGATGACCCTGATTGTAAAGCACCTCTCCCTTAAAAATTCAAGCACTCTGAAGCACTTAAAAGGACTGCTTCTCTCCATAGGAATCTATGCACCTTTTAAGATCTCTAGCCAATCTTCTTTTCTGTCAGTTCCCTGCTACCTACTAAGTAGGATTATGATAGTAAGGAACAGAGTTTTCTTGATGGTATCACTTGCCTTCTGGAATCACCTCCTGGAAAAGGTAAGGAAACAACCTCTGGCTGTTCCACTGGTATGGGAGAAGGCCCATCATTCCCATCCAAACCTGCACAGGTACCATCCAAGTCCAAGGTGAGCCGCTGAGGCATTCACAGCACCTCTGGGACTTAATTAACTCAAAGTGTATCTGGACCAGGACAACTCTCATTTCTCCTCCTTACCCACAAACCTTTTGTTTGCTGGCATACCAACATCTTCACTTTACAGAAACCGCATATTGAGGGAGGAAGGGGTGTTAAAATGGTTGCCTTCTCCTCTTGCAAACTCTCTTTAAACTAGCTTTTTAATTTACAGTCTAGCTGGTGTGTTGTTACAGTAGTCTAGGAGAATGGACTAATGGTGCGTTATTGCAACTAGGTCTGTGGGGGGGGAATTAAAATGGGGCTTTTTTAGATTTTGAATTATTAGTGTTCACTTGGATTGGATTTGTTTTTATTGATCAATGCATTAGCCACCTTGAATGCTAGAAAGGCAGAGTACAAATCCCATAAATAAATGAATTACAGACTATGCTGAAAATAAAAATTATTCTTTGTATCCTAGTTGGAAACAAACAAAATAAGAAGATAACTGACAGTAAAATAATGAGGACCTAATCTAGGATGTTCAAGTCTGACAGCGCAGTCCTATGTATATTTACTTGGAAGGAAATCCAACTGTAGTCAATAGAGTTCAGTCCCAAGAAAGAACATGTGCAAACAAAACTGTGGCCTTAAACTGTCTGCTTACAATAGAAGAGCTGATAGGAACTTCTGCAAGCATTTGTAAAAGGGGGTGGAGGATACTTTTAAAGGGTGCCCTGTGCTAATTAAAACATTTTCTAGAAGTGAAATTTGTACTTTAAGAGACAGGAGCAATGCATGTGAAGGTCCATGTGAAATTGAAAACTTTAGTTTGCAAGGGATAAACATATAGTTGGGTATATTTCAGATCTCATCTGTTTCAGATCTTGTAATACATAAATAAATGCATGCAGTATGAAGGAAACTGAACAGAGCGGGGTGAAAAATCAATTAAAATGTGGCATTGGAAAAGTCAAATGTTTTCCCTAAAAGTTGTCTGACAAATACAACACTGAGGCGGCGAAATCTATGACGTGTCCTTTTACATCTGTTCCTGGCCCCCTCGTGATTGTGGAGTGGTGGACAAGGTGTTGGTGCTGCTGTGCTTTGTGATCGTGTTGTCATTTTTCAGTAGGACTCTGGAGCAGTAGACCATATGCAGAAAATACTCGACACTGGGACATGTTTGTGTGGCTTGTGGCTTTTTGGATGTTTTTACAAATCAGGATTCTGGTCTCCCAGGCTACAAAGTAGGGTTGCCAACCTCCAGGGGGGTCGGGAGATCTCCTGGGACTACAACAGATCTCCAAGCTACAGAGAGCATTTCCCCTGGAGAAAATAGCTGAGTTGGAGGGTGGACTCTGTGGTATTACAACCCGCTGCTGTCACTCCCCTCCCCAAACCCTGCCCTCCTCAGGCTCTGCCCCCAACTCTCCAGGAATTTCCCAACCTAAAACTGGCAACCCTACGACAAAGACAGATCAAAAACGTGACAATACATTGAAAGGCAGGTAGGAAATGAACAATAGTAGCAGTTCAAATTCACTGCTAACTCTCACAGCAATCCATATTCCCACAACTGTTCAAGGCCCAATTCAAGCAAAAATCTGAAGTTTTCACACTATGACCGCTGCAGAATAAAAAAACAATATAGCCGGCCAATCATCACTATGGAGATGAGAATGATGTGGAGAATGATGTCAGCTTCTACATGAGAAGGAAAACAGAAAAATTTATTTTGATCAGATATTGGTTATATCCTACATATCCTTCTGCTGGTAGAAGAGAGAGGAGGATGACTCCACCACTTCCCTTTCTCATTGCGTCTCCATCCCTCATGGCTTTTTCATCTGCACAGATCTCAGACTGCACGGCATAGCCCTTTGGGGAGTCCAAATGGGTCCCTCCTCCCTCTTGTGCCAGCAGAATAACTGGCCGGATTCAACTCATTGGTCCGGTTCTTGTTGTTCTTCTTGTTTTGCTTCAGAGCAGAACAAGCCATCAATCTAAATAAACAAATGAGTAAAAATAAAAATGCCCTATGACATTTCAAACTATGTTTTTAAAAGTCATTGAATACATCCTCCTCCTGAATGGCAAACTGAAATGCATATTGGTCATTAGTGGAAGTAGCAATGAAACAGTCAGATACTGCATGCCTCCCAGATTTTAGACTATCTTGCTGCTGTACGAAAGGTAAGTGTGTGCATATTTTGCCGTTAACAAAAAGAAAGATTAATATTAAAACATCCTTTCATATATTACATGTAGTGCTTATTGCACCTTATTTTACCTAGTACCTCAGATCTGCATCTCACAGTACTTTTGAAAAACGTGGGAGCACTATCAGGACTTCCATTGGTGTAGGAGGATGGGAACTTTCAAGTTACACAGAATTCGTCATCAGGCGAAACGGAAAGGTAGCTAACTTTCAGGTATTTAGAGGGCAACATTGTTACTTTAAGGGACATTTTACAGATGGCACTTTGGGGACAGTACATCATACCCTTCAGTATATAAACATTTGAAGTGAATCTTTTATCTAGTGTGCATTCAAAATTTATCTTTAGTTCTACTAATATTGCATCCCGTCTCTTCTGCATTAACTATTCCCTATTTACCAAGGGTCCTGCTGGTTAGTAGGTTAGAAAGATGCATTGCAATATTGTTTATTTCCTGGCTGAAAGCATGTCATGCATCTTGTTGAATATTTTGCTAACTTGTTTTCCTACCTTGTTTTGACGATCCCCCTTCCAGCAAGATTTGTAATCCAGATAACAAAATTCCTGTTTGTTTGTTATAAAGAACATTCAGCACTACTTGATTAACATCAGCCTTGGTATGTAACATCACCTTTTGTTTAATTGTTTTGTTTTATTTTTGCAGACACATAAAGCAGAGTTTTGTGTAACTTGAAAGTTTGCATCCCAACATTTTGAATGTTAATGGAGCCCATAAAAGGTTCACTTTTTTGCTCTGGTGCATCTGAAAATGCCATCTGGCCATATAGTTTTGCCATATGTCTGCAGCCTAAATGGAAACATGAAGCAGGGAGGACAGGTAAAATTCAATTTATTACATGGCCAGATACAATTGGGTAGCTGCATTTAGCCTGTGGTCAGTTGAGGCCACTGTGTACCAAATGTATCCATCATTTGTTCAGACAGAAAATGGTGTGTTGTGTGTGTGAGAGAGAGAGAGAATGCAAGGTCTCTTGATCTTGTCTTTTTATTCAACAAGAGACAAAGACTTGTTGAGAGGAGACAACCTGTAGCTCATAGATGGATCACATTATGCTGAAGGTCTCAGGTTCAATATGTGGCGTCTCCACTTAAAAGGACCTCAGGTACTAGGGCTGAGAAAGTCTTCTGCCACAAACCTTGAAGAATCAGTCCCAGAATATATGATGGAATGATACTCTGAATATAACATGGCTTTGTATGTCCATATGAAATAATGGCAGTGAATACCTTTTGAAGGAAAGATGGGCAATGGGAGGTCAAAGTGAAAGTGTGGGTGATGATGGGAGAAACATTCATCCATAAAGAATCCACTGTAAATGTCTTTCATCTCATTTGATATAATTACACAATGCTTTACTTCCACAGAAGTAAATTGTAACAGAAGATTGTAAAAAAAAATTGCTTTTAAATGGGGATTAGACAAAAAGGAGAGGTTTATCATCAGCTCTGAGCCAGGGTAGCAGAATGGAAGCTCCATGTTCCTGCAATGACAGGGAATGACTATTGCTTTCATGTCCTATGTATGCATTTTCTGGAAGCATCTGTCAGGAAATAAGACATCTGCTTTTATCCATTTTATCTCTGCTTCAGTTAAATATGACATCTTTGATAAAGATTTTCTTTTCAAAGACTGCCATGGAGCCTTCTCAGTCTGTGTATTGATCCAAATGTATCACCACTCCCATGTTCCAGGACTATCATCATGCTGCCAGAGTGAGCCACGTAAGTTCCCTGCCTCATCCAAGGTCTCAGCATGGACGATATGTGGATGACAACCCGGTGGTCCATTTCTTCAAGAACATTGTAAGTTTTCTCTCCGCATTAGTTGTTCGGGATTGAAAGGACTTAAAATGAAAAAATCCTACTAAACCATTAATCAGCATCCTAAAATGAATTTTCTTGTAAAATAGATGCAAACTAAATCATGGAACATTTTCATGCTTTGCATTCCCCCACCCCCACCCCCAGCACCGAAAACAACAACAGGACAGAAATTAGACACTGTCACCCTGCTCTGGAGTCCTGATGCTTTCACACATGCTGGATAATTCCACTTTAGCAATCATTCACATGTAGATTTTGACACTTCACACAGTAAAATGCAGTTGCAAAGTGCATTGAAAGAGGACTGGAAATGCATTCTTCAACATGTGTGAACGTATATCATGACAGCTGCTACATTTACTTGTACAGAGGATACCAAGAACCTTGCCTTCCTCTGAATAGCACAAGTCTTGTGAGTGAGGAGCTCCATGTACACACTGGAGCTCCTGCAGGAAGTCTCTTTATTGGAGCCAGTATTACAGGTAAACTCCATATGCATGGTCCACCATCATCCATAGCACTGGTTCTCAACCAGTGGTACAAATATGACTGGTGAGGTGCAGAATTTTCATAACAGTTATTCAGCATTCGCTCTCCATAAATCTCAATAGCCCCAACCTGGATAGCCTAAGCTAGCCAGGTCTCATCAGATCTCTGAAGCTTAGCAGGGTTGGCCCTGGCTAGGATTCAGATGGGAGACACCTTCAAGAAAGTCCAGGGTTATGATGTGGAGCCAGGCAATGTCCAACCCCCTCTGAATGTCTCTTGCCTTGAAAACCCTGTGGGGTCGCTATAAATTAGCTGTGACTTAATGGTGCTTTTCCACTACCACCAATGCCCAATAATACTGTATTTTAGAATTTATCATAGCCACAAAAATTATATTCAACAGCATTATTACAATTTTCAACAGCTAATGGAATTATTATTGTTGTTTGTTTGTGTTTTAAACCTATAGCAATAGACTTTACTCCTAACAATACTACTGCCGTTTTTTATATCCTTGAAACTTACTGTATACAATAAATAACAGGATGCCTGTAAACTTGAAAATGTCATAAAAAGGGAAGGGGTCGTTCCTGCCACGGTGTGGCGTAGGTTGTTCGATAGAGTGACTGGTGGGAAATAAGGTACAGAAAGTTGAGAACCACTGAACTCAAGAACTCCAAGGATTTGTTCTGTTTGCATTTTGTGTATTTCTCTCTCTCTTTCTCTCTGTGTGACTTCCTTCGACAAAACTATCTTCCTCGGTTACTGTTTTTCCCTTGTTGCTTTGTGTTTATCAGTCTGCTTTAATGTTCTGGTCTTGGCTACTTGTTTTAGGCCCATAAAAATGAACTGTAGCCTACCAGATTTCAAGCCTTTGAAGCCACAAAAAAGGCTGGTTCTGATTTCCTGCCTGAGGACTTAACCTTGAAGTACAAGAGAGTTTTCTTATATTAATTTTTTAAAAACACTCCGAAGGGTAAAAAGGCCCAGTCATACAGGGGACCTTGCTGTCTACTTTTTCAAGAAGTTTGTAAAATAGCACACAATATGAATAACTTCCAGGAAGAATGTCTATGTCAGACATTCACAAAGGGGAGGTGCTTCAAGATAAAGAATGTGAGCCCCTTCTGGCGATGTGTGTTGATGATTGCATGTAGGGTCGCCAGCCTCCAGGTCAGGCCTAAAGATCTCCTGGAATTACATTTGATTTCCAGACAGATATCAGTTCCTCTGGGGGGAAAAATGGCTGCTGTGGAGGATGGACTGTCTGGCATTAGACTGTGGAGGTCTGTCCCCTCCCCAAACCCCACCCTCCCTGGGCTCCACCGTCAAATCTCCAGAAATTTCCTAAACCCAATTTGTTTTATAGTTTATCCTCAAAAATGTGGAGTAAAACCATGAAAATCAGATCTCTGAGCAACTGGGCATTGATGCAGAGAGACCAACTCATTTGGGGAGCCATCTAGATGACTGAAGGATGCCACGTGGACAGCCAGTGCTGTGTAGTGGTTAAAATATTAGATGAGGATCTGGAAGACCCAGACTCAAATCTAGGGTTGCCAGCTCTGAGGTGGAAGCAGGGGTTGTATAGATTTCTGCCCAAAATACCAGAGCATCACTGTGCGATGCCCCTAGCATGATGAAATCACTTCCATGTGACATCATCATGTTGGAGACATTGCGTGTGGTGACATTGCCCTGCTCTCCACCGGAAGGCTCCCTCCCACTCCTGCCAGCAAAAGGTAAGCACCTGGCAACCCTGCTCCAATCCCCCTCTGTGATGGAAGCTTTCTGAATGACCCCGGGGCCAGTCACAGACTCTCTATCTGACATATCACACAGTGCTGCTGTGTATAAAATAAAGGAGAAGGAGGTAAGCCAGTTAGAGTTGCCAGGTCCCCCCTGGCCACCGGCTGGGGATGGGGGAGTACAGTTGCCAGATCCAGATTGGGAAATTCCTGGAGATTTAGGATGGAGCCTGCGGAGGACATTGGGGTACAATGTCAAAGCAGCCATTTTCTCCAGGGGGACTGTAGTGTGGAGAGGAGCTGAAATTCCAAGTGTCTTCAGGTCCCACCTGGAGGCTGGCCTTCCTAAAGCCAGTTTGGGTCTCCACTAGGGAGAAAGGTGGGGTATAAATGAAATAAACAAACAAATAATTTATTGCATTGTCTTTCTCTGCTCACTGTGCAAAACAGGACTTTAAAATGGTTGTAGCTCATTAGGAAACTTCTGTTCTTTCTGAGCTTTGATATAATCAACAGTAGCATAGATTTTCCTTGTACTCCTGAAGTTTGGATTGTGATCTCAGACAAATCACACACACACACACACACCCCTGCCACAGGACATGCAATTGGTAGAGAGGTTCAAACTCCTGCCTAAAGCCCTGACTAATTTTGATTATGCAAGGAAAGAAACAACTCATCTGCTGCTGTATGCAAAAGTTCTATAAGCTTCGTTCCCTCTCCATCTGGCGATGCCATTTTTCATAGTTTGTTTTGCTTGTGTTTCATCCTTTCTGTTTGTTTGTTTTTAAGGCAGCCAGATGGTATTTTGTTCCTTTTTTTATTAGGCCTAAGTAACCCCATAACTGGGAGTCAACATCCTTTTTTTGGAAAATATGCGGTCAGAATTTGTGAACCTTTGCTATTGTGCCCATTCTTTGCACTGATCCTCTCTTGCGAAAGGGAGTAAGAAAAACGAAGCATACAGAAAAATACAGAAAAGAAGACTGAACAGGATGAGAGATTCTAGCTGTATTACAGCTAATGGCAAATATACAATCAATGTTCTTTTCATTAATATCTTCACAAATCCCTGTAAACTTGATATAAGATGGGGACAAATTGTGGCTTCTTTTCTGAGGGAAATGGAATGCAGGAAGCATTTTGGACCTGCTCTCCAGAAGAAACTGCTGCTCTAAAAGACAGCAGCAGTTACAAACAATGCAACTTTACAGAGACTCATCAGAACTGAAGGACTTCCTCACTTGGCAGACTACATTTAATTTATGGCACTTTTATTATGAAGAGACTTAAAAAAATAAAACTTCATGTCTCATAAACCACTTCTAGTTGATGGCAATTGTATAGAAGTTCGTGCAGCCACTAGACTGAACCTGATAATCCATCTCTTTCACAAGGTTTATTTTAAAACATGCTTGATGTAACAGGCTGTTACTCACCCTGAATCTCTAGAAAAGGCTGGGATATATAACAAAATTAATAAAGTGTGAGGAGGTGCTAGTGGCGGGCATGGTTGATTTAGAGGATATGTGGGACAGAGCTTGATGAATGCCTCTTTGAGGGGGCAGGAAGATTCAAAGCGCCATTTCTTTTACTACTTGTCAGTGGGAGAGAAATAGTATGGTGTGGATTGTCAGTGTAAGACTAGAGAGACCTGGATTCAAATCCCCATACTGCCATGAAGTTCATAAGGTAACCTTGGGCCACTCACTCTTCCTAAAGCTAAGCTACTTCATAGGGTTGCTTGAGGATAAAATGGATGGAAGAATGCAGCCCTGATCTCCTTGGAGATGTGTGTGATGGGAGGAGGAGGAGGAGGAGGAGGAAGAGCACCACTGTTTTCATTGGTAGCTGTGTAGACCTCTACCATCTAACCATGTTCCCATTGAGTTTGGTAAGCCTGACCTCAGCCATGAACTCTTTGGATAGGTCTGGAACAGCATCTCACAAAGTTACTGTAATTTATCAGGATTGTAAAAATCTTGCACTTTGAAAGTGTTGCATAAATAATGAACAGTCACTGAACTGAAGGGCATCCAGTTGATTTCCTCTGTTTTGCATTCATTTGCATTCTGGAAATGTTGTTTCACAAGTTACTGTAATTTGAACTGTAGTGCCCCCCCATCAACCAGTTCTGTTAAAACGCCTTCTTGTTAATAAGCAGCTAAGTAGCATTCTTAATGAAGAAAAAGGTCAGAGAGACAGGGTCTGCCTTCCAGAGTGCAGTGGAAAGATCCTTTTTATTAATATTCAGCCAATCATTTTTAATTGCCATTCTGTGTTGCTTTTTAGGTGTCACCAAGAACACCTCCTCCTATGCAGGCAAAGGTAAGCATCTCTGAGAAAATCTAACATTAATTCACATGATGGATCATCGGTGTGAGCTAAACCAGAGAGTCATTCATGACCTGAGTCTGACGCCAAAATAATGTGAGAGCTTAAGCAAAGGAAATAATTTATCTGTGTTTGGAGTTAAGCATGTGAGACATTGGGGCATGACTCTATTATATAGAAAGATATCTGATATTGGAAGTACTTTGAAACTCTTTCCAGAAAGCTACTGTGCAATGTAAACACTCTCTTCCAGCAGCACGTCTTAAAGTATTTGGCTCAAAAAGATCAGTGTTTGGAAGTCCTTTCCCGCTAACCAAGCAATCTCTCATTTTAGCACTGGGCTTACAGTGGTCATAAGCAAGAGACGGGATTAGATTTACAATAAAATGCACCCTGCTATTGCTTGAGGAGAGAAGGTGGCATGGTGTAGCCCAGGGGTTCCCAAAGCAGTGCTTGTGGGTGCCACGGCTTCTGCCAACTCCTTTTCTGGTGCCTGCCAAGTGGTTGGGGCCAGATGGGGCTTTTGCCCATCAATGCTTCTGACTGAGTACTGGAGAGTTGATTGGCTGTGCGGATTTTTTAAAAAGTTGCTCTGGCAGCACTGCCACCACACCACGAGGATCTTCACTGTGTGACTGAGGGAAAGCTGCAGCAGCCATTTTGTGGCAGCCATTCTGTGGCTGTGCCCACCAGGCAGTGCCAGAATTCCAAAGGTGCCCACAGGTTCAGAAAGGCTGGAGACCCGTGGTATAGCCTGATCTCGACAGATCTCAGAAACTACTTGAGGCCTGTACTTGGATGGGAGAGCACCAAAGGAACACTCCGCAGAGAGAGGCAATGGCAAACCACCTCTACTTCTCACTTGCCTTGAAAGCCCCTTGCTTGAGTCACCATAAGTCAGTCACCATAAGTTAGAGGTAAAGCTCACACATTTTGTAGGGATTCAGCTGCTCCACCACCAGTCGTTAAACAACTCCCAATACTTTTGTCATTCTGTGCCAAATTTCTTAATATCCCCAGGCTGATGCTGAACCTTCTTTCATTCCTTGCTCCCAAGTCCACACACTCCCTTGAGAATGCATCACCCTCAGCAGAACCCTGCCTCAATCTGCAATCAGACATAGTGGTCACCCTTCTTCTCTGTAATCTTCCTCTAGTTAGAGGGTCACTGAAGTGCATAGCTTATTTGTCTGTCCTCATAGTTTCTTTCCCTCTTGGGGAGGGTGAGACGCTGAGCAGGTCCACACTGAATCACTCTTGGGTTCCCCACAGTAAAGGCTAAGAAAAGAACAATGTAAATTAAGGACAAGAATCCTTCTAGTAATGCTACATACAATTTGGGGGACTTAGGCAAAACATCTAGGTTATTTCAAGTTTTTGATTAGTAGTATAGATAAGTATAGGCCCCGGTCACATGGAGAATTTGCGGCACAAGAGGCATGAATGTTGGGTGGATTTTCGGGGCGCAATCACACCGCAACATCTGGGAAGCGTAGCACACCCATGGCCAACCTGTGGCATCCTGCCGAAGATGCGGAGTTAAAAAGTACCTAGGAAAGTGCACTAGTATCTGGAAAATGCACAGCACAGGCGGGCATCTGATCGCGGGAGCACTAGTATCCTGTGTCATCCAGTGCCCATCTGTGTCCCGTCACAAACCGGATGTTTTTTTTAAGCCTCCATAGGATGCACACAAATGCCAAACTGCCGTGTGATCGTGCCACGCTGCTTCTTTGCCACACTTTAGCATTGCTGTGTGATCGGCAGCTAACAGCCTAAGCACGGAGACTCAGGGGACCATGTGATCGGGCTACTGTGCTTCATTTTGCTCTGGGACGAACAGCCGCGCCTCCCCCCCCCGCATTATCTGGCCCGTGTGACCAGGGCCATAGTTAGTATAAGATAGGGTTAATAGTTGGTACATTAAAAGACAGTACTGGATTAAGAAACCCACAGCTCCAGGCATCATGGTGGATTCCCCTTGTTTCACCAGATATTATATATCAGACACCAGGCAGCAAAATATAAGTAGGTGTATAGACTGAATGAGCTGAGTGGTCTATCTAAACCCCACATGGTGCAATGGTGATAGTGTCAGAATAGTATTGAGGAGACCCAGGTTCAAATTCTCTCTCTGCCATGCAAGCTTGCTGGGTGAACTTGGACCAGTGACAAATTCTCAGCCTACCTCACAAGATTTTTGTGAAGATAAAATGGAGAATGGGAGAATATTGTAAGCCATTGGGTCCCCATTGGGGCATAAAATGGGGCATAAATGAAAATGAATAAATTCACCATTATTATCAAATTTTGACTGACAAACCAACTTTCAGGCAAAGATCTTTCCAAACTTACATATCTGTAAATTAGACTGAACCTACAATATTATGTATGCAAAGCATAAACTTAAGATGAACTCATACAAAAACAATATTTTAAGGTGTTGTCTCAAAACCATAACCATACCATGAATGTTCCTGTGACAGACTGCACTTTAAAAGCTCATATGTGCTGTATAAACACATGAAGGACTCTGAAGGGTTAATACCTCACAGAGCCCGAGTGCTTTGAGTGACAGGCTGCTCAAAGGAATTTGATTGGTTAGCATCAGTTGAGCAGAAAGACTTGGGAACTGACTGCTGAAGAGAACTCAGTTTGAGTTTAGCCCTGACTGTGTAGAGTTGAACTCTAACTGAAGAGAGTTCTGACTGAAAAGTTTCATACTGATTAAGGACTAGGAAGGTTGGCAAGGAGGGGTGGGTGGATTAGTGAAGACCAATGCTCCCTCTAAGCTGTGCAGTCATGTGAGCAAAAATTCTACTTTGTGAGCTGTTGGCATTAAAGTTGTGAGTGAGTGATTTGGCTACTGCATAAATTAGTTTGTTCTGGAGCCATCCTTCCTGAGCTAAGACAAAAATCTGTGAACTGGAGGCTAAAAAACTGTGAGCTAGGTCACACTAACTCAGTTTAGAGGGAACATTGGTGAAGACCCCCTCATTCGGGCCAGAAAAAGGGATAGATTTTCTGGTTAGGGAAGAAATGCCCTGCCCAGTTGAAAAGGAGATAGCTTTAAAGAGTGGAGTGAACCCTGGTGTACTCAGAGAAGGCATTTGGGTGCTTGTTAGTGTATCCCTGCCTTCTGAAACCTGAAAAGTCAGTGAAACTCAAGGAAGTGAACTGGAGGGTTTAGGAAACACTGAAACAAAAGCCTCTCATCTCAAAGATTCTAAGACTGTGGAAAATTTAAAACTTTCAATTGCTGGAAACATATGAACTATAGTTTGTGAAAATATTGTTATCTCAGAGTTCTTATTGATTTACCATAGTCGTTTTACCCCTGATTTCACCTGATCTTTCCTCCTCTATGTTGAATAAAATATCATGTGTATTTTTGAATGTTATAAAGCCTCTCGTCTGCCATTTCAGAAGTTTAAGTTAAGAGGTGATCTCATCTCTTCCCTCAAGTTTCTGGGCTGAACCAGCATAAAAATATAATAACATGACAGGGTGGAATAGCCATAGATCTTCAGGAAAGAAGAAAATAGATAAAGGGGCTGCTCAGTCAGAAAGGAAGAGAAAAATGGAGGGAAAATCCTGCATCTGAGTAAGAAAAGAGGGTGAAGTCTTCATAGTTCCCTTGCTTAAACCAGCAATCTTAGTTCAATTTTAACAGAGAAAATTTCTCTCACTTCTTGTACACCTTCAGTGCATTTTTGCTCCACGGTGGTCACCTTGTCACTGTTTCTGTTTCTTATATGCGCAGGGGAGAGGATTATCCTTCAGCAGATTTAGCTGGGTAGGTGATGAACATGTTTTCCCTTGCAGCCATTTTGTTTTGCCTAGGCGCAAATGGCACCTTACCTTTCTAGCACTACAGAATCCTGACATTCATGTTTTGACTTTAGCTTCGTTTGCTTTACTCCTTCTGATCCACTTCCTGGCTCCCAAGCAATTTGTTTATGCCTGTGGTTTTGTTGCTTGCTTTTATCCAGAAGCCTGTCAAGCTTACAGTGTGATTAAAATTTCTTTCACCGGCAAACAAGCAAAGCAACTTCACTGCATGACACATCTGCCTCTTTCCTTTAAGGCTGCTGAAAGGTTCTGCTGATCTCTGGGTGGGTGGTGATCATGGAAGGGAAAAGCATGGTGTGAAGTAATTAATTGCACATCAGTTTAGTCTGGAACAAAGAATATAGTAAATTATTGGCCATGAAGTGTGCATTTTGCATAGGATTTCCAACTCCAGGTTCGGAAATACCTGGAGATTTGAGGGTGGAGCCTGGGATAGTGACGTTTAGAAAGGAGGGATCTTGGTAGGGTGTATCACCATGCAGTCCACCTTCCAAAGCAGTCATTTTCTCCAGGAGAAGTGGAACAAATGTTTTAAATAAATTAATAAATAAGCAATCTATGTAGTCTGAAGATCAGTATTAATTCCTGGAGATCTCCAGCCCCCACCTGGAGGCTGGCAACCCTAACAGTTTATGGCATTTATTGATACTCTAAACATTTGCCTACCGTTATACTTTCAAAGAAAAATACATGAAGATGAAGACATGGTAAAGTTGGTTCTTCACCGTAGATTGATATGCACACAAGATCAATATGCAGAATACAACTAAGTGAATGGACTATTAAAACTGTTGTGATGAGATCAAACTCTCAGCTTCCTCTTAAGGTTTGCGTACAGCCTTATGCATCCTCATCCCCACTGTACACATCTCAGCTCTTAGAAGCAGGGCCTATCATGGGACAGCCACGACGGCCATTTGGCTTAGAGCTCACATTCACAGAGGGCCTCAGATGTTTGTTTTTTTGGCATCTGATCAGTTTTGTAACTTCTTGTATGTGCATTACACATGGTTTTTTGTTCATTTGTTTCATTTTAATTACAGCTAGGGGCCTCAAAATCTACAAGTGTCTCAGGCCTCTCTGGAACCCTGACAGGGCCTGCTTAGAAGTAAAACTTTGCTAACTTCAATAGGCCTCAAGGAGACTCCAGACTATCATTATTTAGTTCTTTATTTAAGACATTTCTGTACCACTTTTTCTATGTTCAAGGTGATTTGCAAACATCAGTATTAGAAACCAATCCATGGTCCAAGACTGGAAGACGAATGAAAAGCTGTCGATTGTGTTGTTTGCCAAGAATGGGAAAGTGTGAAAAAGGACAGGGAAAATTTAAAATTGGAGGAGACATCTCCCCTATGTATGTGCAAACTCTGACCAAAGATAAGAGATATCTAGGGTTGCCAGGTCTTACCTGGCCACTGGCAGGGGGGTCCTGGTCCTTATCCTGGAGTTCCTCGGCGTGCTATGGTTTTTCCTTAAATGATCAGCCATCCCCCCTCCAATGTGCACTGCACAATGATGTCTCCTCTGGGTGACATCATTGTGCTGGGGGCATTGCTGTGAACAGGACACTTTGGGGTGGGGTTCCCTCCCACTGGCTGAATCTGGGCTGGTGGATCTGGGGGCCCAAAAGCGGGCAACCCCCCGCCTGCATCAGGAGAATAGAAGCCCTAGAGATATCACAAGAAGATTCCATGTGAAGCACTCAGCATACAAAATTTGGCTCTGAGAAGAAAGTTGTTACCTCACAATTTGCTTACAGAAAATACTATTCTTCCAGCTTCTAGAAAGAAGAGACTTGGGGCACAGTTAGAACTTAAAGGACAGATACCCTACTGTGCTTCTTCATATGTTCTATTTTGTTTTCATGAATACAAGTTAAAAAGGTATTGTTGTTTTTGAAAGAGGCCCTTCTTGCTTGTCTTCAGATTGAATCAATTTGATTGCTCATTGACTGAAGGCTGTGGCAGCTTCTAAATCCACCTAAATCAACTGACCCAATTTTTACTAACAATTTACAGCTAGCCAAGTTTTCAATAGTCCTGTCTCCACTGAAGCCAGTTGAGTTTGTCATTGTCCTCAGGACAAATACAGCTGGGACTAATGCTGCTTGGGGGAAATTCAACTAAGCCAATAGGGTTTTAGAAACTGATAAATTGAAGAGGAGCCTGTGGAAGAATAACAATGTACCTTTCTGACAAGAGTATTATGGCCTTTTCTATCATGTCGTTAGCCCAGGAAAGAGCATTTGTCAAGCAGTTTTATAGTTTCAGTTCAATGTTTGGATGACCTCAAGTAGACTTACACTACTTAATAGACTCACACTGCAGTCTTAAGCAGAGTTACAGCTTTCTAAGTCTGTTGAAGCCAATCCTCTGCTCAGGATTGCACTGTCAGTTCCTACCTCATACTGGGAAGCAACCAAAAGCTCTGGCAACCTCAGCTGACCAGGTGCACATTCAGAATTACCCATTTGTCCTTTAAGACGGCCATTAGCCCAAAGTGGCTCAAACTTACAAGTAAATTTGAGCCATGTATAAAGAATAATGACTAAAACTGCTTCAATTACCGTTTTGGCTCAAAACACATTTTTGAAAAAACAGAGTATCTCCTTGTATTGTAGTGTGGTTGATAAGGCAGTTTTCACAAGTTTGAAATGGTTGTTTACCACTGAGGAAAATACTCTTTTAAGGTAAAGAACCACTTCACAATTGTTGAGAGGAACAATATTTGAAAATCTCTTCAGATGGCTACGCTTTGTCTCAATTTTTTTTAATGCTGCTTTTCAAAAAGTGGGCAACACTGAAGTGTAAGTACTTGTTCCGTAATAAGAACAACAAAATAAGTTCTCTTCAAGTTACCTTGAATAACACTTAGAAAAACCTTAGAGGGATAAATGCTTGAACGATTGATACTTTTAGCTGGCAAACCTAAGAAAATTTATTGGAAGTAAGCCACATTGGGAAAAAAAATTGGTCTTATATCTGAGTAGACCTGATTAGGCTTACTCCTTTATTTTGTTTGCTTCTTCAGGTAGTGAAGGGCAAGGTATAAATCCAATCTCTTCTTCTTCTTTATATTTTTCTCTACTGTTATATCAGTTGCATGACTCTAGTTCTTACTGTTCGATAGCATGAATGCATGAAACAGGTTGCATTGGTTATCATGTGGATACTTATTAAGAATCATCATGTTGAGCAATTTCCAACTCTACATGGCAAGATGCATGGTAAGATACTTCTGGCATATTGACTAACTTTTCAACTGAACTGCATTTACTCTCAGCTACCTAGTCTACATATTTTAACCTACATGTCTCTGTGTTTTGTTGCTACCAGATGACATTTTCTTCCAGCACTGGAGGAGATCCCCATTCTGCCTGTCTCCTATTATTTAATTATGCAGGTGGCTATAATATATTGTGGCTGAGAAATTGTGCAATTTCTCTTTTGCAGGGCGGTGAAACTCCAAAGCATGGATATGGAAGTGGCAAATTCTATGAGCATAAATATGCTCATAAGGGACACAAGGGATACCACTACGATGGCCAGGGCACACTGTCTAAACTCTTTAAACTGGTAAGGTATTAAAACTACAGTAAGCAAGAACTGATTGTGAAGGGAGGAGGGAAAACGTGTTCCTCAGTTATCTGATCACCAAGCATTGCACTGACATCCACAGAATATTAGGGGAAAGCCTAAAACAAACATCCTGGAGACGAGCAACACTGTTTGTAAAACAGAAGTTTTGTCTGGCTGCATATAGGAGTCTGATAACATAGCTCAGCTCTTCCATCTTTCCTGCACTAGTATCAGCAATAGCCTCTACAAAATTTCTTAGGTACATATAATCCACCAGATGACATGTTCTTGTATGAAGAGTGAACAAGTGTGCTGTGCATAGAGGATATTATTTATTTATTTGATTTACAAAATGTATACCCTGCCTTTCTGCCCTCATCAGGGCCACCAAGGTGGCTAATAGATTAAAAGCATACATAATAAAAACACGTCTTAAAAACCATTCAAATAAAACAAAAGCGCACCACTGAAATGACTAAAACCAAAGCTAAAATACAACCGTAGGGGAGGAAGGCAAGATCTCCAAGGAGAATGTCAAATGAAACAAACAAAAAGAATTCTTCACCCGCTGGCGGTAGATCGGAACAGAGGGGGACAGCTTAGTCTCCCTAGGGAGAGAGTTCCACAATTTTGGTGCCACGACCAAGAAAGCCCTGGTTGCCACATCCTTCAGCTCAGGAGGCGGGGGCACCCAATGCAGGGTCTTGGATGATATCTGTAGTGGCCCGGTAGGTTCATAAGAACATAGTTAAAGCTCAGTATAAATGTGAGATTCACAACACGGTTCTGAAGAAGCCAGAGAAAAGAAATGCTGCCTACTGAATTTTTTTTCAACCCTAAATATATCTTTCATGAAATAAAAAATAAGCAAACAAAAAGGCTGTTAAGATTGGCTAGTTTGATGATTTTGATCCTATTAGTGGGCCTAGTATTTGGCCCTATAAAATATCTCCAAGCCATTGTTTTCAATAGCAAGATCCTGTGAAGAAACATCATCTCCAGAGGAATCTATGCTTGATTTTGTCTTGTTACCCACTCACAGTTTAAATGTGGACATATTTTCTGAATATGTCAGCCAGTAAATTGCAGCCACAATTCCCTCTTGATTAAAATAAATATTCTATAAGGGACAAGTGTAATGGGAATGCATGCTCATTTAATCCTGTGAGCAGGAGAAAAACAAGGCAGAAATATTTTAAATAAATATCCCTGTGCAAATCATAGTCCCATGCTCTGTTTTTCAAACAGCACTAGTTTCAAACAGCATTAGTATACTTTCTAATGAAAGGTATGCAATTATTCAAGACATTGTACATTACAGAAAAATGGCCTGACCCATCATCCAGTTAACAGGAAATAGTAAAATTTAAGCCACTTTAGTCATATTGATTTCAATCGGTTTAAATAGTCTTAAAAAGAGAGCACTTTGATCAACTTACACAAGCAGGCAAAAAAGTCCATTTAAGTCAATACGCCGAGAAGAGTGTGACTATGCCTTGACTAACAATTTGTGATATTTTATGCACATGCTGCTGGTGTCATTCTAGCTGCTTTTAAGGGGAAAAAAACATATTTTAACATTTAGTAGCATGGATATGCTACACAGAGTCCTACATTAACAGAAGCTGACTTTTAACACCCTAAAAGCATTTTTTCCAAGCATTTCTTTTTCAGTTTCTCCGAATTCAGATTGTTCAAACCAGACATAAATATGGTTTGGGCAAATTAAATAACTCTCTAATGAGATTTGAAGCTTAGGAAGAGAAAATGTATTTAAGGTTATGCTGTGCCTACTGTGCCATGTGCCAAAGCAGGAAGGGAAGTAGACAGCGCAACAAATTGGCAATGTGTTTAATATTGCAGTTTCACACAAACAGCAGGGGGAAATGTGAACATTTATTCTTATAGGAACATGAATAACACCAATGCAGAGCAGTTGGATCCAGTGCAAAATTTCCACTTGCACTACCGTTCCTGCACAAGTGAAAACACAGGGAAAAAGACTGCAGTAGCCACTTGCACTAAGCCCAACTTATTGTATCCCAGTTGTATTTCTGCTTGCACAAGATGTGCAAACCAATCTCTGGGCCCTATAATATATAGGGGGGGGGGAAGCACTGCTTTTCACAAAATCATGTGGAAGCAGAACTGTACCACCTGTCTTTATGCTTCTGCTTGCCCATCACTGGATTGATTTTACAGATGTATATCTATAACAGGCTTGTGTATCCGAAGAAATGAGCAGTGACTCACGAAAGCTCATACCCTACTACAAATGTTTGTAAGTGTTTAAGGTGCTACTGGACTCTTACTCTTTTCTAGGCTTGTTCCAGTGACTTTTCAAAGCAAAAAAAGTCCATCCTACCATGTTACTATCAGTCCCACTAGGATGGTGCAGCAGACCAAAGAGTTGCATCAACAGAGGTCCACAGAAGAATTTTTAAAGCAAATCTTGTGCATGCCCAACCCAGCCTTTCACAGACAGCTGTGTAACAACAGTGCATTGTACCTATATGCTGTAACTGGCAATAGAGATAGATCCTGCCACATATGGGACCCACTCATGCTATCTACACCAAGCTTCAAAATGTTACATTGCCCTGGGTAATTTATTGGCTCAGTAGCTAATGTCATCAACATATTTTCAGGGTGATACTTGCCACTGTCACAAATATTGACTCATGCTGCAGCAAACAAAAAGCAGGGGAAATAACATCCCATTCTAAGTGCAAACAGGAAACGATCCTGAAGTCCAAGCAGATAGGGAAAAAATTACATTTTATGTCTTGGTTAAGCTAAAAGACACACAATTGAAACTGCACTGACCAAAAGCCAGACAGTATTTACAGTGACAGATTAATAACTTTTTCTGGTTATGGGATGCATCTGCTGGTATTGTACGTCTATGGTTTGATGGGGTATTTGTAAATTCATTGTCCTGGATGAAGTTCTGCTATTGCTACAAAATGGGTAGGGAGATTATTTTTAGTAATTTGAAATTTCAAACTCTAACAGGACTAAACATTCAGATTTACATATCCTCGAGTGGAGGTATGTTCCAATAAAACAAATGGAGCACCCATTTAACTATCCATCCCATTCTTCTCCATAACAATACACCATGCTAATAGAGTCTCATGTCTTCAGCATCACTTCTAACAGTTTCATGTTTATGGCATACCCATACATTTATATATTTCAACCAACCTCATTTTTTATGAACTGTTAGTGTTGAGGAATTGGATTAAATTTTTGTGAGGTTGAGAACAGAAAGGAGTTTTAGCACAAGGGGATAATTTACTGAAATTGGGCATCCTCATGCCCAACTTCCTGTCTTTTCTGGTTCCCGACTGGGTTGAATCTAGATTAAATTTTCTAGCTACAAAATGGAATCCTCCTGCCTCCCACTGCAACCCACTGATCTACACCCTAAGGAATGACATTAGATGGGGCTGCAGTGGGAAGGAGGACTTGGTGGAAATGGCCATTATAGTTGGAGCCAACTCATTAGCTTTAATAGTTTTATTGACATGGCTTCTCCGGGTCTGAAGCTCCCATTGCCTTCCAAAGGTATTTTTGCTCTTCATAGAGTGTAATAGTGATTTCACCTAAGATATTGATTTGGACAGTGGTTCCCACACTACTTTTCATGAACATCTGCAAAAATCCAAAATGTTCCTTAAACCCTGACTTCTTAAAATAGAGCTAATTAAAACACAGTTTCTACAAGTAATGGATCTAAAAGGTCTACACAATGGAGAAACTGACATTTTATAGCATATAATTTAGCCCATTAAATATAATTATAATCCTCTGGCTAATATTGATAAAACGGAGCAGTTCAGAAGCCATTTCGACTGGAAATGAACAAAGAAATATTGAAAGGAGTTAGCACAAAAGGTTGCTGACCATATTAAAAAACAGAAAGGAATCAAACTGCATCTAGTCTAATCTCCTCCTACAGCATAAGGAAAATAAACAGAAGAATGCTGGGTACAGATAAAAGAAGAAGTTGTACGAAGAGAAAACTCCTCATGCCAGGAAACCCCTAAACTTGTGTGATTCTGGCTTCAGAGTTACAGCTAACTACCTACCTGTGATCCTGGTCTCTTCGCTTATGTTTGGAGTATGGCCAAACAGTCAGAAGAAAAAAGAAGTTCTCTGAGCTTCTGCTAATCTGTAGAGAGAGAACAATGCAATCGTAAGCAGTTATAACCTTGTAAGACTCCAAAGGACTGTGGAGGGTGTAACTCTGCAGCAAAACACAATGTGAACAGTTCTGAATCAGGGAAGTATTTGTAAGAGCTCTTACCAGCTCTGTTGCCACCATCTATTCCTTTTGGCATTGTGCGTGCCCCTTCAGAACTGCACTGTCATTATTTCACTACCAGCTGTACCACTCAGGATACTGTGCTGTTTTCTGTTGCACATCTGCGGGTTGGTGGAGCAGGGCCACATCTCTATCAGATCTGTCCTGAATGAAAAGCAGAATGGCAGTAATCTTCAATGTTGCAGAAAATTCCAGGCATGGGATTTGCTTCTGGTACTTTTAGGAAGGCATTAGTTCAGCAGAAAGTTGCAAAAACACAGAAATGAGCCAGCCCTTCTTGTTAAAAGGACTGGGAAGGAATCGACTGGCTTTTCCATTGATGAAAAAAGAGGAAGGGTCATCTTCAGTTACTGAACAAACTGTGCTAGGGATCATGGGACCTACATGGGCAAAAGTCACATGGGAGGTAATCTGCCACGAGTCTCAATGAGAAAGTTGGTGTATAAATAAATAAGTGGGGGTGTAGTAAGGAGGAGACTGGATCCAACCAATTCTATTGATATGCACATTTGTGAAGGTTAGTTAACAACCCTGTGATCTTGGCAGCCATTGGCTTCACCCACACACAAGCAAGCTTATTAGAGGGTATGACGGTAGATGTTGTTTCTTTTTTTGTTGTTTTGGGGTTTTGATCGTAATTTCTATGGCATGTCCAGTAACACTGAAGAATGCTTGATCAGCTCATGAGAAACAAGACTCTAAAATAATTTGAAGAAGAAAATTATAGAAATACTAGCACCTCTTCTTTATGTGGCATTTCATTAGAATAAACTCAGGCTATTTTTAAAAAACTGATCAGAAACAAAGAAAATATTTCCTAAAGAAAAACAATGTTTTTTTCCCATGTGATAATCATTTTAGGCCCTAATTAAGTAAGCACTGCTAACATGTATTGAAGGGGCTTGTGTATAGCTCTAAAAGAAAAGGCCCACTAAAATGAGTGGAAGCTGGAAATCAGCAATGAACCACAGAATGATTTGCAGTCTGTAGAAACAATTAGTACTTATTTCCATCAACAGGTCAACACAATCACATATGGCATACATATACCGTACTTATTAGTGGTATTCTCATATTAACATCATGTATTTTCTTTTTTCCAAAGGGAGGATCTGGTTCCCGACCTGGTTCCAGGCATGGCTCTCCCATTGCTAGGCGCTGAAGCTCCAAGATAGCATTGAAGGACTACATTCTCTGCTTCATAACAAAGCTGCCTTGAAGATTTAATAACCAATTGCAGAATTCCCTACATAGAAACACAATCTATTTGTTAATGTCCGTTGAGCTGTGTATGCAGTAGGAGTATACAAAATTCTATTGGTAAATGCTGACCAACAGTTGAACAAAAGCAAAAACGACCCCCACCCCCGACTTGCAATGTAGTTTTTACTTGCTGGCAGCAATATTTTAGGGAAAGTAATGGAATGCCCCATTTTACTCAGTTTTCTTCAAGGTGTTCCCAAAGAATATAGGGCTTTAGATTTCTGAGTGCGTGCAACATTAAATCCCTGACAGATTTCAGTTCCCCCCCACTAAACCTTAAGTAACAACCTAAAATGCAATTGTCTACAGTTTTGAGCACTGCCATTAACCAGCCATCAAAACCCTTGCTGTAACCCAACGACAAACAAATAAAAACATGTGCAGAAGTTGTAAGGACTGTTTATCCAAACGTTTCATTTGATTTGGTTTTCATTTTGGTCATTTGTTGTTTTCCTTAGTACCCCTTTCTCTCACAGAATTCTTTTTTTTCTTTTTTCTTTTTTACTTTCCTAACAGGATTAGCAGTCATAGGAAGGTATATTAAAACTGGGAGTTCAAGGTATGTGAGATGTGGAAGAAGGCAGCTGTTACTGTTTCACTGAGACAGAGCAATGTTCCTAAGGAACGATGTACATTCTAAGGAAAAGCTTTGTGCTTGACCAACTGCTCGTCACACCCAACATATTAGGAAATGAGTGGCTGGGAGAGAGAAAAGAGGATATCAAATCTGAATTAGACTACCAAAAACGAGGGATAATCCCCAAGAAGTGGAAAACCTAGATTTACACGTATGGATAATGGGGTGTCCCTGCAACTCCACACAGGCACTTGCTGCGAAAATTCTTTTTTTTGCAGCTAAAATTTTTTAAAAGTCTAATTTCTGAACGAGAGAAAGCCCTTTGGGAGGAAATTTCAGAAGGCACTGCACAACTAAAGTTAGCATTTCCTGCTGTCATTAGAGCAGCAAGTTTAAATACGCAGCGCATCAGAGTAAATGACGCTTCACATGTAATATGGTAGATATATATTAAAACTAATGAATTAGAACTAGGCATTAACAGTGATACATGTACTAAGGTATACACATGTGGAAATGGGTCTCCCAAACCACATAAAAGAAAAATGCTCTTCTGAATTGCACTGTTTTATAACCTTCAACCTATCATTCCCTCAGTGACCTCCCTTTACTCATTCAGTGTTTTATTTGAGCTTATATTTTGTAGACATTATATTTAAGACTAAGTTGGCACATACCCTTAGCTAAGCTAATGCATATCATGAGTTATCAATGTTAATGCCAAATGATATATAGATGTTGTTGTTAGTGATAGATCTACCATAGGTTTCAAACAACATTCTTAATATGCAGCAATGAATGATGAGAGGGTAGAAAAACAAAGACACTAAATGAGACAGAACACCAAAACTGTTCAGCACAGACACCTATTACATCTTCTTTTAAGCTATGTTGTTGGCTATGTGTATTTTTCTATGTGTAGCCTCATCCAGTTGTGTATTCCACAACATAATAGTAAGTTTCACTTAAGTGTATTGTTCTTAAAAGTGTATGAATACAACTCCTAAAAAATCATTATTGAAATAAAATACTCAACTTTTAATGAAATTTGGAGGATTTAATTTTTTAAAGCAGTGTGTGCTTCAAGATGGATCATGCAAATCAATAGAACCAAAATGTAACCCGCCCCAACCCCATGTCTGAATCAGATTATTAATGTTTTGCATGAAGCCTCTGCATAATATTAGAAAGGAAGTGGAAGACACACATTAGAGAAAATATGTTTTTCCCCATCTTTGCTTGTTATAGACATTTTTGCACATCTTTGAGCACAGAATGCCATCGTCAACAAAATTACTAGGATTTAAATACATAGAATTGACTTATAAATGTCAATTGTCAGGGCTCTCAAATGACAGACTGCAGTCAATGCAAATAATTTTATCCTGCTTTCAAAGTCTACAGCTTTAAACAGGGTGCTCAAGCCCAAACTAAAGTGAAGGAGTTTATTCCATACAAAAAGCCTATTTCTTCCAAGAAAAACATAATCAGCTTTCCTTAGAAGAAAACCTTCATCCCTATCTCTGTATTGTAAAGTAAAATGGGTGGGCCTGGGGCAAAAATAGGCCACCCACAGACAAGGTAGTGGGTCTGTGTATACTAGGGCAACTGCCCAGGTCTTTTCCTCCATCTGCTATTCAGAAAGATTTCCTAACATTAATTTATAGTGCAATCACAAGCAGAGTTACACACTTCTAAATCCATTGGCATCAATGAGGGTCAGTGGGGTTGTAACTATACAAAGGATTGCACTATTTAGTTTCTCATGCACAATTTGGTCTCATTTTTACTAAGGCATTACAGTTATTCCAAGACTGTACCACTTCAGACTGCTGGTGGAAGCTCATAGTTGCATGCTGCTCCACACACACACACACACACACGCCTAGCTTTCCTCATGACATACTTGTTTCTATGTACATGGAAGATTTTTATATGGAGGAGCATTCAGTCAAGCAGGCTTCCCTTTTCAATCTGAAATGGTTTGGCGAGGATACAGTACGCATCTACAAAGCTGTCTCTTTTATCTTGTCCTTTCTCTAAGGAGCTTGGGGCAGCATGTATGGTGTGATACCTCATGTCCACTCACACAGAGTGTCTACCACTCTGTACAACCTCTCTTCTCCAGCTTGTACATAGGTCAGGTCATCAAATATGCCACCATTCTTGTCTCTTTTAAAATCTGTAGAGAGTTATGACCATTTGACACCTCAGGTCCTCTTGCTCACTTCCAGAGACATCCACAGAGAGAGTAGCCCAGCCCTTTTTAAAAATCATCCCTCATTCACACAGAGCTATTGGGGCCAGTCCAATCACTCTCTGCCACCTCATATCCTATATGTGTATAGACCAAGATATTAAATTATATCTGCATGTTTCTTTCCCTTAGACACACAGCCCACTGGGTTAATCAAAACAAGAAATTTATAAGAACAAAACACTGAGGAAAGTAAAGTCTAAGAAACAATGCTTCACTTCCAATGTACTTTTGAACTTACAACTGGGATTCTTGAGTTACAAATTTACTATTTTCAGCCTATTCCAAGCAGCTGTTCTATACTGTCTTTTCACCTCAGCACTAAAGCTGCCTGCTTGTCTGCTGCTAAGCCCCTAACTGTCGTTTTTCAGCTCCTGTTTTCCAAGTCTCTCCCTCTCAACATTCTGTCAGCTCTGACTGGTTGTTCTTGGAGAAAGACACACTTTTAAGCAGCCCTCCCTAACACATCTGTACTGCAAACACAAACCTTTCAGTGATATCCAATCGCAATACGTGTACCTGCTTAACACAATGTGAAAGGTTTATAATCTTTCAGATTCAAGTCTGTGTAGGGTGAAATTGAATTATCTTGAGTGCTATGAAACTTTAATCTATAATGACCTACTGGACTGAAGGAGGATAACCAACCACACATTCCAATTTGCAGTAACACCTGTACACTTCAATTAACATGTGAACTCACCACAAGACTGGCTATCCTAGCAAACTGGATACAAGAGGGCCAAGAAATGCCAGTTGTCCTATAAAATGTATTTTATGTCAAAATACTACTCTGTGCAACACAACAGTGAAACAAGGTCTGTTTGCTGCAAATAACTTGTGTTACTTATCTTCGCTTCAGCATAGAAGTAATTGTTTTAAAAGGTGTTTTATAATTTCTTCACACATGAATATATTGGAAGAAATCATCACCTTTCTCATATCGATTTCTTCTCAAAGCAATACCAGAGCTGGATTTATGCAAAAACTCAGGAAACTACAGTAATGAAGGAACCCAAAACACAGAGAGAGAATTTGTAATGGTTGTCATTGTCATGGTATATAACAATTTAAAAAAATCAAATTTGGAAACAATGTTACATTTCCTCTGTTAACATTAATATAAAGTTTGGTTTATACATGCAAGAGAATGGAGAGGTGAAATGTTATGAAAATGATATGCACCACCGCAGATTGCATGTGCAGTACCAGTATCAGTACTGATACTCCTTCACATAAAACCTCCATATAAATAGTTTATAGGGTTGCCAGCTCTGGGTTGGAAAATACCTGGAGACTTTGGGGGTGGATCCGGGAGAAGGCGGGGTTTGGGGGGGGCCTCAGCATGGTACAATGCCATACAGTACACTATTCAAAGTAGCCATTTTCTCCAGGGGAGCTGATCTCTGTCGGCTGGAGATCAGTTGTAAAAGCAGGAGATCTCCAGGCCCCACCTGGAGGCTAGCCACTCTAATAGTTTAAAGTTTAGTTTAACAGCCCATAGGCCATACACTATAAAAAGAAAACACAATTTAAGAATTAAAAACCACAGTGTAACAGAAGTTTGCCATGTCCACAATACAATATTTACAAAGACTGTTCAAGAGCAGTCTTAGTCTTAAGATGTCAGAAAAGGCTGAATATTTTTGTAGCCATTTTCCAAGAAATTTTTCTCTGGCTGCATCATGCTTTGGACAGTAAAAGAAAGTATGAGACAAAGAGTCCACTGTAGTCAAATGGGCAGTCACAAAAGCACTGTTCTGAAGGTATCTTCAGGAAATGGTCCTTCATTTGGGCTGTTGGCAATGTGTTGCAGCATACAATCATATATGACCACCTCAGTTTTGGGATGACCAGTATGCTGAAATAGTGGGGCAGGTCAAATTGAATTGAATACTTAATTTCCGGGTGAAGAGGGGGACATTTCCATCCAGCATCTTTTTGTAAGGAATCCTAACCCTGGCTGAGTACAGACTGGCAGTTTGCTGCGGTAGCCAGTCGTAGCAAAAAAACCCCGGATTAAACTATACCGGGTTTTCCCGTTCACACTGCGGGGGCCTCTGCCAGAAGATATGGGACGAAGGCGCGTGGGAGCGTTCAGACTGCCGCGCCTGAGGCGTGCTATATTCGCCGTTTCCCCATTAATTCGGCTGTGGGTGTATGGGTGTATGTGCACATAAGCGCATTTTGCCGATTTTTTTTTTTTTTGCCCTGCAACGCTGGCACTGCATTGGGCAGTGGAGCGGAGCACAGCCAATCACACCGCTGCTGCCTCCTGCCCAATGCGGGTTGCTCCCGGCTTTTCGGCTGCGCGTTCAGACTCCACGGAAGCAGAAAAACATGTGACTCATGCGGGCTTTCAGATTTGCTACAGCTTTTATCAGGTATTTTTTTAATCCGGCAGTGAAGCGCAATAGCACGGGTTGGCTACGGGTGGGGGACGCCAGGCAAATGTGCCTGTGTGAACGTCCCATTTACTCCGGGATTGAATCGTCGTTGGCCCGGGGTCCCTACCGGGGAAATTGCCAGTCTGAACTCAGCCCCTGTTTGAACAATTTTTCTGTAAACAGAGTTTGTCTTCTTTCAGTTAAATTTCTTGACTTTTGTAAACCCAGTCGGTATATTTCCGTGTCCACAGCTCTGTTCCATTTTGATCAGCATTGCTCTCAAGCTACTGACAGGGTGAAGGCTGGAAGACCTTCCAAGTTTAGCAATCTGTATTTAAAATTGACTGTAGTTTTCCAGATTAGCACTGAGATATCTGGAAGACCTAATTCCAGTTGTACAACTGAAGAAGCTGTACATGGTGGTAGAATGAGTACTTTATGAAAGACAACTAACTGCTTATTTAGCAGTTTTATTGGACCCAGGAACCAGATATGGAATCTGTACAGCATGTGTGGTATTGCTTCAGAAGTGCTGGCACACTTGAATAAAGAAAAACTTCCTTAAAGCCAAGAGAGCTAAATCAATTTTTTTTTGAGGTATTGGACATGCTTAGCCCAAGACAGGCTGGATTGGAACACTATTCCCAGATACCTAAATTCATCAACTACTTTGTTTGTATGCGCCCATCTTCCATCTTGTGTCCATGTAGCACCCAAGGAGAAAACTTCTATCCTGTTTTTTGTTCATTGTGCCAGATTTCTATTGGAAGGAGTTTTAACATAGGAGAACAAAGGAATGGATTTTTCCATCTGCAGCCTTCTTTGGTGCAGTTCTTTATATTATTTCATTTTCTTGCATATGTAAATCAGGCCCCAAAATGGGGCAGCTGAGAGATTTAAAGCTATGGAGGATGTGTTGAATAAGCATTTCAGAGAAAGCACAAATCCACCCAGTTTACTTAGGGATATTAAAAACCTGAATTAAACAAAATACTGTAGCACCACTGCTTTTGAAATAGCAATGGAGCAAGCCCATACATTCAAAAGGATTTATAGAGGGTAATGGCAGATTCTTTACATGGAACTCAGCAAAAAGCAGTATGGTTCTTCTTCAAGCTTAAAAATATTCTATCCCTTTAACATTTGAAATGCCCTAAAATGAGGGGAACAACTAGATTTTTAAAAAAATATTTGGAGAACACAAAAAATATTCCCAAGATTCCAAGATTATAATGTTTAAAAACTGTATCTAAAATCCATTTGCATGAGCAAGGAACAGTTGCATTATTTTCTTCCAATGTGGAAGAATAGCCATAGCCACCTCTGGAGTCCACATTGTTCATGTAATACTTAGTGAAAGTTAAAGGAGTGATCCAAGTGCCTTCCTTGCAGATGTCAAGGAGAGGGTGCTGAAGACAGATGAAGAGGCCTGAGATCTAGTAGAGTGAGCTGTAACCTGAAAAGGAGAGGCTTCCTTGTAGCTTTCACAAATGAGGAACACAGTCAATTATAAAATGGTTTGAGATGAGATTTTAAAACCCTTCTTGGGTCCCTGAAA
This sequence comes from Gekko gecko, assembly GCA_029375565.1. Classification (NCBI taxonomy): domain Eukaryota; kingdom Metazoa; phylum Chordata; class Lepidosauria; order Squamata; family Gekkonidae; genus Gekko; species Gekko gecko. The sequence continues at coordinate 41,730,046 of JAPDNY010000009.1, forward strand.
ATCTGTAAATAGATCTCTGTTTTGTCTAAATTGGCAATTTCTATGCCAGTTCTTTATCATCCTTTGCATTGGAAAGTATAATGTTTTGGTTGAGGAGGAAGGAAAAGACTGCTTTCAGAAGGAAAGGAAGGCTGGGGCAAAGTACAACCTTTCTGGCATGAACCCTGAGGAAAGGAGATTCTGATCTGAGGGCCTGAGTCTAGGTCACTTCCTGAGAGGTGTTAGCTACCAAGGAGGCCGAGAGGAGTTGCAGGGCACATGTGGCCTGGCTCAAATGGTTTGGACTTGAGTTTTGGGAGGGCTAATGAAAGATTCCATTGTGGAGTAGGGACAATGGAGGGTAGATAAAAGTTGGCCAATCCTTTGAAGAAGGACTTAGATTTAGCTTGTAGGTTTTCTAGCTTCTAATAAGATTCTCTGAACTTCCTGGGAGAAGATCACTTTGCAAGGTTGGGTGAACCAGTCAGTAAACCTCAGAGTGTGAATGGAGGGAATAGGGGCAACCTGTTTAGGGGCCCATAGAACTGGACCCCCTGGCCCAATGTTCTTGAAACTTGGTGGGTATCTTGGGGAGAGGCTCCATCAGCTACACTGTGAGTTTGGAGCCTCTCCCTCAAACCCCCTCCCCTCCAGCCCCCAAGATACCCACCAAGTTTCAAGAACAATGGCCCATAGGATATAATGGGGCTGAATTGCCGCCAAATTTGTTTCATTCCCTCCTTTCCTTCTCTCTTTTTCCTCTTTCCCTCCTTCTTCTTTTCTCTCTTTCTTTCGTTCCCACCTTCTCTTCTCTTTTTTCCTCCTTTCCCTGTTTCCCTTCTTCCCTTTCTTTCCCTCCCCTTTCCTTCTCTTTCTTTCCCTCTTTCCTTTCCTTCTCTCTACTCTCTCTCTTTCCTTCCCTCTTTCCTCCTTCTGTGGCCCAGCTCTCATGAGAAGGAGTTTAAACTTTAACCCCCTTCTCTCTTAGCTCCCCCACCCAGGCCAGCTGGGGAAGGGAAGGGGAGGCTTTTGAAGATGCCTCCCCCCCATTGCTTCCCCTTCTGACATCACTTCCGGTGATGTCAGGGGGCGTGGCATATGCTAATAGCCTAATAGCTCATTAATATACCATATGCTAATGAGTTCCTGCAACTGTTTTTCTACGAAAAGACCCCTGGGAGAATCAAACCTGGTTCTCCCAGATTAGAGTCCATGCTCCTAACTACTACACCAAACTGAGGCAAATGTCCCATCTTGTAACATTTTGCTGAGAGCTTGAGTGATTAGGAAGGCAGAGAATAAATTGTTCTGCAGGGGGAAGACATCCCCAAGGGATGAGGGGTCCTTTCTGACCTTAAACATTTTTTTGAAAGTTTATATTGAGGGAAATGGTAAATAGATCTACAAAAACACTTCCCCATTATAAGAACAGAGGAAGGAGAAATCTGTCAGATATAGACAAATAATAGTTCTGAGATAATGCTTAAAGCATCCACTAACTCATTGTCCCTTCCTGCATAGCCTGGAGACCTACTGTGTGGTCCGTGACCCATTTCCAAATGAGAGAGGCTTCCTGACATAATGCCAAAGACTGTGGTTCCCCCCCCACCCCGCTGTTCAAATAATACATGACTGTGGAGTTGTCACGCGGGCACATTGAGCTGCCTTACACCGAATCAGACCATTAGTCTACTGAAGTCAGTATTGTCTACTCAGACTGACACTCCTCTCTGGGGTCTCTGATAGGGGTCTTTCACATCACCTACTACCTCATCTTTTAAACTAGGGATGTTGGGGGTTGAATCTGGGACCAGCCACCAAACAGATGCTCTACCATTGAGCCATAGCCCCTCCCCCTTGTCCATATAGGTCTCTACATTTCTCCCCTGGATGAGAAAGACAAGCTGCAAAAGCCTGCTTACCTTATAGCTCTGGATTCAAGAATATTTATGTAAAGACTACTGTAGTGTGGGACCGTAACTGATTCACCTGGGTATCCATACAATGATCTTCCCAGCCCAATAGTGATGAATCGGTGACCAGATACATGAATGAGAGTAGATTTGGAGTTCCAGTGAGGAGATTCACCCTGTGAGGCTACAATAGTAAAAATTTTGAGAATTATTCCCAGGGGTAGAAAAGTGCTTGCAAGGACTGTGCTTGAGGACAAACCAATTCTGAAGAGGTCTGATCCTGTCTGGAAAAGGAGACCATTGGGGTTGTTGATGCCATAAAACCTAATAATGTTTGGATGTTTCTTGCTGTTTGGAAGCAATAAGAGAGTGCTCTTACTGTTTGATGTTAGCAGTCTTAAAACTGACAGGGGAGGGAGTCAATTTGTAATAAAAGATTGCAAATGGTGGAATCCCAAATGCTGGAAACAGTTCAGAAGTTCAGTTGAAAAAAAACTTAATCTTTATGGGTTGCAACTTGGGAGAGAGCCTTCTTGGTTGTGGCACCAAAGTTCTGGAACTCTCTACCCAGGGAGATTCATCTGTCCCCATCGGTGAGCGGATGAAGACTTTTCATTTTGTTGGAATTCCCTCAGTAATCCATCCTTCCTGACCAATGTTTTAATTGCTGTTTTTATGTCTCTAATATTTTAGATATTTTAATTGTTTTAATGATGTGTGTATTTGGGGGTTGGATTGATTTTAATGATTTTAAAATATGATTTTTATATTGTATGTTTTATTTTTTTTTGCTGCCTTGGTAGCCCTTGTGAGGGCAAAAAGGCGGGATTACATTTTGTAACATAAACAAACTCTCTTGTACCTGTGTAATGGTAATGATTAATTAATGCCCTCCTTCCAATCAATAGGAACGTCCATTCAGAGCTGGGGGGAAGGGGGAAGAAAGATATCAGACACAAAACAGGGTTTTGAAAAAAAATATTTAACATACGTCTGCCTTAAATATTTCCACATAACAGAAGTGTTATTTTCAAGTCACCAGCTGTATTACTTATATACATATGTTCGTAGTTAACGAAAAAATTATGAGCATCCTATCAAAAGCAGTGATTATTCTTCCCCTCTCAGGAAATAGAAAGTACCAGTCTTATAATACATAAAATGTAAATTATATGTACATACAGTTTCCTTCTGGAACTGAGAGCGAATAAAAAGCAATTATTTTTCAAAAAGTAAAATGCATTACAATAAAATGAATGAAATACTGTTTATGAAGTGTTCATTTAAAGTTGAAAACTTTATGAATTCTTATTTTAACTGGATTATTTACAAAATATACTCATCAGCCGCACAGAGGCTTAAATGTACATATATTCATATATATATATATATATATATATATATATATATATATATATATATATGAATATATATATATATATGAATATATATATACACACACACACATACACACACACACAACATATAAATAATTTTTTAAAAAAAATCCAAGTCAGATCAAGCAAGATTTTTCTGTCTTTGGAATGTCTAAAACAGAACAAGCCTTTTTCCAGTGTTTCTTTTTGATATGAATATAACCATTCAGTGTAAATGGGACCCTTCAGAGCAATACTGAGAGGGTTAGGTAGCTTTAAAAATCTTAAAAACTTTCAGGATGATGGCAAGAAAAAAGAGGTTTGAGGATATCTGTCTGAAGACACACAGATCTGAAAACTGACACAACCAGTGCTACAGCTCACTGTATTGAGTAGACAATATACTATCTGATATATCTTACCATCTATGGCTTATGTTTTCATTGTTCTACCTACATAGAAGACATACTTGTCCAATTTGGGGAGCTGTTACTTTTGGTAGCCAGATTTTCTTTGAACAGTTATTGTTGAATTTCTAGCTGAACATATACTATTAGAGAAACAAAAGTCATGAAATAAAAGGAACAGGGCCCATCTTTTTCTGTCTTGCCAATGACATGAAGGTCAATATGCATAGTATAATACCAATTAATTTTAAATCATTCCTCAAAAGGGACTTAAATAAAACCAGGCATTTCCAGACCAATGTTCTGCATGGCTACCTGGAAGTAAATCCCACTGAGTTCAATGGGTTTATCCCAAGTTATGCCCAGGAATGTGGCTGTAATGTCTGTATTATAGCATGAAATCTCTACAGCATGCCTCAAACCAAAACAGTGTTTAAACAGTCAATGTATTGTCAAAATGAGGAGAACTTCCGTATGTTCTACCTGTTAATCAACCTTCACTGATACCAAGTTTTTGTATTTTTTTAATTGGATACACTTATGGTGGATTCAAAGAACGAACAAGTTTATGTACCTGAGATCACTGATTATAGACAATAAAACAAACTTTATCTGATGTTTCTCCAATATTGTTCAATCATACAAAAAGACAATTATTCTTTATTTCTGTAAACAGTTAAAAAGCTATATTATAATTTTCAATATGCAAAGTTTTCATAGTAAAAATCCACAGACAACTATGTTTTTTAAAAATTCTAATCCTGAAAGCAATTCCAGCTTTCATAATAGGGATCATCAAAAAATATTGGTTATGCTCTGCCATTCATTTGAAGCTTCCTGAACAACCTCTTCCAAGTTCAAAGCACGATTAATGTCTTCACCTTCCTGTCCTTGGTGACTGGTGGATTCTTGGACTGTGCCTAAAGGATAACAGAAAGGATGCAAAGAGATAGAGAAGAAGACCTAATGAACACACACAATCAAATATAAAAAGTATTTAATAAGAGAATGGAGTAAGAAATGCATTATTTTTGTTGGAAAAGGAAACTACTACCAGTCACACTATGTACCAGTGACCTAAAAATTAAGTCTTCTCCATTCTTGTCAATACAATTAGCTGGATACAGAGCTTTGCACAGGCTCCAAAGTACTCTTGCTTTCAGGTTACCCACCAATTTAAATGTAGGGGGCAGATCTACTAAGTAAGAAAGCAAAATCTGAGCAGTCAGCGTGATGAAGTGGCTAAAAAGGCTACTGCAGTCTTGTGGTGTATCAAAAGAAGCATAACAGCCAAATCACAAGTTGTTATTCTCCCACTGTACATCGCATGGTCAGGTTGTACTGGGAGTACTGTTTACAGTTCTGGGGACCTCACTTCAAAAAGAATGTGGACAGACTGGAGTGGGTCCAGAAGACAGCAACAAGGGTGATCAGGGGCCTGGACACCCGGCCCTATGAGGAAAGGCTGAGGGACTGGGGAATGTTCAGTCTGGAGAAGAGGAGGTTGAGGGGGGACATGATCGCTCTCTTTAAGTATTTGAAAGGCTTAGAGGAGGGCAGCAGAAAACAGGACTCACAATAATGCATTTAAATTATGGCCAGACAGATACCAGCTGGATATTAGGATTTTTTAAACAGTTAAGAGTAGTTCAGCAGTGGAATCAGCTGCCTAGGGAGCTGGTGAGCTCTCCATCACTGGCAGTCTTCAAGCAACAGCTGGATGAACTTTTGTCAGGGATGCGTTAGGTCAATCCTCCGTTGAGCAGGAAGTTGGACTAGATGGCCTTCATGGCCCCTTCCAATTCTATGATTCTACTCACACAAAGAAAAATATGTGCTTAATCTGCTCTTTCATTCAAGCTCATGTGATAAGCGAGCTCTGGCCTCCTCCACCTATAAAATATCACTGAATCAGAACAAGGGAGACTACAGGCCTTCGATAATGTTAATTGGGACTTTGTGTTGGAAGCTTTAAAAATGGCAGAGGCGGGAATGGAGTTTGTCAAAATGATTCAAGCTATTAATAGACAAAATATGACTGTTATGATCAATGGGGATCGGACCCAGAACTTTGAAATTCAAAAAGGGACGAAACAAAGCTGCCCTCTCTCACCACTCTTATTTATTTTCACTTTGGAAATTCTCAATGATTCAATTAGAAATGAAAATCAGATTACTGGACTTAAGATGAGAGGCAAAGAGTATAAACTATTTGCATTCTCAGATGATCTGCTATTCATTTTAGAGAATCCGATACATTCGGTAATTAAACTGAAGAAGGAACTTCAAGATTATGGACAAGTAGCAGGGCTGAGAGTAAACATTAATAAAACAAAGATTTTGACTAAGAATATGGATATAAAACAGAACGAAAAATTACAGGAAAATTCAAGCTTCCAGATACAAGTAAAAAATCTAGGAATTATGATGACAAATAAATGTAGTGCCTTACAAGAAAACGATTATAAAGAACTTTTGAAGACAATCAAACAAGATTTAGAAAAATGGAAAAACTTACAAGTATCTCTAATGGGACGAATTGCACTAATTAAAATGAATCTTCTTCCTAGATGGATAATTTTATTTCAGACAATTCCTATTTTGCAAAATCTAAAAACATTTAAAGAATTGGATCAGCTGGTTTTTTAATTTATTTGGCAAGGCAAACGTCCCAGAATAAGACTGAAGGCAGTATTAAAGAAAGAGGAGGTTTTGAACTATCAAATTGGACTTTATACTATAGAGCGGCAGAATTAGCTTGGATTAGGGACTGGATTATTCTAGAGGACAAAAGGACATTATAACTAGAAGTTCATGACCTTATGATGGGATGGCATGCGTTTTTATGGTATGGGAAAGCATCTACACAAAAGTACTTTAAACAACACTGGCTTCGAGCTTCTTTACTGAAAGTCTGGGAAACCATACATAAGCAGTTTTTCACAAAAACTCAAAAATAATTGCTCCTCTGGGAGCTTTTATGTTACCGAATATCTATGAGGAAGAGAAACCTAAAAGATATCAGGATATTTTGGACTCTAAGAATGAGTTGAAACCATTAGAGGATTTATCGTGATGGCAAAAAGCTCAAATAGAATCCAGATACGCCAAAGACAAGACAATAGGTTTCCATGAAAATCTGATGGAGATTGAAAAGATAATGATAACCACTGACCAAAAATTTATAAAAAGCATCTATACCCTCTTACTCAATGATATGATGTTAGAGGAAACAGTAAAAGTTAATATGATTCACTGGGTTCAAAATATAGGTCATAATATAGATCTAGAACAATGGGATCAAATGTGGAAGAAAAATATAAACGTTACAAAAGCTACAGCCTATAAGGAAAACGTTTATAAAATGTTTTATAGATGGTATCTAATGCCAGAGAGGCTAGCGAAATATAACAGTAAATGTTCAAATAAGTGTTGGAAACATGAAAAGGTGGGCTCATTTTATCATATGTGGTGGCATTGTGAAATAAGTAAAAAAAAATTAGATATGGATTCATCAAATGATCCAAAAGGTGTTAGGTACAGCCATACCATTCACATCGGAAGTGTTACTCTTGAACATTCTACTGAAAGATTTTAATAAAGACAATCACTACCTTATTGTATATTTGACTATCGCAGCACGAATTTCATATGCTAATATTGGAAGATGCCTGAGACACCCACGAAGCAAGAATATTTAAATAAAGTGTTAGAAGCAGCTGAAATGGACAAATTGACTCTACTGATGAAAAGTCTCTTGGACTCTATATTTCAGAATACATGGGCACAATTTTATAACTGGTATAATAATTATGTTTAGGCAGATATAACTGAAAGACGATTTATAAGATAAAGTATGTTCATATAACCCAATAAGAGAAAAATGAAATGAGATATATTAATTTAGGCTGAAACTAGTAAATATTGAGCAATTTGAACTTTTAAGCACCAAACCAATTCAGTGTGTGATGCAATATAACCACCAACAACCCCCAGCATGCTAGAGACACCAAACTTGATGGGGATCTCTGGCTGACTTTCCTCTACCTGTCCTCCAAGTTTGGTGAGGATTGGAATTACAGGGTCTGAGTTATGGCCCCCTAAAGAAGGTGCCCCTAAGAAAGTGCTTTCTGGCATAGGTTCTGGAGTGTACAGAATGGACCCTGTGCTAGCTAGAGACATCAAACACACAGGGAACCTCCTCTACGTACCCTCCAGGTCCCATCCCCTGTTGCTTTGAATTTTGATAAACATTTTGATTGAGTGGAAATGTATCCATTCACGAACTGCCACAAACAGCTTGAAAGTTTGTGGAAAGTTTGTGCCAACTGACCAGCCACAAACTTGAGTTTGTCAGCCCATTCAGACCCACCCCTATTAATATACCCAGAGAGAAAAGGCATTAAACTTCTTTCTGAAAGTCACATGCATTTTTAAATTAGATTTCTAATCTAGCAAATTATCCAGTGGTGCCACTCTGAAACGTTTCCACCTGAGCTCTGTTATCAAGGCAAGCTTGCTCTGGTTTGCTGCATAGTTGATTTTAATGTTGATTTTATTGTTAAACTTCTACTTATTTTTATGTTAGTCACAGTTCTTATGTGACTTTGTAACCCGCCCTGAGCCTGCTTGCAGGAAAGGGTGGGACAGAAATCGAATGAATGAACGAACGAACGAATGAATGAATAAATAAATAAATACTGGCTGATTTTCTGCTAGCAGGTCAGGGTTACCACTAATCCCAGGGTTAGAAGAAAACAAGTGGGAACCGGCTAGACTCTCTTGTCCACCAGCCCATGCAGTATGGCTGCTGTTCCTGATCCCCCCAACTAACCACCCTACTCACGTGGAGGTGCACAGCGGTTCTTACTCTTCTGCCTGCCATCTTGGGTGGTCTGGCATTGGAAGCAGAGATCAAGTCCTGCTCTTCCCTACATCACCACTGCCTCAGCCACAGGTAGAAAGTCAGCAGTAGCTGCTGCTCTTCACATTGCTCTCCTTCACCCCATGAAGCACCTACATCTCCTGCATCTATTTTGCTGAGATGGCAAACACTCCAGCTCCTCCACTCTGCCTTCCATGTACCTGCTGCAGCTGACAGAGATATTGGGGGGGGGATTAACCCTTCCTCCATTTTTTCAAAATTTTGGGATTTTTCTACATATTCATGAAAATACCCCCCCCCTTTTGGTACATGACCGCAACCTGTGGATATATGTTATCTGCAGATGGGGCCATGCTGAAAATTAGGTGTCCTGGTATCTCACAAACACCAAAAAGCCTATGACCCCCCCTTTCAGTGGAAGCTGTAGTATGGTTTTGCATTATATTATGTTATTCATCAAAATGTAAATTATTCTAATGGAGTGCTAGCATGGATTCTGTAAAAGAAAGTGGCCCTCTTTTTCATCATCACTGCTCATGACAAAAATCCTGAACAGTCAGAATAGGATTCTTCATCTTAAAGATCAGAAAGCTTCAGACACAGTAGAGCTCTTCACTATGACATCACTGCAAATGAATTTGTTATCAGCAGAAGTGTTAATTCAGTTTATTACTATTAGGATGCATATCAGGCTAACTTGAAGGAAGGGGTAACTTCACAAATCATTGCCAGAGGACTGAATCCATACTTTGTGACTGGCCCTATAGTTTCCAATAGCTCTGCCATAATATGATGAGATGCCTAAAATATACTTTTGGCACTTTATTTTAGATTCTAGGGATGAATTACGGCCAACAGTCTTCTCTACACACTTTTACATAGCAAAGAACAATTACCAGCATAGCCATGAGCTCGCTTCATGTGAAGCTTCATGTTACTTTTCTGGGTAAAGCCCATTGCACAGTAGTCACATTTGTATGGTCGTTCTCCTGTGTGTTTTTTCATATGAACTTGCAGTGCACTCTTCTGGTTAAAAGCTTTCTCACACAATGTGCATTGAAATGGCCGTTCTCCTGTTATAATAATAATAAAAAATTAAATAAGGGCAAGGTGATATATACTGGAAAATATCATAATTTCGTATTGACACTAATGTCATTTGAACTGGCTACAAGGACCCAGGATTCAAAAAATAAATCTGATTGGAAAGCCCACAGTGACCAACCAATTGAGTCCTTGCCTATGAGTTGCCCCTACTGAATTATGTCTTGTAACGTTCCAGAATGCATGCTTTTTGCTCCCAGCTCAGGACAGAAGGCAGAGATGTAGACAAGAAAGAATACCTATAGGAATTGTTTGCTTTTTTCTACAATCCTCTAGCTGAGAACTTCCAAAGAAATAAACACCAGCATATATGGTATCAACACTATATTTATGACTAAGTTGGTACCTACCTGTCGTATCACTCACAATAGTACACAGAAAAGACCCTGATTCCTTGCAAATGACCAAGGTTTCCCTGGTTATTACAATACTTATGAGTTCAACATTGTTTCCAAATAGAACAAAAAAGAGCAGAATCTCAATGTTGACATTTCACCAGTCTCTGGTCTCAAGGGGTGAACTTGAATGGCACAAGAGATAATTCAAGAACACCTCACAGAAAGAACTTGGATGGCTGTTCTCAAATCTATTTCCTCTGCCACTCCAGAATGTACCTAAACAATGAGTCCTCAGAAATCAGTGAGCATTCTGCATGAAAGAACCAGTCCAAAACTGCCTGGGTAGAGTACCCTATGCTCAAGTGCAGCCTTTGTAAAGCAGCTGCTGTAATGTCACACAAAGAAACATGCTCAAGCAGCTGCCCTATACATCTCTTTCCAGTGGACTTCTGAAAAGGAAAGTGGTTAGCATTCCACCTTTTTATAACAGCACTGGTGGTTAACACAGAGGGGGTTCATGGAGGGGGTTTCAAAGTATGCCTTAAATCAACCAAATTTGCGTAATTAGGTGGAAGTTTACTCCTGGACTTCTAAACTCTCAGACTCGAAGAAAAACAGAGCAAAAATACCCCCCAAAGCCAAAATCAGGTAAAGTTGAGGAGCAAACGCTAGAAGAACCTTCTCCAAGAGTGGCGAAAATGGAACTGAGGGAAGGGGGGTGCTGCTCCCTCAGAGCGTGTGACCATTTAGGCAAGAAAATGCCTTGCAACAGCTCTGAGGGGGAGAGACACCCCCCCTGTGGACTTTTAAGTTAGAAAAAATATCTCTGAGCAGGCTTGCTCATATGCAGTCCCCTGATGTGTGCCCGTAAAAAAGACCTAAGGTGAAGCATTTTTCCTTTTCATAAATGTATCATACGCCTGCAAAATGACAATACTGCCAGATCAGGGTTTCTTATCTAGATCACTATGTATGCTTATTTTGTGTGTATGTTAATTTTAAAAGGCATCCTGTTAAACAGAGCTTCTGTCTGAGATGCTGAAGAGCTACTATCAGAGTTACATATAATCTCACTCCCTGACAGTTTGTGGTTAGCTCCTCCACCCAAGGCAGGCATTTTGTGGTTGCATCCACCACCCTCTGTCAGAGATCCAAAGGTACTTGCAGGCTCAAAAAATTGGGGACCCTGTTCTAGATTAACAGCTCCTATGTTACCTTTTATGACAGTGTTTGCTCTTGATATTTATGGCAGAAAAATGAGCGAGCCTGGGGTTCCATAGGTGGAAAGTATCCATCACCAATTAGCTGGTGTAAGAATCACCGGGGCCTCAAATTCACAAGCACATGCACAACACAGACACTGCAATCCTGAAGCGGGGTCCAAAAGCATTCAGGGAGCTGAGCAGCCACTACGTCAGCATATCTCAAAGATATGCCGGCATATCTCAGAGATATGTACCCTCAGGATAAAACTGCCCATCAAACAAGGCAAACCATATGGTGCTGGAAAGCACTATCAACTCAACAGGAACAGTGATGGCCGGACACTAACAAAGCAGAAGGCAACTGACTTGTACAACTAGTTGTTACCTGTATGAATGCGGCTATGTCTTTCCAGTTGACTTGGCTTAGCAAAGGCTTTTTCACAAGTATCACACTTAAACACTCTTGGTTTCTGGGAACTCAGCGATGGTCCAGCCTGATGTGTCTGCATATGCTCCTAATCAAAACACACAAAACATTTTTTGCATGTTAAACTGTAGTATCAAACATGTACTAAAATATATATACAATAAGCAGTAATGCTAAGGGCAGGGCATCCTCATATACTTTTTGCGGAGATACAAAAGCATGATGCTAGCAATGGCCAAATTCAGCCTATTTTAGTAAGGACAAAATAAAATAAATCCCTCGATATGGCAATAAGTTCTTGAATGAAGAACAAATAAAATATTTACAAGAAAAAAGGATGACAGGATCATTCCCAATTGTCCTGTTTCAACAAGAGGAATCCTGAAAAGAACAATGTTCTTTGGTTTCTAAGCAGCATGTTTTACCAGATTCTACTTTATAAGGAAAGAAGGCTACACTTGTAGACAAGATTAGCGGAGACAGCATGAACCAAAATAAAAATGTATTTCTTCTACAGAATGAGATACTAAAAATACTGAAATGTACCTTTCAGAATCTGTTTAAAGATGTACAATATTACTTTTATTGCCTCCCAAAAAGGTTATAATAATATAAATCAACAGAATACAGCAAAACTTGAACAAGTGAAACTGTCTTATTCAGAGTCAGACCAACTGGACCATCAAGGAAAGTAGTCTCCTTGGAGCAGCTCTCCAGCGTCTCAGAAAGAGGTCTTTTACATCTCCTACTGCCTGGTCCTTAACTGGAATTGGTGGGGATTCAACCTGAAGCCTTCTGCTTGCCACACAGATCCTCTACTTTTGGGTCACTTGCTGTTTAGTACCTTTTTCATTAAATGAAAACCTGTTTCATTTTCCCTTTTAAACTTACTAACAGGAGTAAGATTTCATTATCATCAGCAAATAATGCACAACGTGAAGAGGTTGTCCTTATCAAATATAATGTTTATATATGCTCTCTATTCAGAAGGGATTAAAAAAATCTTTTTCTTTTTGTTATAACAATACATTAAGTTTATCACAGACCTTAAGATGTGTTGCCCGTTTGAAGGCTTTATTGCAGATGTGACAAACGTGGATTCTTTCCTTGCCATGGACTTCTTTACTATGCTGCATTAGCATGGCAGCTGAAGAAAAAGTCTGACTACATTCAAAACACTGGTGTACACGGGGCTCTTTTTCAGCTTGAACACCTTTATGGAGACTTGGAGAAACCTCACTCACCTGCAGAAATTCCATAAATATGGAAACAAATAATTACAGGAAATAAAACCACCTAAAACTCATGTGGTTATTCAGAATAAATTTAGAGTCCAGTGGCACCTTTAGGACCAACAGAAGTTTATTCAAGGTATGAGCTTTCGTGCACAAGGTTCTAAACCTCGTCTACCATTCCAATGTATTTGAAAAAGTGTGCCTTGCACATGAAAGCTCATACCTGAATAAACTTTTGTTGGTCTTAAAGGTGCCACTGGACTCTAAATTTGTTCTACTGCCTCAGATCAACACGGCTGACTGCCTGGAACTTTCTCAGAATGATCTCAGAAAGGATGCTGAGACAGGAAATGAAAACTACTGTTTATCAAGTAGTCTTCTATGCAGTCCCATGTGGGGACCATGCTTGCACAGGCCAGCCTCAGAGAGAAGTTTTCAAAGCTTTCTAGCTCTTTCCAGAAAACTCAGGGTGCTCCCCCTCCACTCCAATGCAAGTTCATATTTTCCCACCCAAACTGGCACATGAGGTAGGCAGGGAGATCACTCCTCTCTCAATCCTCTTTGCCACCGTGGAAAAGGACCCACACAGCAGGGGATCCTACAACAGGCAGAGGAGGGAGGGATGTGTGCCTGCACAGATGACCACTCAATGAACAACAGTTACAGGAATACACAACCATATGTTCATTGTTGTGGCTTCTGTGCAGTCTCACAGGGGAGAATAGCAAGCTCCCTTACCAGACAAGGTAGGCATGTGACCTTCAGGAAAATATTGACTGTAACAATGCTTTTTTTACAGCTGCGTCATTCCTGGAGTCTATCTTGACAACATAGTCTTTGATGGAAGGTCAACAGAGAGGACTAGGTGGCTGCTTTGCAGATGTTGAACAATGGGACATTCCCCTGGAATGCTGCTGAGAACTGTGACCTCACTGAATGCACTTTTATAGGAAAAGGGCAAATAGCAACTGAGTTAAAGGTGCAGTGAAAAGCCAGTCATCTATATAGGGATATAACCTGCAATCTTGAAGGCATAGATGGGCAATCACAACGGACATACACCTGCTAAATACCCTTGGTGCGGTAGCTAGGCCAAAGGGTAGAACAGTGTATTGGTAGTTGGCAGTTACACACTGAAAACACAGATATTTCTGCACTGTTTGGTATGACAATACGGAAATACGTGTCTTTAAGGTCAGTAATGACACACTAATCCTTCTCCTGTAACAGAGAAAGAATTTCTAATAGAATAATCGTATGAAACCTAGGGACTTTCAGAAATTTATTAAGGCCCCTAAGATCTAGAATGGGTCTTTTCCCATCAACTTTTTTGTTAACCTAAAATACTGGGAGTAAACCCCAGTCATGATATCCCTAGGGAATGGAGGTGCATGCTTGCCATGATGCCTCCCTTGTTGTTTCTTGCCCAATGAGTGTGAGGCATATGGTGGGTGAGGGTGTGTATACTGATAAGAAGGATGGAATCTGTAAGGGTACTGGAATATGTGGATGTGCCCCATGTCTGAGAAAATAACTTGGTTGAAGGTCTGGGCAGGAGGACCAGTTATGCCAAGTGTCTTTGCTAGTGCATCCGGTCTAATACTCTGTGCACTGAATAAGTCCTTTCCCTCAAAGGGAAGGTCTTCATCCTCACCCTTAGTGTCATTTGGCAAAGTGCACCTCACCCAGGAACATCTTCAGAGAATGACTGCTGATGCCATAGATCTACTGGCTGAGTGGTGCTGACTTGCCGGTTTCCAAGATTTAAGGTAATCTTATAGGCAGGTAGCATGTCAATGTACTGATATGTATGTTCCCATAAGAACATTTGGTAATGTCCCGTGATGGAGTTAAAGTTAGCCATGCTCAAATTAGCACCACCAATGAATAAATTTTGTGGCCCAAGCCATCTCGTTTCCTGCCCTCTCTATCAAAGGGCAAGGAATGAGACCCAGAAAGTTATTTCGAAAGTATGACCTCTGTAATGATAGAGTTGGCAACAGCATGAGTAAAGAGAGAAATCACACTTTTTAAGCAGCATCACTACCACTAAAAGAAAATAACACAACAGAAAAATGTAACGGGGAAAGTTGGTTTTCTTCCCTTCACCGAGTCTCTGCTGCTACTGTACTCTTTTTCTAAAGAGGTTCTCACCAATGAAGATATAACAATGTGAGGAAAACATGGTCTGAAGAAAGCAGAAAGAGCTGAGTAGGAAAGTATCCTTTTTTAATTCTGGCAAAGAGAGGACTGAGGAAGGAGCGCTCTCCTTGCATCCATCACATGCAGGTCTGGGCGGGAAAATACCAGCTCACGTCGAAGGGGAGGGGGAACATTCCAAATCTTTTGAAAAGAGCTAGGAAGCTTTGAAAATGTTTCTCTGTGGCTGGCCTGAGCAAGTGTGGTCCCCATGTGGGACTGCGCAGAAGCCACGGTGATGAACATTGCAGTTCTTCAGTTAAAAAAAAAAGAATCAGTTATGTGGCAATCTAATTTTTATATAACTCTCTTGCCCCTAATTTTTTGCTATGTACAAATTACTTTTATGAAGTGCTGAAAGAGGAAACTTTAAACAGAAGAAATCCTATCAGCTGAGATGTAAGAACACATCGTTAAATATACACAAAATCTGCTGCCTCAGATTTTACATGAATTTGCTTGAGTACAGCCAAGAGTCGGACATGACTGAATGGCTAACAACAACAACAACAGCCCCAAATGATAAATTTTACAAGAAAATACTTAGGTATAACATAAATAAAACATTTTTTTCAACTACCAGACATGAAGTGAGTGTAATATTGTTTGCTTATTCAAGATGACTTACAAAAACCATTTACCTGATAAGCCAGTTCATCATGGGTTGTAGGTGCTGAATGACGTGTATGGCTCACCAGTATGACTTGTTGTGAATTTGAACTGCTTTGCCCGGAGAGACTAGAATCTGCGAGTAAGGTGGGAAACTGCTGACCCTGCCAACAGAAAAACATTAATGAATAGTTTTTAAAGGGGGAAATGCTACTATCACAATTAGCAAAAAGGCTAATTCGGCACAAATAATATCTAAGGAATATTTCCTATAGCACTTCGCTTTAATAGACACTAGGTTGGATGTATGCCCATTGACAGGTTTATCTTCCAGAAGCCTTTGCCTTTTTATTCTAACAGTGATAAAACATGCTATTGATCTATGCACTGGTTTTGTCATAGCATCACAAAGATGGAAGGAGTTCCCACTTCCATTCTGAATAATTTTTTCCAGCTCCTATCCTTACTTTGTGTGTGTGTGTTTTCCAAAAGTCCTATCATTAACAACTTTGCTCAGGTCTTGCAAACTGAGGGTTGTGGCTTCCTTGACTGGGTCAATCCATTTCATGTTGGGTCTTTCTCTTTTCCTGCTGCCTTCAACTTTTCCTAGCATTATTGTCTTTTCCAGTGACTCTTGTCTTCTCATAATGTGACCAAAGTACAATAGTCTCAAGCTTCTAGGGAGAGTTCAAGCTTGGTTTGGTCAAGGACCCACTTATTTGTCTTTTGGGCAGTCCACAGTATCCATAAAACTCTCCTCCAACACCATGTATCAAAGGAATCTACTTTTGTCCTGTCAGCCCTTTTCATTGTCCAACTTTCACACCCTTAAATAATAATGGGGAATACTATGACATGAATTAACTTGATCTTCATTGCCAGCAACACATCCTCACTCTTATGGATCTTTTCTAGCTTCTTCATGGCTGCCCTCCTCAGTTTCAATCTCCTTCTGACTTCTTAGGTTCAGTTTTCCTTTTTGTTGACAATGGAGCCAGGGAACAGAAAACCGTGAACAATTCCAATTTCTTCATCATCAATTTTAAAGTTGTGTAATTCCCAGTAGTCATTACTTTTGTCTTAATTAATTTTGGATACTAGAGACCTAAAGCATCTACAGGGCTTGCCTATCCAGCCAGTTCCTCACAATGCTTGTTCAATTGCTCTTATAGCTAGGAAACACAGGTATATATTTAATCTATATACCCACTGACAGTGGTTTTGTAAAGTACATGTGATAGTAACATCAGATCAGAAATATTCTGAATGTAGATGACAGCTCAAATGTTGTGTGACTTTCTGACTTACTTCAGGAAGGATTTTTTAAAAAGTAAAAAACAGGCTGATCGTCTAATGCTTGCAGCACAAAAGCACCACAAAGTTAATAGAACTAAAAATCACTGTCAAATAATTTGGAAATGACGGCCAAAACAAATTAAATGCATGCATTTTGTAGTATATTTTACAGAACTGCTGCATGGGCTTTCGAGACAATAAGGGACATAATCTTATATGCTGTCAAGTCCTAACCAACTCATAGCAACCCCAGAAAGGAGCTTTTAAGGCAAATGAAAAGCAGAGGTGATTTGCCATTGTCTTCCTCTACAGCATCACCTTGGTGGTCCCTCATCCAAGTACCAACCCTGCTTAGCTTCCGAGAACTGATGAGATCAGACTTCACCTTAGCTATAATTTATTGCAAAATTGCCTATCTCAATCTGTCTTCAGATTTGCCTTCTTCTAGTTTCACCATAATTATTCAAAATTATTAGGAAAAGGATAGAAACATTTTCTGGCAAATGACACCAACCTGTGATGTGATATTAAGTGTCACTGCATCAAGGCCAGCAGACAACATACTCTGAGTATCAGCCAGAGTCAGGGTAACACTACCGTCTCCTCCAGTTCCTGGTGATGACATTACTAAATTCTGAGCTGGCTGAGACATGGGAGGTGTTGAAGGAAGATTCCCACTTGATGCATTAAGCTCTGTAAAAAGCCATTGAAATTATAAAAGCTTAGATTACCTTAGCAGTTGAAAGAGCCCAAAAATTGCAAGGTCTCCAAATTCTTTTTATTATTAGAGTCGACAGCCTTTAACAGCTGAAGATAGAGATCCCTGCCCGCTGAAGCCGCCAACAACAGCAGCCTGTGCCAGCCACCTAAAGAAAAGAACTAGGAACCAACTGTGAGAAGGGACCACTGAATAACAGCTGCCATCGTTAAACAACATAGTTATTACTAGCACTTTACTATATCAGATGGTTTTAGTTGGTTTTAAGAAGAAGAAAAAGAGAAGAGATTGGATTTATACCCTGCCCTTCACTACCTAAAGGAGTCTCAGAGCAGCTTACAAACTCCTTTCCCTTCCTCTCCCCACAACAGACACCCTGTGAGGTAGGTGGGACTGAAAGAGCTCTGACAGAAACTGCTCTTTTCCAAGGACAGCTCTTATCAGAACTATGGCTTTAATTGTTCTAATTGTTTTTTTTTGGTTTAATTGTAATTTATATGTTTTATTCTGTGTAAGCCGTCTTGAGCTGGCCTTGACTGGGAGGGCAGGTATGAATTTGATAAATAAATAAACAAACAGATACTTCATACACAATGGGTAGCCTAAATGAAATTTATTGCTAGAATTATGTGTAAATTTCTATTTTGCTTTACTTTAAAAGAAAGGTTTCCTCCACTATTCAGGGAACTCTTAATAAACATGTACACCAAACTACTTTTTCCTCTTTATGTGCTACATCCACATTAATAACTACAAGTGGGATTTGTAGAATAATGATAGACTGAGATAACAGCAAATATGACAGGATAACTAAATAACAGAAAACCATTTTCCAGTAAGACCGGTCTTTTAATGGAGAAGCTTGTTCAGATTAATATAATTATAGCAACTATCCATAATGACCTACTTGAGTGAAGTATTAAATCCTCACCTGAGGTACTGTTCAGTGCTGGGCTCTGAGACAGGAGCTGATCATTACTTATGGTTAACGTAGCACCTGTTGACTGATTAGTGATAGTTGGTGTTGTCAGTCTTAGGTTGCCATTCAGTTCATTACCTCCAGAGGAACTGTGTTGAATAAGATCTTGGCCTAAACAGAAAATGAAATCTATGACTCGCTGAAGATCAGAATTTGTTTTTGCATTTCACCGATTTAATATTTTATAAGGGTAAAATAATGAAAAGGGGATTAAATAACTGTTTATAAACATTCAATCTGCAGATTGACCCACCCAGCTTTTCCACTGGTGAAAAGGGGAAGAGGTCATATCCTTTGACCACTAAAATGACTATGCTTGGGGTAGCAGCACGGTGCCGTGGTCAACTTTCAGGACGCTCCCAATCGTTGCTGACCTTCCTTGCCTCTTTGGGGGTCCCCCTGGTCCTTGTGACCTCACTGGACTCCACTGGGCCTCTTGGAGGGCGGTTGGGCAGCAGGAGACTCGTCTGGTCACCCCATGAGTGGCAACAAGTGGGGAGAGATTGAGTTTGTCTCGAAGCAGGAGCAGGGAATGGAACAAACATGGCCACCATTTTTGCATAGCTGCGAATACCCGTTTTTAGGAAATATTAGATTCTATCATAACACTTACCAAGAAAGATAAGAACTATAACGTGAGTACGCATATTTTCAATCATTAATCTGCGAAGATTCTCATTAAAATCTCCCCTCTTGAATGTTTCCTAACTTGAGAAATAAAAGCGGCTGGGAAGAGATATAGGAATAAAAGATTCTCGGAGTGATTTTCGGGGACAAGAAACAATTCTTTTTCATAGAATTTATAATCGATGGGATGTTGGAATGACAATTGCAACAGAGTTTTGGACCTATCCTGTATAGATATTTGAATTCTAGTTACTAATATGACGGAATTTACGTGGGTTACTGCATAATAAAAATGGCTTTAGCAATGGATATTAAGGAGACAGAGGAACTGGCGATGGCAGAGACCTGGGAACAATTTAAAAAGCTTCTGTTAAACGAAGTACAGCAAGCAGTTAAGCTAGCGTGTGAGAAAATTATTGAGAAGCACGAGAGTTTACATTTGGAACTGGACATTAAAATATATATATATATATATATATATATATATATATATATGTATACACACACACAAGGACTATTGCAGACCCAGCAGTGTGTTGATGACGAACAGGACTATGACCAAGGGATTACACTACAAGTTACATTTCCTCAACTATCAAAGAACTTAAAAACCTCTCCAATCAAATGGTTAAGCCCAAGAAAACATCAAGGAATTCTGTAGTGATGAAAATGGCAAAAGGAGATCTACAAGAAATCACATTTAAAAAATTGAGTAAAGTGGCTGAAGAGAGTGCAAGGTGCATGGCAAGAAAAGTTGATAGACCCAAGCATAGTAAATGTCTGAAAACTTGTTTAATGAAATTAAGGTGGGAAGATCGGGAAATAGACCTCTACATCTATAAAGGGTTAAGACATTTAAGCATGATTGTTAAAAAGAAGAGACTTCATAAAATCAAGAAAGAATTAAGCAATATAACTAGCAGTTTAGAATAGTTATTTCCATATACGTAATGTAGAGATTGTGGTTGAGTGAAATGCAAATTTAACAGTAGGTTGATGTGAAGATAAATGATACCATTAATATGGAAATGTATTGCTTTTTTGTTGTTTCTATTATTTTATTCTTCTATTAGCAGTTAAAAGTTAATTGACAAGCAAATAAGTATTGTTTTAGTGCATAAACAAATATAGTCCCTAGAAAGATTAAATATGAGTTAACCTATGGAATAGGTGGAACGGTGTTGGTATCCTCTTTGTATTGTAAGGAGTTTAGTTATATAGAGTATCTAGATGGACTAGAAATTTATTATAAATAATCTGCAGGTTTGCTAAGTAAGATGTCAGATATAAGATGTAAGAAGATAGAAAATATGAGATATGTGAATAATAATGTTGTAACTACTTTGTAAGCAGTCTTTAAATGGGAACTGGTAAGAAAATAAATATTGCTTTGGTATATAAATAAATATAGTTCAGAGACTTGTTAAACAGGTGTAAAGGTGGTGGTTTTTTCTATGCAGGGTACGGAGTTTAATTACATAGAATATATGGAGTATTTAGATGGATTAGAATCAATAAAATGTAAACAGGAAGTAACCAAATAGAAAATGTATTTCTGACAACTGTACTTTTAACAAACTATTTAATTAGCCAATAGCTATTAATTTATTTTTTTGAAATATGCGTTGAGATGTGATTTTTCCTTTTCACTTGTTTTTGCGTCAAGATGGGAAGAAAAAAATTATAATGATGGTGTTATGCTAGAGCTTTATGTTTTAGATATAATGCGGATAATTGTTTGTCCCCTTTTATGTTTTGTTTGAAAACCAATAAAGACTTATTAAAAAAAAATGACTATGCTTGGGATCATGGGACATGCATAGACAAAACCCACCTGAGATGGTGGCTGAAGTAAAGAGGAGAACTAGAAAGTCCTTCTAAAACAGCCACTATGGAAGGAATGAAAACGAACACTGAATTCTACTTGGACAATGTAAAAATATTTGGAATTCTATTCAACATATGTAAGGAAGAATAAAGACTAAACATCTAGAAGTTCTGTAGCAAAAGACTCATTACAGCCAAAAGCAGATAACTCAGCACACTAAAACATAATGATAAGGTTCTCTGATAGGAAGAAGAGTCTGAGGTGAGATTCCAAAAGCATGTCTGGATTACAGATACCACCTATAGCTGATCCTGTGCTTCAAAAATAAGGAAAGCAATTCTAATATTAATCTGCCACTCTTGGGCCAATATACAGAAAGCCATGCATACATTCTACGGCATTCAGATTGCTCAAATCTAAATACTCTAATTATTTTAAATATGATAGGTGCAATTCAAAGCTGATACAAGCCCAAGATCCAGTGTGAAATTAGTCCACACAGAGAACTGGAATTCTGTTTGTTGTTTTTGTTCCACATGTCACAGTGCCAAGCACAAAAGACACAACTGATAAAATAGTTAACACTATCACCAGAATAAAAAATGCATATATGCATGACGAGATTCAGTTTATATTTTTGTGGCATCATTTTTTTGCTATGTAGACTACAGGTAGTTTTTACACTTAAACAGCAGCTTACCCCTTTAGTCGTGTGAAGTGCTGCAGCAAACAACATCAAACATGTATAGTATAGGACATGAATCTACTTTTGTTTCTTTGGACCCCATGTTTATGTAACTCTGGGTTGCATCTATTGTATTTTAAATCATTTTATTTTAAGATTCTGTATTCTTTAAGAACAATAATTGTTTTACGCTGCTAATATAAAATGAGAAAATGTTTGCCTGTTCGGATACAACACTTGAAAGAACTACGAGAGGGAAAACGGGACACCTGTGTATCTCCACTGCTTTCTAAGAAATCTTCAGAAACAAAGAGCTATGTGTTTTTTTTCTTGTAGATTTTCATTTCACTCATAGTTACACTTTACAGAAGGGTAAGTCTCCCACTTTAGCAGACTAATAATGATACGTTGCTATACTTACCAGAGATGGTAAGGGTAATTTCTTGAGGACTTCCTGATGAATTTGTAGTAGTGGAACTGGAAGCATGGGCTAAAACATGACTCAGACTTGAATTATTTATTGTCAGTGTAATCTCATGTTGACCATTGGAGGTTGATACCATACCCTGAGATGTCATAACCTGGGAGAGATCCTGTGAACCTAAACATAATAAGCATGAAAAATCAATAGCTAAGTTATATCTTTGTTAATATTTAATACTGTTACGATCTTTGCGATACACTAAGTACAGAGTGTGGAGCAATCCTAGGACGGCAGCCCATCTATCACAGTGGCAGCACAGAACCTAGGAAGACTCTGTCCAAAGTGGGAAATAGCAACAGTTATATAAACTGGGAAGCAGATGATCACTTTCCCACAGCCCCCCTGGTTCTTAAAAGCTTCCCATGACTGTGGCATTCCTTTAACATTTTGTAAGATGCCAGTGGCTGTAAATTAACTGAAGAAATATAGATCATTAGCCTCCTCTTGCCTCTGTAACTTCAAATGCATTGGGCGGTGACTGCTGTAGATTGAGGAAATCTTGGTGACTCTCAGCACTACTGCCCTCAAAGAGGAAGCTGAGGCTGCTGCCCCTAGGTGTGACTGCATGTGGAGAACTCTTAACAAGCAACCTAACCTCAACATTTTAGAAGAAGTCTACATTCATTCCTTACAGAGATTTAAATAAGGCAAAAAAAAAAAGATACCAAAACATTCCCTCGCTCTGAGAATATTTAGGCCTGAAAGTATGCATACCCCATTTTCCTTGATGGCTTGCAAGTCCAAATTTAAAATGAGATTTTGCTAGGACACTGCCCTTAGCCATGTGACTTTTCACACAACTAGCGTTTCCTTGAAACCAGGTCCTCAGCTGCTATGGATGCAATGTTAATTTGCCAACAATAGACAATTCTGAATGAAGGTTGCACTGGCATGTTAACTTCCCTGCACAAGCAGCAAGCCACTAAGCAAGATTCTAGGAGCATACTAAGTCTGCCCTGCTAGGATCACATTTAAATCAGTCCTTAATGTAAACATGCAGTTATCCAGCCATATTTTTGCAGAACCTTGAAGGTGTGATGCAGGGCTCTTTTTGTAGCAGGGACTCCTTTGCATATTAGGCAACACACCCCTAATGTAGCCAATCCTCCAAGAGCTTACAGAGCTCTTCTTACAGGGGCTACTGTAAGCTCTTGGACGATTGGCTACATTAGGGGTGTGTTGCCTAATATGCAAAGGAGTTCCTGCTACAAAAAGAGCCATGGTGTGATGGACATCCTATATTTCCTATTAGAGTCATAAAGAGCCAATGATATTAAGTGGGCTACCAGCTGTGTTGAAGATCCAGGGGATGGGACAGTAGTATTAGCCTAGGATGGAGGGAGCCAATGCTGGCACTGTACAAAACCATAATTAAACCTTGGAGAAATTCTGGTAACTGAGATGAATGGTGGCATGAAGATATGGCTTTGTTAAGTTCACTGATGCCAGGAAATGCCACAGTCCTCTCCCTTGCAAAGAGAGAGGGCAAAAGGACAAAGTTGGTGGCAGCCCACAGAAGGGAGCCAGAGGCCACCCGCATGATTTGGCAAGCACATGCAGAGTGTGGGGTACAGCACAGGAGGAAGTTATATAAGGAACAATTGCATTGTCCCCCAGAGCCTCATACTTGGGTCACGAGGCAGTCAGCCAGGCCCAGATAAATATCCCTGTACAAGGAGTTTGAACAGGGGCACCTCTTAGCCACACAGCTCTGACTGGGTACGAAAATCTTTGCTTCATGATAAAATTCTTTACTCAATGCCTGGCTCAGGCAGAGGAAAGTTTGATGGTCCCTGATTAGCCCGACTAATGAGGTAGGCGTCTCTTAATCCATGTTCATCTGCAATCCCCCTTGTTCAAATATGGCAGAATTGACTGGAAAGTCTCCCAAAGTATTTCTTCAATAAGAAGTGATTCACATACACACACACACACACACTGATCAAGAATAGTCCTGATTCTGCATAAGGAAAAAAGACAGAAAACATCCCAGTGAAGTATGGAACTTGCTTAATCAATCTGATATCTACTGGATGCCAAATCACTTGGATCATCCCTTATTATTTTCTCAGTTCTGGAAATGCAGGGAAGCAAGAAACTGACTGCTGAGGATCTGTGCAAATTCCAGAAAACAGCATATCCTCAGGTTTTCTTCAACACTCATTTATCTGTAGTAAATTTCAAAAAGGTGCTTGTAAACTCTACCAGATGCCCTTGGGACAGAAGAACACTTAGACAGGGGAACACAGTCATATTAAAATGTACCAAAATGACTTCTTACCAGAACATTGTTGAAGCCATTAATTGATAAATTTGAAGTCTGCCATGACTGCAGAAGGCAGGCAGACTGTAGGCCCTGGAACAGAGGGACTGGTTTGGAAGCAGAAGAATCCAACACTTCTGCTGCTAGAAAGGACTTCTTTTGCCTGGAGATCTAAAATTCTCTTTTCTCTTTTTGTTCAAGGGTTCTAAGGAGTTTGGAGGACACTGGCTTCTTGTACCTGGGTGGAAAGACTACTGAATTAAGGGGAAGTCCCCACCTCCCACGTAAACTAGTTTATGCTGCCTACCAATCCAAGCAAGTGGGTTGTACCCCTATGTCTAGGGGAGAACATGTTCTTTATAGTATACCGATTCCACTGTATTTATTCAATTATATTAATGCAAAATTCAAATTACTATCACAGAATAATGCTTAGAAGACATAAGCAAAGTTAATTTATAAAATCAAAATAAAAAACCTGACAAGTTTATGGAGTACAGCAAACAAAACAAAACACCATCCTTCCAATTGAAAGAATTTTTTTTAGTCGCACTTACCGGTAGTGCTAGCAGTCAACATGGATTCCTGCTCAGATATAGGTCCTATTGTCATGTTTGCTGAAGAAGTAACAGTGGGCTGTAAGGATAAACTTGACAAAGGCTGTATTACCACATTTGTTGGCACTGAACTGTCTGCTGCCTGGAGGGATGTGTTCTGAGTAGCTAAACTGGGATCCCCAGTTAGCTGCTGGGTTAGTACATTGCCCTGTTGTAGTGTCTGCTGTAAGAGACTGGGATCAATCTGAAAAGCAAACAATGGTATTTCTGAATATAGGACATTTTCACATTTGGGTGGAAAACTTTTTTTCCAAGCTAGATACTTTTAAGACATCATAAGACATAGTACCCTGATCTTAAGTAGTGCAGACTTCAATAAGCTATGTCTTGCAAAAAATTGCATCTACTACTGAAATGCTGCATAGATTTCATATTTATGATGTGAGCCAGTAACTAACAAAGAAATCAGATTCAGGTGGGTAGCCATGTTGGTCTGAAGCAGCAGAACAACTTCGTTTTAATCAAAGTATAAGCTTTTATGTGCAAGCACACTAGTGTTTTCTTTAAATTTAGGGTACCACTTATGCTTAAACAGGGTTGCACTTATGTGTAACTGCTGTTCACTGAGTGGTCACCTGCACAGTTATACATGGGCACTGCACACACACAGGCCTACTACAAAGAGGTTTCTGAAGCTCAAAAAATGCCTGAGAGCACTCCAGCCTCCTCCCCCATGTTATTTCCCACCTTTTCCAGCATGCTAAAGAGAGGGCCCTTCCATCAGTTCCTCTCTACCGCCAGAGTGAGGTAACACTGTCAGGTTAAATAAAGAACTCATAGCAGGGAGGGATGTGTGACTGCACAGGTAACAACACAATAAACAAGTTACGAGAAAGCACAATCCTGTTTTCATTATTGTGGTACCTGTGCAGCCCGACATGGGAGAGTAGCAAGCTGATTTAACAGTCTTAGGAAGGCAGGTGTGACCTCCCAGTTGAATAGAGACTGTACAACTGCTCTTACCACTGCTGTGGCTCTTGTGGCATCTCTCTCCATAGAATAATGCTTGGCGGAGGTGCATGATGATGACCACATTACTGTTTTGCAGATGGAATCAATGGAGAGACCACAGTGAAAAGTGGCTGAGATGGACTGGGATAGTGAGCATGAAGTTGCAAAGGACAGTCAACTCACACCAATCTGTAACAGTTTAATGCAGTGACTATCCATCCAGAAATGTATTGTGCTTACAATTTCTTGCCTAAGTTAGGGTCTAAAAAGGAGGTGAAGAGATAATCTTTTCCAAAAGGTTTCGTTCTGACCAAGTAAAAAAGAAGCACCTTGCATACAGAACTGGGGAATGTTCAGCTTGCTCCACTTCATCCTGTGATTGTTGATATCACACCAGTGATGTCTAGGTGTAAGGGGAATTTGGACATTACCTTTCAGAGCAATTGGAGCAAGATTTGGAGAACTACTCTGATGTTGGAAGTTTTTAAGGAAAGGAAGGTCACATCATAGTATATAGAGCTGACCCTTCTAAGCTGATGTGATGGAAGTGAGGAACACCAGTTTTTTCACAGTGAGGGACATGAGATTCCAGGTCTTGTACCTCACCTTCCAAAATGTAATGAGATGAGTATGGTTAAGCAGCCTAATGTTGAGGAAAGAGAATTATCTCCTGGACCAATTCCAAAGTTGATTTGCAAAGAACCAAGTCCTTAAGGTGATAGTAGGAAGGGGTAGAAGATCACTTGTTCGACTTGGGAGATTTCTGTGGATGCTTGTTCTTAGCCATCTCATTTGGTGGTTCCAAGGAGCTATGCTCTGCAGACACAGGGGAGGAGCCCGAGGCTTTCCCCATGTTTTTAGGTGGGGCATCGTGCCTTTCCCCAGAGTGTCCACTTTTTGGCCAGAAACTCTTTTGTGCCTTGCCTTAGGTGTAAATTGGAGACAAACAGAGTGGTATGAGATGTTGTGCTCTTTGCCAAGGCACAGGAGGCATTTTTCATGGTTGTTTATGTGGGGGATTTTTGACGCACAAGACCTACATTTTTTTGAAGAGAGCTTTTTGCACCATTTTCAAAACACAACACTATACAGCCAGATATGAGGTAAAACTGCTGGCAGTTTGGTGCTGGTAAAGAATGACAGAGCTTCTAATAACAAACCTCTCTCAGTGGCTGCAGAGAGAGAACTGAGAGAAGGCCACTCCACTCCCTCTGTATCATGCTGGAAAAGGTGGGGAACAATGTGGGGGAGAGGGACGGAGCGCCCTCAGGCTTTTTTGAGCTTCCAAAATTTCTCTGCAGTAGAGGCATCTTGGGAAATAGAGCTTCTGCCTGAAATGTTGAAGAGTTACTGTTAGAGCTATGCATAACCTCACTTCCTCTGCTTCTTGCAGCAGCCATTTTGTGGCTGGCTCTGCCTCCTGCAACAGCCATTCTGAAGTTGTGCCCACCACCCTGTGCCATAATTCTGAAGGTGCCTGCAGACTCAGAAAGGTTGGGGACCCCTGTTCTAGATTAATAGCTCCTACACTTACTTTTATGATAGAGTTTGCTCTCTTAATATTTAAAAAACCAAATACTGCCTCCTTCTGTCTATGGCTTATGTCTGGACCTTTTTGAAATGATTACGTGGGAATAGAAAAAAAGAAGACAAATGGTTTAAAAATTTAAGTAAAACAATTATCACTAGGTATAGTGTACTATGCAATGGCAGGACAAACCCTCACCAGACTCTGACTAGATCTATTTCAGTCACTGTGAATGTGTGCACACACACAAAGCCATGACTAACAGTGTGATTATTAAGCGGTTACACTCTTCTAAGCTCACTGATGTCAACGGACTTAGAAAGGTATATCCATGTAGGATGGAACTGAATTTCTTGAACCTACTTCTGCATTATCCAAGGAAAAATAAATGGCAGGGGCAAGAGAAGCAGCAATGCTGAGACTGCTTTGGTACAACAGGTTCTTAATGGCCTGCATAGTGTCTCAATACTTTGCATAGTCTCTCAAACTTCAGGACATAAGAGTTCTATTCATATTTTGTTTTGTAATATTATACAGTAGAGATACAACCTATAACAAGAATGTGCTTAAACATAAGAGTTGAGGAAGGAACACAGTAACTGATCTATGCAGAACTCATTCCATAATGATTTGGGAAGGATAATAAATAAAAACCCACCTGTAATGTATTGGGAAGGATAATAAATAATAGCCCCCCTGTAATGTATTGGGAAGAATAATAACCCACCTGTAATGTAATGTTATTAATGCTGTTAGGATCTATTCCAGAAATCTGAACATTTGGTCCAACCAAGTTAGCAGCAAGCTGTAACTGTATTCCTTCAAGGGTTGCCAAACTGCCATCTGTTAAGGACACAGTTAAATCACCGCCAGCTATCAAAGAAAAGATTTGTTTTGTTAGTATATTTTTTTCAGACAGATGTTAATGAGATATGCCTTGCATGGCTGAAAGTACACAATTCTCACACAATTAAAAACAAATGAATTAATAGTTTATTACATCAATGACCGATAATGTCTCAAATAGATTTTATCAGAGCATCAACAAAACTAAGTAATTAGTAGCAAATGTAAAAAGGTGCTCACAAAATATTTGCACACGGATGTACTTTCCCCTTAGAAACTGCCCAGAAAGGAAATTTCTCATCTTGCTAGACAGAAGAGTTCCTCTACTGAAATACCCCTACAACTGGGAAGCTCTTCCTGATTTTCTTTCTATATCTAAACCCCTGTAGTTCCAAACTCATGGCATAATCCCTTTTTTGGCTGACAGGCTGAACAATAGTTCTTGCCTACTACATCACTTGTTTCAGAAATTCAGGATTGGAATCTCTCCAAACTAAACCCCAAATAAAAGAACAACCATTTTTACCTGACATAGAAGCAGGAAGTATAGCCTGACCCACAAGACCTTGCTGAAGCAAATTTTGGTCAAATTGCCCGGTTAGTACAGAGTTATTCATGATGAAAACATTGGGATCTGTTGAGGATGAATTAAGAAGATTTACTGGCTGCAGCCCCTCAGTAGATGTACGAGGTGTGGATTTCCTGGCCTTCTTGGCCTCTGGTTTAAAGTGACACTGTATGTGAGTCTTCCTACGTCCAGAAGTTCGAAACCTTAGGTCACAGTGAGGACATTTAAAAGGCTTTGCTCCTGTATGCAGGCGCATATGCACTTTTAGACTTCCTTTAGTAGAAAATGAATTGCTGCACACGTGACAGCTAAAGAGCTTTTGTCCTGAAGATTAAGAAAAAAAATAACATAACACAATGAAAATAACATCTCTTCACACTTTAGGATTTCATCTGTATATATGGATTTGTAATTATGCTAACAACTGATACTTCTTTACAGAGGACATGTTTAAACAAAACCAAGCAATTATTTTTGAGGAGCATTCAGGAGCTGGCAACAGGCTCTCAACTGTGTCTATTTTCCAACCTGCCAACTTTACTGTGCACAAAGTGAACAAATAACCTGACAGATTTGAAAGCAGGAACTCTTTGTGACCCTGTGGGATATTATCTCTTTAACAGAACAAGATGGTGCTGTTTTTAATTGATTTAATTT
The DNA here is from genome assembly GCA_029375565.1 of Gekko gecko. Lineage (NCBI taxonomy): Eukaryota > Metazoa > Chordata > Lepidosauria > Squamata > Gekkonidae > Gekko > Gekko gecko. The sequence goes on from JAPDNY010000009.1 coordinate 41,759,770, forward strand.
GAAGGAGAATAACAGAACAGTCTATGGACTCTATAAGACAGCCTGTGTAGGGTAGTGGCTAAGAGACTGAGGTGTATATAAGGAACAACCCAGTTTAAACACTGCTGTGCTGCAGTTTCAATTTTGTTTTCCAGACGTACTGCTTTGGGCAAGGAAAGAGAGAACTTGCTGAGAAATTTGGGTAAAACATGCTCTTGTATTTGGAATGTGTATATTTACATACATATGATTAGAAGGACTGAACTGCAGTGGAACCATTCCCAACTTTAAATGCATTGCATTTCTTTTAAAAGGGATGCACCTTCAGGAGCAGCAACCTAGTTGCTTTTCATTTCTCTCTAACACTTTCCTCCTTGTGAACAACTTCACCTTTCTACAAAGGGTGTGAAAAATTTCTCAAAAGTGAAGGAGCTAAAATACTACTTTACCTCAGCGCTAAATTTGAACCTTGACATAAACCCACAGGACAGTTTTAAGAAAAGCACAGTCTCCCAGGTTCAGCCTACCATCTGCAATGGCATATAGGGATGGGCATGAACAGGAAAAGGCAGTTCAGTTTGTGGCCAAAGCACAAACTTAATCAGGTTTGTTCACAGAATGAGACAGTTTGTGTCCTCACAAACCCTGTTGAAAGAGACTGCAGTCCCTTTAAACAGGGATTGCAGAAAGCCCCCGCCCAAAAAAACAGCTGAGCTTAACTATTTTGGGCAGTTTTGTGCAGTCTCTTTAGTTTAAAAGGACTGCAGAAGACAGCCTGAAAAAAAACAGGTTGCTTACCTGTAACTGATGATCTTCGAGTGGTCATCTGTGCAGTACCACACATGGGGTTGGGCGCCTGCGCACGACCTCGTTCGGAGAAACTTCTAGAGCTTTACCTCAGAAGAACTTTTGGCGGGCTCTCCTCCCGCCCTGGGGGAGGAGACATGCACTGCGCATGCCCAGAGCGGGAGAGAGAGCCGCCTCCCACTCAGTTCCTTCGACCGCCACTGTCAAACTCCAGGACAGGGCGAATTGCATTGGCAACGTTGAAGGCGTAAGCAGATAAATAAGACAGATAAGTATCGACCCGGAGATTCATGGAGGCCAGAGAGTACATCTTCTTGGCCAGAAGATCCAGTTTACGACCCTCACGGTCAGGGGGCGTGGACTGGCGAGCAGGCTGCCTCGATTTCGAAGAAGAGTGAACCACCATGGAGTTCGGTGGTGGCTGAGAAAGGAGGAATTTGCCAGGAGCATCCTGGATCCTGTACAACCCATCATAGCGCCTCGAAACCGGAGGGATCGAAGCCGGGTGTTCCCATGACTCTTTCAACATAGAAAGGTGGACAGGCAGCAAAGGCAAGACGGGAGACGGAGGAAGATCAGCCTGGACCAATCGGTGAATGACGTCGGTCACTGCTGGGGACTCCGTAAAACCCTGAACTTGGAGGGCAGTCGCCATCCTGGTAACGAGCTCCAAAAATGCCTTAGGGCCCTCCGTAGGTGAAATCGACTCCGAGCGTCGAGGCTCGTCCTCGATCCGAGAGACCTTGGGATCGAACTCTGCCGAATCCGACCTGTCCGAGATCGACATAGGAGAGGAGGATCGGGGTTGGACAAGGTCGATGACCGGATGGTCGACGGCAGGACGGTGTCGAGGTTCCATTGGGGAACTCCTTGGGGCGTCCCGATTTCTGGGAAGGTCAGAAGGCTGTTCCCGAGAGGCAGAATGAGCTGAGGCCACAGATGCCGAGCGCCGAGGGCGGTCAGGGGCGTGGGCCTGATCTCCGCGTTCCGAATGCCGGATCCAGTCATAGCGGTGTCTCTCCAGTGTCGGAGACCTCGAATAATAGTAGGCCGCATCCGGACGCTCCCGACGGTCTTCGCAGGACCAGCATTGGTAGTCAGAGGCGGAATCAGACGACGACGGGGATTGCCTACGGATCAGGCATCGACGACCATATCGGGATCGGGACCGCGCATGGCGGTGCACAACCAGACCCTCGTCCAAAGTGTGGATCGGGGTAGTGGAACGCCTCCGTGGAGACCGGGAGCCTGTTCGCGGAGACAGGTGCGGAGGCGATCTGGTCAACTGGCCCAACGGTATCGTCTCCGTCGGTGACGAGTGGGAGTGCTGCGGAGTCTGTTGTCGAGCCGCAGACTTATGGGATGTAGAGGCGAGGGCCGGCATCGACGTCGACAACCCAGTCACGACGATGGGGTCCACTTTCGAAACCGAAGCAGAGGGCGTGGCCTTCGACTTCGAAGGGGTCTTATCTTCAGCCCGCTTAGGTTTCTGTTTCGGTGCCTTCGAGGAGGTGTCCGATTTCTTGGCTACCGAGACCTGGGAAGCTCCTGAAGACATTGTGGGACGCAGCGCTGATTCAACAAGAAGAGCTTTGAGCCTAGCCTCTCGATTATGGCGAGCCTGACGAGTGAAACTCGCGCAATGAGGGCAAGAATCTACTCTATGGGCCTCACCCAAACAAACTAAGCAAAGGTCGTGCCCGTCGTTAGATGGAATTTTAGCAGGGCAACGACGACAGACCTTAAAAAATTGAGTTTTTCCCATACAAAAATCCCCACCCACCCTCCAAAGAAAGGAGAGGGGGGGAAGAGAGATAGACAAAGATTTATTTAAAAAAATATTTTTTAGAAGAGAAAGAAGCAGATGGAAAAATAAAGCAAAAGCGAAGAAAGATATACTCAGCTGAGGTAAATGGAGGAACGACAGGAACGAGGTGTGAACACAAAGGCGGTCGAAGAAGAACTGAGTGGGAGGCGGCTCTCTCTCCCGCTCTGGGCATGCGCAGTGCATGTCTCCTCCCCCAGGGCGGGAGGAGAGCCCGCCAAAAGCTCTTCTGAGGTAAAGCTCTAGAAGTTTCTCCGAACGAGGTCGTGCGCAGGCGCCCAACCCCATGTGTGGGACTGCACAGAGACCACGACGAAGATCAGCAGTTTCTTTAAACAGACTGCAGAAGACAGCCCAAAACAGCTGAGTAGCTTGCTCCCCACATTCAGCTGTTTTTTGGTCTATAAAGGGACTGCAGAAGACAGCTTGAAAGAGCTGAGCGGCAGGGAGCACCTCCTCACTGCTCAGCTTTTTTTGTGGCTTTCATGGGGAACAGAAAGCAGGGGTTTAAAGGGAGCCCTACTTTTTGCTCCACCCACAAACCACCACAAACTGTTTTAAAAGTTTGTGGAAGTTCGTGATGGTAGACCATCGCAAACTTCTGTCTGTGAATCACAAACAGGGCAAAATTAATAACAACTTTTGCTTCATGGTTCAGTTTATGTCCATCCCTAATGGTATATGCCTGCAATCTGAGGATAATGCTAACCTAAGGTTTCTTAGATTATGCATGTGAAGCACTATGAACTTTCTCAGGTTCTATGCATTTTTTATTACAAAAATATTATTATAAGTGGATGAAGCATGGGAACTGAACTGGGGAGGAGAGCAAAAATCACACCTAAGCTCAGCCATGGAGTCCAACTGGTAACTCCTGACCAGTTATTGGCTCTTGGCCTCCTTTACTCTCATAAGATAGCAATGAAAAAGAAAAAAGGGGTACCTCTGGCCACTATTGAAATATTTTTTATTCATGAGCAAAAATGACAATTATAGATAGTTTTTAAAAAATCTATGGCAAGATCCAGCGCAAGCTATCCAAAAGCAGCAGAGAACAGTTCTCATGAATGTATTTGGCTGCACTGCTCGTAAGTTTTATCCATATCTCCCCCTGCCTGCCAATAATCACCACCTCTCTAAATAATACTATCAAGGAGAAAAAATTGCAAATGCTGTTTTGATGGATTTAAATACTAAAGTTACTTTCCATAGTAGTTAACTAAAAACTGAAACAATCATAACAAAATATGAACATTCCTCCCCCACAACTAGTGATTAGATGACAGAATTGGAAGAACTGAAGATACTACTTACCTGTGTGTGTTTTTACATGACAATCCAAAGTAGACTTTACAGTAAAACTCTTTCCACATTCATCACATTTATATGGCTTTTCGCCAGTATGGATACGTACATGCCTACCCAAAAATATTTTTTCTTTAGTTATAATAGGCTTATACAAATTGAATGACACAAACATATCACTTTCAATGTCTGATAAATCACATTCCAATAAAAATTGTAATCAAATTGATTTTAAATTCTTGGGCTTTTTAAAGATCAACTTGACTGGAAAAGGTTTTTTTCAGACTGAAATATAATTTATTAAGCAAATCAAAGCACCACATTTGGAAATATTCTGGGTTTACCAGGGAGATTTTTCAACTTCATAATAGCAATAGTTTAATAAATAGCTTAACAGTAATAGTTTAATAAAATCTTAATGAACATCTACACAAAGAATTACACCTACACAACTTAACTATCATTATTTTAGGAGACAAAAAGAAATAAGAGAGTCACAAACAAGGCTTCTTAAATTCAAATTATACTGAAGTCATTCCATCCAGGTATTAAGGAACTATGATTTTTACTAGCCCAAAGTGCTCTTTCTCCAGTTCTGTGTATTAAAATCAATAGTTTTGGGAAGAGTGGATGATAGAAGAAAAAGATCAAAATCCAAAGTGCATGTGTACATGACCAAAGAAGTCTGAGTTTTGCACAGATGCAAGTAACAGATTCACATTTGATAAATTTCCATATAATGGACACTGTCCAGAAAGTTCCTTGACATTTTGGCTTGAACTAATTGGAGCGGGGAAGGGGAAATCTCCTCACCTGTAGTCAGGACTGCCCTTCCTTAGACTCTACAGCTGAAGTGCTAAAAATTTTTCAAAAACTGTACAGCAGCAGATACCATATGTAGGACAGCACAGAGTTCACAAAGAAGAATCCTCATGTCATTTGTAAATTGTTTTGGAAACTTCTTTGAGAATCAAAAGTGACTTCCAACATGGGACACTTCAAAAAAAGCAAAATCCTCAAAAGGCCCACTGAATTAAATATGGAGTTCTCCAAACCGTGGCCAATGTAAGTAAAAGTGAGCTATAAATAACTTGCTTCCAACAGATTATTTTTTGTACGGCATACCTACTTACCTTACTAAGTCACTAGGTTTTTTAAAGCTTTTCGGGCAGTAAGTACAACAATTGGCATATTTTGGCTCTGCTTCCATTTCTGCCTGCTTGTCCTTGATTTCACTAATTCTGTCTTTTTCTGCAGCTGATTGGACAAGAACTTTTTCAGAAACAGTTGCACTTTCCTGGGGTCTAATTTTTGCAAGTTCTGCTGTTTCCTCCTCTGTAAAAGTGATGACACCAGGCCTAGATTTTCTAGAACTAGTTCTTTCAGAGTTTTCATCATCCTCTTCTGCACATTCAAACAGACAAGAAATAACACGTGTTAGAACATCAAACAAGCTTCTCAAACATAAGTGAAAAATCAAACTGGTTATTAAATGAACTAAAGATAAAGGTTTCCCTTGCTCGAAAGCTAGTCGAATCCGACTCTAGGGGGCAGTGCTCATCTCCGTTTCCAAGCCAGCACTGTTCAAAGCTGTTTCCGTGGTCAAGTGGCCGACATGATTAAAGGCTGAGGCACATGGAATGCTGTTACCTTCCCACCAAAGTGGCACCTATTTATCTACTTGCAATTTCTTGCTTTTGAACTGCTAGGTTGGCAGGAGCTGGGGCCAGAGACACCGTGCCTCACAAATATTTCTAAGCTGGACTGTATGGCTTCTCAGAACCATGACGTGATCCCTCCAAACCGGCATGCACATTCCAAATGGTTATACCAATTTCCTGTCAAGGTTGTGGTTTAAACAAGGTAAAGGTATTCAATATTCCACAAAAATACTGAACCAAGCTGGCTGCTGTCCACCTGTAAAAAGCTGCTCACCTCCTGCTTCTCCACCTGTTGCTGCTGTAGAAGACACAGTTTGATGTTTTTTCATGTGTTTTTTGCAGTGAACTGTGGTTCTAAAAGTTTCATCGCAAAATGGGCACTTATACGGTTTCATGCTCATGTGGGTTGCCATGTGTCTGGTAAGACTACCATTAGTAGTGAAAGATGTATTGCAAATGCTGCAACTGAATGCTTTAACTCCTGAAATAAGAAAAATGACCCCAAACAAAAACAAAAACACACAGAGACTTTTAGGTTGCCTAATGACTGTACACACACAAGAGAATTGCAAAACTAACACTAAGCAGTTATACTGTTCTATATCCATTAAAGTACATTCACTAGCCTTGTTCCCATCTTATAGTGAACACACATACATCAGGGACAAGTGCCTGGATAAATGCGGATTTGTATGCTACATTCAACTGTAGATGTGTTGACTGTAACATGAGAATTACTCAATTTGCATATTAAAAAAATCAAGTGTACACTGTAGATGGCTCATGTGAGCATTCATTGTAACTTGTGAACAAGGCTACTGCTACAGAACAATCCTATGCAGCATTATTCCAGTCTAAGCCCACTGAAATCTGCAAATGATTTCACAGTAAGACATTTAGAATGTGATTCCTACAAATGTGGTTCCACCCACTAGCTTAGATGACTTTTGAGGGGGATTACCATAATTCATTAATGATAGTTCTGTCAACCGCTATTACCACAATAGGTAAATTACTGAGTACTTCTGAGTACCAGATGCTGAGAACAGCCACATTTGATGCCCAGAGGCTTCTACTGGTCACTGCTGAAAACAGATGGAGAACCTCGGGCCAATACTGAGACGCAATTTTCACATTCAAGTAAACAGCTTTAGGAGACTGGAATACTACAAGCTAAAATATTTTTGCAAAGAAACTGACTATCACACAGCACATCATCACCTGTATGCGTCTTTTCATGAGATTTAAGAACTCCAGAAGAAACAAATCCTCGACCGCACAGTTGACATTTATATGGCTTCTCCCCAGTGTGTGAGCGTACATGCTGCTTCAGATGGCTGGATTTCTTAAAACCTTTGTTGCAATACTCACATCTGTTAAAATGAATGTTTGCTTTGAATAAAATGGACAGGTCTGATATTCAGTTGTACATTAGTGCAAAATCTTCTCACTATTTCTTGTTTAACTAAAATAGTTGACATTATTATACAGAGCAGTTCTTGAATTGACAGCACCTTTAATGTTACCCAGGCACACAGAATCCACATCACAAATCAATTAAATCTGACTATCGGAATTTAAAGATTTTGATGCTAAATGCTTTATGAGTCTGGGGATCACAGCCTTTGTAAAATAGAAATAATTATTATGGTTTTGATATCCAGCTATATAGCCAGGAGGATGCAGAAAATAAAAATAAAAAGAACATAGACAACTTTGCAGGGCCAACTCCCCGCAGACACACATACCATTTGGGGCAATCTAAAGTGGGTTGTGACAAATGTAAGCCTATTGATCCCAAATTTTCTTATTCACACTTTCACTCCCCACAATTCTGGTCAGAAAAAGGCAGGGCAGCACCTGCAAAAAACGACCTGACTTTTGCCTATACTCTTGCACTACCAACAGCAGGTGCCTCAACAATGGATGAGAACATCTGGGGATTCTTGTTTTCGTCTTCCTTCCCCCATCTCTCCCAACCAGCTCCTTTATTACAGTAGGCAAAAAATGATGGACACATTTCACCTCTGATGCATTCAGACCCTGGACTGAAAATAGATCACCTCTTCCCAAAGGATCATTGATATACTGTTCCCTCTCCACATCTTCTGCCTACCTTCAATTTCTTTCACATGCTTTAAACTTAAAAACATAGAAAATGACATGCACTACAACGCTAACATTAATTTAAAGAGAGAGAGAGACAGAGTCAGGCAGACACCACAAACCAGCTGTCACAACTAAATGAAAAGATTTTTTGTATTTCCCATATGTTGCAATGTATATCTATACATCTAATTCCTAAGACACTTATATCCACTGACTGAGACCACACTGGGAGAAGAGAGATTTTTCTCCAAACTTGGGGGACACCCCAAGGTTGCAGAAAAATCTTAACCCTCTTAAAAAAAAACTGTGGGGTTTGAAAAACCTCTTAAATGTAGAGGGGGAAGGGAAGAAGACATGAAAAGCAGCACTGAAAACACTGACACTGAGTGGAATCTTCTCCCTCCCTCCTCCAGCGTTGATTCTCCCCACAGTCTGGCCAGTTAGAAGCTGGCAGGAAATTTTTTATAAAAGGACAGCCGAGACAGAGGCTACAGAGGCTGGGGTGAAAAGAAGCCTAATCTCCTCCTTGCCAGCTCAGCTGTACTTTTAAAACATTCCTGCAGGCTTTTAACTGCTCAGCTGTGGAGAGAAGCAGGGCTGAGGGTGCGGGCAGGAAGGGTTCTTCCCTCCCAGCCACCCATGTCTAGATCTTCTTCTCCCTGCAGTCTTGAGCTAGGGGGTTAGAGGCTGTATGTCAAAGAGGAGAGAAAAGGAGAAAAGGGGGGGGCTGAGGCACGGCTGCACTCCCAGTGGGCAGGAAAAAAGTGGGAACTGCTGCCCCCCCCCTGCCCCGAGCTGCATAAGCAGGAACTGTGGGAACCAGGGTGCATGAAGGGGGGGAGAGGTAATGAGTGAGTATGTGTGAAATGGGAAGGACGCGAGAAAAGTTATCAGGTGTGTGTGAGAGAGACTTTCGGGACTGAGAAAGAAAAATTGATGAGAATTTGTGTGTGTGCACGGACGTGCAGGTGGTGGGGCAGGAATGGAGAAAGAAAGAGAAATTAAGAGTAGTGTGTGTGTTATGTTTGTATGTGTGACACCAGAGGGGAACAGAAAGAAAGAGAATTACACAGCAGAGTATCTTGTGTGAGAGAGATACAGAGGCACTGGGAGATGAGAGTGTGAATGTTTGTGTGCTTCAGGAGACATTGGGGATGCAGAAAGAAAAAGAGTGACAGCAGGGTTGGGAGGCATTGGTTGAGGGAAAACGAGTAGAAGAGTGAGACAGAAAGTGAGGGGTGGGGAGAGAGGGAACAAAGAAAAGAATGGTGGTGGTGGAATTCATCCTCCCTGCGTTTCTTGCGGGTCCCCATTATAAACAAGATCTACAAAATGGAGAGTCTCTGGTGCTATCAAAATGATGATTACACTCTTCTCTCCATCATTAGACTACATTCAATCCAATGCTAAAGAGTTTTCTGAGTTTCGCATGTTATTATAATCTGCATATTTCAACAAGCACTAGAAAATTAGATGATGAGTTACTGATTCACTTCAAGTTAATAATTAGGTTATTACAACCAGTCCTTCTCGAGGAACAATGTGGTACTTCCAAATAACAAATATGTTATATTTCAGTCAAAACCAATTCAGGTATTACATGTACGAAAGTTTGCTACCTTAAACTTTCCAAGTATTCAGTGTTGTTGCAGTCAGAACAACAACAAAAAGCAAAACAGAACAGCCTGATTATCTTGGCTTCCTAGTTTACCTTGAGGTAAACTACTCTTCAGCCTCTGCTAGGAATGCAAAAAAGTGTGATATTTTCCTTTGAGCAGATGCATAAGAAAGCCAATTGAGAAATTTCACAGACCTGTAGGAACGCTTGCTCTGATCCTCATTATCTTCCAGAAACTGGGGGCGTTGAGTATGCAGCTCAAGTTCCTGTGTCTGATCTTGTATCAGACGGGTAGTCTGAAATTCAAATAATAAGAACATAAGAAGAGTGCTGCTAGATCAGGCAGGTGGTCCATTTAGTCCTGTAGCCTGTCTCATATAGTGGCCAGGCAGCTCCCTTAGGGGGTCAAAGAACAGAGTATTTTACAGGCACTGAAGGAACCCATCCTCCTAAATACATAAAAAAGGATGCAAAACATGTGGCAACTGACATTATCAGGAGTTGGAATTCTGTACAATCCACACTGATAGTAACTACAGCACTATGCCTAAGAGATGAGCTGCCAACCTGAAACACCAACGGTCAGAACTTGCCTCTGCTGTCTACCATGAACTCAACCAGTGGTTTTAGGAAAGCTATAATCTCTCCCCTTACCCCCACCCCCATTCCACAATACAGGCATAATAATAAACCCTATAAAACAGGTAATTTATTTTAGAAAATTTTAGAAAACATGTTTCACATACGGAGAGCTTTATAAATGAATATACTTTGAAAAGTAATGAAATCCATAATTATGAAGGGACTACTATAAGGAACTACTACATCAAAGACCTCAGACCAGCGGACAAATGACACTCATCACTGACAAGTAGTCTTTCTGAGGCAAACGCTCCTTGCCCAGGCTGTAAAGTTTAGAGCAATACATGGAGCCATACAGGGATTATGCAGAGCCCCCCCACCCCCGGCTTCCCCATTCTAAGCATGGTAAACCATTCTAAAAAATCATTCACTATGTGGACACTTGTCCTAAAAGTTCAGTTAGTGATGTGATGATCTTTCATTTGAGTCAGTAATATGTGACATAGGTTGCAACTTTCAAAAGCAAAATAAATTACAGAAAATAAGTGTAAAGCAGATACAGTGACTTGGACATCCAGCAAGCTTCCATGGCAGAGTGGAGATTCAAAGCTGTGTCTCCCAGATTCTAGGATGGTACTCTAGCAAGTACATCATGCTGGCTCTCCTTCTTGTGGAAATACACTTATTGTGTTCTCTCAAGTAAATCACAACATTTTATGGACTCCTTTGGATAACAGACTTCACTGTAGAAAGCAAGAACAGTGACTTTCAACCATTCAAGAAATACTTACAACATTAATAGTTTCTGCTGTCGGAACTTGCAGCAGATTTGGCTGATGGTAACTTGTTGAAAGTGCCTGTGACTCAAGAGTGCTCGAATCCTGAAGCTGCTGAACTGCTGGAAATTGATTTGGCTGACTGTAGCCATCGTTAACTGAAAAACCTGTTGTAAGAAATATCAGAAGCCCTTACATAATCATACACAATCCAACCTTGTTCATTTTATAGCAGTTTGCTTTTTGCAAACAAAGTAACTTAACTGCATGTTACACCTATTCTGGCATCATGATTCAAGGAAAGAGGTATACAAAAGTTTTTCAGAAGCCCTTCACGCAGTGCAGGCAACAGGCTGCTCTGATGGGTTCTGAAATTCCCTGTCTTCCCTACCAGAATTGTGAAAGCACCTGCACTGATACTATCATGAAACGCCAAGTGCATGTGGTCTTGCTAGTAAAAGTATATATTAATGGCACTGCAAGGGCAAAGACTCAGTAGAACTTTAACACTGTGTTGTCACATTAATACAGGGGCCTAAACGACTGGTCTGTATCTAATAAACAACAGTATAGTCAAAATATATTGGATGGCAAGAATAATTTCCTCTTCAGCTGGAAAAAACAGCAAAGGTACGAGAATTCTGAACATCTACTAGATATCCACAGTGAGAGGTCACTTACCCTTAGTTCGCCTCCATTTGAACAATATTCTCCACAGAACACAATTTGAAGTTTTCTTAAGAAGCCTCAATTAGTTCAGAGAAACAGAAATTTTGAATATTTGGTATACATGCATATGTCTAAGAGGTTGACCCAACTCCCTGTATCTACATTGACATGACAACCCTATCACAAACATGTAAATTTAGAAGGAAATGTGGAAGATAACAGAGGACTTGGCATAAACTCCCTCCAACATATAACTGCTCAAAAATTGTCCCCAACAATGTTCATTGCCTCCACAGCTTCACTGTAGATCTCGACTTTATTTTAAAAATAAAGATCTACAAAATGTAAAATACTTGTTCCTCTTCTGGTAAAACCTGAATAATTACAAGTCTATGTTTTTCTCTTCAAAACATTTTTTAATCCACTTTCTCAATTTTCAGGGGGGAACATGAGTTGCATCGTCAACAAAGCTAGCTGTTAAAACTATACAGAGAGATAGGGGCCTCGCTTTGCTGATGCATTACAGGAGCCACTATGCTCAATGGCCTTAGGCTTCTTGAAGGTAGGCAGGGGAAATCCTTGTTTCAAATTTCCACAGAATATCCCTGAGAATCACTACTCAAACTAATATGAAGAGGCTGGCTTCAGTCTGATTTCATTTTTTCTCATGCTGCAGGAGCCAGAAAAATCAGACATAGCATATACCCTATATCCCTGAGCCTCCGGCTTTCCAATTCTTTGAAATAGTAGTTGAAGACTTTCTAAAATTCAAGAACAAAATAACTTATTTTCAATATAATTCTACAATTATTTACAACTAATAGACCCTTTATGCCTAAAGACAGCTGTTCAGAAAGAAGCTGTCCTGGCAAAATTTTTATTTTTTTAAAAAAAACCCTTAATTCATAAGTTACAGAATTCATTATTTCACAGTACAAAACTGGGAATTAGATCATGTTTCATTTGATTACAAGGCAGAAAATACTGCAATCTCAGAAATGAAAAAAAATTGGACAAAAATATTATTACAAAAGCCAGAAATGTAAGAAATAGAACTACAAGTCATAATCTTAACAGGATCACAAACAAAAGATTTACCATTGTGTACGTGTGAGCATACAGAGGCAGTAAGTTCATATCATTACACTGTGATACTATATACTGTGATTCCATCATAGCACACTGATGAAATGAAAGAATCCCACCTCATCTCAATTATAACTTGCAGGAGGTATTAAAAATAAATAAATTACCCTCATAAATACATAAAAGTTTGTATAAGAAAGGGATTCAGTAACTGTGGGTCCTTTATGTAAATAATTCTTTGGCCAACTCTCAAACGCTTTTAAATGTTGGATAAACATAATTCATTGTTATATAATACAAAATATTTCATTTGAAATAAGCTAATAACAACAGTACCAGCCTAATCAGTTACACCATTCTAAACCTATTGACTTCAGTGGCTTTAGAAGGGTGCAGGTTAGCTTAATATGGCACTGCCAATCACCTAAAAGGAACAGATAATCACAAAGGCTAATATAAACACAATCTGAAACGTTCACATTCCTGTCTGTTTCATTAAAATAGGAACTGAGGAGAATGAAACACATATGTAGACATAGGGAGAGGGTCCACCAATTTAAACACATGAATCCATATATACCTACCTGAAATTCAAAATTTCTGAAGGGCTCCAGGAACTTCAAGAACACTTCAAAGTGTGCGAAATCTGCAGAGAACATTCCAAGTAGAATAGAAATCTTGTACCAAACAGATTTTAACCATTCTTTGTCTAGCATTACCAAATAAGTTATATTTCTATAAGAGGAATATCCTTTGATATGAAATAATTTTTTTCTGAAAGAATGTGATTAAAACTAGGTTCACTATTAAAAAGGAAGTGCAACAGTGAAACACAATCTGTTTGGTTTTTGTTTTTCCTAATACCTTCCTAAACACTAAAAGACAACAACTCCTGAACTTGGAAACATGTAAAGAATTGGAACCTAATGATTAAGTAAACTCTATGGTTTTCCCTCGCTTCCTAGTGGCCCCGCCCCCAACGTGCCGATGCGATGACGTCACTTCCAGGTGGCGTCATTGCGGCGGCACACGCACACAGACTTCATGGACAGCTTGGGACTCCCCCACCATAAGTTAATTTCGACTTGGCAACCCTATTGTGGTTCTTAAGAAATACATGCCTCTCCCTATAGGAAAATGAGAAGCTGGGGAGGGGGACAGCGATGAATTCTGTCAGACAATATTGTGATATTATTTCCAAAATAGGATAAGAGGAAGTGTTCTCATTTGCTCTCTCTCCCCCCCGCCCCGTTCTGAGGGAACTCATAGTGTTACTAATTTTTATATTGTCACTGCCATCTTATGAAACAACTTTGAGATGCTGTGACTTTTAATTCTTTTCCCCCCAATATGTATGCGAATTTTAAAAGTATTAGATAAAAAGTTATTTAAAAATAAATAAAAAAAAACCCTCCTAACTTGGATTTTCACAAAGTAGGATGGAAGAATGTAATTGGTTATGAAAATCTAGTAATGTAGATTCAGATGTGTTGGACTCCTTCCATGCATGGGATGACATTTCTAGACAGTAACCACTCTCCACTCTACAGCTACAAACTGCTGAAACTATAATTCCAAAAATCTGCTGACAAAATACACTAACTTGTCACAGTGTAAATTACTATTTGTATTTTTACTAACCTTGCGATAAACCTTGCTGATCAAATGACTGCTGTGCTATAGTCTGCTGTTCAAATTGATTTATATTCTCTTGCAATGCATGCTGGGAGGTCACAAACCTATCTGAAATTAAAAATATAAATTCAAGGAAAGAAAACTAAGCAGCTGACAAACACCCAAATTATTTTCAAAATTTCAGAGGGAGAGATAGATTCAAAAAATCATAGATTAAAAATGCTTACTGAAGAGGTTCTAGAGATGTTTACATGGATTTAAGATTTAAAAATATGGTTTTCATGATGGAATGTAAAAGAATTATTGCTTTCAAACACTTGAGAAATCACTTACATTTCCTATTCAGGGGCCACACAGACATAGTTAACAGGGAAAATCTTAATTTGCAATGAGTATGAGAAGCATTTGTGTGCATCACTCACCACGCATTCCCTCACCACAGAAAGTATGTAACACCTCGTTTAAGATGTAAAACATCAACAGAGCATCTCCCTGACATCACAGTCAGAACCACCTATCAGAAACTCTAATCCTTGAACCAAGAGCCTCGTGTCCAACTTGCAAGTTTGAGCCCTCTCTAGGCATAAAACTGAAGAGAGCCTAGTATCAGTATTATTAGCAGGCAGTATGATGCCTCTGGATTGACCAGGCCTGATATAAATACCACTGACCTTTGACTGATCAACATAGCAGCACACAACCTTCTGCTTGCACCTCTAGTTCCAGCAACAAATCCCAAAGACTGTGACCTTGGGATTCATTAATTCAAATCTAGATTCAGATATAACCACCCAGAGCTCTGGACTAGCCATAGTACTTTACGGCCTCACAGAATGGTGGTGGAATGTGCCATCATATCACAGCAGACTTATCGCAGTTCCATACGTTTTCAAGGCATGAGATGAACAGAAGTGGTTTGCCATTGCCTGCCTCTGCATAGCAACCCTGGACTTCCTTGGTGGTCTCCCATTCAATTACTAACTAGGCAGTGTGCATTTGGCTAAATCCGAGCCAAAAAAAAATCTGAAAAATATCTTATTGGTATTTTCCGGCTATTATTTCAGCTGGATATAGATTTGGTTACTTTTCAGCTATCCAAAATGGCCAAGCCTGAATGAAAAATGAAAGAATGAAAAACAGAGAAACTGTCGGGAAAAACTGTGTATGGGAATGTGAAAGTAGGCCTCCCTGAGTTCCAGAGATGTCAGGAAGTCATGCTGTTGGATTACTTGGAAGACAGAGTGCAGTAGTTCCATCCAGAACTTTCGCTTGACCACCCAACGATTTAGATTTTTCGAATTTAAGATCACTTTCCAGTTTCTGGAACTCTTCTGTACCAATAATAGGCCTAAATATATTCCCTTGAATCTTTAGTCTGAAGGAACTGGTTCAGGGCTGTAGCTAGTGCAGGGTATATGGGATGATGCCCCCTCCCAAATTTTCAAAGTTCCCGCTGAATCTTAGTGCCTGCCCTGCAGGCATTTTTTCTGCCATGCCACATACTTTCCTTCCAGAGGTGCAAGGGCAGGATGGCCGTGCTGAGAGCGGAAGCAGGCGAGGCAATGTGGCTGTTGCAGCTGAGCTGCCAGCCAAGCCTGACTGGGGATCTTGCAAGCACCACTGCTTGCAAGCGCCACTGTCTTTGGCTGCTGCTCACTGGCTGCCCACAAGCCATGGGCTAGCTGACCTCACCCCTCTCCAAAGGTACTGCTCAACACTGCACCTGTGTGCCCCACCGGCTCCATGGGAATTGTAGTCCACTGCCTCCCTTGACCAGACGCACAGCACTTTCACTGAATGCCCTAAGGACTGGCTTTGGCGGCTTGGCACAGCGAAGGGAGGGAGGCATGGGCACCTTCCGCAGAGCAACAGGTGAAACTTTGTTACTGCACCCCAGGTGAGGTTTCTAAGACATGCCCACCTGCCTGGCTCTGTTAGGGCTGCCAGTTATCAGATGAAGCAACACAGATGAGCACTTTTGTTTGAAGTTGTTCTGCCCGCTTTTCTCCCTGTTCCCCTCTCTGAGGGGAGTAGCTGCGCCTCAGGGAGAGTGCACAATTCAGCAAAAAGCTGGAAGAACAAGGTGAGCCTCTCTCCTTCTAGTGGAACCTCTCTTCCCTCAGGTACCCAAAGAGGGGCTAGGAGAGCACTCTCATATTTACATTTTATTATTTTTGTGACATAGAAGTGACGTCATGCCCCCCAATACCCCTTCCCACTGAAAATTGTCCAGCTATGGAGCTGGCTGATGTGGAAAATCTACGAGCCTCTGATGCTTGGATGTGATCTTCAACAGAAAATACTCTCAGGCAAAAGAAGGGGGCTACAAAATGATGTTATGGAGGAGAATCTAATAATTATTAATTTATTTTGTTAAACTTATATCCCACCTTCCCCACATTGGAGGCTCAGTGCGGGTATCAACATGTATATATCTGCAGTTAATCTAGATTTACAATTTAAAACAATAACAATAATCAGTTAAAAACCATAAAGTCATCGACTTTAATTCAATAAGATCATCGGCATTTAAAACAACAATGCGCCTCATAACAGATAGTGTGGTCATAAGAACATAAGAGAAGCCAATGTTGAATCAGGCCAATGGCCCATCTAGTCCAACACTCTGTCACACAGCGGCCAAAATATACCAGGTGCCATCAGGAGGTCCAGCAGTGGGGCCAGGACACTCGAAGCCCTCCCACTGCTGCCCCCTCCAGCACCAAGAATAGAGTGCATCACCTGCCCCAGACTTAGAATTCCCATCTATACCCTGTGACTAATACCCACTGATGGACCTCTGCTCCATATGTTTCCATATGGTCCCAGTCTGGCTTTCAGGATCTGCGGTCACAGGGGGAGAGGCCTAGTCACAAATGGATGCCCGCTGCCTCAACTAAAGGCCTGGTGGAAGAGCACACTAATAGGTCCTGCAGGGCCCTGATCTCATAAGATAGCTCATTTCACCAGGAAGGAGCCAGGGCCAAAAAGGTTGGGGCCAGGGACTACCGTGAGGCAGGTTGGGGCCAGGGACTACCGTGAGATGCTGGTTAGCAGAACGCAATGTTCTACGGGGCTGTATGGGGAGAGGCAGTCTTGAAGATATGCAGGATATGAAGGTAAGCACCAACACCTTGAAACAGATCTGGTGTTCAATATCTGTCTTTAATAACAACATTTGTCCTTATATTATAAACAATAATATTTTAAAATCCAAGTTTTAATGATATTCAGTGCATTTTGAATTTAAATACTAAATTTAAGGACAGAATTGCATTACATATTTTCCTTTTAACAAACTTTTTTATATATTTTATACAGTTACCTTCATCTTGCCCTAATGGTTGATCAGTCAATTGTGGCCTCAGCCCAGTTTCTTCTGCGTCCACAACCTGCTGCCTGTCTAAGTCCAAAATAGCTTCTTGATCTGTTGTGACAGGTTCAGTCTGTTGCAGCTCTTCACTTTCAATCTCTACTTGCATCTGAGTAGATACATGAATGCTCTGTTGATCTACTGTTGTATCATCAATGGAAGCAGCTTGCTGATGCTGCTGCAACTGCTGTGCAAGCTCATACCTGAAGGAGGAAGAAGAAATGTAATCTCATCTTTCAGTGCAAGATTTCAGTGGTGCACATCTTCAGGATAACATTTAAAATAGCATATGGCTACTGTATGACAGGGCCTATTTCCTAGCTTACTTCAGCTACACCGAATTTCTTTTGAAATTTACTTGTAGGAGAGTATTAATTATTCAGTATTACTGAACATTATATATCCCACCTGTTAATTGTTCTCAACACACAACATAGCCATGTAACTGGGATGCTCAACAAGGAAATACACCCTACATGGCCTTTTCAAATTTCTACATGGGAGGATGATTATCATTATAAAAGGTGGTTTTATCTCAGTCAAACCAGGTGGCAATATAAATCTTGGGCACAACTGTTGTTTTTCACACCTTTTCTTTATATATGCTCCAGTCATATGGCCCACATGTATGCCCCTGCCATGCACACAACCCTTTTAAACAAATGTCCTAAATACCATCCATTCACACACACAACCTGATAGCTGACCAATGCTGGACAGTGCTTCCTTTTCTCTATGCTCCATCCAACCAATACTACACCATTTTTTCTATCCCAAAGCCCTTTGTGCTAGCATTTTAACTCCATAATTTAGTGATTTTTAAACCACAAACATTATGGTTTTGCAATATGAAGATCAATAATAGTAGAAGTGTTTCTGTGAAAACCATCTTGCTTACCACTATTATTATTTCCCTGCAGTGCACAGCCACAGGTGAGCATAAGCTCTTTAGTTCAAATGATGAGCCCAGTAAGTTTGGCTATCACTGTGTGACGTTACAGAGTGCCCTAGAATATAACCCACAATCTTCTTCAGTGTTCAGAGGTTTCATGGCAGAACCTCTGGAATTTCTTAACAAAATTAGAGGCAGTGTAGCATCAAGGCAAGCAGACTGAGGTAAAAATCATATTTTCCCCACTTTGAATCTCACCACTGCCATGCACTCTTAGGCAAGGCACTCTCAGATTGTGCAATATGGGGATAATAATACTGACCTATCTTTTCCTGCCATTCTGTTGCAAACATTGCAAGGCCAAGTTGTATATAAAGTGCTCTGTACACTATGAGCACTATATAAAGGCTAATCATAAAAAGTGTTGTGGAAAGGCCTTAACAAAGAGAATACCCATGAGCATTCACCACAATTAGTACGCCAATGGCAGAGCGAGGGTAAGTCTGTGGCTTATTTCAATCATGTGAAGCCAGGGTTTTTATAGTCAGCAACTCAGGGAGATTCAAATATGTTAGCTAATGTTTTCCACAGAACAACTTCTTTTGAATTCTTGTTTTTAAAAATTGATATTCTTCTCTTCCTGCTCTTAAAATTGACTCTTCATCTGAATATCTATCACATCAATAAATAATTCTTTCAAAGACTGCCTTTAATCTACTTCTTAATGTATTGATCCTTCAAAATTCCAGTAGTAAGAAAGTAAACCCCCAGATAAGCTTCCAAATGCTGAACGGTGAAACGAACTGCTAAAAATTCAAGTGTACATACCTGTGTGTTTTCATGTGTTTTTTGCAGTTTAACGATGTTTTGAATGTTTTTTGGCAATATGGGCACATGTACGGTCGAAGGTCATTATGGATTCCCATGTGCCTTCGCAAACTACCACCAGTAGTAAAAGCCCCATTGCATATAAGACACTTGAAAGCTTTCAACCCAGTGTGTGTCCGGATATGTGCTTTTAGCACTCCTGCAGACACAAAACCTCTTCCACACTGAGAACATTTGAATGGTTTCTCACCAGTGTGAGACCTTAAAAACAAGTAAAATAAAAATCAAATTGTGATATAAAGGGAAGAAAAAAGCAAGCAAACTAGATTTGAGTTCTAGGTCAGAGATAAGCTTCTTACCAAATTTTATTGAGAAAAATTAGAACATTAGATCCAAGTTGGATCAGACCCATGGTCCATTTAAAGTGCAATCTCATAAGCAGATTAAACCCTCTTAAATCTCCTGGAGTCTGTTGAAGCTTTCCTTATAGGATTTATATGACCATATTCCAATGATTTCCCCCAGTATACCATGTTTCAAATATAGCCACTATATCTATCCTTTCTTTTAGTAGTCTGTTTGCTACATCCATTGTTAAAATAATTTACCAGTATTTTAGAATGTTTACTAGTGAGTTATAATGTACAAGTATGTTGGAACGTTATCTAATGTAGGTTTCAGTTAGCAAAAAGGCCCTGCTTCTGACAGATGCCAAGCCCTTCAGCCAAGAAAAATTCCTGAGCAAACCCTATTAAATTATCTAAGTGCCAAAGGAAATCCATTTTTAAGGCGCCATTACCTAATGTACTCTTGTACCTTAAATGTACCTTATGGTACCCGTTAGCTTAAAACACAGGGTATTTGAAACCAACACCTTGAATTTAGCCCAGAAACAAATCGGCAGACTGTGTAACTTTCTTTCAGCGCTGGCATAACACAGTCCATGCAGCTAGCACCAGTTAGTAAGATGCAGCTGTCTTTTGGGCCAAATGAAGTTTTCAGACTGTTTTCAAGGCCCACAGTCCTTTTTTCAGGATGTGTATGATAGTGGACAGATGCTGAAGGATAAAATTCAAGGTGGATCACTGAAAGCACTATTTTAGATCACAGGACTAGTCAAAGTTGTATAAAATAGCTAGAAATGCTCTTCCAAAAGAGTTTGCATGTCACCTCCAATTGTGGCTATTTGACAGCATTTGCCAACAAAATAGAAAGGGATAAATCTGTTAGTTAATGCTACTGGGTCTGGAGGGAAAAGTCTTATTCCTTCCAACAAAATGATTATCCGGGGGGGGGGGAGAAGAAATGTAACAATCTTGCAGATTTGCAAATATACTCAATGCTTGGGGGGAACCTGCAAGCTAATGCACCATATGTTATCTTAGAACTTGTACCTTAATTTTTGCTATCTGAAAAGTAGAAAAATAGGAGTTAAGCAGAAAACACAAGGTTTGTGGTAAACAACATAAAATGTATTATTTGGTCAGAAAAAGGAACATAAAGGATTAATAATAATAACTGCACAGCTAGACAAAGTTCCAGCTAGATACTTTCTTCTTCCTTCTGTTGCTATCTGGTTAGAGAGAGCAAAGTTCTCAATGAAACTTTCAGAGTTGTCCCGAGACTTGGTGTCATTTCTGCCATCTTCTTCAGATCTTTTTCTCTCTAGCCAAGTAGGGCAATAAGGTAGTTGTTACACAGTCTTTGGGTTTATGTGTCACAATGGTTTCAGTGAGAGGTGAAAAGGTCAACCACAAGGGAAGAGGACAACAGAAGGCATCCCAAAACTGAGAAGCAATAAAAGCCCTGCATGCTTCCCTCATGATGATTAGGTATCCTTCTAGGTACAGAAATGCATCCTGGATTTAACACCTGTATATATCTACAGTAGGCCCACCTTGTCTTTAAAAGCACTGAACTGATTCAAAATGAGAAAATAATCATAGCATTTTTTTCAGAACTCCCCAAAATTTCCAATTATCCCATTGGAAAAACTGAAAAACAAAAAGCCTCAGAAAAAAGGGGGGAAACTCCCCCCAAATTTTTTTTTCTCATTTTTCTCCAAGCCTTCACATCTCTAGGTAGGACACAAGTGAGAAGACAAAAATAACTATTTGCTATTCTTTTATAGAACACTGTAACACATTTCTTTCCCTTACCTGATATGTTGTTTAAGATGGCAAGACTTTTTATATGCTCTATGACAGTAATAGCATTTGTATGGCCTGTCTGCTTCATTCACAAAATTATTATTAAAGTAATTTTGGAAGAACTGGCTATTCCTTGGGATTGGCTGGATGAGACCTATATGAAAAAATAAGATTTGTTAGAGGGTTATAATTCAGAAAGTATCAAAGATGCAACCATGATAAGAATATAGTCACAAAAATGGGCATTTAATTAGGAGCAGTAAACTGGCTTTTCAAAATTTTCATTTACTTCCTTAATAAAGACAAAGCCCTCAAGAGAAGCAAAAAATACAGATTACATTTAATCCTCAATTTTCTTTAGCCCTAGGAATACCAAGACCTTAGGCTATCTTTTTAGCATCATACATATCCCTGTGTATACATGTTAGGTGACCTTTTCCTTCTTTTGAAATTAAATTAGGTTGGTTAAACAAAAGGTATTGACTGAACTTTTAAAAGACCAAAGGAACAGAGTCATGAGTATGTCTTTGTTCCTTTAAAAACTGTATGACCAACAGATTAACATCAATTAGGTTACACATTTCTTTCTGTAACCTTCCTGAATGAAATTTCAAATGCTCATCCTTCAAATCTACTGCATGTACCTAGGATGAAATCCCATGGACAGCTTCCTAGTGGGGAGCCACAATGAATAACATGGAACTTACTTTTAAGTATATCTCTTAGGATTGCTTTCCTAGAATCTACAGACCAGGCACAGAAAGCATGTGGAAGTATGACTAATTCAGGTAAAGTTTATATGATTTCATATATGCATAGGTCCACATAATTATGTTAGTTGTAATGCCATAGGCCATGACACCGTGGTAGTACAAGAGTTACGGCATCCCATCCTAAATGCTTCTCTATGGGCTTGGAGGCCTGGGCAGCAAAAAGGCTATAAAGAAGAAGAAGAAGAAGAGTTTGGATTTATACCCCGCCCTTCACTGCCCAAAGACGTCTCAGAGCGGCTTACAAACTCCTTTCCCTTCCCCTCCCCACAACAGACACCCTGTGAGGTAGGTGGGGCTGAGAGAACTCTAACACAAACTGTCCTTGAGAGAACAGCTGTGCCAGAGCTTGTGACTGACCCAAGGTCATAATGTTTTTCATCATTCATAACACCAACTAGCAAAATACAACTGAAAGGTTTTCCTTAGGCAACCTTTGACTTGATTAATGACAGGCATCCCACTTTCATTTTAATTCCAGATCTACACTTTGGGAATACTTATGAGCAAAATTATGCCATTCACACTTTACCTAAGTCTGTGATGAGTATAGGCTCTTGCAAAGGAATATCTGGTACTGGAACACTGGACTTTCCTATTCGAACTTTAGGAGGTTTACGTTGATGCCGCATCTTTCTTAGTTCAGTGTGTTTGAAGTGAGACGCAATGTGTGTCTTTCTGTGACCAGACGTTCGAAACTTTTTATCACAGTGGGGGCAAGCAAAAGGTCTAATTCCTGAGAACAGATTAAAGTGTTTCTTCAGTTATCCACATCTCAAAAATACAGCCAAAAGAAAAGTGAAGAGAACAATCCTTGCACTCATTTAGAAACTTTAGAAAGCATCCAGGTGGGCCCAATGATTTGCAATGAGAAGATTCAGTATTCCTGGGTGAAGAGATTGGATTATTGGTCCAAAACACAGTGAACTCTAAACAGACTGCATCAGTCTTATATTAGGATGAACATATACTAGTAACACAGGTGAAAGTGGGCACAATCCCAGTGAACCATCCTACTTAGTTGCAGTCAGTTATGCTGACATAAACATAAACATAGACCTTTTAACATACAGAGGTTGTGTCTTTACCCCCATCTGGCATGGGGTTAAAAATCAGCAGCACCCAAACCTAGAAATTCAATGTATTTGTAATTTTTGAATTACTAATAAAGAACTGTAATTAAAACATTGAAAAAGTTTTGATTAAAATCCTTACACTGATCACATACAATAGCAAATCGCAAAAATGCTATTACTTTAGTAAATGAGATAATACTTCATTATACCTAAGCAGATGCCACAATGTAAGGGAAATAAATTGTGAGCTCCTACCTGTATGCAAACGAATATGTACTTTTAAACTTCCTGAGGTAGAAAAACATTTCATACAGTACTGGCACTTAAAAGCTTTAATGCCGGTATGCGTTTTTATGTGTGCTGTAAGGGTACTCTTCACAGCAAAGGCCCGGAAACACTGTGGACATTTGAACGGCTTTTCATGAGTGTGAATGCGAATGTGTCGTACTAGATCACTAGGTTTTTTAAATTCTTTAGAGCAGTATGGACAAATATGCCATCTTATTCCATTCTCCTCACGTATGGAACCTGAAAGAGAGTTACACAAGAAATATTAGACATACATTTAAAATACAACCAGAACAACAGCCTCAAATAGCAAGTCAGAATTTGAGACCAATTACTTCTTTCTAACAGTCCAGCAGAAAATTCTTCCTCCATTGGAGAAAGGTTTTTTCCCATTGACACAAGATTCCACACATAGTGGAGTCACTGGATTCACTATTTCATTTTGGAAAGTGAAGTACCATGGTAATTGAAGTACCATGAAGAAATTCTGCATTTAGCCTTCAGCCCAGGTTTAAACTCCAGCCAAGGTTTAAATACAATCACAATAATAATTTTAAATTTTTATTGTTCCTTTGTGATTGTTATAATCTGTAAACTGCTTCAAAGTTCTTTTAGGAAACTGGTATAGAAGTATTTTATATAAATAAAATCGTTAGGAAAATACAAGTCCACTTTAATCAAAATATTTGCAGCATACCAGTAATAAAGACAGACAAAATAAATGGAAATGGATTATAATGAGATTTTATTCAAATACAGAGGGCAAAGAAGAAGCTTGCAGAACACTAATGCCTGAAATATATGCAGAGGGCTAATGGAAAATCACAAAACACTGGTCAGTGCATGGATGAGAAACCTGCTGGAAACCCTATATACACAGTTCCATAATGAGCTATATAAAAGTAAATTACAGAATTGCTACATATGAAAAAGTTGTGTATATCCATTAGTATTACCAGGTAAAAATGGTGACTTTTTCTTTAGAACTCTCTTCTCTTTTTTATCTACTTTATCTGGGTTTTCTTGTTCTTTAACTTGTTCTGTATTGCTAGAGTCAACCTGATGACTGGAGAGATTTGGAACATCAACATTTTCATCCTGACTTGATGGTATCTTATTTTCATTACAGTCAGCATTTGATGATACTGGAATTGAAGACAGCCCACTATTTTCCAAAGCTTGCTAAAATAACAAAAATGAATTAAACTGAGAAGAGAATTCATAACATTCCCAACTGGTTTTCCTGAAGAATTAGACAACACTATAGTACAGCTATTATTAAAATAATTTTAGTTGGTTGTTTCAACAGTCACGGTAGTGTGAGAATTTAGAGCAAGTATCCATAACTGTATCAAAAGCAGCAGCTCATTTTATACCTTGTAAAACATTCACAATACTGAAAACTTCCTGCAGTTTCAGAAATTTAAGAATATTCTCAGTTTGTAATTATTGCATCAGGTTATATTAGCATTGTTTGGTTTTGTGATAATGTGACCACATTTTTAAACAGATTTCTACTTCCAATCTTTAATCCATTTTATGTTTATATTAAAGATTTATGCATCAGATAGTTTTGAACATTGTGAGCAAAGAGTGACACTGCCTTGAAGTACAACCCAGCAGTTTCTGCTGCAAATCACACAAAACTGCTCAACCATAAAAAGCATGTTTATAGTTTCGGTCACCCTCGTGAATATAATGCCCTGGAAGATGGACAGGGGAGAGTAACCATGTTAAGTCTCCTGCACCATTTGGTGGCTTTTGATACCATCCATCATGGTATTTTTCTGGACCAGCCTTTGGGGTTGGGACTGGAAGGCACTATTCTGCGGTGGTTTCAGTACTACCCCCAAGTTAGGTGTCAGAAAGTCATGCAGGGAAACTGCTGCACCACCCCTTAGATTTTGGCCTATGAAGTTCCCAAAGGTTCCATCTTGTCTTCTATGCTTTTCAACTTCTAGGTAAAGCTGCTGGAAGAGATCACCAGGCAATTTGGGCTGAATTGCCATCAATATACAGAAGACAGTCAGCTCTGTGCTGTCAGCAGATCCCAAAGAAGCTGTGGAAACTGTGAACAAGTGCCTGGAGGTAGTTTTGAAGTGGATGAGAGCTAACTAGCTGAAATGTAATCCTGACAAAAAGAGGTCCTATTGGTGGGGGGAAGGTCTATCCCGGTTCATGGGACCTCACAAACCACAAACTGGGATGAACCTCCATTTCCCCAGTCTGTGTCCATCCCTAATAGGGACCATATCACTCCAGTCTTGTTTCATCTACTCTAGCTTCCAATTTTCTTCTGAACTCAATTCAAGGTGTTGACATTAATCTTTAAAGCCCTGTATAGCCTGGGACCAACATAATTTAAGGACTACTTCCTCCCATATGAACTTATGCATTCTCTCCAGTCATCTTTGGAGGCCCTGCTTCAATTGTCCCCACCTTCTGAGGTTAGAGGGGTGGCAACCCAAAAAAGGGCCTTCTCGGTCATGGCACCAAAACTTTAGAACTCCCTCCTCAGGGAGGTTTGTCCATCTCTTTCTATTGCTGCGTTCTACCAGTGGGTGAAGACTTTTTATTTTGTTTGGCCCTCCTTCCTGGTTCTGGTGTTGTTTATTTATGTAGTTTTATTGAATCATTCTATAATTTTAAGTGTTCTTTTGAATTGTTAAAAAATGTGGTGCTTTTATGTCTGTCACCTTGGGGACTCTGATTCCGTGGGAAGGAGGCATAAAAATGTTTTGAAAAAATTTAAATAAACAATAGCAAACCAGACAAGGGACCAAAGGAATATGTTATGGAGAAGGGAGCAGGGAATGAATCATAGTCCATCTATTAACCCTTAACTTCATATAAATAAATACATAATTTTACAGTTTGTCTTTAGCCTACAAAGCCATTTTAAGATGTTCCATACTTTATGTTGTTTGATGCTGTAAATGCTGAGTTTCAATACATTTTATGATGTCTTATGTTCTTCTGTAAGCTGTCTTAGGCAGTTTCCCGGGGCAGACAGCACAGAAATGTTCCAAACAAATACCCATACTGCCCTCTCTCTGTTCATAATCAGGAAATGCTAGGAAACTTAGCTATCAGGAAAGCGTGGCAGTGGGAAGTGTTAGGGAAAGTGATTCACTTTCCTTAGCAACCTCTTCCATCTCCAGCACAAAGGGTTTTCTACACATTACAAGGAGAGATGGGTGGTCCAAAAACAAGGTATGAATTTCCATACCTGCAAAATGTCTCTATTGATTCCCACGGCCATACTGAGTTGCTGACCAGATTGCTGGGGCTGATTATTTTCCACTGGCTCTGACAGTTCAAGGAGCTGCTGAATAACATCCGTTACAGACTGCTGACCTTGATGTCCTGAAACAGAAGTTACTGGAGTTTCTGTCTGTGGAAAAAAGAAATAAACTCAAATTAAATGTGAAGGAATAAAAAAATGCAAAAACATGGAACTCACCTTTTAAAAATCTGAAACA
Source organism: Gekko gecko (assembly GCA_029375565.1). Taxonomy (NCBI): domain Eukaryota; kingdom Metazoa; phylum Chordata; class Lepidosauria; order Squamata; family Gekkonidae; genus Gekko; species Gekko gecko. The sequence goes on from JAPDNY010000009.1 coordinate 41,786,681, forward strand.
AGTCGTTTACAGAAATAAACATTGTCCATATGTCAGCTGCTGTTGCATAAGGATACATTTCAAAGTCATCAATAAAGGACTATTTGTTCTAACTAGATTCTCACCCTATATGTCTAAATACAAAGGTTCTTCCCAAGGTGAACTATAAACCAGTCTGAATTAACCATACAAAATGAGAACTTCTCCAGTTAAGAATTGCAAAGATTAACAATAGTAACCATGAAGTATATTTCAATCTTTCTAAACTGGGTGAGTAGGCAACAATGTGACAAATGACAGTCAATGTAGTAAAAAGTAAAGTAATCCATATTGCAACAACCCCCCCCAGCAAATATATGTGAATGAAGTCTGAACTTGCTGAAATTGAGAGGTAAAGAGACCTTGTTGATTCAGTGTGTAGCAAGAGCGAAAAAGGTAACCTCCATGATGGGGATTATTTGAAAGGGATTGAAAACAACCAGCCAATATTATTTCCTCTGTACAGATCAATGATACAGCCTCAATTTGAATACTGAGTGCAGTTTTGGTTGCCATAGGTCAAAAAAGATATTGTAGAGCTAAAAAATTAGAGAAGACAGCTATCAGGATGATTAAGAGGTTGGAGCACCTTTCCTACAAGGGAAAACTAAAGAGACTGGAACTTTTTGGGTTTTTTTAAAAAAAAGATAACTGAGGGGGGAGATGACAGAAGTTTATAAAGTTATGCAGAGTCAATTCAAGTTTTCGGGGAACTATGGATAGAGAGAAGTTTTCCTCCCTTTCCCAAAATACTAAAATTCAAGGGCACCTGTCAGGGTTACCAGACACTGGTAACTGGTGGGAGATGAGGGAGGCGGGGACTTCACTATTGCTGGGAGTGGGCGCAATCACTTCTGGCACGATTTTATGGTTAAACCACTGAGCTAGAGGCAACTGCTAGAGCATCACCCAGTTGATGACATCACATCTGGGTTGTGCTAGAAGTGACTTTATCATGATGGCGATACCAGCCACACTCCCCCATTTCAGCTGGGCATTTCCTTTCAACCACCCAGTCAAGCAGCAGCAGGCAACAGTAGCTGGGTTTGGGAGATCCCCCTACCCTCATCAGGAAGCAAGCAACCCTAGCATTCAATGAAGTTGATGTACAATGGATTCAGGATGGACAAAAGTAAGTATAGTTGGCTTTTTAAGGGGACTAGATAAATTCATGGAAGACAGATCCATCAGTGGCTACTAGCCATGGTCCACAATCAGAGGCAGTAAACCTTCAAATACCAGAATTTTAATTGTTATTGTGATTGTTGCATTATCACTAATGTTGCTGCTATTTTTGGTGCTAATTACTAAGACTGTGAGCTAATACAATAAAGCTTATGATTGATTGAATGATAAATACCAGTGTTAAGAGGCAACAGTGAGGGAAAGCCTCTATGCTGTTGTTGGTCCTCTAGAGTAACTGTTTGGCCATTGTACAAGACAGGATGCTGGACTAGATGGACCACTGGTTATATTCTTATTTTGAAAAGTGCAACATTATACTGAAGGGTTTTTTTTAAGCAATAACTCTTCCATCTAGACAGTATTATGATTGGTTTCATATCTACTTCAGCTACTTCAGGAACACTCTGGTGGGAAGTAGAATATAAATGTTTGGAACAAATGAAGTAAACTGTTTTCTAACAAAATGCCTGTAGTTTGCTCCATGCCTCTCACCTCTTTAAAGGAGCTTTCTTGGGCAGCGAGCCCCAGGGGCTGGCTGTCAAAGAAACAAAGGTTTGTGAGTCGGTTCATGCCCATCCTTAGTTAGTCCAGTCTAAACTCACTAGAAAAAAGAAAAGAAATGGTCTTAGACTTACAGATTGAAAAACCTGGAGGGAAAAAAGGCACTTTTAAGGGGGGGGGGAGAAATTTTTGTTTCTTGTTTCTTGTTTCTCTTCTCTTCATTTTAATTTTCCCCTACTTGGTAACCAGGATGTTTGCATCTGAGGAAATGAGATCTGACTCACAAAAGCTCATGCTGAAATAATTGTTGTTAATCCTTAAAGTGCTACTGGACTGGACTGTAATTTGTGTTTTCCATTTCCAGCTGTTATTTTTTCCTACTTCTTAGATGGCAAAAACTAAAACATCTGCTAAATTAGGACTGGCCATGTTTACAATTCCATTCGCAGAAAACTATACATTTAAAATTTCTTATGCCAAAAATGTACAATTTTATGTGCTAAATTATATGCATTTATGTTGTTAAAGCAATAAAGGGAGTTCACATTTGATAAGTAAGTATTGCGTTTCCTTCCATTTTCCTCCCATATTTGCTTTTTCCCATGGTTTCAAAATTTCCAGAAAGTTTTTCTGCCCATGGGCCCACATTTTTCAAGGACATTTCACAAAGAAAGACATAGCTATTTTGAACATCATTCTTCCTGTTTATAAAAAGCTAACAACAACTAGGCTGTCTTACATTTATATCCAGAATCCCGGCCCACACTCAGAAATGCTCTTCCACAATATCTATTCTCTTACATAAGGATTATAAACTACTACCTGGCTCTGAAAGCACTGACTACTTGTTGGGGTAGAGGGATGGAATGCCTGATTTGACAGCCTTTCCAAACTGATGATCAGCATTATCAGAACTGGCCAACAGCTCATCTCTTCATTATTGTACATACACCACACAATTGCCGCCTACTTAATGTAGGTGCTGAACAAGGGTATTCTTTTTCCTGTGCAGCACTCTCTAGCATTTTCAGACGCTTATCCTTTTTTGGACAATGGCAACAGAGTTCCAAACAGGCAAAGCACAGGCTTTCTGAAGTCTTTCTTTGATTTTAGTACAATTCCGTATCAAAATATAAATGTGTAATTACCCAAAAAAGGAAGAGGTATGTACCACTACATAGAGACCATTGGTACTAAAAAAATTGTGATTTGTGCCTTTTAGAAAAAGAGGCCACGAAAATTCAAAATATAGATTCGGGCTCTTAAAGTATTAATTTTGAGGCTGTGTGGTTTCCCTTTTTAAGCTTTGTGTCTCAACACAACCAGACAAGATGGTTATCGGATTGAACAAAATTGATGTTAATAGCTGACTTGCCTGAGCTATTTTCCTACCAACAAAGAATAAGTTGTGGTGGCCTTGGGAGAGAAGGACTGGACTAAACTGATGTTATTAAATTGACGCCTGAGATATTTCCCTTCCTGCAAAGAACAAGTTGTGATGGCCTTGGGAGAGACAGAAACCTTGTTATATTGAGTATTTGGCATTTCCTTTATATGCTATATTTGTATATTTAGATTAGTCATCTTACATTTGATATATGAATTTTGTAAGTTATTGGGTTGAATAAAGATATTTAAAATATATATATAAATGTGGAGGAGGAGGAGATTGGATTTATACCCCGCCCTTCACTACCCAAAGGAGTCTCAGAGCAGCTTACAATCTCCTTTCCCTTCCCCTCTCCACAACAGATACTCTGTGAGATAGGTGGCTAAGAGAGCTCTCTTGAGAACTGCCCTTGAGAGAACAGCTCTGAAAGGACTTATGACTGAAACAAGGTCACACCAGCAGCTGCATGTGGAGGAGTGGGGAATCAAACCCAGTTCTGCCAGATTAGAGTCTGTGCTCCTAACCACTACACCAAACTGCCTCTCATTCTAGACATTCCTATGAACTAGAGCTGCCAATCTCCTAATAGTGGCTGGAGAACTCCTGGTATTACAGCTGATCTTCAGGCAACAGATCAGTTCACCCGGAGAAAATGACTGATTTGGAAGATGGACTCATTATACTCCACTGAAGTCCCTGCCCTCCCCAAACCCCACCCACCTCAGGCTCCACCCCCAAAATCTCCAAGTATTTCCAGACCCGGAGCTGGCAACCCTACTATGAACTCATGCCACATCAAATGAGCTACAATTAAGCTAACAACTAACATACTCACATTCTTCCATTTATTATCAACCGGCTGCAACAAATTAACCGTTGTTAATGTCAGAGACTGAGCCACAGAATCCTATGGAAAATAAGAATGGATGGTAAGTTAATACCTTCCCAAAATTAACATATGGAAGTATAAAGATATGACAGTTTCTTCCACCAGGATTCAAGTTAAGGTAAGCCAGCAAGCTTTATAAGGCAAGATTTATTTATTTATTTATTTATGTATTTAAAAAGCAGACATACTATACATGAATCAGCAGCAGAGAAGATTTAATTGTTAAAGGGGCAGAAAACTTAAGCAGAACCAGTTATTCCAAGTTGGTTAAATTTGTTGTACCACTTATCTGTTAAGAAAAAACTAAGCTGAACACCAAAGACATATTCCACTGTGATCTTCTGCTGGTTTGCTTCTCTAAAATAAATAGCCATTCACTAAGGGTGAATGACTTGACTCGACTGTGCGACTGAACAACAACGACAAGAGTACTCTTGTACATCAACTATTCAATTTAGTGAGACATAAAAAGGAAAACTTCTAATGAAATGTACTTATGTTTGTAGAAAACAGAAATAGGTATTATATATAGGTTGTTTCTGTCTATATCTTCCTCTCAGTCACACACATACATAAGAGGAAAATTATATTCAAAAACTACTTTACCAATAGATTAGGATGCAAACATTACCGTTGTAATATGAGATGTCTCTGTTGTAGAGCTTGCTGTGTTTTGTGTGCTACTCATATGCATCTTGCTGATATGAGTATGTAAGCTGCCTAAACTTTTGAAGACACAACTACACTCTGTACAGTTATACGTGGGGCCATTCTTCACCTTGAGGAATAAATGGGGGGAAAAAAGCTCAGTCAAAACTTTACAATTATAATTTTCTATATAGTATAGCAAAATTACAACTAAGGCTCCTCAGAAACACTCTCAGTTTTATACTGCATCTGAAAGACCAGCCTGTTGCATTAGACAAATTCAGTACGGGTCTGAAATAGCCCAGCCATTCCGAGACTACGCTTCATGACACAATCCTCATTATGCACCCTCCAAACTGCATTTTCTGCTCACAGAACTCAGAAAAATGCTAAATTATAAACAGAAAGAGGAATTTTTGCTTAGCGGTATTTTGCTTCTTTTGACAGAACCTTACTAAATTTAGCACATGTACAAATTCTGTTTTTATGATGGAAAAAATACAGGAAGCACAAGCAAAAAAGTACCAGATCAGAGGCTGAACCAAGTGGCTGGCCACTCCAGGGTACTGTAGAAGTTTCATATATAAAAAGATTGGTGCCACAAATCCAAATATGGCAAGAGATTATTCAAGTGAGTGCAAGAAATGGCTCCATTATAATTTATTATAACATTCATTATAATGAAATCCAGTAAAAAAAAAATTAAATCAGGAAAACCTGATTTTTTTTTGTTAATTGGCTGCTCATCAGGGGAATTGCAGAAGAAGCTAGAAATCCTTTCCATGCTAATTGTGATCTCAGTATCATATGCTAAGTGGGTTAATTACCAGTTAAATTTCACAGATTGTATGGGGATGAAAGTTGGATGGCCTCCTCCGTTTTGCATTTCCTAATCCATCTTTCTCCTTGCATTCTGTCTTTGTGCTGAACCCTATCCCATGATTAGTTATCCTGTCCTATTTATCTTCCCCCAATCCTCTTGACCATGGGTTGAGACAAAGGAAGGACATACCCTGATAGGCTGCCTAGGAATCTGACAGAAGATGTCATTCCCTGGTCATATTTGGAAGAAGGGGCATTTTATTCAATCTAGGATCATACTGCATAATGAATGGTTAAAAAATTCTGGAAACACTGAATATTGACAGTGGCATTATGAACTTGATATAAAGTCGGTCACCAATAACTGCAATCATCTGTACTGCTTACCTCTGAATGAACTCTCTGAATATGTGACTGAAGATTGCCTTTCTGAGAAAAGGCTGCAGGACAAAAGGCACAGGCATGGGGTTTTTCACCAGTGTGTTTAATCATATGGGTTTGTAATGCCCCCTTCTGATTAAACGCCTTTCCACATTCGCTACATTTAAATGGTCTTTCACCTAAAAAAAATATATTAAAAAACCAAAGAAATATATTAAAAAACCAAAGAAATGAGTTCTAACTAGTAACTAGCAACATTAAAAGTAAATTTAATCTAAAACAAAGTATGTTGTAACATAGTGATGTATGAAATATTGTAAAATCAAATTACATGTTCCACAGTTCTGGCAAGAAATCTTACATACAAAGATTTCCTTTCAGTTTTAAACCTACATAGATAAGGGAGTGTCTTTGAATACAAAATCCTCTTTCATCATGCAATATATATAATTTTTGTGTATGAGAATAAAAATTAGTAACAAGAGGGGACCCACAAGGGCTTGTGGGCAGGGGCATCTAATTCTTCACTATTTTCTCTTTACCCTCCCTGACAGCCTGCCATAGCCTCTCCCCTTTTCCTGCTTCTTTCTCTCCTTCCGACACACCAGCTAACCTACTTTTATCTGCCCCCATCTTCAGCTTTCGCTCCCTTCCTCCCCGTGGCAGCATCTACCTGGAAAAACTAGAGCTCAGTTGCTTGGTGCCAGGCAGCAAGCCAGGGCCAGTTACATGGTGTGGAACCTGCAAGTACTTGCTCATGGGGGACCTTATTTTCACCCTGCGGTTCTGCCAGGCCTAGCCCTGATGGGTCTAGCCACAAAGGCCAAAACAGCCCTGGAAGGGCCTTGCCCATCCCTGCTTTTTACTGATGGAAACCAAAGAAACCAAGGTTTGAAGGATGGCAATACTGTTGTGGTTGCCCACTACCATCAATTAGGGCATTTGCTTCTTAAATATACAGGTGCTGCTTCTATTATTTTTATTTATTTATTTTTAATTTCAGATTTTTCTGCAAATCTGTTTTTTTTTCTGATTTGTGGAAAGATCTCTTGATTGAAATATCCACAGATGGTGGGTCACACTGATAATTAGATATATTGGTATGTACCTTAGTGCTTAAAGTGTACGTATTAGTACATTCGTAAAGTTATTTAGGTTATGATCCAGTCCCTACTAAAGCATATTATGAGAAGAAAACCCAGGGACAAGATGCCCCACAGACAAGATGCCCACACCATTCAAAATTCCAGGAAAGGGCACAAGAAACACACCATGTAATTGTGTATATGGCCTCAGAATGGTGATGGGTAGTCCTCCATATACATCACTAGAGCATGTAAGCAGAGCCTATGTCAGCATACCCTGAGGTGGGGCAGCTATCAATGCCCAGGACATTCAGTGAGGCCTATTACTGCTACCTCCTGACTACATCTCCCCCTATTGTCCACATGTTCGCTCTTCCCCCACCTGCCCACTTGTGAGCTCCCCCACTACCTGTGCTCCCAGCCACACACTCTTCTCAGTACTGCTGGGACAATAGCATGCATGTGGTGAGTGCATCTGGGAACATGATCAATGAAAATGCTTGAAAGTGAGCAAGCTGGAGGGAAAGGACACATGATTGAGGGCTTGGGGATGGGAAAGGGGGGCACAGGCACGGGGAGTGACAACAGGCAGGGGGGGGGTGCCCAGGCATTCTCTGTCCTGAGTTCCCCCAAAACTTGAACTGAACCTGCATGTAACCATGGCAGAGCTGGCTTGCATGCCTACTAGGTTGAACTGCATGGAAGTTTTAGATGGAGCAAGGATCTGGATTGGGTGAAGAAGGACCATATCTGACAAGCCTGTAAGAACCTAATAAATGAAAGAAGTCAAGTACTTATATAAGATTAATGAAATACATTGGTACAGGAATTCTGCAAACATTAAAAATTAATATTTTGACAAGTATCTTTTCCATTCAAGACAGTTGATTTTCTCATTTCCAAAAGAGTAGATTTTTATCAAGTACTTTTATCAACTTGATGGTTTAGCTTTAAGCACAAACTTCAAATTAGAAACATACCAGGTCAAGAACAATTATTGGTTTGGTACCAACTGTGTGAGCCGCCCTGAGCCTGCTTGCAGGGAAAGCGGGGTACAAATTGAATTAAATAAATGATTTGATATATAACAAAATTAACAAGAATGTAAAGCTAATGAACACAGATTAATTATCTCTAGCTGCTTAACATGTGCACAAGAATTTCTTGAAAATCAAAAATATTTCTTCTGAAAATAACGAACAGATTCTTTTAAATTAGGGGTAAGGCTGACCTCTTGTGTCCATTCTCTGCATGTTCATATATAAAACTAAATTCCTTATTAGGCTGGTTTATTTGACACTGAACTGTCAAACTACCAGTTTTCCAAAGGAATAATATGAGCATAAGGAGACAAACATTGATTACCAAAATTAAACTAGAAATCAGATCAGCTACATGCAGTTCAACCTAGAAATTATTTTATCAGTTTGCCTCTCACTTTGTGTCACACAGGGTGGCTTGAATGACCCACCTGGATCCTCAAAATTAAAGCTATAATTTTGCAAAGTGCTCCCCTTACTATATCATGTGTTGTTGGTTTTTTTTTGGGGGGGGGTTGAACAATATAAGAGGAGAAGAAGAAGAGAAGAGATTGGATTTATACCCCACCCTTCACTACCCAAAGGAGTCTCAGAGCGGCTTACAAACTCCTTTTCCCTTCCCCTCCCCACAACAGACACCCTGTGAGGTAGTTGAGGTAGATATAAAACATTTAAGTGGCAGATGAGATTCAAGGCATTTGGTTAGAAGCAACTGTTTCTTGTTCTAAGAAAACAAATCAGTGAGCAGCAAGGTATTAATTCCACCCTGAAGATGACATAAGCAAATTAATGTCTATGGGCCAGTTTAGATTGACCAGTGTGTTATTTATACAGTTAAGGACAAGTATGAACCTTCAAAGTTTCTGGAATTTTGCTCCCTCCACCACTGTACACAGAACACATAGACGCAGCATCTATACATAAAACATATATGAGCAGACCTCACTTACGCAATTTTGGGGCCTATCTTAGACACACAGTTCAATGCCACTTTAAAGTTTAGTGGTCTATAATGGTCTGATTGATGAGATGCAGGCTCAAATCCTACTTTGCCATAGAGGTGACTTTGGGCCAGTCACTTTCTCAGCCTAACCTACTTCACCGGTTCTTGAGAGAGCAAAAGGGTGGGGGGAATGCCATCCTAAGAGAAGGGGAAGGATAAAAACTTATACATAACAAGACAAAAAGTTCTAAGAGTGGTAGAAGAGCATGGAAAGCTTGTTTCACTGCCCATAATGGTATTTTACATTTGTATTTTAAATATCTCAGATTACAACAAGCTTTCGCTGAAGCATCTAAAACCCAATAACCTGTTTATACACCTGCGTTTTTATGAAAGAACAGGACACAATACACCATCTTTCGAAGAAAGCAGATCTATGCTTGTGAGGAGCACAAATACTTACCTCAAAAAGATTATACCACTTGCCTTTTCAAAAGTAGGATAGGAAATTGTCTTCCACAACCTCACAGCTCTATATACAATTTCAAATATATCCTGTATGGATTTATTCACCTTACCTGTGTGTATTCGAACATGCCGTGTTAATTGACTTGGTTTCTGGAACGTCTTCCCACAGTGTGGACATGAATATGTAAACCCACTTCTATCGATATTTCTGTTATACGACCTGGTATTTGATACCCTGTTGATGTGTATTAAGCAGTTCAGTTTAATAGGGCAGTGATTCTTATAATCACCTCATTTAAAAGTAGAGTTGATTTCTGTATTTCAACTGGATTTTGGCTCTTGCATGCATTGCAATTAGAAATGCATATCAAGTACACATTACATAAGCACAAGTATGGTATTCAGTCTATTCTAACATACATTACCAGTTGAATCTGTATCAAATATATAGCTAGAAAAAAGCTGTAGCCATTTTAGACCTTTTGGCATTCTTATGCTCTCATTTCTTTTCCTTTCTCTTTCCATTGAAAGATGGGTTGGCTGGCCCTATGTGCAAGTCATGATCTTGGGGGACAATTTAAACTCTCCGCAAAAAGGAGTAAAAATCTTTAGCTGCAGGAGACAAGCTCTGTGAAATAAGCTACACATTGGGAATGAGATACAGATTTATAAAGAAAATGAAAAATTAAGCCCATGTAATTAAAACAGGACTCCAAGTGGACCTTCTAGATCTGTGGCCTTGGTAAGCGGCAACAAACATGGCACAAATAACCCCCACAAACATCCCAGGCATCAAGTCAGTGCATGGATATACATACATATGTGATACAAACCACACACAAACACACACTAGGGCTGCCAAGTCCCATCTTTACCCCCAATGGGGGACTTTGGGGGCGTTCTTAGAGGGGCGGGGCATCCCCAACATGATGACATCATGTTGGGGATGCCCCTTGCCCGCCCGATCTTCCAGCAGTACCGGCTCCCTGCACTTAAAGGGGGAACTTTTGGGGGCTTCTACCCCCACCGGCCAGCTGGCTGCCGGAGGAGCCCCACCCCCAAGCCCGAACACCCACAAGCCACTCCTCTCCCTTAACTCTCCATGGAGATCAGGTGTGCAGGAAACACCGGCTCCCTGCACTTAAAGGCCCCTTTAAGTGCATGGAGCCGGCATTTCCCCCCTGCATGCCTGATCTCCATGGAGATCGGGCGCGTGGCCTGCAGCCACCCCTCTCCCTCCTCTTGCTCAAGAGATGAGGGAGGGGGTGGCTGTGGGTGTTCAGGCTTGGGGATGGGGCTTGCCCCAGCAGCCAGCTGGCCGGTGGGGGGGTAGAAGCCCCCCAAAAGTGGGGGGGCCCCAGTTTGGCAACCCTAACACACACACACACCACAATGCATATACCTTTCCTTCTTTTTATACCATCAGAAGCTCATTGATTCACAGATCTTGAGCAGCAGAAGATACTTGCCTCTTTTTTTTTTTGATCCAAGGGCTAAAAGGACTGAGACAAATTTTGCAGTTGCTAGAGTAAACTTAGGATCCTTATCACTGAGCAAAAGAGCCAGGGTTTCCAGAATCTAGGGGGATAGTTGGTTGATTACTGATCCTTTATATTCTCAAAGAACCTATATTTAAGCAGGGCATGGAAGGATGTATCTATCCTCTTAAGGCCACGAGGGCAGATTCTGTCAGAATAGGGCCTATTCAAAAATCTCCTGTTAAAACCATTGTAGGAATAATATTCAGTCTTGCAAACAAAAAGGCTCTACAGTAATGTGGGGTGGTAAGATAGTACACATAGGGGAGTAAATATTTTTGGAAAATGTATATACCTACTTCCCATGATCCTATCATCTACAAAAGGGTAGATAATGATAAACTGTAGGTATAAAAGCACGTGTATTTATTTTTATTTACTTCATTTATACCCATCTTTGCTCCCAATGGGGACACAAAGCAGTATTTATCATTCTCCTCTCCTCCATCTTTTCATCACAACGACCTTATGAGGAATGTTAGGCTGAGGATGTATGTCTGGCCTCAGGTCCCCTAGCACGCTTCCATGGCAGAGTGGGGATTCCAACAGAGGTCTCCCGATACTCTTATCACTACTCCACTCTGGCTCGCATCATGTTATTCATAAGCACAGTCTGGACAAATCTGTGTGCTATGGCCCATCAATTGTTTAGTATTTATATATTCAAGACAGTATCCATTTGCCCTGTGCTGCTCTATAACTGAACCTAGTTTCCTTTTTAAAAATTCATTTATCTACTAACTTTCAAGTAGTTCTTGCCTTACAATGAAGCAATGTTCATGATCAAATTGAAAAGGAGAGCTTAAGCAACAGTTTCTAAACTCAGCTCAAATAAATAAAAATGATATGCATACTGTGCTAGTGCTATACCCATTGTGGATCTCCAGGAGCTCAGCCTAGGTATAAAGATTACGTTTACATGGAGATCAGCTCTTGCATTAAGGCACCAGTGTGAAACCTAGATTGCCTGTTCTTGATCACAGGTGTTAAAAATCATCCCAAAGTAATTCTGAGTATGACAAGCATAACAAATTGACCATAGTGGGCCATGAATCCCCAACACACTTTGAGGCACATTCAAACACTCAGATATACTCACCTTATTTTGTAATGAGTTTTCATATGTTCTTTTAGTTGGGATGAAGTTTCAAACTCTTTCTTGCATGTTTTACAGATATGGGTTTTGCTTCCAGACAATTCCTGACGATGGTCTTCCATGTGTAGTGTCAACTGGCTCTGCAAAGTAAACTCATCTCCACACTCTGAACAAATAAGATTCTGTTAAAAAAGTAAGCAGATTTTATTGGTTTTAGAACTGAACAAAAGTTATTTTAAAGCACTCTCTTATCACGTAAGAAGTTGTACAAGAAGGTTTAAAATGGGAAGAAATGCTAAGCAAGTCTACTCAGAATTAAACCCCAATGAGTTCAATAGGACTTACTCCCAAATATGTGAGCACAGTACTGTGACCTTGGCAACTAACCAACTCCACCTTGAGGTGTTAACCAAACCCTTCTTAACCTTATGCGTTTAATGCTGTATGATTTCATTATCGGATTCTACAAAGATAACTTGCCTTTTCAAAAGTAGCTTACAGATTTCACTGATCTGATGTGGTTAAAATACTATATTAGATGATATAACTCCTGATCCCTCTCCGACAAGCAACAAGAATGTAGCTTACCTCCCAGTTTATGCAGTGTCACCTAGGGAGGTGGTGTTTTGGGGGTCTGGGGGGAGGGGCCTGGGTGGGCCACCAGCCAATCAAATCAAAGTTAATTAAATTAACTTCACTTTAATTGGTGGGACTCCTGAGGCAGCCCTGGCTGTGATCGAGGTGGAAGGAGAGTGCCGCCACCAATAGCAGGGACAGCCCTTGCACCACGGACGATCCCTCAGGTCTTGTGGGTGTGCCAGGGCGCGCTCTCTCTCTCTCTTCGCCTCCCTTGACGAGTGGCCACCAGCGAGCGCCCTGCCGAGCTTCCCTGCCTCCCTCCCTCTTGAGGTGGACATGAACAGACAAGGAGGCAGCTCCTCAGATGGCTGCCTCACCCGGGACTCCTCGCCCCCACTGGGTCCACTGCTGCTGACTCCGCCGGGCAACCACTGGTGCCTCCCGCTTCACACAGTGCTCCTAGATCACCGAGGGGGTTGTTCTTTTTTCCTTCTTCTTTGAGAGTCAGGACGTGCGGGGCAGTGGGGGGGGAGCGGGAGGTCAGGTCCAGTCCGGAGAAAAGTGGAGGAGTTTCTTCCGTCCGCTTTTCATTGCACGACAGGTTGTTTGCTTTGCAGCCTGATTGGGGAAACCTTGGCTTGGCGCTTGATTTTTTTTTTTTTTTTAGGGAGGCAGACACCCAGGAGCAGCAGCAGGCGGTGCAGAGTCACCGGCTGCTGGGCTGAGGGCAGCGACAGGGGGGGAGGGAGGGGGAGCTGAGGATTGGAGAGGGGCCTGTAAAAATCACGGGGGGGCGGGCCCCATGGTAGCTACAGGCCTGTGCAGTGTGCTGAACCCCATACAGGAATAAAAATGTGAATGGAGAATAATCATGAACATTCCAATGCATCCATGCACAATCAAAGCTGTCCATTTTCCAGGAATCAACTATTTTACAAGGTTATATTGCCTTGCTTATTAAAATTAGAAAAGACCAACCGATGATGTGTGTCTTCTCTACTACCATCATTTGTTTTGAAACAAGCAGCCTTGTTTCAGGAAACGAGCTGGGAACTCTGTAACACACAAACCATTACTTCCTTGCTATGGATCTTATACAGGTTGCAAAAAAATAATACAATTACCTCTTCCTTTTCATGTAGCATAATATGAGCTTTAAGGCTAGCCACTCTGGAGAATTTTTTGTTGCATACTGGACAAGTAGGATCTTGTCCATTGTGGGTACACTTGTGCAATGTAAGATTGAATTCAACATTAAACGACATAGGACACTGGTCACATCGATGAGGCTGTTTGAAAAAAGTCACGGCAATGCTTAAGTTAATAATCAAAACAACTAAGAGATTTTGAAAAAAACAATAACTCTTCACTGGCTCTTCCCAGTAACTTTCTTAACTTCCTCATAATTTAAAGTATTCCCCACACTGTATCCTTTTGGAATCACAATTAAGAAAGGAAAGCAAACATGGAATTTTTCTTGGGAAATCACAGTGCCCTTCTGTTACCTTGGTTCCAGACTTTTAAAACTCTGCAATACTATTTTAGACTAAAAATTAGCATTATTTGGAACATACTGAAGAACTGGATTTTTTGAAATTCATGATAAAGCTTGATTTTCCAGGTGTTGCTACCCACTGAACAATAAAACATCCATTAAAGATCAGGTTTTTTTCTTGTACCTTTTTGAATAAATATGAAAAGGACATTAAGAACATTAAGAACGTTCTAGGTATTTAAGCTTCAAAATTTAACTTAACTGAACTTTTATGAGGAAATTAAAGCAAATTCATAAACACCCTTCTCCTCAGTTATGCTGTCATAAAAGTCACCCTGATTCATTAAGATACACACCTTGTCATTTTGCTCATGATCCCTCATGTGGCGCTGGAACTGTGTGTCTTTTGAAAAAGTCACAAAACAGATCTCACACTTACGGAAGTTTGGTACTTGCTGGGTATAATTATTGTTTTCTGTATTCAGTGTTAGAACACCATCTAGAAAAAAAGCATGGCACTTTTTTGAACAGAATTATGCTGCTTTTTCTGCATGGTGAGTATTTTGAATATTAAATCCTAAAATTCAGAAAAGAAACTATTATAAACTTGATTACATACAACATAAACAGGTGTTCAAACTTAACAACACTCACAATATTCTAGTATTTTTCTGTATTTATTTTGTAAAAGGTGTAACCTAAATTTATTTTCTAAATGCAAAATTCTTACAGCAACAAAACAGCTATCAAACACATATTTTCTCTTAGCTTTACAACACTGAAAATGGTAATCTTTTGAGGGAATGCAGACTGCACTCTTCCAAGATTCTATTCCACTATCACTAGATTTAATAGTAAATTGACCAGCCTCTTTGCAGATGATGAAAGCCACATAAGGTGTAGGTCTCACCATAATTGGTTGACTCTCCAAGTATGAAGAAAAGTATGACTTTGCACATAAACTGAAAGGTAAAAAAACCTCAAAAAGACATCCTGATGAAGATGAAGTATTAACCTGGTTGTCTGCAATGTTGAGTGCATCTAAAGGCTCAGTTGAAAGGAAAATTGGAAGGGAAATTCAGGCTGTTTAAAGACCTTAGAATCCTGGAAGGAGAGACTTGTGCGGGGTGAGATTTCGTTGTCCCCCCACTAACTCACAGGCCCAGTCTGAAGTCCCAGTAAATTCAACAGGATAGTTTTGAAATCTTCCCAACACCCAGTAATTCTAAATCCATCTACAACTCTAGGTTGCTTTTATGTTCTCAAAACAAAGAGGCAGCTCTAGATAGGTAGAAGGGAATGGGCAAAATGACAGCCTGTGGGCCCATGAGTGCCATGTAAGTAACTGTGTTGTAGCACTGTGGCTGAAGCAAAAAATGAAGTCTGGCTGTTGAGGATGGAGCAATGGTCATCAGCTTCTGATTAGGTAGCAGCTATCATTTTTGCTGTTTTGTTGTCTTGTCTGGAAGCAAAAGGAGAACTGCGCATCTAGAACTGGGAGAACATAGAAGGATGGAGAAAGCTCATCTTGACAGCTGATTCTAAACCGAGAGATAAAATGGGGATTGGGCTAATACTAAGAGATTTATTTTCTTCATTAGAAGGAAATGGAGAATATGGTCAGGAAGGGAGAAATTAATCTGGAGGGATCTAGGATACCTAGACATTGCAAGCTCACAAGCAGGTATAAAAGTGACAGTCATCCTGTTATTTGTCCCTAGCATTTCTTATACAGAGGTACAAAACTGGTGCCAGAGAACAATTTTCTGGGAGTTTGGAAGTTTCACTGAGTAGACCCCAAACCTCCTCTTCCAGAATTCTACAAGCTCTCAAGGGTTTGAGTGGGCCAGTTCTACAGCTCTGTGGTCTCCCCTGCTTTTATGTTCAGATATTCTCAACATTGTGTCTTCTAGCACATGCTTGGTCCATATTAGGCTTCAGGTTGGGAGAGAACCTTTTTCTTGTGGCAAATTTACAAGTACACAAAAACAGATTGGTTTTGCTACTTCTGTGATCAAAACAAACCAACCAATTTAATGTTCATTACAATAAAATGAAATACAATTATACTGTCTCTGAAGACAAGGTTCCATTTAGTACATTTTGATAGATCTATTCTTCATCATTGTGTCTAAACTTTTTTTTTAATTTTAATTTTTTATTAATTTTTTAAGAGGGAAGGAAGGTAGGGAAGTAGGGAATGGGGGGTACAAAGCAGAAAAAAAGAGGGAGTGCTTACAATTACTTCTACAGACTCTGGTACATTACATTAATAATTCTACTTATACGATCAGGTAATTATTTGTGTTAAATCTGGTCACTTAAGTCCATACATTTCTAGATATCTGCAAAAAAACAAATTATTGCCTTCACTACACAAAAGCATTCTACAACTTCTTAGAGGAAGTTTATACCATCTTGTTACCTTGATACTTGTTAATAATCACATTTCAATTGTATTAATTTCATATCTATGGATTCTTATAGCCAAATCTTTCAAAATCCCTTAATCTTTTACTACAAAACCCACCCTTACTCATATAATTATAGATCCTTAATATCCTACTGCTTAGGGAAAAGGACATACCTAATATTAAATTCAACGTCACATTCCTTATAAAAGTTTTCATACAAATACTGATACAATTTTATTACCTTAGTACTTTTTTATAATCATGTTTCAATTGTGTTAATTTCATATCTATGGATTCTCATATTCAAATCCCTTATAGTTACAAAACCAATCCTTACTCATACAATCATGGATCTTCAATGTCCTACTACTTCTACATAGCCATTCTATAACCAAAGCATTCTGAAAATTATATATTAACCCTAAAAGAGGAACATACATAATAACTATGTTCCATACAGCTGTTATCAATATTAATTTTAAGTCATATTTTAAAGTTTTGAACTTTCCCAAAGCCACACACAAAAACTACATTGTAACACTTATTTCTTTTTACATTTAATTTTGAATACAATTTCTCTTAAACTTTATATCCCTAAATCTCATTAAATCTCCTCAACTTCCATTTAAAATATCACTTGCCCTGCTATAGCCATTCCACCTTAAATAGTTCTCCCCCCTTTTTTCCCTCTTTCTTGCATTCCCAGCATTTTATTTTCTATAACTGAGAATTGCTCCTGTAGAATTTCAGTATGGGATTAGAACTTTTTACCTTTTATTAAATTCAGCTTCATATTTTTAATAAAAAATTCTATATAGATACTGATAATACTTATCTTTACAATATCTTATACAAATATCTTATAACACATATTTCTTTGACCTTTAAATTTAGCCATACTAAATCACATTACAAGGTTTTGAGCTTTTCTAAAATTAAAAATAAAAGCTATTTTGTGACATTTATTTCTTTCTCTTAAGTTTCACATCCTTGAATCTCATTACATCTCCTTAAATTCCATTTTTATTATTTGCCCTCCTATAGCAATTCCACCTTAAGAAGTTCTCCCTTGTCCCTAATTTTATATATACCTTGTAATATATATTTCTCTTAACATTTGATTTTAAGTGTCCCTTTATCCTAGATTCTATATCATTAGGTCTCACTAAATCTCATTATATTTCATTTTAAATTATACTTAGCCTGCTGTAACAATTCCATCTTAAACAGTTTCTCCCCTCTCTTTTTTTCCCTTAAATTCCCAACATATTTTCTTTTGGAGTTGTAAATTCCTCCTGTAATATTCCATTATTGGGGTAGAACTCTCTCCTTGTTTGCTTTCTGTGTCCAACAAGACTATATTAGATGTGCTTGGAATTTTTTCCTGGTCCTCCTTTCTGATATCTTGTGATCCTCTTGCTTCTGTATTCTCCATTTTCACATTAGGCAGTTTAATCTCTAATATTTTTTCCTCTTTCAAAATCAGTTCTTCACTCAAATCTTTTCATTCATTTAAGGGTTGTTCCAACAGACTTTCTACTTGGTGAAATTTGCAAGGCCCTGAACATGGTCTGCCAAAAGACACAAACTAGGCTGCACTGGGAGCAGAGCTGCATCAAAAATGTTCATAAGTGTTTCTGTTATCAGTTGAAAAGCAGCCATTTTGTTCATGAAGCAACTTAGTAAAATAGCCAGACCATCCAGGTTTGTTTAGACTAGACTCGAGAATCCACCAGATACTCTTCAATTTACAACCAGTTAGATAAATAAAGAGCAGCACAGTTAAATTCTTCTAATGATTCTGTTCCTTTTCATATTATTTCCTTTAGATTGAAAGCCAATTCCAAATAGAGGGAGGAGGGATAGCTGAATAAATGTCCCCCCCCCCACTTTCTGAACTTTCTCACAATTGAGTTCCTCATCTCTGTTTCAACAAACATTTCATGCACGTATAGATAAAAAAGGCTTACTTGTTGAATATCTTCTTTCAGTTGATGTAGAAAGTGAGTTATTGTAGAAATATGCTTAGTTTCGCTTCTCACCTAGTCTGGCAGTCACAGCTTGATCCCAATATGGTGATTGCTTTGGCTGGGGCTTCAGCTCAGAAAAAAGACTCCAGATCCAAGCTGCCGCCAATGTCTGGTTCTTCATCGCACCACCTGCTTCAGGGACCCCTCTTCTGAGGCCCCCCAGGAGTTTGGATAGCCCAAACTCCCCCAAACCATGCAATTTGAGTGTCTGCTGGAGCAGAGCTCCACAGCACAACTTGATCACGCTGCGCCGAAACCAAAAGTCTCCATGTCTAATCTTTTTAAGAGCATGTAAACTAACAGCCATTACCACAACTTGTGTTACTGTATTCTGTTATTATGGACTCTGTAGAAGAATTAAGCAGCATCACTTTGTAAGACTGCCTAACATCAAGGGGTCGATAACAAACAGTGCACCAGGACAATACAGCCAAAGTTTATTTTTGGAAGAAAAATCACTGAGGGGGCTGATGTTTGTTGCATGTACATTCATATGCCTTCTTCTCAACTATGGCTTAATTCAAGTTCTATTAGATGGATGTTGCCCTGTAAATGCAGATATGGTCATCTGGGATTATACGCCACCTCCTGCCTTACATTAAATTTGTCGTCTTTTATCTCTCTTTTTTACCTGTTTCCAGCACTAAGAAAGCAAACATTTCTGACAAACTTGCAAGCAAAGCATAAGCTTAATAGTGCTTGTTCCCAACATCCTGTATTTTAAGGTTTCTGAACATGGAGGTTCTATTTACAATTGATAGGAGAGGCATCTATGGGCACAATTGAAGTGAAGCTGAAGGAAGCTATTGGGAACGGCTTGGCGACTACAATTTCATAATGCTCTCACATCTATCTATCTATCTATCTATCTATCTATCTATCTATCTATCTATCATCTACTACTCATACAGCTATCACCTTAAGCAGAAATTAGAACCAAGGAAAATATTTTAAAAGACCTTACTCAGTATTATTTCTTATATTTGATTATTGCACCTATGAATTTTGCCACTGAGAGGGTGACACAATCATTGGTATCCGATAGTAGCCATGACACCTGGGCTTGCACATTTAGCAGTTCCATAACTTTAAGTAAAGGGATGACTAAATTAGTAAAGGGGAGCAGTGGCAGAGGATTTATTCTCTGGTTACAGTAACATCTGAACTGAACATCTGTCAGTTCTAGCCCACCCTGGTATGAGCTACCAGCCTTGTCCCCAGCTCGCCATCCACTCAGAGGTTCGAAAGCTTTGGCAAGTAGATAAATGGGTACCACTCCTTAGAGAGGGTGGGCACACTAAACCCCCAGGTGGGGGAGGTGTTCGCTGGCGAATTGGAATGTCCAGCTCGTGAGCTCGAAATCCTAGAGAAATCTCTGTGGCGTTAGAAGCCTGTGATGGGTCAATCCGGCCAGGCGGTGGCAGTGCGGCACCACAACTTGAAGCAGTCCTGGAAGAACAACTGACGTCATCCAGCCGAGCCAAGCAAATGCCTCTGAAATGTCTCTGGAACATGCCTGAGTCTTCAGCTGAACATATCCCCCGTCGGCTGCAAACGTGTGTGATTTAAAGATTTATATGTTGTCCTCCCTTACCGCGATGAATCAGTTAGTCCCTTGTCTTATATGAGTAACTGTAATATCGCTCAGAGCCAGCAGCTCTGCAGGATTGAGCGATTAAATAAATCAAAAGATATTATTATTATTATTATAAATTAGCCCTCAACTCATCGAATATAGGGCACACCATAATCATATATTCAATGGTTTCGATTGTATGATATGAACATCTGCATGTTCTATTAGAGTATGATACTTTATTATATCTGCCCTCCAAAAATGCTGAGGGAAGAACATTCAGTCTTGCCAAAGTAAAAGCTCTTCTTAGTTTTGGGACTGTCAATTGATAAAAATATTTTGGCAGTTGCATTGGGAGGACAATTCCCAAATGAAGTGTCCAACATTACCTGTGCGCCCTAATAGATGTACTTGTAACAGCCAATTTCCTTACAGATTTTTAAATTTGTCTTCTAATATCTTTAGTTTCTGTATTTTTAATCGTATCATTTGTTATTCCTAGGCATTTCATTTTCTTTTCCAGTAGCTGATCCCATTGGCTGTAATGTGTATCTGCCTGGAAAAGCCCAAGTAGAGTAGATCCTCACTCAGATTTTAAAACCCTTAAAGAAAAATGCTTTAATCTAAGCCCTAGCTTCCATTGATAATTTGCCTAGTTCCGCTCTCAGTGCTATGCCCAAGACCAGTGTTCCCTCTAAGCTGAGTTAGTGTGAACTAGCTCACAGTTTTTTAGCCTCTGGCTCACACATTTTTGTCTTAGCCTAGGAAGGATGGCTCCAGAGCAAACTAATTTATGCAGTAGTCAAATCGCTCGCTCAGCTTTAATGCCAGTAGCTCACAAAGTAGAGTTTTTGCTCACAAGACTCCACAGCTTAGAGGAAGCATTGCCCAAGACACATCTAGAAGTAGCCAATAAGCATCAGAAAAACTCATACTGGATGGAATCCATTTTTTCAGAAGCGGCCTGAATCCAAATTTCTGCACCATACAGGAATTTAGAACCTTAGCAATAAATACTAAGGCTGAGGGGACAGATTTGCCTCCTGATGAATGGAAGTATTTTACAGTTGTCTTGCCTACTCTCAAAGCTGTGTTCCTTGCTAGATCCAAGTGTGTTTTCCATGTAAGAGATGCTTCAAAGTGGATTCCCAGATATTAAAATTGATTGACCAGTTCCATAGGTTGGCCTGCTATGTCCCATTTGAAGATTTTCCTCTTTTTCCTTCTGGTGAATACTATGACCTTGGATTTTGCCACATTGATGGACAAACCCTCATGATAACAGTAAAGCTCAAAAATTTTTATCAGCTTGCGGAGGCCCACTATTGATCTAGACATTATCACTGCATCATCAGCGTATCAAAGGACTGGAAATTCATACTTGGATAAATGTGGAAGATGACATGCTTCCTTCAGGATACAGAGTCTGAGGTCATTTATATATAACTTGAACAACAGGGGCGCAAGTAAACATCCCTGCTTGACTCCTTTGTCTAGGATGAAAGGCTCTGATAGCTGTCCTAACTCCCCGCATCTAACCTGGGCAGAGGGATGGTTACAGAACTGCTGAATTAAATAAAAGAGACATCGTTCAATGCCATATTTCTTCAGCTTTTCCCAAAGCCAGGGTCTAGAGATTGTATCAAATGCTGTTTTTAGGTCCATGAAGGCAGTTACCAACATGCCTTCTCCAGAACTCATGTATTTATCAACCAAGAACTGGAGGGTATGGCAATGGTCGATGTTACTTGCTCCTTTTCTAAAACCAGCCTGTTCCTTTTCCAAAATATTGTTTCCTTCAACCCAAGATTCCAGTTTGTCAAGAAGCATTGCAGCATAAAGTTTTCCTATAGTGAATAGCAAGCTTACTGGATGGTAATTCATCGTGTTTGTCAGGTCCCCCTTTTTATAAATTGGAACAATTATTGCACTGCACCAGATTTCCGGCATATTTCCCGTCTTGTTTATTTCAGTTAAAAAGGCAGCCAAAATCTATGCCCACTGGTTTGGGTCAATTTTGAATAGTTCTGCTGGTATTAAATTGGGCCCAGGTGCTTTCCCTTTATTTTGTTAATTAAAGTCCTAATCTCACTTGCTTTTACCGGGGGCCATTCCTTCACACCCAATGGCAATATCGGCTTACCACCCTGGATATTTCCATTTCCATTTGTGAAAATAGAAGTGAAAAAAGCTTCCCAGACAGTGGCTGGAATATAACAGGGTACAGGGAGCCACATTTTTATTCCTTTTGCAATTAAGATCCAGAATTTTTTTTTCATTTTTTTGTTTTTAAGGCCCAGAGCAGACAAGATGGGCTTGTCCATCAGCAAAATCTCTACTCTATTTGAGTTCTTAAGCTGTCTATATAGGCACCTGATCGATCTTTTGAGTGCCTTACAGTCAGAGTTGTACCAATTATTTCTATTGTTTGAACCCTGTCCCCTGGGCTTTGCTGTCACCAAGGAAGGCTTGAAAAGGCAATTCAATTCATGAAAAAATCCATATTACTCATGTTCTCAATTATTTGGGAATCTGTGTATCTGGTTTTTATCAAGTCCATTTGTGTTTTCACTTTTGCTTCAATGGCTTCACACCACCTCAGTGATCTTAAGGTGTTATGTGTCTGGTTTAGTGCTAAGTTCTTTACCTTAGATGAGAGATGGTAAGCATCTAGACGTAATAATAATTGTACATGATAATGATCACCCCCCCAAGTAATCCTTCACTTCCAGGGATTCCACTCTTCTGAGTAAGTCAGCAGAAGCAAGAAAATAGTCTACTACACTTGCCCCTAAATGATTTATACAAGTAAAATCTCCTTTTCCATCAAACTGTTTGCATCCATTTAATATTAGCAGATCATTCTTTAGTAATAAGGATGCAAAATGTCTGCCCGATCCATTAATTTTCTTGTCTTTAGATCTTCTGTAACTCATAATGGGAAAGTCCTTCATCTGAGTTTTATAGCTTTTCAAAAAAAGGTCCTCATTTGTCTCCCCAACTCTAGCATTAAAATCTCCAGCCATAAGTATTGTGGTTGAAGGATGAATCCTGGCTAAATATTCCAAGTAGTGCTCTAATTCGGTCTAATGCTCTCACTTTTTGCAAGCACCTACTGCCACTGGAAGGTCTTAATGAGAGCCACACTGGGCAAATCATTTTTAAATAGCCTAACTGCCACCACTTCTCTAGTTCTTGAAGCCATAAAGATTTTCACTGATAAACTATTAGAAAACAAGGCTTACTCAAAATTAACATTGCTCCCCCCCCCATACCTGTTTTTACTAACCATGGGCACATCTGGGTAGCATATATAAATGTAAATACTGGAACACATCACTCGCAGAACAGACTTATCAGCCTCTGAAATAAAGTATTATTATTTCCAGTATTAAAATAGAAAAAGAAGTAATGTGTGTGACTTTTCCCAGGCTCGTTTGGCACTGATACCCTATACTGGTAATGGAAGAAACTCCAACATGGATGTGCACTATAAAAAGAGTAATTCTTGCCTGCTGCAAGGGAAAACATGACAAATATCAACATGAGAAGGGGATGGTTAACTCACTTTAAAGGCTTTTTATTACAAGTCTCATCTTAAAGATATAATTTTGCTTCTATGACTACCTAATAAAACTCCAAAATTGCAAGCTATCTGCAGCAAAAACTTTAAAGTCCCATTTTTTAATTAAGAAAAAAACCTAAATCCTGGAAAATCATTGTTCTCTCTCATTTTTATCATACCCTTCCTTTAAGTATATGGCAGCACATTCTCAATTTTTATTCTCATAAGAATCCTGTGAGATAAGGTAAGACTGACTGACTAGCTCAAAGTCACCAAAAGCTTTACAGGTGAATAGAACTAAAATCCAAGTCTTTCCAGTCCAACACCCTAACCACTTTGTCTCTCCTGCTGTTTGTCATTTTGTGTATATACACCAATTGAAACCAAGACTTTGTGCATTTGAAGAAATGAGTGCTGGCAAATGTCTTAATAAATCTGTTGTTTAGAGTGTCACAAGACCTTCTGTTGCAATGTTTTTTTTACAATGAAATTTTATTTGCTATCGTCCACTTTAAGATCCTTAACAACAAACTCCACTGAGCTTTGTCTATTTCCCGGAGAATGGGGAAATTGACTAAAACATTATTAAGCATATCTGATGACTTCTGAACTTTGAGAGAAAGGGGCATGAAAACATTATGGGCTGAAAAGGAATGGACATTTTTACTTGCCCACCTATTTTCCTCAAACCAGTCAAACGTAATTCAAGGTTGTGAATCCTCTAAGAGCTATAGATGGGTCTAAACAAGCTTGAGCCCATGGAAGACAGGAGAATATAGATTTTAAAACGTGACCGTGTGGCTGGCACAAAACACATGATAAGCCTTTTCCGTGTTCTGTACCAGAAAGCAAACAAGGCCTGGGTCTATAATTTCCTAAGCGGGGACTGTTATTCTCGTTCGAATCAACAGGCCTTGCTGGGGTCGGGATTCCCGGTTCCCCGGAGCTGCCTATTCAATGAACCGGCCAACGAGCATTCGATGACAGCTTCGCGAATCTCAACCAGGTCACAGGCTTCGCAGGCCGCTCGACCAGCGAAGGTGAAGAAAGGGCGCCGTTTCAGGGGAGCAGCGGCGCGACCCAAGGGGCTGGGCTGGCTCTCCTCTCTCAGCGGCCGAGACAGAACCGGCTCCACTGGGTTTATTTTTAATCAGCACCGGGAAAGAAACCGTCCACACCCCCGGAAGAAAGCCATCGCCGCCTCCCTTCCCCAACCCACGGCCGACTAAGAGGAGGAAAGAGCCCCCTTCGCCCATCCCGATCTCCCTGAGCCGCTCTGGCAGGGTCTTGTCTATTCCTCCCTCTATATATAGGTTTATAAGAGCGCGCCGCGATCGCAACATGCGGCTTCCCCGCCTCCGACTCCGCGGAGTTAGCTCGGTATCATTCCGCACAGGCCCGGCCACACACTAAGTCCCTCGCACAATAGGCCCGGCCTTCCTCCTTCGCCTTCCCCCATATCCGGGGACTATATGCGAGGCCCGGCGGATTGTTCCACGGCGCCTTCCTCACCCTGCGTGCGGGATGATGGAAGGTTCCGTGCCAGCATCCGGCCGTTTCGGTTTGGGTTGATTCCTTTGGGGAGCCCGTCCGTGTTCCTCTCATTTTTTTTTTAATTATTACCTGACTCGGTGGCTGCTTTGGTGTTTTCTCTGCCGCCGGGTTTTGGAGGCCGCCCCCGCGGCATGGTTGCCCCCTCCCCTTTTCCTCCCCTCCCCCGCGCGTTGGCGCGCGGGCGCGCGCACCGAGGCGCGCGCGCCCGCAGAGACGACAGCGGCGGCAGGAGAGAGGCGGTTGAGAAGTTCGGGTTCTGAGAGACCGCTGATGGCGAACGAGTGGGGGGAGGGGAAGTGTGTGAAAAAGGTGGAACGCGGCCCTGTGAAGCTGAGCAAGCGCACAAAGGCGCGCATGGGGGAGAGAGAGAAATGCTGCGAAGGTGTAAAAGGCACCGGAAAACAACATTGAGCGCGTGAACGCCAGGAAGAGAAGAGGAAGAAGATCAGCGCACGCGCGTAGTCCGCGAGTGCTGCGCCGAGTGGAGCGCATGCGTGCTACGCGGACCAAATGAAATGCGGTCGAGAGCGGGAAAGGAAGTAGTCTTGGCTTCAGGATAGTTGTTAGTTGTGGGGTACTAACACGTACGATGGTATTGCCGTGGGGTTAGTCAGAGCCTCTTGTAAGAGCTTTACGTACGTGCAGGAGGAAGACGCTGTACGTAGTAAGTTAGCTGTCGCTAAAGAGTCATTTACTGGTTGAGGTCCCTAAAAGACCAAAGTGACACCTCTAAGGCCAACAAAGTTTCATTCAAGGTTTCATGTGCGTGTTTATACCTTGAATAAAATTTTGTTGGTCTTAAAGGTGCCCCTTGACTCAAACTTAGTTCTCCGTCAGGCTTCAGACCCACCTGAACTAAAGACCATGTGTGCCTCTCATTGAAATGCATGCTTCTCTTGTTTGTTCAGTAGTCACCCATATATGAAGCAAGAGAAAGCTGATGTGGACTTTTTTCCGTAACTCCAGAAGGTATTTAATTGTCTATTTATAGCTTGCCTTCTTCCCTGAGACTCAAGGAGTATTATAAATTATAAAAGCAGCATAAGCAATGCTCCCTCTACGCTGTGAAGTCTTGTGAGCAAAAACTCTACTTTGTGAGCTACTGGCATTAAAGCTGTGAGCGAGCGATTTGACTAAATTAGTTTGCTCTGGAGCCATCCTTCCTGAGCTAAGACAAAAATGTGTGAGCTGTAGGCTAAAAAACTGAGCTAGCTCACAGTAACTCAGCTTAGAGAGAACACTGAGCATAAGATATCCAGTTAAGGTAGTAAGACAGCATATGGTATCCAATAAACAATGCAATAGAAGTGGGATTGCAGAGTTAGAAAACAATGCATACAGAAAACTGCATAAGACGGGTTCCCAATGTGCCTGTGGGCACCTGCCAGCACCTTTCTGCACACCTACCAATGTTTCTAGAAAGTGGGCAGGGCTAGGTGAGGCTTTTGCCCAGCAGGGCTTATGATTAGCCATTTGAGATCCGATTGGCTGTGCAGATTTTTTTTAAAATTGCTTTGGCAGCAGCTGCCACCACAAGAAAGGATATTCACTGCATGACTATGCAAGAAAATATTTTTAAACAGTATGTTCATTTTAAAAGGCATCCTATTAAGCAGAGCTTCTGCCTGAAATCGTAAATAGTTACTATTAGAGTTATGCTTAATGGTGGTGTACCTTGTATATTTTGACACCCAGAGCAGGACTTGTGACTTGAGCCCCATCTGAGTGAAATACCCATGCTTTCTGCTTGCCGTCAGGAACCTGCTTTGCTGCCACACAGAAGCTTCAAGGAAGAGGCCATGCACCACCCCATCTCAACTGAGGTCTGACATGCCATTTACACTCACAATAGCAGAGCTGTATGGAAGGGAACCTCCTCAACTCTTGCAGTCAGGCAGCTCAGTTGGCCAGGCAGCCTTATTGCTCATGTGCTGCTCTGAGCCCCAAGAAATGCTTTTTTGTGGATGGTGGGAGGGGCCATGTTGAGAAGGCCCAGTGAAGTGTGGTTTGCTTCTTCCTCTGAAAGTCGCCTGGGAACCACTGCAGGTCAAAAACCTGAGCTGGAATCGCTGTCAAGGGTCTCAGCCAGGAGCCTTTGTGCTGGGTGGGGGGTTGTGTCCCTTGAGCCTGGGTTTTCTCAGTGAGACAACCACTCAGGGCCCATCCTGCCATTCATACCTCTCCCCAAAATGACCCTCTGACCTCTGGAAAGGTCAGATGGGAGGGAATGCATGCATCAGCCATTCCCAATCTCTGACCCAGGGACAACTTGATCTGTTCTCTGTTCCAACTCACTCCTTATGACCTCCATACTCTGTAATTAGTTGGGTGCCTTGCATGCTCTTCCAATAGTCATGGATCCCCCCACACACACACTTTTGGAGTCGATGCTTATTGCTTGCACCCCAGCTGGAGCGCCCCCACTGCCCTAACCTTGGTGCTCCACTGATGCATAACCTCCCACCCTAACATTTTGTGGATGGTTTGACCTCCTATGACAGCCATTCTGTGGTTGTGCCCACCACCCTGCGTCAGAATTCCAAAGATTTGTACAGGCTAAATAGGTTGACGGACCCTGGCCTAAGGCATAACCTACCACAGGCTGCAGCAAGTGGAATTACAAAAGTAGAAGACTCTATATGTCACCTAGCTCCATATGATAACTGGGTTGTGACTCTCTATACCAACTGGAGTTTGAGTTGACTTCAAAGGCACAGCATATTACAGTGGTCCAGCCTTGAGGTTATCATGGTGTGGGTCCAGGTGACTAGATCAGCCGAGTCAAGGTAGTCTAAATGAGGAGGGAAAAAAGCATTTTTGTAGCTATGTTAATGTGCTGCTCAATTAATTAGTAGATGTCTTACAAAAATCCCCGTGTGGAGATGTGACCAGCTAAGCAAATGAAAGGAATACTTGCACAATCCAGTCCACATTAGGAACAGATGTCAAGCAAATCCTTTCACTGGAGATTGGCTGGCTATGAGTTTTGACAGCCTTTGGTGGCCAAACAAGATTTATGTGAGCCTAATCATCCTTGAAGGGGAAGGATAAGATATTGACTCTGACAAAACTCTTTGAAGGTAGGGGTGGGGCCAGCATGTCTGCAGGGGGCAAACTTCATGCCTTACTCAAAAGTTGGGCAGGAGAGAAGCTTACCCCTGTGCAAGAATCAGGCAGAAGAAAGACCTCTTCCTGCCTGAGCCTCTATGAGGTTCTGTGTGAGGGCAGGAAGGTTACACATCTTTCTTTTGAATCTGTAGGAAGATGGCTATGCTTGCAGACTTTGTACTGGTTTTAGAAATACTTGGAAAACACCAAGATGTTTTATTACTGGCCAAGGCTCAAATGAGGTTTGGAAGAGCTGTTACCCTCACCAGATACATGGTAAAAAAAATGCCATACCTGCCTGGTAGCTTGGAGCCCTAAAGCAAGGATAGGGGGGCCTGACATGGGAAACCGAAGTTCAAATTGCCATTCCCTGGGAGTCTCAGTTTAACCAGCCTCATGGGGATTTGTTTTATTTACCTCATTTATAGTCCATGTTTCTCATTGAGACTCAAGGTAGATTGCACAATTAAAAAAAAAACAGGACAGTATATGACAGTTAAAAATAATGCCAATATGTATGTATTACATAAGCAACAAACAGTGCAATGAAATCTGATCAGTTAAAAGGCACAAGACTTGTGAATTAAGTAGGAGATTGTGAGGGTTAACTGTGGTTTCAGTTTGGTAGCATGTGCCATGATCTCAGCACTAGAGCTCCTTCATGTGTGAGAGTGTTTAGGATACTAGAACTCTCCAGGTGGGGCTCTGGTACCTATCAATGATTTATTTTGTATTTATTGCAGTTGTACTTCTGTTGATTCATGAATCAGATATTAAGTTTGTTGTTGCTTCAGGACACTGAAATATGCAAGGAGAAAGAAGTTAAACCAAGGTAATCTGGCAATAAAGTCATGCTGTCTATGAACTGAGCGAACTTTGAATGGAATTCCAATATTTTCTGTTTTAGTCCAGTCCATTCAGGAAGTTTAGGGTACAGGATTAGAGATGGCTGTGAACTGAAAACAAGGCTGTAATTCATTTAATGGAACTCTGCTGATGTCATCAACCACAAGCACATAGACGGAGCAGCAGATGAATAGAAAAGGCACTCAGCACTTCAGTGCAGCAAAATGACCTCAGAGAAAACACTGCTAATGCTATTTATGGATCTTAACGAAAGCAAACATACAGTATGGGTCCACCATAATTTTAACTTTTTAAAGTGCTAAATTTTAAATCTTAGTTTTGCATGCATACTAAAAGCTGACCCTATTTTAACAAGATTATATGAGACTTAAGAATATACGGTGTGCATTACATTGTCTTTTCAGATTGGGGATTTCTTTTATAGCCATTTTTATCTGTTTGCTACCATGGATTTAAAATGTATCACAGAGCAAGTTATCAGTCGCTGTATGATATGAACTGTGCATCTTACTGATTACATTGATCCAGACCTAGCTGATAGGAGGCCACAACTGCATGCAGCAGCCACCTGCAGCACTCCACACTTTGCGCAGAGCCTACCCTGGAGGTGGAATCTGCTATTTCCATCTGACTGGGGGATGTGTTCTACTGGACTGTCCCATTCCATGGGCAGGAAAACCTCTCTCCATCTGCTAAGGTCCCTTTCTTCCTGCCTTCTTGTTAAGTGTGCAGGATGAAAACAAAGCTCCCCGGCTCATGTCAAAAATTAATTTTCTGGGATAGAGTTGTTTTTCTCAAGCTTTGTGAGAGTAGAATTAGGCTAGTTTTTCAAACACAACTTGAAACAATAATTTGAAACCTTTTTAAAAAATATTTTCTGCAAATTTTTAAATAAATGTGGTGGGTTGGGGTGACATGAGTGGGCACTAATATCTTCAGGGCAGGAAAAGCCCCCCCACACACACACACACAATACAGTGCCCCTGTCCTCTCAATAGTAGCATATAAGATTTTTAAAAATACTTGGGGACTACTGCATGCCACACTTCCATGACACACACACCAAGCGCCGCTTGCAGAGAGGTGAGAAAAATATTTAGGTGATGGCCTGCAACTGCTTGAAACTCCTTAAAGTTCACTACCCAAGAAGTAAAGCAATGATGGTGTGTCTAAGGCATCCTCTCTTCTGCCTTAGTAAAACCTGGTTATAACCTTGTGTGCCCTTAACACCAAGGAGTAGAATAGAGATTTAATGCAACAAGAAATAGCCCCTCACCTTTAAATGGCAGCCTGGGTAGCTGTGTCCTCTTTTAAAAATCATCAGGATAAATAATAAAAAATAATGTCATGTTCCATCCTTACATTTTTATTTATTTGTTAAAATATTCATACAATACCTGTCCCTTGTTCCAAGGCAGCTTTCATTTCCAAGATTAAAAACATATAAAATGTGATAAAACCTCAGTAACACCCCCACACATGAACTTCAAATGTATGCATCTTAAATCCCATTGAAAGCTCCATTCCAAATAAAACAGCCTTACAGCCCCTTCTAAATGCTTCTAAAGACATCTGCAGAGACAAAGTTCCACAAGGTAAAAGCTACTATAATAGAAAAACATAGCTGAGTTCAGTGGGGCGTTACCATGCTAACAGTCGTGCTTAAAAATCGCTTACATCTAGTGCTTCAGTTTATTTGGGCCTGGAAGAATTTATTTTATAATTGCCCTTTGATTCAAGTCTATAGAAAGTCTATAGATCATATTCAAGTCTAAGAGTCTGGAAGCATTTCAAATGCATTCATGGGAACAAAGGGGGAAAAGCTCAAAATGTTCCCAAATGTATGTGCTCTCCCCCATCAAAATACGAATCACATGTCATTTTAGTTGTTCAATATAGGAACTTGATTTGCCATCAGAAGATTAACAAGGTGTAGAACTGCGATATCAGCAGCATTGAGGTACTTGCAAATGCTTTAGAAATGCTGATGCTACAAAATACATAGAACATTTCCTCTTATATTTCAGTATAATTAAACATGCCTATAAAAATGCTTATTATTTAGACTATATCCCAAAAGGCAATTTGGACTATGTAATGATGCCAAGATTTACCAAGATAGAAGGAAATACTATAATTAGTTCGCGGGTTTGCTTCCTTCAAAGTGATGTTTGCTGTAAATGTAGTGTGCGCTGAGGTTCAAGTCATTAGCCTAATCTGGGATTAAGATTTTCTGTTCTCATTAGTGGGAGCTAATGTTTAGCAGCAGGAATGAACAACTCCAAAGTCATGGGGTATAAGACTTGTTCTATTTAAGAAAATAAATAAATGTATTAACAACCGTGGATCTGAATTGGCCCTTTACTCTGCAAGTAAGTGATAACAAAGACAAGCCTTCAGGGATTATGCTCTTGTACAATGCGTGTATTGATGATTTTGGAATAGGCTGTGAGTATCATTGCCTCATAAAACTAAGTTGTTCTGATGGGATGTTCTGTACCATACATTTTGCCCTTAATAAACAACAAAGGATCTCATGAAAGCCCGTCCAAAGATTGTGTTTATATCCAGTAGAGACTTCAGATGAAAATGTTCTGAAGAGAAGGTAGTGAATAGGAAAATAAAACAGTTTTGATGGCAGTTTGTCTTTTTTCAATAATAGTCACCACAGCAACTAACCTATTTTTTTCATACCTCTGAGTAAACAATGGGGATTCTAATTTTATATGTACTGTTTTAAATGCTAATTATTTGCCCTGCACTTTATTAATAAAGTACTAACTTATTATAGCCTTCATTTCTTTCACTGAGTGTTTCTTTTCGTTATGTCCTTTTCTGTCAGTTTATTTTCCTGCCTAAAGGGGAGCCCTAGACTATTATTAGGCAAGTTTCTATGCTTCTAGGCACATACATAGTTGAATTTTAGAAAAGACAAGGAACCCACAAGGACTTGCAAGGGGCAGCTGATTTCCCCATGTATCTCCTCCCCACATTATTTCCTCTCTCACCTGGTAGTCCCATAGTCTCCCTTTTCTTTCTCTCCTTCCTTCCCCAGCAACCAAGCTACCATTAGCTGACTCCCCTCCCAATCTTCAGTTTTCCCTACTTCCTTCTACCTGGCAACCTCTCCTTGGGAAAAGTCTTGCCAAGTTCAGAATGCCATGCAGTTGAGTGACTTAGCTGAATTGTACAGTGGCTGCAGCTGGGGAGCCAAATCACACAAGTGATCACCCCAATGAGTCTTCCCTCTTATCAAGAGATGTGGTAGAATGCCTTCCAGTGCTTTTTGGCCTCCCAGTCCACCCATTTCTGATGTACAAAAATCAAAGCTTGAAGTGCTAGCAATGTTGTGGTTGCCTAGGGACCCCCAAAATGACTACCAAGGTCTCAGAATACAGGCCCTTTTCAGACAGCCTAGCTATTCCATTTCAGGAACTGGTTACTAGTGGAATATTTCTGTCATTTCAGACAGATCCATTTTAGTAACTGGCTGCTGACGGGTTTACCTTTTCGGACAGTCCCACTTGTGTCCTGTTCAGGAGGTGTGCCTGAGGCATTCTAGTTGCAAACTGCTTTCTCCTGTTCTCAATTCTGTTTTTTCACTTTTCAATTGCAGTGGGATGCTGTATGACATGCATCCTAGAGCGCTTCCTGTAATGCTGTTTCCCCTTCTCACCCTGCTCGTGCACACAGTCATCTTCAGCCATTTTTAAGGCTGTAATGGGAGTGCTGAGATACTAAAAAAACAGCAATTCATCAACATAGCAACGCCTAAACAACCCTCCAATTCCCACTCCTTGAGCCCCTCCATTTTATCCCAAGGCCTGCCTGCTTACCTGCCTCTCTCTCTTTGTAGAAGAGAGTGGGAGGAAAACTGTGTCTGCTTGGGGAGGGGGAATTGCAAACGAGGCTGAGGCCACAGTTGTATATGGGATCGCTATGACAATGAATTGCTCTGGTTTTTTAGTGTCTCAGTGCTCCTATTACAGCCTTAAAAAAAAACAGCTGAAGAAGATTACACGTGCAAGCAGGGTGAGAAGGGGAAGTGGCACTTTGTGAAATGACCAGATCACTTTTGGGAAAGGCCCTTAATGGAAGTAATTTGCTGTGTGAAAGACCTGTCCCTGTATCACTTTACTCAGAACTGACCCAATGACAGATACCATCTGGAATATAAAAGTAATGTGAAAAGGTTTACAGTCATGTGAGAGCTCAGTGGACATCCCTTTTTTAAAGCTATAGATGTAATTTCTATTATTTGGGGGGAGTTTCAGTCCCTTGATTTTAATTTTTTTAGATTTCAGAATTTTCTGCAAACCTTCAGTTGACATCAGGTTTGTAAAGAAATCCCCATCTATCCCTGGCTCCAGTATATGGACTTTTTATCCACAGTCAATGTCCTGGTTTAGAATTAGATATATCAGTGGTACTCATTGGTTTAGGAGCCGTAGGTGTCTCTTCTGGGCACTGTTCTCCATGTGACACCTCCCCCATGTTCCCATAAAGTGAGCAATGCCATCAGCCTGTAGGGCTTGTAGATGTTAAGCAGTTCCCACCTTGAAACTGCCACTGTGACTGAAACACAAGCCTTCCTAAGTTGCAGATCTTGTGCTAGAGACAGACATAAAGTGCCTGTCCTCTCCAGCACACACCCCCCCCCCACCCACCCACACCCTTCTCTGCAGCCTCTACACTCTCATCCAAAACTCCTGGACAGCTGCTAGGAGGAGAGCAAGCTGGCTGCAGAGAAGATAGTGAAATTACCACCAGGGCAACCACCCAGGAAAACAGCAAGCTGGGCACAGTGGGGAGGGAAGGTTTTCCCCGGCCAGCTTGCTCTCTGGGCACTTTGGCAATCTCAGTCTCTTACCTGAGCTGCTGTACCTCACACTGAAGAGACAGTGCAAGTGTAGAGAAGAAAGTGCTTTTCCAGATACACAGGGCTCAGCAGTGGTGAGGAGAGAAAGCATTTCAAGTAATTAAAACGTAACTTAAAATATTATATATATAATATAAATTATATTAATCTATGTGTATATATGGTATGTGTGAGAATAATTCCTGGTTCAGGGGTCTAAAGGACACCTGGACAGAAAGCACTTCCTGAGAAGACAAGAGGGAAAATCTAGAGTGTAAAGGTAAACCTATCAAACAAAGTTGTGTTTTACTTTCTCTTACTAGCAAGTGCTGGAATCTCTCAGTCTGGAGTGTCTAATTGCTCAGTTAACAACACAGTGGGGAGGCACACAGGGCACATAATAATGTGGCTATTTTGTTTGATGTGGCTCTCTACGAGCTGCAAAAGTGAGTACTACTGATTTGTAGGCTAGCAGTAATCCCCAAGGTAGCACCCACTGATGAAATTTCTGGTGCTCATTTGTTTCTTTCCAAAAGCATCTCTGCCCCAAACAAAACAGCCAATCTAGGCAGTCTTTTGCCTCATTGTATGAGGGGGTGCCTCAGAAGAACCTGAAAGGATACAGGTCTACAGGGGAGCATTATTTCAGGAACTGCTGCCTTGAAGGGGGATGCTTGGCTTGCACTCTCCAAATGATGTGGGATTGAGCTAGACCCCCATGGAAGCCATTTTATAGCGACACTGTCTTCACCCTTAGAATTCCTTAAATGCCCACAGCCTCAGTAAGTTTGGAGACCAATGATATATAGTAATTTCAGATGTGTGTGAGGAGATAGTGTCAGGAAGTAAAGTTTTGATTTGTCGGGAATAAATATCTTGGTATCTGCATGTATGACAGGTGGTTTTATGGGACTGCATGATTTCTGAAGACAGAAGTTACTG
This sequence comes from Gekko gecko, assembly GCA_029375565.1. NCBI lineage: Eukaryota > Metazoa > Chordata > Lepidosauria > Squamata > Gekkonidae > Gekko > Gekko gecko. The sequence continues at coordinate 41,821,673 of JAPDNY010000009.1, forward strand.
CTGTGAGAATCCAGTGGGCAAGACAGACCCATCTTATGTCTTTTTTCCCTGCTGGATTTAGTAGCAGTCTTAATTCCACACACACACCCCAATCTAATTTCATCTGTTGATCAGCGAAGTAGGAGCAGTTGGATCCACTGTTGACGAATAAAGTGTTTTGTATCATCTGGAGAGAGTGTATGTGTGGGATGTAGTGTTTCCTGGAGGTAAATTATTTAGGTGTTGAAGTCAGCAATGTTCAGTGATTTGTTTTACCTACAAACTTCCCCCTGCAGAAATAGCTCAAAATACAAGCTACAGAATCCCTTGTGGATTTTTGCTTTTACTAGCAAAAAGATGCATTTTTCCTATCAGTAAATCCTGCACCTAGGAGAACAGGTACAGATTGATGACAGCTAGTTTTGAAGTACCCAGGTGCTTCCCACAATAGTCTGAGCAAGCAATTTGCTCCTGGTATTTTTCCAAACTGCTCAAAAGTTGAAAACCAAACTTCCCTCTGAATTTTGGTTTCCCAAGAGGCTAGTAAAGTGAGCAAGGGTGTTAGTTTTACAAAGGACAAAAATGTTCATTGTAGAATTCCAGGATGTTTGCTTGCAGGCTACGAGTGATATCGGCCAGTTAGGACTATCCAATATTACAGAAGGTATGAGATTTTTTAAAAAAATATTATCTCAATGTGAGTAAGGTAGCAATTGATTAGATTAAATACAATCATTCTGTCACACATTGCAAATATCAAGTTTTAATCACATCATTCCCCCACAGAAATGTTTTTATGCTGATGGTGTTGGAAGCTACAAGCTACAACAGTTGATTCGGAATGGACTGTTTCCACAATGCAAAATCCTCCAAATATAATTAGCTTTTACCTCAAACAAATTATATATCTCCAGAATATCATCAGTATAGAGCTATTGTAAATCTTACCTGATTTGTCAATAGATAAAAATGGAATACAGTTAACCATTTTATGAGGTTCGCTTATTCTAGTGCTTGATCCCTCCTCTTGTTTAAATTTAAATTAAGGTTGGCTGTTCAAACTCTCATAAAGTCCAACCAGGGTTTTCATCAGGAGTTTCTGGATGCCTCTAGGAACTTACATTCTAATGGTGATAGGTTTCTGCCTTCCCTTTACTCTTGTTGTTCATATATTAGGGGTGTCAAACTCATGTGTTATGAGGGCTGGATCTGATGTCAATGGGACTTTTTCGGGCCAGGCCACATGTTTTATAAAATGTAATGCTGAACACTGGAGATATAAACATTATAAAGGTAAAGGTTCCCTTGCTCGAAAGCCAGTCGAATCCGACTCTAGGGTTGCGGTGCTCATCTCCGTTTCAAAGCCAAAGAGCCAGCGCTGTCCGAAGACGTTTCCGTGGTCATGTGGCCGGCATGACTAAACACCAAGGTGCACGGAACGCTGTTACCTTCCCACCGAAGTGGTCCCTATTTATCTACTTGCAATTTCTTGCTTTCGAACTGCTAGGTTGGCAGGAGCTGGAGCTAGAGACAGGAGCTCACCCCGTCATGTGGCACCCGGGTCTCGAACTGCTGAACTACTGACCTTCCACAGCCTGCAGTTCAGCGTCTTAACCACTTGAGCTACCGCAGCTCCATTATAAAGGACGCAAACACAATTAAAAATATTATATTTTACTTAAAAGACAAACATGCTTAAAACATTAACACTCTTGCAATATTTTGTTTATTTAACAGTCTTTGATAATTGACATCACTTGCTCTGAATTATTGCATCAAAATCTGGAGGCAATGTCTGTGCTGTAGTGATCTTGAGTATGCTGTTCAGGTGTGTATCTGTAGGCTGCAAATGTACTTTTGATTTTGTAATGTATTGAGCTTGAGATCCATAACAAAAGCAGGCTAGGATCCTAGAAGTGCACCAGTAGGAATGCTTGGATCCTTGTATAGCCCAATAGGGTTACCTGGAAAGGTAACCTGATGTAAATAGCCTATCAAGGGGAGTGGGGTGTGCTTTGGGTGTGACTTTCTTTGGGCATAAAACCTGGCTTTGACCAGGGGTCTTGGTCTTTGTCCTCATTGCTGAATCACTTAATAAACTATGAGCTGATCGTTCAACATGTCTGAACCCAGTATATTTCACTGGTGACGAAGGTGGGATCCAGATGAGCAAGCCGGCTTCAACTAGCAACGCACCATGCACCGAGTCACAGGACCCCATGCACCGCACCACTCTGGAGACTGGCTGCCACTCCTGGATCTTTCGACTCATTCGACACCACCACTGAGGACTGGGAGTCCTACATGGGCTGGTTCGACTTCTTCCTAGAATCCTCCAGCATCTGGACAGCCGAGATGAAGTGTACCATATTCTTGCATGTAAGTGGCTGTCCGACATATGAGATTGCTTGCTCGCTCCTCGCTCTGGCAAAACTCAAAGACACAGACTACCGGGTCTGTCATCAACTGACTCAAGGAACACTTCTCCCCGAATCTGTCTGTCATCATGGCCTGCCATGCATTTCACTTGCGGAACCAGACTGCCACCAAATCCATATCGGAGTTCATCACAGCACTACATCGCATCGCCCGGCATTGCAAGTTCCATGCCCTCAAAGATTTCCTATGGGACTGGCTGGTCTGCAGTCTCCAGGACAAGAGGATCCAATGAAAGATCCTCGGAAAAGGGGATCCCAACTTCAAGGAGTCCCTGGAGATGGCCCCAGCCACAGAAGCTGCCAAGCAGTTCACCGCAGTGGTCCAAGGTGGCAAAGGCTCCCAGTCATCTCACGGGCTGCCATCTTGGCAAGGGCCTACCAAGGCCAACCACCACATGGCCAGCTCCGGGGACGAGGAAGAAGAGGTCCTACAAATCCCTTGCTGTGCATGCCGATGCTCACCGACAGCACCGCAACAACCACCAACATCATACTGCGCCGGTGACCCAACCACCTCTCCCACATGCACCAGCTGCAGGGATCAATATGAGCGGAAATCCTGCCGGTTCCGAGATGCCACATGCCGAAGCTGTGGGAAGGTCGGCCACATTGCCCAAACATGTCAGGCAAAGGGAAACTGGAGGTATCCAGCAGCAACCACCAACCCTATGAACCCCACACATGGAATACAGGAGGTGGTGGTGGTCTTCCAGATGGAATATGACAAACGTATGGAGGCTGGAGCAGACAGGAAAAAAACAAACCACCCCCCCACACACACCCCAAGCAACAGCAACCAGCAGAACTTTTTAAAGTTGTAAACCTGTAAGAACCGAAAAACCTTTCATCTGTTCTAACTTCTAACCTGACTGCTCAGCAATTTCATTGAGTGCCCACGAGTTCTTGTCTTGTGAGAAAGGGTGAAAAGTACTTCTTTCTCTACCTGCTCTATCCCATGCATAGTCCTCTTATCATGTCACCCCTCAGTCATTGTTTCTCAAAGCTAAGATCCCCAAACGTGATAACCTTTTTTCATAGGGAAAGTTTCCTTATTATTGCACTTGCCCTTTTCTGTATTTTTCCCAATGCTAATAATATTCTTTTTGAGGTGTGTGTGGTGTGAGTGGCCCAATGAGGTTGCGCCATCAATTTATACATGTATAAATGATGTTCCTTTTGGTCTTTTGGGGTTTCTGTGTGGCACAGTGGCATGCTTGCACTGCCACAATGCCACTTGTTCTGGAGTGTGCCACTTGTTCTCATGGCAAACAAGCACCTCCCAAGACAGTTCACTTTCCCTGAGATTCTCTGGGAGAGTCTGACTTCTGGGTGGCTGCCTGCTTGCCTGCCTTAAGTGCTGCTGGCTGGGTTTCCCCATTGGAAACAATGGAGGTAATGGGGGTAACCTGTTTGGGTGCCCATAGAATTAGGCCCATTGGTCCAATTGCTTTGAGACATGGGGGTGTATGTGGGGAGAGGCTCCCAAGGCTACCCTGGAAATTTGGAGCCTCTCCCTCAAACCCCCTCCTCCCGAGAGCTACTAACAGCATGGAGGGAATGGGGCAACCTGTTTGGGGGCCCATAGAATTGGACCCCCTGGTCCAATGTTCTTAAACTTGGTGGGTATCTTGGGGAGAGGCTCCAATAGCTACCCTGTGAGTTTGGAGCCTCTTCCTCAAACCCCTCCTCTCCAGTCCCCAGAATATACCCTATGTTTTCGCCATTGACTTCAATGGCCCATAGGATATAATAGGGCTGAAATTGACATTCGGCTGGCCGAAAGACTCCCGAATCGGCTTGTACGGCTGAAACTGACATGCGGAAGCCTTTCTGCCCTCGGAAGCTGCTGGAGCTGTGCTCCGGTGCGCTCCCCCCCCAAGACCCCTGATCCAGTTGACCAATTAAGAAGACTGCAGGAGCTGAAAGGCCACTTGGGAAGCCAAAGGAGGAGCCACAGAGAGCAGAGCCACACAGCAGAGATGACCCTGCTAAAACTTCAAACATCCAACCCAAGCCAGCCCTTTGAATGACACGGGGCCAGTTAGTGTGACTGACTGAGGCTCTCACTTTTGTCAAGCTGTTTGGTGGGGAGGGGCAGTGTATGGTATGGTGAGGGTGCATTGTGGGTGGGATTAAAGTCCTGGGCAGGCCTGTTTCAGCCTGTGGACCGTAGGTTTGACACCCCTGCATTAGACCTCTGTTCCCCACATCCTAAAATTTTACTTGTCTAAATAATAGAAACATCTTGGCCTGAAACAGTCCTACTAGAATTTGGTCTGTTTGTACCCCTAGGAAGTGGGGGTGGGGGTACATTAGGATGATCTAAGCTGTGCTTGTTTGCTCTTCCTGTCTCAAAGTATAAAGGTTGGGCCAATCCAGGACTGTCATGCAGCTTTTTGTAGACTGTAAGAGAGAAGCTATGGCAACCTAACCCTGTTCCCTCAGTCAGATGCAGAATTTTCCCTCGATTTTTCTTTCCTTTTTGGCTGAGCAGCCCCTTTATCAAGTTTTGAAAATACATGTGCAAGATTTTATAAGTGGTTGAAAGATTATAATAAATGAATAATATTGACAGAATAATTATAAAATAATAAAAAACGAAATGTATTTTAACTATAATGCAAAATATTTTCCAAAATACATAGTGATAAAAATGGACAACATTACAAGCAGCCAATGTATGAGGTAATATAAAAGTTAAAACAAAGATGTATATGAAACCCCAGAATTGTATGTACTTATGTTTGTCTGTTAACAGGTATGACATCTCAAGAGAGTCAAAGGCTTTCTCAAAGTCAATTGCCAGAATCAAAGAGTCAAAAGAATTTCCTCTTCCCAGAGTGACCACATTAAGTGTACAACAAATGTTTTTTTTTTTTTGGTAAAACTCTCCTAAAGAGGAGAGAATTTTATTCTTTTTATAAGAAAAGGGTAGGGTAGACAGCTGGAGAAAGAAAAAAAAGGATGGAGTGAAAATTTTCTGTTAATAAGGGTTAGTTTTAGTTAGTACTATTTTTAGCATCCATCACGGTTAGAAGATCTTCTTTTTAACAGTCCAAAGTCCAAAATAACTCTGTTAATACAGTTAGTAAAGTCCATTGGGGTTAGTTATTAAACAGCTCCTTCCAGATGTTACACGAACAGCCACTGCTCAAGGTGTCTTCTTAAGTCTCTTCATCTAAAAGTTGGGTCCTTTTAATCTTGATGGCTCCCGCTCCGTCACCTCTTTCCCCTGGGCCGCTGCCTTCTTCGCTGCTTGCATTAATCCCAGTTTTGAGTGCTGCTTCCCCTTGCTGGCGTGTCTCTTCAGAAGTTTTGTTGCTTTAAGGATGGATTCCATCTTCTCTTGTTTCTTTTTTTTCTTATATTTCCGACCATCAATTTTTACGGGCTCCATATTCACTACAGATGAAATTAGATCTCTGATGTATTTCCTGCTCAGCTCAGCATCCCCTTCTTCTGGCAGAGTATTTTCCTTTATATAAGTGGAATAGGCTTTTGGAGCCATGTCCACCTCTTCTTTTAATTCATTCGCTTCACTGCCAGTTAGGGGTGCCAAGTCATTTGTCAAGGTAAAACTGAGATCTTCTTTCTCTTCTTCTTTCTCGCCCAAAAGGATTAACGTCAGATTAGCCTTTCTTGTTGTTTCCGAGATTTGCTTTTGCCGACTGATGAGAGCACTTTCCACTTTAATCAAAGTTTCATTGATTTTCTGCATTTGCTCCAGCAGGGGCCACAGCAGCTCCTTTTCTTGTTGAATGACAGCAAGCTCTGGGGGGGGGGGTTACCCGGACCGGAAGTCCCTCCCCTCTTCTCTTCCGGTTTGTGCAGGACAATTTTCAGCGTCGACATTTTCCTTTTTGTTTACTTTTTCAAAGTTCGTGCCGCATCCTCCAAGAGGCTAACAATGTCGTAATCGCCTGCCAAACCCCAACGGTACCTTCACCAACACTTTTTTCTCTTTACCCCCCTCCTCGCACTCCCTTTATAGATCTCGCTTCTCAAAAGGGGGTGGGGACTCCTCCCTCCTCCCTACGTTTGCGGGGGGTTTATCTCGCTTCAAATTAGATCTTCAACTCACGATTCGATGCAATTCTTCTTTTTATTTTAACTCATGCCGCTTTCTTCACTCCTGGTGGAATTCGGGGCGCTGCTAAATCCCATTACGGGCACGACGCAGCGGGGCCGATTGGGGCGGGGAGAAAGCCTCAATTTCCCGGCTGTCTGCCGGCAAAGAGGCTACTCCCCAAGCGCCCCCGGTTCGGAGCCTTTGCCTAAGGCTCACTAGGGTCTTGCATACATGCAAAGACCCCCGAAACTGCACGTGGGCTAACCACCTCCGGGAGCGTCCCGAAAGGTGGCCGCCATTCACAATGCCGAAACCGAAACCCAAGTGTACAACAAATGTTGTTGTCAGAAATGTCTGTTTGCTATTTTACACTGAGTCCATTGTTTTGTGTTCCCTATCTCGTCCCTGCATTGCGCTTGCGTAGGTATGCTGGCAGTAACGTGGGAGCTTCTTCTCTGCCACTCAGTCTTATCACAGTGGCCTTGAATGTGGGCTTTGGGCTATTCTTGCGCTTATGAGAATTTTCCAGTCCTGTGAAGACGAGGGGAGGAGTTCATTTGCTAGTAGCATTTTGCATCACACTATAACCTTGCTTGAGCCGCTTCCCCCGCCATTCCTGACAATGACCCTCCACTGTGGGTTTTAGCACTGTATTCCAATAAAGCCCTTCTTAATCAAAGAATGCTTGGATCTACTTGCTTTTAAACCTGACAGAAATTGTCAGGAATCCTCATCACTCTGCTACCTCCAGCTCCTGCCTTCCACCAAGATGAGCAGTGCTGGAGAAACACCGGTGACGGTCCCAGTGACTACCACACCTGTCACTACGGTTCCTGTTACCACTGTGGCGATTCCAGTGACCACGGTTCCCATTATGACCGTGCCGGCTACAGCCGCACCAGTGACTACGACCCCGGTAACGACAGCATTGATCCCGTACTGTCCGGCCGGACCAGTCACCCCTCCATTGATCAGCACCGTGGGATCATCGTACACTCTCCCAATCTACAGCCCGGTGGGACCGACCCAGAGCCATGGAGGGGCGATACCCCGAACCTACTACCACAGTGCCCTGATCCCATGGGATAAGTGGGTTACCCAGCAGAAGCCGCGGGACTGGACTAAGAATCTATTGGACACAACCCAGACAACCAGAGCCGGGACAGTTTACTGGATCCCTGAGGAAGCTTTGGGCTCCCACAGGGATGGACCCCGCACGGGTCGACGAGGCCCGGGTCCAGCCAGGATACTGATACGCGCATGGACACTATCCAAGATGATACCCAATGGTTAATGCGGGACATGGGCAAGCTGATGCAGTCCCTCCCGGGGATGATGGACCAGGCTATCCGCTCACACCCACTGACCCAGCCACGACCAGCCCCTGCCCCAGCACCACCAGTATTGCCTGGACAACCCCTCCCCGGTCAACCGGTCCCTGGGCAGCCAGTACCAGGAGCACCAGCACCAGGCCAACCGGCTCCTGGCCAGCCAGCCCCGGCGGGACCTGTGCTGGGAGGGCCACTTCCAGGACAACCAGCCCCGGGCCAGCCTCCACCGGTCCTCCCACCGCCAGTTCCTGCACCGGTGCCCCTACCGCTACCAGCACCAGTACCAGGCATGGTCCCCGTCCCACCAATAATACGGCCCAAAGACATGTTGGAGATCACTTTTGACGGAGACCCCGAGACTGTGTCGTTTTTCATCTTACAGGTCGGGAAATTTGTGCAGCGGTGGGGCCATGTGTTCCCGGATGAAGAGCAACAGGTGGAGTTTATCGCTTCACGATTCCGGGGAATTGCTACCAGCTGGTACGTGGCCTTGCATGATCTGGAGGCAGTGGAGCTGGGAAATGTAGATGACTTCATGTGGGCCTTGAGAAATCGCTTTGAAGACCCGGCGGCGGCCCAAAAGGCGGAAGCCTTTCTCCGCACCTTCAAACAAGGCAAACTGACCGTGAGGGAGTACTCAAGAGAGTTCCAAAGGCATGCTGCCAAGATCTGAGACTGGATCGATCCAGTGCTGGCTCAACAATACCAAATGGGACTAGCGGTGGATGTCCGCCATAATGTCCTTAGCTTCAAGGAGCCACGCACTCTCCAAGGTTGGATGGAAGAGGCAGAAAAGGCTGAAAGCCAACTGCGCCTCATGAAACTGGATTTATCTCTTGGGAACAGCCGTCTGAGTACCTCTACCACCCAGATCAGAAGCAAACCAACTTCCACCCAGAGTGGGGTGAGGGATCAACGCATGAGACAGGGCTTGTGCCTCAGATGTGGGGAGAAAGGGCATTTTGCAGCCTCCTGTCCCAAGGAAGACCTTGGTCGGGCCCTAACCCATGAGCAACAAAGGCGACGGCCGATGCCAACCCCAAGAAAGGGAACAGCCAAGCCGCGCAATCCATGGACCCTTTTTGCCAACCCAGACACTGTGGATTCATTGATTCTGGAAGAAGAAGAGGGTGAGCTGCAGGGAAACGAGCAGGTCCTGTTTGTAAGTGGCGCAGCACAGCAGGACCCTACCCCTGAAGCGCCCAAAATGGTGAGCAATTACCCCTCCCTCTTCTTTGTGACTGTAATTATAATGAATCCAGTGATAATGACCCACATCAGGGTCCGAGCCCTCATTGACTCTGGGTGCAGGAGGGACTTGATAAACCCATCCCTGGTAACGGGACTAGAAGCAGCGGTTACCAGCCTGAAGGACCCCATTACCTTTACACAAATGGATGGGTCACGATGAAAGAGCCCTGCCGGTTCGAGACCATCCCCTTACGGGTGGGCACTGGGGAACACTGGGAGCTCCGTTCATTTGTGATAGCCCCACAAGCCCAGTTCCCACTGGTTCTGGGTAGTCCGTGGCTACATGGTCATGATCCTTATATTCTCTGGGAAGAAGGGATAGTACATTTTATTTCCCCAAAATGTACGGAGCATAAGTGGGACCCTTTGTGGGGAAATCCTCCAGACAACGATCCCCCACGAGCCTGCCTAGCGACAGAGGACATTAACTGCATTCCCAAAGAATACAGGCACTTGGCTCGTGTCTTTGAGGAGGAAGAGGCGGACGAACTGCCCCCCCACCGTAACTCAGACTGTGCTATAGAGATTCTCCCAGGGCAGAAATTGCCTAGAGGGAAAATATACGCCATGAGTCCCATGGAAAAAGAGGAGCTACGTAGGTTCATTGATAAGAACCTAGCCCGTGGATTTATTCGACCGGCTTCGTCCCCCTTTGCGGGCCCCGTGCTGTTTTGTAAAAAGAAAGATGGGGGACTGAGACTTTGCAATGATTATCGGGGTCTTAATGCAGTTTCAGCCACCAATGCCTATCCCATGCCCCTCATCAAAGACCTGTTAGCAGAGGTGGCGAAGGGGAAGGTGTTTTCCAAATTGGATTTGCGCAATGCCTACTTCCGAGTCCACATTAGACAAGGGGATGAACATAAGACTGCCTTTAATACCCCTCTGGGACAGTTTGAATACCGAGTTATGCCCTTCGGATTGCAAGGGGCTCCTGGGGTCTTCATGAACTTAATAAATGAGGTCTTGCACCCCTATTTGTTCAAGGGGTGGTTGTTTACTTGGATGATATCTTGGTGTACAGCCCAGATCTAAAGACTCACATCAAAATGCTCCAGGAGGTACTGGCGAGGTTGTTAGAGCACAAACTGTTTGTCAAACTGTCTAAGTGCGAATTTCATCAGAGGCACATTGACTTCTTAGGGTACCGCATATCCCCGGATGGCTTGGAGATGGACCCGAAAAAGGTCCAAGATGTTTTAGCTTGGGAACCCCCCGAGACCAGGCGACAGCTTGAGAGTTTCCTCGGCTTCGCCAATTTTTACCACCAATTTTTGCCCCACTTTGCCCAGGTCGCCCTCCCTCTCACAGATCTACTCAAAACCAAGGGGAGGGGGGCAAAAGCATCCCAGGCAGGAGCTCGCTTAGATTGGACACCTCAGTGCCAACAAGCGTTTGACCAACTTAAACATTTGTTCACCTCTGAACCTGTGCTGGTGCACCCAGATGAGACCAAGAAATTCATTGTCCAAGTAGACGCCTCAGACACCGCTATGGGGGGGGCGATCTTGCAGGAGGACGCCCAGGGGCACCTCCACCCGCTTGCCTATGTATCTTGGAAATTTAATGAAACTGAGAGGTTCTGGCCCATTTGGGACAAGGAAGCAGCTTCCATTCGATTGGCTCTATTCACCTGGCGACACTGGCTGGAGGGAGCCTGAGTCCCACTTGAAATTTGGACTGACCATAAGAATCTTGAGGTACTACGGAAGCCCCGGGTCTTAAATGCCAAGCAGTTCCGATGGGCTGAGTTTTTTTCCAAATTCCAATTCACCCTGCACCACTTCCCAGGTAAATCCAACCACTTGGCAGATGCTCTCTCACGTCTACCCCAGCATGATAGCAAAAAGGCTGAGGTGAGAGAGTCATTTTTCACCCCAGACCAACTGATCGGGGTGGTAGTGACCCACAAGCAGAGCCGACTAGAACCAGTTCCCCAAACCCCGGGGGTGCCTTGGGAAGAGCGTTTTGCCATAGCCGTGACCGATCAGGAGAAGAAAGAGCTACAAGCTCGGGGAGATCTGGTGTGCAAACCCAATGGCTGCTGGTACAAGGGAAATAAACTGTTTGTTCCTGAAAGCACACGAAAGCAGATATTGCAGTCCGCCCATGATTTGAAACCTGCAGGGCACTTCGGGTACGTGAAATCACTGCACCTGTTGCAACGCAACTTCTGGTGGCCCCGAATGAAGAAGGATTTGTCACTCTATATACAATCCTGCCCAACGTGTAGCCGTTGCAAACCCAGAGTAGGAAAACCCCCGGGACTCCTGCAGCTGTTGCCCACTCCAAGCCATCTTTGGGAAGTCATTTCTATGGACTTTATTACTGACCTCCCCCCTAGCAAACATATGACTGTCATTTGGGTGGTGGTCGACCTGTTTTCTAAGCAGGCACACTTTATACCGTTTTCTGGCTTGCCAACAGCTAAGGTCCTGGCTAGGGCCTTTTTACAACACATTGCTCAGCTCCGCACTTTGCCTATCAAAATAATATCCGACCGTGGGGTTCAGTTTGTTTCCAAATTATGGACTGAATTAATGGCCCTCATGGGCATAGAACGTGCTTTGAGCAGTGCATACCACCCAGAAACCGATAGCCAAACGGAAAGGGTGAATCAAACTCTGGAACAGTATTTACGTTGTTTTACCAACTATCAGCAAGACAATTGGGTGGATTTATTACCATTGGCAGAATTTGCATACAATAACTCTTGGCATGCTTCTACCGGAATGTCTCCATTCAAAGCCGCTTTGGGCTATGATAGCCCCCCTCTCCCTTTTCTGAAACCTGGGGGAATGGGAGGGAAAGCCACAGATTGGTGTAAGACTTTTCGTGAATCTTGGCCAGTGATTGTAGAAGCATTGAATGAGGCCAAAGCTCAATATAAAAAACAGGCTGACAAGAAAAGGGCGGTGGGATGGGACCTTCAGCCTGGTGACTATGTATACCTGTCTACTAAGAACTTGCGTCTATCCCAAGCATCGAGAAAACTGGCTTGGAAATATATTGGCCCATTCAAGATTATTCGTTGTATCAATAAAGTGACCGTCCAATTGGACCTGCCTAAAGCTCTTAAAACAATTCATCCCATCTTCCATTTCAGCCTCCTCAAACTGGCGTTTCCCCGACTAAGTGGCATCCAGAGCATCCTGCACCCCCCCCCCCGCTGATGGTAGATGGAGAGGAACATTATGAACTGGCTGACATCCTGGACTCTAAACTAATAAGGGGACAATTATATTATCTGGTCGAATGGGTTCACTTTGGGCCCCAACATCGAGAATGGATGAAAGTTGCTGATATCAATGCACCTGAATTCCTTAAGGACTTTCACTCTCGCTTCCCAGCGAAACCGGGCGGCCCCTTATTTTCCCCTTTCTGAGTGGTGGGTGGGAGGTATTTTGGGAAGGGCAGAGTGTCAGAAATGTCTGTTTGCTATTTTACACTGAGTCCATTGTTCTGTGTTCCCTATCTCGTCCCTGCATTGCGCTTGCGTAGGTATGCTGGCAGTAACGTGGGAGCTTCTTCTCTGCCGCTCAGTCTTATCACAGTGGCCTTGAATGTGGGCTTTGGGCTATTCTTGCGCTTATGAGAATTTTCCAGTCCTGTGAAGATGAGGGGAGGAGGGAGTCGTCTCCCGTCCATTAAGTAACTCTCCCGCCGGGAGTTTCCCGCGTGCGCGCTTACAGTTCATTTGCTAGTAGCATTTTGCATCACACTATAACCTTGCTTGAGCCGCTTCCCCCGCCATTCCTGACAATGACCCTCCACTGTGGGTTTTAGCACTGTATTCCAATAAAGCCCTTCTTAATCAAAGAATGCTTGGATCTACTTGCTTTTAAACCTGACAGTTGTCAGTAATCTGTCAATTGGAATAAATCCCATTTGGTCTGGATTCACATATTTCAAAATTATTATCTTAAGACGATTAGCAAGAATAGTAGTAAATATCTTTGCATCATTATTGATGAGGGCAATAGGTCAATACAAAGCAGGGTCTGTCAGATCTTTTCTGTCTTTAGGTATCACTACTGTAAAGAAAAATGGTTCCTTGCTTTGCTCTGTAAAATAAAACCTTTGGTTCAGGCTGCAGAGAGGCCTATAGGAATCTTGCCAGAGACAAGAGACGGTTCAGAAGTAGATAGTGCACAGTGACCTTGCCACCATAATTGTTTGCAGCTGAGGTATCAGGGAGTAACAGGACCCAATCAGTACATTCCAGACATCTGAAACTATGGACACCTGTGTATGGGAAAGGGCAGACCTATCTGCAGTACAGTTTCATTTCTCTCCCTCCCTCTTGTTCATCCTTGGATGTCACGTGCCTAGCTACCTAGAGAGTTAAATCACCTCTTGGGTATCTGATTGGTCCAAATCAATCAGAGACCATTTTTTTGTAAATCTAGTTAGTCTTTTCACTATGCCTAGGAGCTTGGTGACTACTTGACACTGCGATATGTCAGTGGCCTTACAGCTCCCAGAATGGCATCCTACATGATTGCTGCCTGGAGTGGTTAAGCCTTGATTATCTTGTCTTGCTGGACCTGATTGCCTTGCTGAACATGAATGGTAACTGGAACCTTGTTACTATGTATTAGCTATGCTGGAAAAGCTTAGGTTTATTTGTTTTATTTCCTTCACTGTTTAGTCTTGTTTTAAATATTTTTGCACTTTAAATAAATAATTATATTTTTACTTTGTCGTGGTTTTTGCCTTCATTGACCTCAAAGCCTTTATCCAGAGCCTTGGCTCTTGACCACCTACCAGTTAATTGTTTTGTGTGTGGAAACTCAGACTGCAGTCCCACACTGCAGGGCTGACTTTTCTTGTTAATTCCCTGGAAAGCCAGGAGACTTGGCCTTTCCCTCCTGGGCAGTTGGGATAGACTTGAAAGGCCTAGTGGCATCTACCAGAGACTATGGGGAGAGTTAGACTCTCACTAGTATTTTGTAACTTTGTTTTCTCACACACTCCTTGTAGCAAAAGTCCTTACCCGGGGTTGAGACCGGGACTTCTGACAACTATAATAGAAGATTCCAGCCAAGAAGATGATGTATGTCCAGTCTGCAGAGTGATATTGCAAACCATGAGAAGAGGAGTGGCCAAGGTGTGCCAGAAAGCCTTATAAAATTCCAAGGGTTGACTATCTATGTCTGGCTCTTTGTTCCATTTTAGTTGTGTGATGGTATCTTGTAATTCCTGTAATGTGATTGGTTTGTTCATGAAGTCAGAATGTTCTGGAGATAAACACTTCATTGGGGAAACTGCCTCGAGATAAGAATCAATGTCCTTCATCTTTGAATTTTCAGTTTGATATAACTTTTCATAAAATTCTGCAAAAATGTGTGCGATATCCTTAGGCGAGGTGTATGTAATGCCGGAGGGATGTTTCAGTGACCCCGCCACTCAAGATTTTCTTCTCTCTTTTACTCTCCAGGCTAGCAGGCAAATATTTTTTGGAGATTTCTACCAAAAATATTATTTTGTAAGAAGTAGGGTTTTTTGAATCTGCGAGACCTCCAAAGATTCAAGAACCTTGTGCTCTGCTAATAGTTTAGCGTAGATCTTTTTGTTTTCCATTTGTTTATGTTCCTTTCAGTGTTTCCTAAACACTCCAGTATACTTTCTTGAATTTAACTGACTGTTCAGGTTTCAGAAGGCAGGGATATACTACCAAGCACCCAAATTCCTTCTCTGAGCACACCAGGGATCACTCCACTCTTTGTTATCATGTAGTGAATTTGTACATTAATGTTGGACTTACTCTCAGGTTAGACCTATGCAGATTGTACCATACTAGTATACTAAGATCAAACCAGAGAAGACACTGGAAAATCTATGATGGGTCTCCAACGTATTTTTTCCTTTATAAATTGCAGTCATGGGAAGCCCCATTCAAACCTTCCAGTTGCTTACTAGGGGCCACAATCCCTTCCAGTGTTAGAGACTGAACAGTAAGCCACATGCTAAAGCACCTAATCATATCTTTGTTTGTGCAAGCTGACAGGGAGAAAGTTCAAAATAGAAACTATCAACACTAGTATAGAATGGAATTTTGTAACTGTTTGGACTTTAAACACATCTTCTCTATCTATACTTTATCCAAAAACAACATGGAGGAAAAGTGCAACAGCTGTTTCGTGGAGACAACAGTGGAGTGAATGTGTGCAGCACAAGAAACAATTCCTCTTTCAAACTATTTCCAGCTCTCACCCCTGCAAAAATCTGCCTCTAGCCTAACAGATCACTGTATTAATGGATATCCGTAAATCTGGATAGCGAGTTAGACTTTAGAATAATAATCTGTTTAGTAAGCTATCACCATTACTGTTTCATCATCACACACTGTAAGTGTCATAGTAAATAAAATTAGCCACACATCATTTAAAGTATATCTCTTTACATACTATCTTTCTCTAATCAGAATCGGTTTAAGAAAGATAAATAGCTTAAATTCTGAACCATTTTTTTTTCTCCCTGGACTCAAGAAAAGTCAGGTTTTACATGGAGTGGAAACTAGTTCTTTCACATATTAGCTTGCTTCCTAATATGGTTTGTGCATTTCTGACATGACTTGCAGAAGACAGAGGAAGCTGGAGTAGGAAAGAGGATCTGAGAGTTGTACAGGTCTTACATAATTATTACATAGTAAACATTCTGAGAGAGTAAAGAGCAGCTAAAACAGTCTTTTCAGTCTTTTCCATAGGCAGCATTTCACTCATCATTAAAAAAAAGACATTTTCCCCATTTATGTCCTCTTTCCCCCCCCATCGGATGTTTTGCTTTAATTCCTCAACGGAAAAGGGGGAGGGAGAGAGAGAGAAATGTGGTTCTTTCCCCACACTTTCCCATTGTATGGAATGCTTATTTTTGTTTTCTGTTGCACTACTACTTCTGCCAAACCAGTTTTTCCAGATTTGTGTCTCTCCTCACAAAGTACCTGGTGAAACCCAAGATTCAGGTCACCTTAGCAAGGCATGGGGTAGCTGCCTCATTATTCTGTCTCATGCAGCTACAGTGTGGCCGATTTCCCACAACCGCTGCTCCGCACTCACCTTCCCTTTTGCCCTGATGGTAGGTGTCAATTTCACACAAGCTGCTGCAGGCCGCATTTTGCCCCGCAGCTTCGCGTGATTTTCCCCGCGTCTACTCAATCCTCAAAAAACAGGATTGAGTAGACTCGGGGAAATCGTGTGAAACTGCGAGGCAAAATGTGGCCGCCCAGCAGCTTGTGTGAAATTGACACCTACCATCGGGGCACAAGGGAAGGGCAAGCACGGAGCAGCGCTTGTGGGAAATGAGCCACTGTGTTTGCATGTGCATGTGTGAATACCACAAGGCCCAGCCAATATCACGTGGCCCAGCCAGTCATGTAGCCAACTGCCACTGAACTGCATTCACTTTTGCCAGTATCATATACACCTGCTGGATATAATGTGCATTGCTGGTGACAAATAAAACCATTCTTATCCATGCTCCTGTATGCAGCGCAGTTTTACAACTACTTCAAAAAATTGACGGGAAGGATCCAGGAGTGTAAAGGGTGACAGCATATCACAGATGAGTACACATATGACACTTAAAAAGGGGGAAATTGCAAAAACCACTTTTTTCCAAAGTGACGCTCTACAATTTAATTTTTTTTAAAAAAAACATGTTTTTCTTCTCAGCTCAACCACGTCAAACAGTCAGGAAGGTCTCAGGTGGGCCTCACGTTACCAGTAGAGGCTGGAGTTCTTCCAGAATTAAACAGATCTCCAGATTACAGAAATCCGTTCCACTGCAAGAAGTGGAAAGTTTGGAGGGTAGACTCTGTGGCATCATATTCCAACTGAGTGCCCCCCCCCCGACACTTTGCCCCAATATCTCCAGAAATTTTCCAAGCCAGAGTTTGCAACATCTAACGAATTCATATTCCGGTTTCTTCAAATACAGCCAGCTTTATCTTGTACGTACCTGTATGTGATTAGTTACATTACTATTGCAGGAATGGTGCTAATGCCATTGTAGTATTAAATGAGGCACTTCCCTGGAAGTTATGATTTGTATAAACCCTGAAGAACACTCCCCCACCTCCCCCCAAAAACTAGTATGCCTATTTTCTTGCCAAGTGTTAGAAGAAATATAGCATGTAATAGTTTGACTATACTAAACTAAAAGTTCCTGATGCAACATTAATCCATCCAAATTAATTTTGTCCATAAACAGATTCCTAGCTGTTGTGGCTTTGTAGGTCAAGTTGCCCTCCCCCTAACACTGCTTGAGAGTTCATTTTCTAAAGGACATGCAGTTTCTCTTTCTCCCAGGAGATGGCAACCTTCTAGCATTTTGTATGTGTCAGAAGAATGCCTTGTTAACTTCTACAAAGGTTAGAGAGAAGTATCTTTGATTACTTTGAACATTGGCCTTTGCCTTTACCTTAAACATAATAAAACATAAAAAGCCATAAATCTTTAGAGGTTCGAATGAACCAAATTAATTATTGATACATTGCAGAAATAGATCTAAAATGTTTGTGCTGCTGCAGGTGCTTGCCCTGGAACACTAGTCTGTCATTGCTTGGTTTAAAGCTGTGTGGCATTGTGCTGACAAGGCCATAAGATCTCATCATAAATACCAATTATTTATTTATTTATTTATTTATTTGGTTGGATTTATTAGCCTGCCATTCCCCGCAAGCAGGACTCAGGGCAGCTTACAACAGAAATAAATACAATAAACAGTCAATTTTTTAAAAACCCAACATTAAAATATCTAAAACATATCAACTATAATATACTGGGTTCAAATTCGTAGATAGTGAAATCAGCTCATAGTTTGTTATAAGGCATGAACATAAGACAAGTTAGCAGGACTGGAGCCCTGCTTAAATCCCCAACACACACCACACCCCGCACCCACCCACCCACACGCACCCAGGATAGGCTATTTACAGTGCACTGACACCTATAGGTCAACTCCAGGATCCAGGATGGCCGATTGATCCATTCCAGGATCCTAGCCGGCTATCGTCTTTCAAGCGAAGCTTTGCTAATTCTCATGACCGCATGGGAACCTGACTGCATGTACGGTCCGCGGTTGATATACAGCATTTCTCCTTATAAATATTTATCTTTTGGTTTCGCAAGATTCCATGCGCTCCCATTGGCTGTAAAATGCCCTCCCTCAGCCATTGGCCCATCAGCCGCCACTCAAGAGTACTTGCGTGCCATTGGCCGGGTGCTGGGTCTGCTCCTCTTCCCCACCCACTCCCCCTTTTGCATGTCAGATTTACTGGCAGACAGCTCTCTCTCCTGAGGAAGACAGTTCTCTTGACTCCTGTGAGGGACTGTCCCCTCAGTGGCTGTTGGTAGGCAGCCAAGCTTGGTTCTGTGAGTAAAAAAACAAAGGACTTTCAACATAACCCCTCCCCTGCCCATAACCCCCTCCCCAATGGCCACTTTCCTGTCAGAATAAATGGAAAAAGGCTCTTTCTCCTGCTTAGCTTCAGCATGGCTGGCTGGCTAACGAGGTGGGCCAGCAACCATCAAACCATTTTCTTCAACTCCCCACTGTGCAGCTGACTTTCCCCTAGGGTTGCCAATCTCCAGGTGGGACCTGGAGATCTTCCACTGTTACAATTGACCTCCAGATGACAGAGATCAGTTCTCCAGGAGAAAATGGTTGCTTTGGGGGGTAGACTCTATGGCATTATACCCTGCTGAGTCCTTCCACACATAACCCAAATGCTGCCCTCCACAGGATCCACCCCCCCCCAAATCTCCAGGTATTTCCCTAATCAGAGTTGGCACCTGTACTTTCTCCTCTGTCAGTAAAAGGCCCTTTCCACACCTATGTTGGCCTTTGGGAGAAAACTCATTGGGCCCAGTCCTGATCTGGTGGCCAACTCCAGGTGGGCAGTTCCTGGAGATTTGAGGGATGGAGCCTGGAGAGGGTGAGGTTTGAAGAGGGGTGGCACCTCAGACAGGTACGATGCCATAGACTCCACCCTCCAATCCAGCCATTCCCTGATGGGGAACCATTGTTGTCAATCTCCAGGTGGGGGCTGGAGATCACTCAAAATTGCAACTGCTCTCTAGGAGGGAGGGGGAGGAGATGGAAAACTAAAGGTAGGTTGATGGTTGGTTGGGAGGGAGATAGGGTTGTCAACTCCAGGTTGGGAAATTCCTGGAGATTTGAGGGGTGGAACCCGGAGAGAGTGAGTGTTGAGGAGGGGTGGGACCTCAGCAGGTACAATGCCATAGACTCCGCCCTCCAAACCAGCCACTCCCTCCTGGGGGACCACTGTTACCAATCTTAGGGGTGGGCTGGAGATCAGTCAAAATTACTACTGCTCTTCAGGTAGCAAAGATCAGTTCCTCTGGAGAAAATGGTGGACTCCTCTGGAGAAAATGGTCATTATACCCTGCTGAGATTGCCACAGCAAATTGTCACTGAGTGCCCAAAGCTGGGGCACTCTCCCAGAGCCCGTTGTATTTATTTCCACAACGGGCCTTATTCCTAGTCAATAGATAAAACAATTCCAAGATGGCAGGAAGAAAATTCAACTTCCACAGACCTCCTAGGGGAGAGGGGTTACGGAGGGTGGAGGGAATGTGTGGGAGTGCCAAATTTCATACTGTTCCATCGCTGCCCTCAACCAAATGCCTGGTGGAACATCTCTGCCTTACATATCCAGCAGAAAGGTTGTAATTGCCACAGGGTCTGTATGTTCTCCAGCAGAGAGTTCCACCAGGCAGGGACCAGGGCCAAAAAAGCCCTGCCCCTTGTTGAGGATAGCTGGAACTCTCTCAGGCCAGGAACCACCAGGAAGTTCTTATTCCCTGAACGCAATGCTCTTCCAAGGGCATACTGAAAGAAGCAGTCCTGAAGGTCTGTGAGTCCCTCACCGCTCAGAGCCTTAAAGGTCAACACCAAGACCTTGAACTGGATCGCAGGTTGGATATGTGCCATCTGGGGTCCTCATGAGAAACTGCATGTCCGCATTCTGGATAAGTTGGAGCTTCTGGGTAAGGCGCAAGGCAAGGCCCACATAGAACGAATTGCAGTAGTCTATCCTGGAAGTGACCATTGCGTAGACTATATGCTTTTCCAGTCAACTTTAGGACTGTGTCATTGTGTGAATCTGTTTCAAACAGGATGGGGGGAAATCTAACTGTGCAGTCTTATTCTTGATTATACCTACTGGGTGAGGAATTGCAACAAAAGTGCCTACTCAGTTATGATGGTACAGTAAAGATACAATGGCATAATGAAGTTGTTATGCCACCATAATGTTCAAATAGTTATTTCTGTACAAGTCCCAGCATCGCAACAGCTATTCTAGCTGGACCTAGGGTTACCAACCGCCAGTTGGAGCCTGGAATTCTTCCACAATTGATATCCAGACAGCAGAGATCCTTTTCCCTGAAAGAAATGGCACCAATTCCCGACTGAGCTCCTTCCCCAAACCCTGCCCTCTCCAAGTATGACCTCTGTGTCTCCAGGAATTTCCCAAAACGTGGTTGCAACCCTAGGAATTGCCCAACCTAGATTCCGTAGGGCAAAATAATAGAGAGGAATTAATTTTTAATGCACAGAATTATATAACTATCCACAATTTTATCCAAGGTTTCTACCAGCCTGGACATTTGAACTTTTACAGTAGAAAAGAGCAAGAGTCCAGTAGCACCTTAAAGACTAACAAAAAGTTGGGTTACTCTTTAAGGTGCTCCCGGACTTTTGTTCTTTTCTACTGCTACAGACAGACTAACACAGATATCCAGCTTGATCTATTTGAACTTTTAGTTTTGGAAATCTGTTTTTCACCATTGCGTCTCCTGACATCATCCAGTTTTAAGTATGATACAGTGCTCTGCATTTTAAAATTAACTGGCTGTTATCAACATTGAATTGCTTAGTAAGGGGTTTTTCAACACAGGAAAGCCTTAGTCTAGGTGAGTGGACATTACATTAGATGAATACAAATGATCAACTTAACTTACATCAGAACCTAGCATGTGGTAAAACCATTTATACCGCTTGCCAGAATAATGCAGATGTTAAGATATGGTAGAATGAGAGAGCTCACCACAGGAGAGTTTGGTTGGGTTCAGTTTTCTGGTGCATTCCAGTTTTACAATTCTATAAAGTTTTGTTGCCAGTTTTACTGTTTGTCTACTGTAATTGCTATATTCGATTTCTTTTAAAGACTTTTAGCAATTTAGTAATTGTGTTGTCTTCCTATCTAAGGTGTATTCTCACTGTTTCTGTTCTTTCTTTGATTGTAGGTCAGACAGTCTTTTAAAAACAGCCCTGCAACTTGGGAGACAATGATGCAACAGTGAAGTATTTTCTTAAGCATTATAAAAAAAAGTGTCATGAAACCTTTTTAGTTTATAGTTACCACATCTGGAATGTTTGGAAATAATTCAGTGTTGCAGTTTCCACAGATGACAGCTCAGTAACACTTTATCAGAGACTGAATTTAATCATTGATTAATCCTGTGGCAACTGCCTATATAAAAGTGACCCATTTTGGAAATGCAACACTAACGCACTTCTGATCCATTAAGGTAGCTTAACGGTACATCTGTGTTAGACTGTGACGATTGTGTATGGTTGTGTAAATTTTCAATACATTTTGAAGCCACGGGGAATCATTGATAAATTAGAATATAAAATTGTACTATATGTGAAAAGTGTATGTGTGTGTGTGTGTGTATATATATATATATATATATATGAAATTTAAAAGTATAAATGCTTTAGTTTTTGACAAGCAAAACTGAAAATATTCTGTTGCTAGAGACAACGAGAGAAAGAGAGAGAGGATGCACAATTCTGCACCTTGTGTTAACTTACCACATCTATCAAAAGTTTTAACCATGTGAGAGGTGGGGGGGAAATAAAGGTGTAAATAGAAAATCAATTTTGTAGCAAACAAAAGAAAAGGTAGTATTTGGACAGATCCAATAGGACTAGCAGTACATTGGATATTGAGTTCAGCCTTATAACACTGAAAACACTGAACTGTTCAATAATATATTATTTTATGGGCTGAGAGGACAAAATTCGTGGGGCCCAAATCAGCTGCAGGGCCCCTTAAGGCAGCATCCTGCTGCATTCAGAATGTATCTCCATTTATTTCACTTATAATACAGTTCTGCACTGCAGCCACTAGGGGCACAGGAAAGGCAGAGCACTGTAAACAGCAGTAGCTCTGACTATCTGCTAGCCCTACTTTACTGGAAAGTTTACTCCAAGGAGGCAAATACTTGCATAACCAGCTTAACCTATCAACCAAGCTAGCACTGGAGCAATGCCAAGACCGGCCAACACAGCTTATGGCTGCTACAGTCATTGCTGGGTTGCAGCCTCTTGACAAGGTTGGTGTTTTTCTCAAGTCTGTTTCCCTCTTCCTTTTCTTCCACTCAGCTCCATGGTTTTGTTTGCTCAGCAAAGGGTAGGCCTGTTAGTGTGTTGTAGAAAATAAAACAATCTTTCCTCTTTTCTTATTTTTCTCCCTCTTTTCCAGACTTTTCTTCTCCTTCATTTTGCTCATTTCCTTTCATGATCTGCCTCCATTTATCTCTCCCCCCTTCTAATTTCTTCCCTCTCCTTTATTTGTCAGTCTTGGCCTCTAATCCTTCTTATCCCTGGTTGGCAACTTGGAGTGTACTTAATAGTATATCAGGAAACCCTTTTAGGCCCTGTTCACACGGAGCATTTGCCCCACTGAAGGCACGGGAACCCTGCGGACTTTCCGTGTGCAATCATACGAGCACATTTGAGAGGCGTAGCACTCCCGTGGCCAACCCATGGCTTCCCTCCGAAAACGCGGAGTAAAAAACTACTAGGGTCGAAGTACTAGTTTCCGGAAACCCCGGGGTAAAGGCCGGCGTCTGATCACGGGAGCGCCAGTATCCCGCAGCTTCCGACGCCAGCCCATGTCCCGGGGTTTCCGGATGTTGTAAGTTTCCATGGGATGCGCACCAACGCTGAATGAGGCATGTGCATATGCAAGACATCGGCAGCGGCCCACCCCCCCCCAACGGCACATGCGCGCTTCGCAACATGGTTGTGTGGTCTGCTGCGCTGCTTTTTTGCTACGCTGCAGCAGTGTGGTGTGATCAGCACTTGGAGCTGGAGTGTGGCAACCCAGTGGCCCGTGTGATCGGGCTACCGTGCCATATTTTGCTCCAGGCGAACTGCCACGCCTCCCCACCGCATTTTCTGGCCCGTATGACCGGGGCCTTACTATTATGAATAGAAGGACATGGAGAATATTTTCCCATGAGCTATCAAAATAGTAAAATGATGCTCCCCCTCTTACATGCATGCTGTGTGCATTAAGTGCTATCAAGTCGCTTCTGACCTATGGTGACCTTATGTATTAATAGGGTTGCCAGACACCCCCCCGCAGTGGAAGTGTGGTTGCCCTGTCACCAGACCTTGCCCCCAGCTACTAATCAGCTGGCTGGCATGGGGACTTACCTGGAGAAAGAGAAAGTCCCAGGCCTCATTGCTGGTGTTGCGCAGGAAGTGATGTTATCATAGCAGTGATGACAAGGTGATGCTCTGGTATTAGGACAAAAACTCTACAGTAGAAGCCAGCTGTCCTACAGAGTTTTTGCCCAAATACCAGAGTATCACCTGGACTTTCCTGTGCTCTTTTAAAGATACAAGATCAAATTACACTAAGCTTTGTCTTTCAAAAATAGCCAATAGGCTAAGCCTTCATATTATCCTGGTGAGTTTACATTTATGGCAGGTTCAAGGTCTAGCAATGTAGATTATCTGTTAGTCTGTGGGAATTTATTACCTTTTGTGAAAAATCTCCAAGTATTACCCTGTTTGGAAGGTGGTAATCTCCTTCTTCTGCTAAAAATGATCCTACTGTCTTGGCAGATCTACCTTAAGGCCTGACTTAGGTCATGTCTGCATCTTCATTTTTAAAGCAGTCTCGATGATGTCTTTGTGCTGGAGTGATGCTTGTTCAAGAAATTCTTCCAATCTGGTTGATTCAAGTCTTCATCACTAGATGGTGCTTTCGGGTGGGGGGGGGCTTAGAGTGCTTTGTAACCAGATCCAGTTGAGCCGATAAGATGCCGCAATCACAATGGAGTCAAAACCATAGGGCAGTAAAATAATGTAGACAGCAGAAATTATAACGGTACAGTAGGAGAGCGAATCCGAAAGAGATGCAGACATCTCTTTTTTTGAGATTGAGTGGGAGTGTTGCCAAAGCAGCGGAAGATACCAATGCAGATTTGACCTTAGAATTCATCCCAACAGGACAAACCAGGTGCCAAGCTAAACAGCCCTCCCAGATAGAGCAAAGGCTGAAAAAGGCCTTGTCAGAAGAGAATCTACAGTTGTGCCAGCCAGCCTTTATAGTAATCAACCCATGCTGGGATCCCTTGATTTTGTAATGAAAACCTAGTGCAGAGATTGAAACCTCTTTTGGCATGTGATGCCAGTTTATGTGCTAAGAGAGTGGCAAGATTTTTAGAGTCGTAGTTTGATAAGGACTGTATTGAAGCCAAAAAAGCACTCATCTCTGCATTTCAAACATAAAATGCATCTGGAAATGACAGTCAGGCATCTCACCTATATCTTCCTTCTCAAAAGAAATCTTACAAGCAATTGGTTGCTCGCAAAAAAAGAAAGGTGATATATAATCTACATGGAAGCATTTTATATAGGCGGCTAAAGAAAATAACTCTGTGTTATTTTGAAGGATGGCTTCAAGCCATGTATTTAAGGACTCGTCCCTTTTGAACTCCTTCATATCACCACACCCCTGGGAAACATACTTTTCTATATCAATAACATGGTCAGATGTTTAAGTGATTTAGATTGCCACCCTCCTAAGCTAATGAATTGTAGAAGCTCCATGTTACTATATGCAGATGATACTGTAATTTTATCAAGGACTCCAGCAGGACTTAAAAGAGCACTACTACTTGCCCAATAGTGTAGTAAGGACCATTTAGTAATAAATTATCAAAAAAATAAAATTAATACATTTAGTAGGAGACCTAGAACCCTGGTATGGAGCATAAAGGGCCATAAGATAGAACAGGTGGCTAGCCTTAAGTATTTAGGGGTTGTACTGTGCAGGGCTCTTTTTGTAGCAGGAACTCCTTTGCATATTAGGCCACACACCCCTCATGTAGCCAATCCTCCAAGAGCTTACAGTAGCCCTTGTAAGAAGAGCTCTATAAGCTCTTGGAGGATTGGCTACATTAGGGGTGTGTGGCCTAATATGCAAAGGAGTTCCTGCTACAAAAAGAGCCCTGACTGTATGCCTCTGGCTCAAGGAAAGCCCATTGTGGCTATGTAGCTGACACTGGGCAAAAATCTGCCCATAATATAATTAAATTCTTACATCCTAAGGGTGGTCAATACATTCCAACTTCCCTTAAACTATTTCAGGCTAAATCATTGGCTCACCTCTTATATGGGAACATGATTGGGCCTCCATCTTCTTGTTTTATCTCTCTGGAGCAGGTACGATCAAAATTCCTGAGAGCAGCCCTTCAACTACCCTGCTGCATTTCAAATGCAAATTTGTGTTTGGAGACAGGTATGGTAAAAGTTGAGGCTACGGTGCGCCGTGCCTCCATTAACGTTTCAGTAAAGCTAAATTTCAGTCCTCAAGGCTTAACTTCCTGGATTCTTCAGGATAGTTACCAGTTTACATGGTTAAAGGCAGTTAGGATCAAGCTGGTGAATTTGGGCTTTCCCCCTCTCTTGGAAATGGGGTACAAGGAGCCAAAGCAAGTCTTAAACCAAGGGGTGAAGGATACTGAGTGGCCGACAGACTTAGAGAGGTCACTGACTTTCCTGTCTTCAGAAAACTCAGATATCTAATCTCGTTTCCTTAGCCACCTCTCTCTCCCAGTTGGAGATTTTCAGTCACAGGAAAGCATTTTCCCTTGCTAGATGTCAAACACTTGCTTCTGCAGTTATGGATGAGCGATACAAAAAGGTTCAAAAGGCAGACAGGTTATGTCCCTGTGATTCAGGGGAGATTGAAACTATGGAACATGTTTTACTTCGTTGCCCTTTATATCAAGAGGTTTGCTCTAAGTTTGTTCTTCCCTTTCTTTGTGGGTACCCCAGTTGATGAGATTTGGTATATACTTACAGATGAAAAACCACTGGTTTCAGCACATTCTGCTAAATTTAGTGTGGCAGTTTCTAAAATTTGCCAGATACTGATAGCTTAAGTTTTTACATATACACATTACAGAATTTCAATAATTTTATCTATCATTCTGTTTAATTTGTACCTCCCTTTGAATTACAAGCTAATTTATGTGTGGGAGTTAATTTTAATTATTCCTTTTGTGCTGGTTGGGAATTTTGCTGAGATGTGTGCTGGTCTATGACTGTATTAATAAAGACTTTGACTCTTTAAAAAAAAAGGCTATAGATTATCTTACATAAAAAGTCTTCATACTAGACAATTTAAAAAAACAAACTTATTTTAGAAAACCTTTCATGCATTCTGAAAGAGAAACACTTCACAACTTTTTCAGTACGCCCCAGATTTTCCAATTCTTCCATCAGTATTTTGTTTTTAATCCCTGGGGAAGAAATCCACTTTTCCACAGATGTTTTTCTGATTTTCCCCAGGCCTTCACATATCTAATTGTTTATAGATATATCACAATTAATTTACTGCTTTAAATTTTAATCGTTAAAATGTATGGCATGAGCAGCAGATGAAAAAAGAATGTAAGCAACAGTTGCCTTACCACATCCTGACAGCCAAGACCAAGAGGAAACAATAGTGCACCAACAAAGCCAGTATATTGTGTTAATCAGCTCATATCAGCTGTGAGCAGAATGAATAATATTTTTAACAAAGGAACAGCAGCTGCAAAAACTCCAGGAGAGATAATAAAGCCCATCACATCAATTGCTGTATAAAATATCTAGATCTCTATTCTATCATAGTGGCCATTAGATATACAAGGGGTTCCTATCCAAATCAAAAGACTAGATGCATAACTGAAGTCTGGATATAGGTTATCATGTTGAAAATCAAGACATGCAGCAAACAGATGCAGGAAGCAGGTGAAAGTCTGCCTGATTCTACTTCCAGAAATAGGGCCCTGAGGTAGGGATGGGCATGAACTGGCTGACAAACTAAAGTTCATCATGGATTTTGGCCTGTCTGTGGTTCATAAATCAAAATTCACGAATTTTGGCACAATTCATAGTGGCTTGAGACAGTTCATGAAGAGAAACAACTGAGAGGCTGGGAACTCTCCACCACTCAACTGTTTGGTTTAAACCTTGCTTTTAGATCCCCATGGCTTTCTGTAGGGAGCAGAAAGCAGGGGTTTAAATGGCCCTGCTTTCTGTTCCCTGTGAAAAGCTGTGGGGAGCAGAAAGCAGGGTTTAAATGGCTCCCAGCCATTTAGACCCTGCTTTCAGCTCCCTGTGGCTTTTCACAGGGAGCAAAAAGGAGGGTTTAAATGGAAAAAGTGAAGTGCCTTCCCAGGAGCATTTCACCACTTTTCTGCTGGCCACAGCTTGCCACAGCCAGCAGAAAGGATGGGGAGAAATGCCTTCCTGAGGGCATTTGACCTACACCTCTCTGCTGGCCATGGCCAGCAGACGGAAGGGGGTGCCCCTGGGAGGCACTTCATCCCATATTTAACCCTCTGGTTTTGCTCCCTCTCCCTTTGAAGCTTTGGAGCCATTGAACCCTCTGGTTTTGCTTCCTGCTGCTTTGAAGTGGTGTGGCCCTCCTAAAGTCAACACATTAATTAAGAACACAGTCACAAGAATCTAATCTAATAGCCTAAGCTAAATGCTGTATGACTTTTAACAATAAATATTTAAATACCAAGTCTAAATGCTTTTTTTGTGTTTTGATATTATAAAACATTCATAGATACTCTAATATCCAATTTTCTGTTATTTCATACATACACAATGAAAGAAAATACAATTACATAAACCAATCGCAATATAGAAAACCCACAGATTACAAGACTGAGGTGTATATTTACAAAGTCACCGAAGAGAAAAGACAAGGTCCTTCAAACAATGATGTCAATAAAGTTGTGGACCTTGAACCAGACCAGTATTTTCAAAAGCTGTGGAACATCCACTATATGCTGAACTAAACTTGGCAAAGCTTAGAACTCCATAATATGTCCACATAGGTGTGTCAGTCCTTAAACTCTTTGAACTGAACTATTAACACAGATCCCAGGTAGCTTCAGGAGTTTCATTCCTTTATCAGAGACTTCATGTACTCTTCCCTTAGTAATTCTATATTGGAGCTTATCATTAAACATCAAAAGCACTTTACATCTCTGAGGAGCAACAAAAGCTTTAAAAACCCATGAGGAATAGTGTCAAGCTCCCACTATGTCTTGTAAGCTTGCTAGGTTCATGCCCATCCCTAGCCTGGAGATCTCTTAGAATTACGATTGATCTCCAAAGATCAGTGCTCTAGGAGAAAATGGCTGGTTTGGAGGATGGACTTTATGGCATTATTCCCCAGTGTGGTCCCCTTTCCCCCAGGCTCTACCCCCCAAATCGCCAGGATTTTCCCAACCTGGAGTTGACAACTCTCCCCAAATATCTCCTGGCTTATATTCCTCACCTCCTTCCTTAGGAATGGTCAAGTGGGCACCAGAAATGAGCCCAACTGTAGTGTGATCTGCCTCCTAGCTTTACTGAAGTCTTGGCCAAAACCCAAGGAAGGTTGAAATGCCTGTTAAGGGTTAAAGTGAAATTGCCCATTTGTATGTACTGAACAAAAATCTGTGCTGTGTCTCCAGGGAACCTGCCTGAGGCAACTTACAAAGTAAAACATAATAAAACATCAAAAACCATAACATCTTTTGAAGTTCTGAAAACCATTAACAACCTAGCATAAGAAATTCAGCAGCATACAATATGCCTCTTAAAATGCATCTCAGCCTGGAAGCATTATATAACATTGGTTTAAAAGTTTAGCCCTTAATTTAAAGCCTGGATAAAAATAAATGTTTTGGCATGGTGCCTAAAAGACATTAGGGTAGGTGCCAGGTGAGCTGCAAGGGAATGGTCATTCCACAAGTAAGGTGCCACCACCAAAAAGGCCATGTCTTTATTTACTACACACCTTATCTTTGTATAGGCAGATGCACAGAGACCAGGGCTTGTCAGGAAGATCTTAGCTGACAGGCTGGACAAATTTTAGGTAGTTTGTGATTCACAAAGTGAAGTTTGTGACAGGTCAACTGGCACAAACTTTCCATGAACTTTCCAGCTGTTTGTGGAGGTTCCTGCCAGTTTGTGAACAGATACGTCTCCAGACAGACTGCCTCCACGCGATCAGAATGTTTACACAACTTCAAAGCAACAGCTTGGAGGGCATGTAGAGGAGCATCTGGGGGAATTCCCCTGTGCCTTTGACATCTCTAGCTTGCTCAGGATCCATTCTATACACTCCTGAACCTGCTGAACCTGGGTTTGTCAAAATGACCGCCTGTGATTTTAACAGGCAGAGGTTCAGCAGGTTCAGGAGTGTGTGGAATTGATCCTGTGCAAGCTAGAGACACCAACTCATAGGGGATCTCTGTCTGGCTCTCCTCTACCTGTCATCCAAGTCTAGTACAGATTGGATTTACAGGGTTGGAGTTATGCCCCCCTCCCAAGAAGGTGCCGCCAGGAAAATGCTTTCTGGGGAAATGACCTGGGGAAAGGAAAAGCACTTTCCTGGGGGCACTTTCTTTAGAGGGGCCATAACTCAGACCTTGTAGTCCAGTCCTCACAGAACTTTGCAGGTAGGTAGAGGAGAATCAAATGGAGATTTCCTGTGAGTTTGGTGTCTCTAGCTCACTTGGTATTCTACCCAATCATGAATTGAACCAGTTCATTTGGCTCCTAAGAGTTTGTGACAGTTTGTGGTTCGCAAACCAGGCATGCCATAAACTACAAGCTGAACCGAACCACATTTTCCCAGTTTATGCCCATTTCTACTGCTTAATACACATGCCCATCAAGGGAAAACCCACTGGAAAATAACAGTTTTGCACACCTTACAAAAACCATTAAACGTTATGCCTTTTAGACCAGCTCTGGGGGATTGTTCCACAATAGAGGGCAGCAGTTTTGATAACCAAAATGTAGTGCATAGGGGTGGGGGAGAAGCAATACAATGGTAGCACAAGGGTTGATTCTCATTTTTAATGATAAGAACCAACATCTTGGATTGAATCCTGAAGCAAATGGTATACCAATGCAGCTGCTTTATAGCTGGTGTGGTGTAGTAGTCAAGAGTGCTGGACTAGGATCTGAGAAACCCAGGTAAGAATTCCCACTATGCCTTGGAAGCTTGCTAGGTAACCTCAGGCCAGTCACACACCCTCAGCCTAGCCTTCCTCATAGAGTTGTCAGGAGGATAAAATGGAGATGGGGAGAAAGATGTGAGCTACTTTGGATCCCCACTGGGGAGAAAGGCGGGTATAAATGAAGTAAGTAAATAGACAAATAAATAGCAGCCAAAACCCATAGGAAGAACTTGTAGGAAAGCAACCATGATATGATAATGGAGTCATGTTTAGGGGAAAATATATCTTTTTAATTATCCAGTGAATAACAAACCATTCAAGTTGTTTCCTTTGAAATAAATAAATTGGTCTCAAGTCTTTCTGACGGTGTAGTGCTCAATAGACCATTTCACTCAAGGACCAATTTATTTCAAAGGAAACAACTTTAATGGTTTGTTACTCACTGGATAATTAAAGAAGATATATTTTCCCCTAAACAGGACTTCGTTATCATAGCACGGTTGTTTTCCTACAAAGTTCAGCCTGTCCTGTGATCTCTTGTCCTTGACTTCAAAACCCATAAGAAGGTATGTGGCCACATTCTGCACTAGTTGAAGCTTCTGAGATGTCTTCAAGAGAAGCCTCATAGTAATTTGGTCTAGTGGCTAAAGAAGCATGTATCACTATGGCCAGGTCAGCAGAGTGCAGAAGGGAAGACAATTTACTAATCAAATGTAGATAAAAGAAGTATTAATCCTGTATCAAGTTCCCAAAGTCAGCAACTGTTCAGCAAAGATGTTTTCACTTTGACCAGTTCCAACAAATGCTCTCAGGTCTCTGCTTCTGAATGTGTTAAATTCAAAGTGCTATTCATTGTTTCTCTGTCTTCTCATTCACTAGATGCAGGGTGTCACCGTCCAAAGGCAGGGTGGGGGGAGAGAGAGAGATTTCCAGTAATCAATGAATACCAGTGTATTTTGTTATGTGCCAGTTAGCCAATGATTGCCAGGCAATAGTCCATTCATATTAACTAAGATTTATTTATTTATTTGTTTATTTCATTAGATTTTAGATTGCCCTCCCCCTGCCAAGGCAGGGCTCAGGTTGGTGAGCAAAGAAGTAAATTTATATATTTAATTTAAAAATAGTTTAAAGCAATAAAAACATACTGATTAATCTAAAAGATGGTGCTAGAGAAATTCAGTAGTGCCACAGCTGCACAAGGGGGTGGCAGGGGATGGAAATGCCAAGAGATTATTAACAAATAGATGTCTAAACTAATAATAGCATTTGAAAAAAGAAAACAAATTGTGGATTGCTAAAAGCCCACTCAAGACACATTTTAAAGGTAAGAACCCAGATTCATATCAGAGGAAATAAAGCCCACATTGTTGGACATATGCACCTATTCATCAAAGTATTCTCACACTCTACCTTGAGACACAAGTCCCCAGCAGAGGTGGTCTGAGCTTAGACACATCTGAGAATCAGGTTCTTGGACCCTGTCTCAAGCGCCTTATCAACAGATGCATTAATATCCTACTCTGTGAGTTCTGCGCTTAGCCCCGAAAGCAGGTTATAGGCCAAAACCCTGGCTACAAATTGATTGTAGGACTTATGAATTTACACAAAAAAGGGATATGGGCGACATCACTAGCTCTTAGTCACAGTTCATTTAAGCTTAGCCTTCAGGCCACCACTTGGCAGATGCAACACAACCACTCAAAGGAGACAGCTAAATAAATCCTAGAGCCTCTTGACAGCGTGCTTCTCAGGCTGAACTCTTAGCCTCCCTTTGTTCTATTATACTCAATTCAATGAGTGTGAAGAAGGCAGTTGTGAAAGACAGTGCAGAAACCACAACAGACCCACTAAGCTTAAGCAGTGTGCGTGCACACACACACAAAAGTTCAAGGAGATTACACTACCAAGTTCTGATACTTCAAAATTCTTTCCGTCAAGAGGAAACTCATAAGTATGCATCTGAAACATTCCAGAAGGCAATAGAAGCATAAAATGATAACAGCTAGTCATTGTAATAGAGGGGAAGAGAAGGGGGTGGGGGGAGGAAAAAGCCAATCATTAAATGTTGGTATTTCCCTTGTACAGCTTGAAAGAGATGACAAGCTGTAGCCAAGAGCTGCATATTCTAAAGCATGTGTGAGAAAGACATGGGTTGCTTCTGTACAGGGATGATTCCCCATTTTGCTCTCATTGCCACTGCAAATGCATTTGTCCAGCTGAGCCTCCGCACCATTCTTTCATTTCATTCATTTCCCCTCATGCTTGCCATTACCCTCCCCCACCCACTGCCAGAATGCTTCTTGCTAGCTTTCAAAAAAAAATGGTGGTAGGCTATATGACTACTGAGTAATGCTGCCATTGCAATAAGCCTGCAGCTGTGGGGGGAGGCAAAATGCCCACTGGGAGGGAGTAGGAATGAAAGAGGAAATGGTGCTGGATGTGGGAACAGAGGTGTGGAAACCTTCTTGTCTGCACTCTTTCCAAACCCTCTTTGCATAATATCTTTCAGGAAAGAGTATCAAAGCAGGTTTGGGGGGAAATAACAGTGAAGGCAGAGAAAGCATGGAAGCTAGGCAGGTTCTGAAGATGGCATGTGGAGGCCCCCTGCAAACAAAAGGAAAAGAAAGGCTACTGCTATGGTTGTGTAGAGCCCAGAGCAAAACCTCTGTATGAAAGCAATCAGAGTTCCCACATGAAATTTCTCTCACCATCTGCTTTAAAACTTAATCACCAATACCCTGGCTATTGTCAGGTTGGGTTACTTTAAGGGATAAAAGAGTTCACCTCTTCTTAAACATTTGTTATTACTTTACATGTATCCTTCCTGGTTATTTATTCCAGGACAATCAGCTATTCTGTGATTTAGGGTTGCCAAGTACCTACCGTAATCTGGCGGGGGACACACAGTCCCCGGCTGGAACATTCCCTCGGGCAACACCCACGCCACATGATGCCGTCACCAGGAAGTGACGCCAGGCGACGCTCTGGCAATGGGGCTGGAAACTCGATGGCACCATCGAGTTTCCAGCCCCATTGCCAGAGTGTCGCCCGGTGTCACTTCCTGGTGACGGCATCGTGCACCGCATCTTTCCTTCCCCCAGGGATGGTCCTGCCAGGATGTATCCGTCCCCCTCCGGTTTATGGTAAGTTCTTGGGAAGCCTGCTGTGATTTGTTCACAGAAGGGTTTTAAAGGCCTAAAGTAGACACCAGGTGGATAGCCATGTTGGCCTGAAGCAACAGAACAAAGTTTGAGTCCCATGGCACCTTTAAGACCAACAAAGTTTAATTCTAGGTATAAGCTTTTGTGTGCCTACACACTTCATCAGATACTGGTATCTGATGAAGTGTGCTTGCACATGAAAACTTATACTCAGAATTAAACTTTGATGGTTTTAAAGGTGCCACTGGACCCAACTTTGTTCTAAAGTAGACTTTTTAGTGTCTACCCCATTCACATATAAAGTGTTGGTGAGGTGTGTAGGATCCAAAACTAAAAGCATTGTATAAGAAGGTGGTTTCAGTCTTCCCTTTCCCTCTGCTTCACCTCATCTCAGTCTTTTGTTTCACTCTTTTTTTTCTTATTTCTTCCCACGCTTCCTGCATTAGAGCTAGGAAGATAGAAGGTGGCTCAAGTAACACGCTAAAGGGGTAGAGAATGTGGAGGGTGGAGAATTCAGTGCTGTTCTGCGCATTCTTTTTCTGTTCAAGGGAAACACCCCCCCACCCTTATATGTAAACACGGCACACTCTTGAGAAAATGGTCCTGTCAAATCCACTATGGCCCTAAAGCAACCTTAAAGGAAAGAAAACATTTCCTTTCATCATTTAGTTCAACTTCCTGATAGAGGCAACATGCATAGGTCAATGGAACTAAGGTTCCCCCCCCAAAGTATGCAGTGATCTGAGTTAAATCAAACTGGGTTTATGCCCACCATTACTTGATGTACCAGATGGTGTTAATAAAATAGCAACCCTGATATAATGACTAAAACACCACCTGGTTTGACAAGTATAAAAGAACTAGGTTATGTGGCATACTTATTTGTCTGAACGTTTATATCCTGTCTTTCCTCATGGCTAAAGGCAACTTACAATCCACTATAAAAAAAATCAATAAAATTTCAAGCTCCCCCAACCTAAAAAATCTACAGAAAAGAACCAGAGTGCAGTACGTTAAAGCTTAGCATTATCCTTTCTGCCCTACTATATGCCAGAGAAGTTTACAGGGATCATAGGAGACAAATTTGAGGGGTAATAGGGATGTCAGCCTCCAAGTGGGGCCTGGGGATCCCCTGGAATTACGGTATCTCTAAACTACAAGGATCAGTTCCCTTGCAGAAAATGGATACTTTGGAGGTTGGACTCTATGGCATTGTACCCCACTGAGGACCCTGTCCACCCCAGGAACCATCCCCAAATCTCCAGGTATTTCCCAACCTGGATCTGGCAACTCTAGCCCCCCCCCCCGGTTGCCAGTGGGCAAAGTGCAACCCTAAGGGAGAATGATTTATTTTCACACAAGTTCCCTATACTTAGGAGAAGCCCTTTGCAGACAGATGCTGCATGCCCTAACCCTTCCATGTCTTCCCAAGCTTACTTGCTCGGGAAGGTTGTTAGAGGAGATACTTTGGGGACTGGAAAGAGCTTACTGGCCCATGCTGCTTCAGGGTCTGATTCTCTGTGACTCTATCTATAGGCTTTTGCAAAGCTTCCTAAAGCAATGTATATTATATTGTGGAGACTGACTGACTGATATTGTGGTCATTAAGGTGGTGGCAGGAGACACTATAGGCCCATCAGGAATGGAAAATAGACTTTCATTTAATCCTGTATTTTCTTCTGATGTCTGGACAACACAGCCCCGAGGAAAACACTACTGATAGAGAATCCAACAATAATAGCTGTCAGGTATGTTTTATAACCAGATTTCTTTTGTCTTCAAAGGAAATCAGTGTGAGCAATGAGAAATTCAAATATGCTGCTTTCTGTATCTTGCATTTCAACAGTTGATAGGGGAATGGTAAAGTTATTGATCTCCAGGTCTCTTTTGCAGTTCTTCAACAACAGGCCCTTTGACATTTATCTCTCAAGCAAGAAATTTATGTGTGGGTTATGAATGTAGCTTGACAAGACAAATATTTATGTTCAACAGCACTGACAACCTTATTAACTGTGAATAGCATTATTCAAAGAATAATCAATGCTTGTCTGGATTTCAGGGTTCCCAACAGATAAAGAGAA
This sequence comes from Gekko gecko, assembly GCA_029375565.1. Lineage (NCBI taxonomy): Eukaryota > Metazoa > Chordata > Lepidosauria > Squamata > Gekkonidae > Gekko > Gekko gecko. The sequence continues at coordinate 41,857,279 of JAPDNY010000009.1, forward strand.
AGAACATCAGCTTGTAGAAAATCCCAGCCATACTTTACACCCTGTTGTCCTCTTTTTAACTTTTGGCAGGTAGATGGTGTGGAGCCATTCTGTAAATTATCACTGCCCAGTTTCTTAATTCCCCAGTACCACTGTAGTCTTCAGATACAAATTCAGCCATTGGAACTATCCCAGCCCTCATGTGCTACACAAAATTGTTGGCATCTGTCAAGAGAGAAGCCATCCTAGAGGAATTTTTTAGCCATTTCCAGTTAAGTTCACTGTTCCTTGACTCTCTGCAGATGTTAGCCACACACCCCCCCAATACTGGTGGTTACTCATCAAGGCCATCCACTTAGGTGTGTTAATTAACTCACACAGTTCATCTGTGAATCAGGTATGGGAGAGGGAACTCACTACCTTGGAAAGTCCCCTGGATACTGCCCAGTGATTGGTTAAGGAAGTCAGGAGGTTATGGCTGGTGTTTTTCTATAAGTATGGTTATAGAGAAGCCAGTTTGGTGTAGTGGTTAAGTGCACGGACTCTAATCTGGGAGAACCGGGTTTGATTCCCCACTCCTCCACTTGCACCTGCTGATGTGACCTTGGGTCAGTCACAAGCTCTGGCACAGCTGTTCCTGAAAGAGCAGTTTGTGTTAGAGCTCTCTCACCCCACCTACTTCACAGGGTGTCTGTTGTGGGGAGGGGAAGGGAAAGGAGTTTGTAAGCCACTCTGAGACTCCAAGTGAAGGGCGGAGTATAAATCCAATCTCCTCCTCCTCCTCCTCCTCCTCCTCCTCCTCCTCCTCCTCCTCCTCCTCCTCCTCCTCCTCCTCCTCCTCCTCCTCCTCCTTCTTCTTCTTCTTCTGTCTTCGGCTTCTTCTTCTTCTTCTTCTTCTTCTTCTTCTTCTTCTTCCTCATCATTCCCTTTCTGTCCTACTCTTTGCTGCCAAGAAGATATTTGTATTATGCTCTGGAACCCTTTGCTGTAAGAACCAACTGCGCTGTGTTAGGACACCAGTAAGTAAGTATATCTAGTCAGTTTTGTTATTTTTGTACATTTCAATGCCATTGAACTATATGCCTTGTTTTTATACCTTTTCTTGAATTGCTTCAACAAAGCCTTCACTTGCTTTATGGTGTGTTACTCCAGGAGTGTGTTACTCCAGGAGTTACTGAGACCGAACTCAGGTAAAGCTTGGATACATTACTGGTATTTGAAGAAGTGAGCAGTGACTCACGAAAGCTGATACCCTGCCACATGTTTTGTTAATCTTTAAGGTGCTACTGGACTCTTGCTCTTTTCTACTGCTGCAGACAGACTAACATGGCTAGCCATCTTGATCATTACTGAACCAAGGCAACCTGGTCTTCATAAGCTCGAAGCACATGCACTCGGATGGGATAAGTCACCTGCTGGGGAGAGGAATGAAGGACAAATATGCTTCAGGAAAGATTTCCTTAGTTGATAGGGGCCCTTTGCCTCTCTGGGCTATGTATGGAATACAAATACAAGGACATTTCTGTGCAATCTGCATGACATAACCATGTTTCTTTTTCTTACAGGTTTCACCACTTCTTAAACATTTTATAACTCCTGAAGGGCCAAAAGAAATCTGGCAAACATAACAGCTCTCTCTCCAGCTGTGAAAGGTGACTAGTGTGCATGCACCACACAGTTCAGAAGGGGGTCACGCGGGGATTTTAAAAGTGCAATCCTGAGCACAGTTACAGCCTTCTGAGTCAATTGAAGTGACTTAACTTAGAAGGGTACAGCTCTGTTAAGGATTGTGCTATTCATCTGTCAACCGTGCTTGCTTTCAAGAAGCAAAACTGGCTTCCCACACCATTTCCAGTGTAAAAAAGGGCAAGGGGATTTTTAAAAGATATGTATTTTTTTCTTCTTCAAAATGCTAATAACAGTGAAACAGTAGTGACCCAACCAGATGTTGAATGGGTTTGAAGATTTAATCCTTCCCCCCCCTTCCAATGTGTGGCTCTGTACACCAGGGCTTTTGTGTGTGTCTGTGCTAGTCCTCACTGGTACTGAATGAGGGATGCCAGCCTCCAGGTGGGGCCTGTGGATCCCCCAGAATTACAGCTTATCTCCAGACTACAGAGATCAGTTTCCCTGGAGAAAAAGGCTGCTTTGGAGTGTGGACTCTATGTCATTGTACCCCAGTGAGGTCCCTGTCCTTTCCAGGCTCTACCCCCAAATCTCCAGGGGTTTCCCATCCTGGATCTGGCAGCCCTACCCCCCCCCGGGCCCCCCATCTCCCTCAGGTGGCCAGGGGAGGCCTGGCAACCCTAACCTGCACCTTTATTCAGGTGCTGATCCCAATCCAGGTCCTGATCCTCCAGTGCTGGCCTGCCCCACTCAGCCAGAGAAAAAGAAAGTGGACCTTTAGGAACAGCCTAATGGGGATCTGCAGAGGGATGGGGGGACTGGTGGAAATCTGTGCAGCCTGATACATGAATACTGGGACTTTTTTTTTTAACAAGAAAACACTCTACCCTCCCCAAGCACTGCCCCAAATCTCCAGGAATTCACCGTGCAAGAGTTGGCAAACCCTATGTGGCACCAACTGAAAAAGAGGGACCGATGTGAGATAGGTCAGTACTTTCTGCCATACTTTATTAAATGTATATAAGAGCTTCACTTTGATTGAATCACGCACATAATTTGTTTGCTGAGAGCAATTCGTTTCAAATTAGAATTGTGATTATCTCCCAAGTGCTACAAAACAGATGTATGTAAGTCAGTATGAAGAAAAATAATAAAAAACATTTACCTTAAAAACATAGCAACTCTTTTCAGTGTTCCTTTCTTATAACAGAAGGAGGGGGGAATTTGTATTTCAAAGGAATATTTCCTTACATGTGGAAGTGCTTATTCTCTAACTACTGAAGCTCTGCCAGGAAATATTAAAGAATATTGTGTTCATGGTTTTAAAAGCAAATTGCATCAGTATTCACTGTATCTAGCCGTCAGCTTCCTGGTGCTTCTTTATACCCATCTTTTACAAGTTCATCTGTTTTCCCACAGAGTGGAAATGGCTGACACATCACAGCATATCTGAGCATGGGGTGTATTTAGCAGTGCCAGCTTGACTAACATGTAAACATAAATGGTATGCTTCAATGCTTGGGGGCTATTTATTAGAGGTTTCCTTGATGATATTCCACTTTGGGAATGGACCTCTGGTATCAATGCAAAAGCGAGGGTTCTCCACAGCAAATATCAATAGGGCAAATAAGATAAGGGGCAATCCCCCTTTTAAAACGAACTTGAGATGTGTGGCCTTTCATTAATTTACAGCACAGTGGTGTTAGGAGGGTTGCCATACCTCTAGTGGTTTGAGCTTTTACATTATAAATACTGACATTTAAACATCTCAGCAGCGTTCTGAAATCATCACGCTGAGCTGAAACCTATATAGATTCCCAGCCAGATAGAAAACTCGTGCACATCTTTTAAAGAAACATTTAATAGGGTTTTTCTTTTCCAGTAGTGTGGAGCCAAACACTAATATTATGAGCCCGCTTGTACTTTTAAATATATATATTTGTTTCTTTTTAAATAAGAATAGTAAAGCATTAAAGTAGGTGGCTGTGGCTCAGGGGAAGAGCATCTGCTTGGGTTCAGTCCCCAGCTTCCCCTGTTAAGGAGTGGATTAGCAGGTGATGTGAAAGACCTCTACCTGAAAACCCTGGAGAGCTGCTGCCAGTCTGAGTGGACAATACTGACTTTGATGGACCAATGGTCTGATTCAGTGTAAAGCAGCATCATGTGAAGTTAAGATTAGATTTTCACCCAGACCATGTTAGAGTGACTGTGTATGATGAAAAGGAATACCTGGGGTGCATGCCAGCAAATTTTGCAGCATGGGACATAGCACTTTCGAACCATTTGAGTTCCTTGTTTGGGACCCTCCAGTCTTGCTTTCTACTAGTGTAACCCCTAGATAGAAATGGAACAAGCCAGTAAGGGGTGGAGCCTGTAGATACGGGTGCAGAATGTATGGAAAGTGGAAGAGGGAACCAAGACTGCTCTGCTGGAGAACTCGAGCCTTCATAGGCTCTTACCACCTTGTTTTAGGTAGCTATAATTTGTGTATGGAAACTGGCACTGGAGTTCTAAGCTGTAAATTTTAGAATGATTGTTTCAGGGCTGTATTATCTAATAGGGAGTTCATTTGGAAGCCAGTGCATGGAGGGTTCTGCCGGAGACTTCTTGGGGAAAGAGGAAAGAGCTGGACTTTGGGGGTGACAGGCTGTGAAGGAGGGAAAAGTTAATTGTTGGGACTTTAAAGATCACTGATCTGTTGTCTTACTAAACTCTATGTTTTGTTACATGATATGATGTTGTGAAAAGTTTTTTAAAAATAATTCCATTTATATTATTGCAAGATTAATTCCAAGTTCTGACCCACAGAACCCACAAGCTGAGGTCACACTAGCTCCATCCAGTGCTAAAGTCTTCCCTATGACACCCAGCTGTACCAGTTGTTGACTATGCCCCCTGAAGCTGCTGTCTGTCTTAACCACAGCATTCATGCACCAGAAAACTGCCTACTTATTTCTGTTTTCTTTAGGTCTCATTTAACTTTTTACTTGTGTTTGCTTCTCAGTGCTGAACCTTTTACTTGAGTTAAGGTAAAGAAAATAATATAAATATTTATAACATTAAATTTCACCTTTTTAAATTTGAATCAGAGAATCCTATATATATAATTCCCTTATGTATTAGCCATTTCCAGCTTTCCCATTGGCTGTGAAGTGTGCTCCATCAGCCACTGGCCCATCAACCACCACTCAAGACTACTCACATGCCATTGGCTGGGTGCTGAGTCCGTTCCTCTCCCCCACTGCCAGCCTGGACACTCTTCCCTCACAGAATAAACTATGAAAACATCTGTCTCTCCTGACGAAGACCCTTCTTCCTTCATGGCTCCTGTGCTACTAATTTTTCCCTCAGTGGCTCTTTCTAGACAACCAAGCTTGGCTCTGTCAGTAAAAAGGTAAAAGAAGGAAGCCCTTTCCAGGCCCTTGTGGGGAACTCATTGGGGCCAGTCCTGACTAGGGTTGCCAGCTCCAAGTTGGGAAATTCCTGGATATTTTGTAAGGGAGTCTGCAGAAGCCAGAGTTTGGGGAGAGGAGAGGCCTCAGCTGAATAGAATGTCGTAGAGCCCACCCTCCAAAGCAGTTATTTTCTGCAGGGAGGGAGAGATCTGTTGTTTGTAGTTCAGTTGTGATACCTGGTGATCTTCAGGCTCCACCTGGAGGTTGACTACCCTAGGCGTAGCAGTTAGCACTTCAGAGCAGGGTCTGCTAGACCCAGGTTCTTGATGTGAAAGTTGAGCGGGTGATTTTGGACCAGTCACAGACTTTCAGCCTAACCTACCTCACAGGGTTGTTGTGCAGATCAAAAGGGGGAGAGGAGAATGATGTAAGCTGCTTTGGTCTCTACTGCAGAGAAAGACTGTACTTTTCCTCCTGGGGAACCATTACTGCCAATCTCCAGGTGAGGGCTGGAGATCACTCAGAATTAAAACTGCTCTCCAGATGGTAGAGATCAGGGCAGACAACAGTAGGTTGATGGTTGGCTGGGAAGGAGTTAGGGTTGCCAATTCCAGGTTGGGAAATTCCTGGAGATTTGAGGGGTGGTGTCTGAAGAGGATGGGATTTGAGGAGGGGTGGGACCTCAGACAGGTACAGTGCCCTAGATTCCACCCTCCAAACTAGCCATTTTCTTCTGCAGACCCATTGCTGCCATTCTCTAGGTAAGGGCTGGAGATCACTCAGAATTAAAACTGCTCTCCAGATGGCAGAGATCAGTTCCCCTGGAGAAACTGGCTGCTTTTCAGGTTGGGCTCTGAGTCATTATACCCTGCTGAGGTTGCTTCCTTTTTTGCTTGGGTCCCCACTTGAGGAGGAGAAAAACTGTACTTTTCCTAGGTAGAGGCTCCAGAGGTGTGGGGCGGAGATGGAAAGCTGGTCAGAGGGGTAGATAACTGTACGTTGAAGGTTGGCTGGGAAGGAGATAGGGTTGCTACCTCCAAGATAGGTACAGTGCCATAGACTCTACCCTCCAAACCAGCCATTTCCTCCTGAGGAACCATTGTTGCCAATCTCCAGGAGAGGCCTGGTGACCACTCAGAATTACAACTGGTCTTCAAATGGCAGAAATCAGTTCCCCTGGAGAAAATGGTGGGCTCTTTGTCATTATACCCTGCAGAGGTTGCCACAGCAAATTGATGCTGAGTGTCCAAGGCTAGGGCATCCGTCCAGAGCCTCTTTCTAAAGCTCATTGTATTTAATTCCACAATGGGCCTTATTCCTAGTACATACAGAATTAAATTCTCCAACTCGTGTGCTTCAGCTGGGGCCTCCCATTGATTGGTGCCATTGTCTGATGCTGTGGTGGGAGAAAAATAAAATAACCTGCCAGCATCTGCTGTTCTGATAAGTCACTTCCAAGTACAACCTGGAAGTGACAATGGGTAGCTCTAAGAATGACTGGAAACTTTATGGTTCTACCACAGAGTTTCCAGTGATTTCTACAGCTACCCATTGTCAGTTCCAAGATGAAATGATGTAGTGAGGTCAGTGAGGTCACCAACGTCACACACCTCCCCATATCCCTGCCCCCCTAACTCTACCTCCCTCTGAGATTTTGGTGGAATCACATGACAAAAGCTCTTTTCAGGAGTTGTACCTACACTCTCAAAATCTCTTACCTGGGAAATTCACTTGGCATTCATTGCTTTCTAGTTTCTAATCCCTGATGAAGACAGTATTGTTCCATAAAGCATTCAAAAAACTGAGCCCATTTTGGTGCTTCCTGCAAAATATCTTTTATCTCAACCAAGTATGTTTTTATAGTAATTTTGATGAGCTTTTTAAACAGTGGTGGTGTGCTTATGGGTGTCCAAGGAAGATAAAAGCCAGGAATATGTACTTTAATAAATAAAATGTAATAAAAATGTATAATCAATAGTCACAGCACACAGTGGGACAGAGTGGCAAGTAGTGCCACAGCTCTGTTGGAAGTCCTGAATGTAATGATGGGCAATCCAGAACCGATGACTCAGCATCACTGAAAACTTCGAGAGAGAACATATTGAAAAGAACCAGCAAACAGGCACTGCCACAGCATGGGTAGGAGGTAAAGGGAGAGCAGAAGCTGAAAGCTGGGGAAACCAGCAATGAAGCTGCTATTGCAGTGGCTATCTCTTACTTCCAGCTGAGACACCAATGAACCAGGAAGAAGCATAGCAAGCCTTGACGTATCCATGTATTCAATCTATGGCTGGAAAGGTTCAGCCCTCAAAGCCTCTGCTGGGCCTTGATGCAGCATCAACAACCAGGCAGAGGTAGAGCAGGTCCAGGAGCCAGCGAAGTCTCTCCATAGGCCTGGTATGTTGGGGCGGCATGGGGTAGTGGGAAGAAAGCATGACAGAGAGACTGCTATTTGCAAGAGAGAAAAGGACTGATTGGACTAGATGACCCTGGAGGTCCCTTCCAACTCTGTGATTCTATGATGTTTATGTCATACACTAGATCCAGTGAGGAAATGAGATGTATCCTGGAGTAGTCAGAAACTCAAATTGATGATAGCCCCAAGCAACAGGCATACTGTACTTACTTAGGCCTGCTATAACCTCTTGCACAATATATGTTTCATATGCCTTTAAGTGCTGCTTACAATAGCAAGAGTGATAATTCTTAAACTTTGAGAATTCCACGTGTGGAACTGAATCAAGGATTGGTTAGGATGGGTTAAGCTGTAAACTCCTACTTGAGAGTGTACTATTAGCATGGATCTTTGTGTTCCCTTTAAAATCTGTCTTCTTTCCAAACCCCTGTTTCCAACAGCTTGCTTTCGTGTGCATTACTCTGACATGACTCAGTAAAATATAGCTGCAGGCAAAAAGGAAGAAATCTAGGTATTTTTCACTCCAACAGAAATTGCCTTTGGTGGCAAAAAGAAAATGAGAAGATGACAACACACCCAACAAATTCTGCTAGGAATAAAATACCTTTATAGGTGCCTCTTTCTGAGTAAATTTTGAATAAAATTGCTAGTCTCATGCAAGATTCAAGAACAACTGACTATGCATAGCCTTGAATGATCTGTTGGTATAGAGGAAGACGCTGTGAGCCCTCAAAAGCATTAGGGGACATCTAATGTGCAAACGATTTAATGTACAAACCAGACTCATTCTTGTGCTGTAGATCAGAAATGACTTAAGAGTGTTGGACTAGAATCTGGGAGACCCAGGTCTGCATCCCCACTCATGCCATGGAAGCTCATTGTGTGACCTTGGGCCCATCACACTCTCTCAGCCAGCCTCACAGGGTTGTTGTGAGGATGAAACGGAGGATAGGAGAATAATATCATCTGCTTCGGGTCCCCATTGGGGAGAAAGGTGGGGTAGAAATGGATTAAATAAAGAAATAAGCAGATCTACTCAGTAGTAAGTTCCATGTTATGCATTTTATTACTCCCAGGAAAGTGTTCTTAAGATTGCAGCCATCCTGTACTGCATAAGGAGCTGACTCTCCTTATATGATGTCACCTTTGAGGAAACAGTATGTGGCCACTCCAGAGGAAGATCTCTCTGATGCTGAGCACTAGTAAAAGAACAATTCCAAATGAACATAAGCTAATGCACTCTCCGAGAGCACTGAAGAATGAGTTGTGAGACCTTGATGTTGACAGGGGTGTGGTTTCTGATGTCACTGATACAAATGGATGATGTGACTTGGATGATAGACTGTATGGTAATATTTCAGCGGCTTTTGTGGGGCAGTGACCCTCAATCGCTCTAGAGCCATCTGCCTGTTTTTCTCATCTTACTGGCCCCATCCATTTAACAAGGGCTGCTGTGAGGATTTCCTAATCAGTGAACAACCACAGGGGGCTGCTCTGTTCACATATTACGGATGTGCAAAAATTGTCTGTTTTCTCCCCCCATTTTTTCTTTTATTAAAAAAAAACCTTGATTAGGTTTCCTTAAATCAGATTTCATTTACAATATTTATGCCATGTTATTATGTTATATGCTTAGTTGGGGCCACCAAGGATCTGATATTACCAAGATATTAAAGTGATTTGTTTTCAGTTATTCAGTTTAATTATAATTTCTGTTGGCTTCAGTGGGACACACATTTTCCCTCTGTAGATTTTTCTCTCTTCAGTTAGGATGAAATTCTCAGAGATTATATGTTACACCCAAGAAAACTTCCTGGCCAAATTTCATACTGGAGTGAGAAAATGTCCCCATTTTATAGGCACTTGCAATTTTCACTTGTGGAATAGGCATGGGGAGGCACTTAGCAACCTAGGAAAGTAGGTAGTGGGCTCAACTGGTTTCCTTATCTCTAACAGCCAAGGACTGGTCCCTATACTGATAAAAATCTGTGCAATGGGGTCAACCACCACTATAATTTACAGTTGTGCAAACTGTGAAGAAAAATCTGATTTAAAAATAATAATTTGGGAGCAAAACCCCTTTCTCAAATGTAATATGCGATATCTGTGCGTAATGGTGCAGACATTAAAAACCCAGAATGTTATGTACTGCTGGAGCCTGAGTCTCAGTGAAGGCTCCAAAGGCCTTCAAGGCTATTGGTCATGTTGCTGGTAACGGCCAGTCATATTTGTTGCCTTATATCCAATAGCTGTACTGTAAATAGTTACTTTGTATATAGTTCATGCAAATGAAGGATCCTAGCTGCCTACTTTGTATTGGTTGTCGTTAAAGGTGGGTGTGGTTTTTATAAGTATAAACTGGCTCCTGTTGAGCCTGTGCCTTTGGTTCGGAAGTTCAATAAAGAAGCATGTTGTTATGAAAAGAGCCGCCTCACCTCAATACTTAATACAGAATTTCACTGTAGCAATCCAAAATGGTGTTCACAGGAGGAGGGGGGAAGCTGATCCAGAGTGGGAGGAAGAGTGGGATGGTGGGGCACAGGGGCAATATAGGGTTTCCTCTTCTCGGACTTATCCCTTTTCAGTAATAATAAGTAGTGAATCATAATGCTATGGATCACTCTGTCCTAACTAGAGCCCCTCCTTGAACTCTAAGCCAGACAGAACAGCCAACTCTTAAGATTCCCTAATTTTAACAACTGTCATTAGTTTTTTTTCCCATTTGGATTAATCACAATGAACAGGTTTCGGGTTTTAATTATTTAACATTTCAAGCGCACACCCCCAACTCATACCATAGATTTCACAGCCAATAAATACCATGGTTGCATTTCCATGACCTTTGCTTTGGCTTTTGAAAAGGTAAATTGGTCCGTGTGATGCAACTCAAATTCCTGTGCAAATCCCCCCCACAAAAAAGAACACTTTCTTCCCACAGTTTATGATTTCCTCTGACTCATTATAACATTGTGCTTAGTACATAGCTGAAATCAATCTCTTACTTGTATTATGAATCTTGAATGTATAATTTTTAAAGAAGGTTAGTAGGGTAGTTATACGTTATATATGTTTGTTCGTTAATATTACTAATAATGCTAATAATATACCGAGTCCAGAAATACCTTGCATGTTGATTTTGTACTGGAGCTTTCTTGAACACCTAATTTTCTGTTATTCACAAAAAAAAGTCTTGTCATTGCCATGGAAACTGACACACTTCTTTAGCAATTCTTTTGAAAGAATCACACCAACACACATTCCTTGAGGGTTCACCCCCCCTCCTCCATCTTCTGCTCATCTTATTATATCAAGTTAAATCTGATGCCCTGTCAAGCTAACACATTACAAAAGGAACAATATACAATAGGTTGTACTTCATTTTTAGGAGGCCTGAAAATAACCAACCAAATGAATAAGGCAAAATACAGAGTCATTAGTAAAGGAGTACTAAGATGATATTGCAGCTTTTGAAAGCCGCAGTTAAGTATACTAATATCTAACTTACAACTTTGTGTTTCAATAACTTTTCATAAATATACAGTACATGAAGCTTGGAGGGCAAGTTGCTCATTCCTTCTATGCATGGAATAGGAATCACTCAAGATGGTGGCCATTTTTCGATGTTACCAGGACTTTTTTTTTTTTAAGAGGTGCTGGAACTCTCAAGAGGGATATGAGGTTTTCAGTCTGTATACTAAAAACTCATGAACTTTTAAACATTTAAAAAATAATTTTGTCAAAGCAGTTCCAGAAATCTGTTCTGGCACGTTCCCCCAGAAAAAAAGCCCTGTATGTTAGAGCTCTGTTCATTCAAGTGCCCATGCTATTTGTGATCCTGTTGATATGCATAGTTGCCATTTTGTGTGAACAGGACAAGATGTGTATTTTCCAACTTCAATACATGCAGCTGGAAACCCAGAGTTTTGAGGATACAGGTTCATGCATACCAAAGTGGGGAAATGTCCACTGTGATATTCCCTTTTGCTTGCAAATTAGAAATAAGATATTCACTCAGGGTCCTGCTCCTAGGTTCACACAGCAGAGATGGGTATGTTCAAAACAACGCCCATTTATTAGCATGAAGATACAGGGATGGGAACAACTAGGTTAATGATAAGCGAGCTCAGGCAGTCTATAATTCTAACTAAGAAAGAGAACTAAAGAGCAGGGACTCCACCCCATGAGACTAAATCAATACATACAAATATGAAATATCATAGAGAGAATGGGCTCTTCTATTGTAATGTATACAATAAATACACTACACATACAATGGCCTATTCATAAAAACAGTGACTAGGGATGTGTACCCCACCAAAAAAAAAAAAAAGTATTTTTCAGATTTGGATTTCAATAAGGGCATAAATATTGGTATTCCAGAACTGGTATTCCTGACTTTCCCTAGGGAGAAGTTGTCTGGGCTGGGAAGGAGGGAAAGCTGGAGACATGAGGGTGTGTGTAAAGGTAGGTTGACTGGTGGATGGGAAGGAGAGAGGCTCAGCAGCAACTGGTCCCAGCCTAGCAGTGCCAGCAGCCATTGCACAACTGGAATTGGGAGGATGGGGGAAAGTAGGGGGCATGGATATAGGGGACATTGAGATGAACCCTGCAAGTCCATGCAGGTACTCCATGTGTTTTATTTAATTTTAATTTCATTTCATCCAAAAATGCTAGCGACAAACAGCAAGGGGATGCCCCAGCTTGATACCCTGCTTGTGAACTTGAAATCTAGATGTTGCACCTGGAGATCTTCCACTATCATAATCAATCTCCAAACTACAGAGATCAGATCCCGGGAGATAAGGGCTGCTTTGGAGGGTGGGGTCTATGGTATTATATCCTGCTGAGGTCTCTTCCCTTCCCAAGCCCCAACCTCATCAGGCCCCCCACCCCTAAAATCTACAGGTATTTAACAACCCAGAGCTGGCAACCTTAATAAGAATGGTGTAGCAAAAGATCTGGATTTGAATCCCCATCCCACTATGGAACCTTGCTGGGTGGCTATGGGCCAGTCATTCTCTCTCAGTTGCTCAAGACTATTGTTGTGAGGTTAAAATGGAGGCAGGGAAGATGATGTTTTGCTTTCTCCTTGTTGGGGAGAAAATAAGGGTATACATACCTAAACAAACGAATATCTAATTGAACAGATATATAATTTGTGCTAAGGTATTTTTGGACTGTGTTATTATAAAGTACTGAGGCGGAAGCATAGCGTAGGAATTAGGAAGAACTTGAGATACAGTAGCCGGCCAGAGGCCACTTTAAATACAAGTGCAAACCACACCCAACACACACACACACACACACATGTGATAGGCTTATATACAAAGTTACTGCAACCATAGGCTCCCTTGAGGATCCGGGCGAGCCGATAAGCTGGTTCTTGGATCCTCTCCTTCTATTGTCTAGGGATGCGAAGCTAGGCTAGTTCCCATGGCCACGTGGAAAGGCGACCATGTGTGCGGTTGCCATTACTACACAACAGGGTAATATTGCAGTGAAGCATTGTGAGCTGCACTGGGCCCCGTACTATTGCTTGTGCTAGAGGAACAGTGCTGAGTATTTTCTCTTCCTCCTGCTTCACTAGCTCCCACCCCATGCACCCAGTTTATAGAACTGCTTTTGGAGTCCTCAGCAGTCTCCCTGGGTTTCTATCTTCCCGAATCATTTGATGTTTGCAAACTTGGTTGCCTTACTGTTCACCCCAGACTCAGTCCTGACCATTCATGAATAAAGTCAGGCAATTATTTGAAGTTTAATTTTCCATGGGATCAATACTTTTAGTCAAGAAGAAAAGAATCTTCATTAAATATTGTGATACTACAATTATTGTAAGCAGTTAATACTTCGATTAATTGATTGATTCCGACCCTCTTAATTTAGCAGAGATTAATGTGCATAATAAACCACCAAACAGGAGAGAGCCTATGCAGAAAAGGGTTTCTCATCGTAGGGCACATACACTGTGATTGCCCGGCAGCTTAGCCTGGGCAAAGAGAACAAGCCCCACTCTTTAATGATTCATTAACGAAACGGCCTGGTGTAGCACTTAACAAGAACTGTGCATCTTTGCTTGGTGCTTATTCTGCCTTGCTGGTGGGGGAACAAATACATTTCCACCACAGGGACTGTGAGCGTATGCAATGCAAATATTTTGACAGTGAATGTAAACAGCTCTATTGCATTTTAAACTACTAAATCAAGAACACAAACTCCCATGCGTATCCAGATTACAACCATCAATGAAGATGGCCCGGCATCTGTTTTGCATTTGGGATTTCATGGTGTACTGTCTGGGTGGATTTTTAAAACCATTTCTGTGATTTTATTTGGTTGTCATGGACACCAGAACCATGCTTCTAAACACAGAATGTGGCAGTTCATAACAGAACTTGCCTTGGACCAGCAAAGGCATCCTATTTATTTGGGTTTTTGAAATCCTGTCTTTCCACATGGCATGCCATTCCATTTCATCCTTATTTAAAGAACCCTTCATTTTATAATTTTCACTCAAGTTTTGAAAAAAAAAAAAAAAGTATAACAGCCTGAACTTTCCCCACGTTTTAGATCCATGAAGTTAGATTTAAACCTGTTTGTTCTAACTTTATTTCATTTTTGCTTCTGTTGGTTAAATTTGTGTGCATTTTTTTTTTTTTAAGCAAGGCGACAGGAAATATATAAACACTTCCCTTAGTGGAGAATATATAAGGGAAACTCTGCTTTTTGAATGCAGTAGCTATTTTTTTCCCCTACATCAAAGTTTTGCAAAAGAAAATTAAAGTATTCTTAAATGGAAAAGGAAGACTATTTTAAGAGTGACTCTAGTCTGTACATATGTTACAGTGAATGCACTGACCTCCTGCGTACATATGCATACATCTATTTGCAAGAAAGAGCCAATTCACATTCACTTTACAAATGAATCTGGGGACCAGGGCCTGGACAAATATGGGGTTCTATAGCTGTACATGCATTGAATGTAACATCAGAATTAATACATGTACAAGCGAGCATGTGTTCACTGTAACTTTATTTATTTATTTTTCCAATTTATACCCTGCCCTCCCCACCAAGGCAGGCTCAGGGCAGCTTATACAAGGTAAATACATCAATAACAATCAAGTTACCATAAAACATCTAAAAACAGTTCATTAAAAACAATACAATATTAATATTAAAGTGCTAAAGTGCTAACTTGTGAACAGGGCTTTTATGTCACTGAAGGGCCATTGTGAGGAGGAGTTATTGAGCAGTGAATGCAGGCCAGGTCTTCACCCTCACACATTAGACGATATCCCCTCTTTCAGCACACTGAAGAGTTAGTACACAGTTTGGCCCAAGGACCACCATATTTTACTCTCTATTTGAGGGGACAAACATTGCCAACCTGTTAGCAGGTTCACCAGCCAGCAACTGGCACTCAGCAGGAGACTGGAGGCAGGGACACGCAGGGGGAGAGTTCACATTGACAGTGTGACACCATTTCTGGGGCAAACCCAGAAGTGATGTCATGCCACTCTAGGATTCAGCAGAAACTATATGGTAAAACCACAGAGTTTCCACTGAATACTAGAGCAGCATGGCACCACTTCCAGGTTCACCTTGGAAATTATGTCATGCCACCAACAACACAACAATTTTTGTACTATTTTGTACTATTTTTCTCCTGTTGGCCTACAAAGCAATGGAGAGAGTTGGAGGCTGCCACCAAGAGGTTTTCTGCTATAGTGGGAAGCCTGGAAGTCCTGTAGTAGAGTAGGTAATCTTCCAGTAGACAGAAAACATTTCCTTAATCATTTGTCAAAAACCTCCAAGAAGCCTCACGATTACTCATGTTTGGCTCAAGGAACGAGGATACTGGAGAGCAACTCACAGAATTTATTTGGCAGCCATGATCCGACAGTTGTGGTATAACATATGCATGCTGTCAGACCACATGCTGCGTTATTGGCAATCCTAAAAATATTTCCATCCATGCAAATGCTTAAGTTACGTATGCAATCAGGTCAAGACTGCTGCTACAATAATTTCTTCAGCACAATAATTTTCACCCCAGCTGTTCTAGCTGTGCTAGATGTTCTTTACTAAAGCCCCTAAGTTCAGTGCAATCTTCATATGATCGTGGTCTCATTCATGCCTTTCCAGAGCAGCATGCTGGCCACTTTCTATTGCTAGAAGCTAATGTTTGAAGGATAGAAGCACACTGGATGAGTGGCTGAGGTGGGTATTGCACATAGCAGCATTTTCTCCTGGTTAGGTCAGTGATGCAGGTGTGAACAGTATCTTTATTATCCTGACAAATCCATGCGAGTCTTACAACCAAACATGGTGTGGGATCCAGCCCTCAGCGAGGCAGCAACAATCCAGCTCTGGTAATGTATGAAGTCTACAATTCCTCCTTTACAGCTTTTCGAGAGCTAGTGTGGTATAGTGGTTAAAGTGTTGAACTAAGATCTGGGAAATCCAGGTTCAAATCCCCACTCATGCCATGGAAGCTTGCTGGGTGACCTTAGGCTGGTCACACTTTCTCAACCTAACCTACCTCACAAGAGCTGTTGGGAGGATAAAATGGAAGAGAGGAGAATGGTATCAGCTGCTCTGGGTTCCTATTGGGGTGAAAGGCAGGATATAAATAAATACCCTTCTTGTTTTGTTTTGTTTTTTAGTTCTGCTCAAGCTCTTTAGCTGTGCTCTTTCATTCTCCTCGCATTATAACTTATCATATCTCTTAGTTTGCTGTCCCGTATGCTATTCTGTTCATGTGCAGCTTCTTCTGCATAACCTGCTAACCACCCTGAACATGTGCCTTCTCTTTGCAAGAACACTTGGAACACAAGTCTTGATAGCATCCCAACAATTCAATTAATAATGCAGTGATGTCCCCAGAATGAGGACACTTCTTAGAAGGTGTAAGTACCATTGAACTCAGTATGAGTTATCTCTAATTATACACGCTTAGGATTGCACTGAAAGTATCTCAGGCCTTCATCATGGGAATCTGATGTTTAATTCATTTTGAGGTGTGATCTACACACACACACACACACACACACACACACAGTGGGAACCCACAAGGACTTACAGGAGGCATCTCATTTCTCCCTCCCCCACTATTGCCTCTTTCCCTTTTCTGACAGCCCCAAAGCTTCTCCCCTTTTTTGCTTCCTTCTCTTCTTTTAGGCTTATCAACCTCCAGGTGGGAAAACAACAACAGACAACAGAGTCAAAGAGCTGCTGTGATCAATTAAGAAAACTCCAAAAGTAGGCTGCCTACCAAAGACTCCCAAATGATATGAAAGTTATACCAGTAAAAATTAACAACCAAAACTTCTATTGAAAATAATACAACACTTTAGTCAATTGTAATATCAATACTAATAGATTCACAAAGTTTCAGGATTCCAGTTGCCAACCAATCCAATGAGATGTGGTTAAACAATCAATTAAAGAAATAGCTGGAACATCCTATAAACAGAGGAACAATAACCTTAACTAAGCACTATTAATAACCATACAGAGGAGTTACATGAAGACATAACAATCACAGTGAGGAAAAATAACATCAACAGTGAGGAGTAAAGATGCCAGTAACAGCAATACAAAGTCCTGGTTTACTTCCCTTGTTTCCTTAAACATTCTTTCTCGGTTGCTATTACAGAAACAATAATTCTGTACTGAGTGAAACAATGAGCAAATCTTTTCAAGCCTCCCACAAGAGTAGCCTGGGTCATAACCTCCTGGTCTCTTGTCCAGGATATAGAACTATATATTCATCAACAAGGAACATATACTCCATAGTCTGATTACATTCAAAGATGGTAACAGATGCAGAGCTTATATTTTCATCCTTTAAATGTTGACAATGGAAGCCAAAGCTTGTTGGTTTAGAGATGCATAAGTAGATGCCCTAATGCTTGGCAAATCAATTTCAAGACAAAGCAAAATTTCAGAATATTCCTTATACATGATTCCAAATTCCAGTGAAGTTAATAAGATTTAAACATGGTATTTCAATAATTTTGACTCAGATTGTTATTTTCATTCTATTCACACTAGAGCAGAGATAGTATTCAACAATGTAGCTGTTTTTGCACTTGTTAATACTATTGTCATGGGGTCTAATGAAGGAAACAGTACTTTAAAACGTGAAAGTCCCTGGCTATCCAAACAGGATTGGGTCTTTGTTCTACTGAAAGCACCCGCTTTTGAGTACGTGTTTTGGCAGAATTACCGAAAATAAAATAACCCAATCTTTCTTACATAGTGTGCCTTTCTCTGTCCAGAAAATGACCATTCTGGTAAAGTAAGAGTCTAAAAATACTTTTCTCTTGGGGGGGGAATACATGTTCATAATGCATGAAGCACATGATATTCAATAAAGACAATCCTTTGAAAACATTCCTCATTGAGTAGCTATTTCAGAACTGTGTTGTCAATTCAAATCACAAGCCACCGTACTTAAACTTTCTTAAATTTCCTTGAAATCAACGGCAATAACATGCAGTTAATTCTGATAAAATGCATATTTGCCTAAACAGCTAACAAAATATATGCTCTGGTTGTACAAATTAAGTATGATATAGTGGTTAGGATGTTGGACTAGGATCTGTGAGACCCAGGTTCAAATCCCCACTCTGCCATGGAAGCTTGCTGGGTAACCTTGGCCCACTCTTAGCCAAACTGACCTCATTGGGTTGTTTTGAAGATAAAATGGAGAAGGGAACAATGTAAGCTGCTTTGGGTCTCCATTTGGGAATAAAGGCAGAGTATAATTAAACATCAGCAGTTTCTTTTACCTGTAACCTTCTGCAGGAATAAAAGAACTCTGCAATGAATTACAAATTAATTAATCTGATGTAATACGCTCTTCTATTTTAACTTTTTATGACTGAAGCTAACAATAACTCTGCCTATATAGAATAGGCCAGTATATGCCCTTATGAGCATCTCATCAGAGAAGAAATGGGATAAAACTAGAACCCGATCTGAACCTCTAGTACTCAGCAACTAGGCATTAGATAAAATGGATCACAAACATCTCTGCCTTTCAAAAAGTGCTTGCAGGCAAAGCAGTATGGAAGTGGTATGAGCCTGAAGTTACTTTTAAGCAAAGTTCAGGAAACAAAGTTTAATTCCTACTCTGGGCTGGCCTCAGTCATTTCTCAGCACATTCGAAGGGGTTCTGTACAGTTTGACTACAAGCAGAGGAGCTAAATATATAAATCTCTCCTTTTTCCTGGAAAATATGAAGGTGTGGAACTATTCATCAAGGCTGCTTTTAAAGTACCATTTAAGGAAGCTTAACTGAGCTCAGAAAGCAGCATTCTGGAGAGTTTTCTGTCATGCTTTCAACAGTTGCAGCCCTTTCCAAGCTATGTTGGTGAAGTAAAACTTTATTTAGCCTTTTAATGCAATCCTCATCAGAGTTATACTGTTCTAGATCAATTGAAGTCAATGGACTTAGCAGGATGTTACTCTGTTTAGGATTTTTTATTTTTTGCTCTCAAGTCACAGCTGACTTATGGCTACCCTGTGGGGGTTTTTTCAAGGCAACAGATGTTCAGAGGTGGTTTGCCATGGCCTGCCTCTGCGTCACAACTCTGGGCTTTCTTGGTGGTCTCCCATTAGGTTGCCAGGTCCCCAGGCAGTGCTGGGGAACCCCCAATTTTCATGGCTCCAGTTGGCCAGCAGGGAAAGCCCCACCCCCAAGCTGGGATGTTACCACATGACATCCCCAGCGCGATGATGTCACCCAAAAGAGATGTCATTGCACCAGGGATGTCGCGTGGGTATGCTTTGGTATTTGGGCAAACTCTATTGTTTTGAGGCTGAAAAAAGAACCTGTGGAGTTTGCCCAAATACCAGATCGTCCCCCACACAATGTTCTCCGTGTAATGATGTCACTTCCAGGGGACATCATCCCATCAGGGACATCCCATGACATCCCTGCCCAGCCCTGGAATGCCCCCCCAAAGTCCCCTGCTCTAGCCAAGGTAAGAACTGGCAACCCTACAGGTCCCCCCTGGCCACTAGCAAGAGATGGGGAGGAAGGATAGTTAGCTCCATATTGGGAAATTCTGGGAGATTTGGGGGTGGAGCCTGAGAGGACAGGGACCTCAGTGGGGTACAATGCCATAGAGTTCATCCTCCAAAGCATCCATTTTCTCTAGGGGAACTGATCTCTGTAATTTGGAGATAATGTCTAATTCCAGGGGAACCCCAGATACTACTTAGAGGCTGGCATTCCTGTCTCCCATCCAAATACTAACCAGGGCTGACTCTGTTTAGCTTCCAAAAGCTGATGAGATTGGGCTAGCCTGGGCTATCCAGGCAGGGGTCTGCTTAGAGTGGCACTCTCTTCACTAACAGACACCATGCTTACTACTTCCTAAAAATTATTTTTTACGCATCTTCCCCAGCATTATCCTGCAGTCAAATCCCTGTACAGCAGTTTGTGCAAACTTGCAGAACAATACAGAATGAAGTTATTACAGGGAAGGAGTTGCTACTTGGTGACAATGATATAAATAAGTCCAGTGAATGATAAACTATTATAACTGGTGTTTGGTCCAGTGCAGGTGTGAAGTCATCAGGGCACAGCTCACCTTGACTAAAATGAGTCACAGCATTATTATCCAGTCCTCTAATTCAGGGGTGTCGAACTCATTTGTTATGAGGGCCGGATCTGACATAAATGAGTCCTTGTTGGGCCGGGCCACGGGTGTCATAAAATGGAATGCCAGGTAGCAGAGATATAAACTTTATAAAGGACACAAACACAAAGGGTTTTTTTAACTTAAAATAAAAACATGCTTAAAACATTAGCACTCTTGTAATAATTTGCTTATAACTGTGTCTGATAACTGACACCTCTTGCTATGAATTATTACATCAAAATGTCTGTGCTGTTGCAATCTTGAGTATGCTGTTCAGGTGTGTGTGTCTATAAGCTGCAAACCTATGATGGGGCAGCAGCAGCAGCAGAACTGGAAGAAGAAGCAGAAGACAGCCAGTTCCACTGTGGGCCTGACAGAAGCCCTCCGGGGGCCTGATCCCCAGGCCGCATGTTTGACACCTCTGCTCTAATTCCTTCTTTGCTGTCTGTATTATACTGTGTTGATATGTGATGTGCTCTACCGTCAGTTGTATGCATTCTACTGTTCTTACAGGTCCCATCAGTGTATATGTGAAACTGGGATTATTTGCCCCAATATGCGTCACTTTATACTTGGTCACATTGAATCTCATTGGCCATTTCTTTAATTACATTGTCATCCAATGGTCCAACTGCTTCCCTAGCCAGTTTCCTGCTCCTGATGTATTTAAAGATTTGTTTTTATTGTTGGTCCTTTGGCTTTTAGCGATATGTTCCTGAAAATCCTTTAAAAAAATCCTTAATAGTCCTCAAAGTATAGGTGCCATCCTGAGTGCACACCTTGATGGCCATGTGCATGGAGGGATATAGACTTTGGAATACAATGCAGACCAACAGGAGGTCTTGAGGGGCTTGTCTCAGGTGAGGACAAAAGATCACCTGGACCAATGAGGGGTCCCAGGGGGTGCAGCATCAGGAGGAGCAAAGCCTAGGTGTGACCAATGAGGTTTCAGAGGGGCAGAGTCTGGATTCACAATGGCATTGATGGGATTAGCCAGGTACTGGGTGGCTCTACTGAGGCTAGCTGAATGTGTTTGATGACCACTGATCATCAGAGCACGTTGAATAGATTCCTAGGTTTGAACAAAAGGTGGGAGATGGGTTCCTGATTAGCTTCAGGAAGGATCACTAAACATTTGAATGTATGATTGGTTTATTTCAGTATCCTGAGGGATGAAGCAGGAAAACTGTGGAGACAAAGGAGTCTCACATAGACATAGGTGCACACAAAAGGGCTAGGAGGCAGAAGGGCTATTTGCCAGGTGGCCTATGAATAGCCTTTAGAGGTGAAGATACTTTACCTGGTAGAACCTGTTGTTATTCCATAGGCATACCTCTGCTGGGTGAAGCGGGAGGGTGGAGATGGCCTTGGACGACTGCCTTGTACTGTTTTCCAGAGCTTTGGCTTGCTCTGTGTTTCAGGCCAGGAATGCCTTCCTTGACCTGAGTTTATGGGTCTCTGGTTCAGGTTAGAAGTGGGGTGCCCTGCTATTTTGGGCTACCTATGAGTAAGGCAGCACCTCTGGGCTACAGGTTCCATGACCAGCAGTTCTAGGACACAGTCATAACCCAGGCGTTGGAAATAAGGGCAAGTTCAAGGCTTAGGGTCTCCTTTCTTAAAGCCCCCCTCCCATTCACACACCTTGGCTTAAGCAAAGTAACTATTTATTACAACAGGGAAAATACACTTTTGCACACAGGGTATGGTACTCCCCACTCCCAAACTCCTTTCCCTTCCCAAACCAAAGGTTCAGTAGTCTGTGTCCCAGAAGTGCTATTTCCTTCTTGAGGCTGGTCCAGCTGAAGCCCCTCAGAAGCAGGCCTCCAGTGGGAAGGAAAGTTCTCAGGGCTTCCCTCCTCACCATCTGAGAGAAGAAATCAGCTTCAGTTCAAAAATAGATGGTCTGGGGGCTAACCTCCTCCAGAGAAGAAGTGATTTCCATCAATGGAGGGCCCAAACCAGACAAAAAACTTCTTCAGCTGAGGCCTTTCAGCTCTCCAGTTCTTGGAGAAACAAGCAACTAGGCCTCATGCTCCATACCTACCCAGGTTTTTTTTCATCCAGTCACTCCTCCCAATATGCAAATTAAGTAGCTTCATTGCTCCACTCAACAGCATATATCCCCAAAGCTCTATACAGTCATTCAGGGTATCTAGAAATTTTACTTCTTTGGAATGCCTGCAACATGCATTTATCCAATCAATACGAGGGTAATTAAAATTACCCATGATCAAACTCCCTCTCCTTTGGGTGCTTTCCTGATCTCATTCTCCATCTCAAGATCACCCTGAACATTTTAGTCAGGAGGCCAACAGAATGTTCCCACTACTGTATGACTTTTGGGGCGAGATATTGTCACCCATAGTGATTCTGTGGAGGAGTCGGCCATTTTTAAGGTTTCTAGCCTGTTAGACACTATGCCCCTCCTTGAGGAACATAGCAACACCCATTCCAGTATGCCCTTTCCAGTCATCCTATAGAATTTGTATCCAGGCATGACCATATACCACTGATTCTCTCCCTTTCACCAGGTTTTTGATATGCTCACTATATCTATGTTTTCCTTTAGAATCAAGCACTCTAACTCTCCTATTTTGGATCAGAAGCTTCTGGCATTTGCATAGAAACACCTCCACAAAGTGTTTCTCTGTAGATATCTGTGATATGTGCCTTTTCTACTTGGGCTTTTTGGCCTCTTTGATTGGCTACCTGGCTTTACCCTCACTTTCCATATCACCCTATCCTATTTGGGTGATCAGAAGCATTTTCCCCTTGGTTCCTTTGGAACAAATGTGCCAAACTGAATGTTTCTCAATTTCTCTGAGCTTTAAGCCAGCCGACTGAAAAAAAACGCCGAATGGAATACGACAGGTCTGAAGGCAGAGACGAACCCTTCGTCAGCTGCAGTGTGTGTGGAATTAATGAATTATATGTAGTTCTTCCTATCCCTTATATAAACATTGTTAGTCCCACATCTCAAATGTGTAACTGTAAAATCGCTCAGAGCCTGCAATTGCACGGGGTGAGCAATCAATAAATCAAAGAGATGATGATGATGATGATGATGATGATGATGATGATGATGATGATTTAACTGCCTGTTTAGCTGGCCCTATGCATGGGACAGCTAGCATTTCAGAGAAAGTTACCTTGAAGGTCCTGGTTTTAGTCTGCTGCCCTGACTGAGAAGAGTTTATTATTGACGAGTCTGAATCTAACCCTGAATGAGAAGGGTTTAGTACTGACAAGGTTTGTGTTTAGCCTGACTGAGAGCAGTTTAACACAGACAGATTACTGGGAAGGTTGGCAGGAGGAGTGGGTAGCTAGATGAAGACTCCTATTTGGGCCACAGAAAGGGGATAGATCTTCTAGTGAGAGAAGAATTTCCCTACCCATTTAAAACAGAGAGATAGCTCTGAAGAGTGGAGAGACCCTTGGTCTGCCTTTTGAAACCTGAAGAGTCAGTAAACCTCAAGAAGAGTATTGGTGTATTTAGTGAAGGAGTTTGGGTACTAGACAGAATATCCCCACCTTCTGGAAACCAGAATAGCCAAGTACACTCAAGAAAGTAAACTGGAGTGCTTAGGAAACACTGAAACAAAAGCCTGTCATCTGCAAGATTCTAAGTCACTGTGAAAAGCTTAAGAAACTCTCAGTTGCTTGAAACATGAACTATAGTCTGTGTCTATATTGATTTACCTCAGAAATTTTACCCCTGATTTCACCTGACCTTTCCCCTCTACATTGAAGAAAATATTTTGTTATTTTTGAACTTTAAAAGGCCTCAGGTGCCTTTAAGTTTAAGTTAAAGAGAGGTATCTTGTCCCTTCCCTCAAGTTCCTGGCCTGAGCCAGCAGCAAACTTCCATACTGCAGCAGGGCAGGATATCCATAGTTCTTCAGAAAAGAAGAAAATCAATAAAAAGGCTGCTCAGTCAAAAAGGGAGAGAAAAACAGAAGGAATATCTTGCCTCCAAGGGAGGGAAGTGGGCTAGGTCATCATAGATGCCTTCCTTGACTGGTGAGAAACTGTTACCCTGGCATTGGGATGCAAACTTCCTCCACTGCCCTCTCTGCCTTTCTCAGCTTTTCAAAGTGAGCTATCTTGGCTTCAAGGGAACAAACATGTTCCTTGAGGGCCAGGAGCTTCTTGTATCAAGTACACCCCTCAACATCTGTCCAGCAGACAGATAGTCATACATGTGATACTCCATGTAATACACTGGATAGTCCCCTTCTGGCTTTCTAGTATCATAACTGGTATTTTAAATCTTATTGTGTGGTGTGCTTACCCAGAAGATGAAAAAGGGTTAAGTGTCCCACCCTCTGTACCCTTTATTTCTCCTATACTGAAAGAGTAAGCGTCTAGCACCTTGGAGTCCTAACCCTGCTGCTAAACTCACACAGATGTTTCACACAAGAGACCTTTTGTTTTTATAGATGTTTTGTTGCTGTGACTCTTTTTCGCTGGGACTCTCTCACTCACAGTGTGCTGCCATTCTGTAGATTTATTTTGGTTTTACTGCTTGCAGTATATTTTGAATAATTTTGTAAGCCACATCAAATTTATGCAAAGATAGAAGTTTTTAATAACTAAATGAATGAAGGTGGCTGTGTCACAGATTTGTGTGGGTAGACAGAGATGCTAGAGAGCAAGTTACTTACAAAGCCCCAAGGGAGTTTTGTCAGATAATTAAACTTACACCCCTGGTGAACTGGAGTAATGAGAGGTATTGTAATTTAAATTGAAAGATTTTTTTTTTAAGAAACCTAGTAGAAAGATTTTTCGATATGATTATGCAAGATTGCAGCGGAACTAAAATTGGAGCTCTATAAAACTGGTAAGTTATTATGGCTGTCAAGAAAGATGAGTAGGAATCTGACTGGGCAACATCTGTGTGGTCCTACAAAACGTAGAAAAAATGTTTGGAATGTTTGGCAGATGTTGCCAGTGCAATCCTACGTAGGAATACCCATCTAACCCTAACTTCAATTGACTTAGAGGGGTGAAACTCTGCTTAGGATTGTGCTGTGCATCAGAGTGACGTTTTAACTTTCTCTTTTGAAACCCGCTAATAAAATGAAGTTAAATATAAGCCCCACATTCCAGAAGACAAGAGCTATATACAGCAATCTCTACTGATTTACTCAGCTGACAAGGAACTATAATGTGACAGCACAATCTGTGCAATTGCCCACAAGGTTATCCTCCAAGAGTGAGGTCCAAACTAGGTAACAGGAAGGGAAGGGTAAATCTCCCCCCACCAAAGTGGTGTTGCCATTTGAAATTGACACCACCACCCTCCCAAGCTCTCACAATGTTTATAGCCTTGAAGGGAAAAGACAGTTGCAGTTGGGGGGGGAGCATGAGTGAAGGTTACCCCTCCCTTTCACTTAACACTGGTCCCTGTCAGAACCAGGCCTTCGTGTAGTTTGCTGTTTCTCTTTTTAAAAATGCTGGAAAGGTGCATTCACAGGTTTCGCAATATCAAATCCAGTTTGTCTTTGAGTATATGGGTATCTGAAGGAGAAAGGTGCTTGACTTTCCCAATGAAATTTGACTTTCCCCCCAAGGCCAAGCAGAAGCATAAGAAGCTTCTTGAATGAGCTATAGACTTTAAAAAGTGTGTTTGTTGCCTGGAACTGCACAGTTTTTGTCCCTGTTTTAAAAAGATTTCCTTGACATTGGTTGTTAATTTTGCTTTTTAGTTACTTGTTTCTGTTGTACTCTCTATCAGCTCTAAAGTTTGTGGCCTTTTTAAGTCCCTCTCAAAGAATTTCCTTTAGACCTTTTGTTAATCACTCTAGCCCTTACATGACGCCACAAGACATGATCCTCTGTAAGGGAAAAGCATGGATAACATGCTCCTGTATATTAAACATGTGTAGACATGAAAGAAAAAGGCACAACCTCCTGAAGTATCAAGAGAACTCAAAGCTCAGTTTTTAGAAGCTAAAACAAACCAAGCCAGATTTTGTAAACTGGCTTTTGCTCACCTGCCTCAGCTGAAGAAATGAAGAAGCCATGTGCCATATGCTGCCGGGGCTGGTAGGCAAATAATTGTTTTTCTGACATATATGAAAAGAACCATTTCTTAAGGAATTCAGTAGACTGCTGTTCAGAGTATTTCAAGGACACATTTTAATCAATGTAAGCTTCTCTGCAGGCCCCCAAAACCAGATCAGCATGGTGGCCAATGCAATGTACTGTTGAGCATTTGTGTGCTCATGTATCACATGAACAGATGAAGATCTACTCTCACCCATTCCCTGCTGATGGCCAGGGAAGACCTGGCAGCCCTATCTCACAGTGTTTCTCCAGGTTCTTGAGGTCTTCTACAATACCTTCTACCTGATCTGTTTAATTGGATCTTCCAGTAGGGTTGCCAGTCTCCAGGTAGTGCCCCACCAATGCTGACTGTGAAAAAAAAAATTCTATTCCAATTACAGTCCACAAACTTGCTTCTTCTTTGCTCCTTTATTTTGCATCAAGCAGTGCTGCTTCTGCTTCCAAACAATTGCCATGCGACAACGGATTTCCTACGTACATATTCCGTTTCCCCCAATGCTTCGTCAGATTGCTTTTTTATACATGGAGCCGATGCTCTAAGCCTCCTACTCAGAGTTAATCTTGTGTTGCCCTTTGGCATCTGCTGAGAGCCAGCATGACACAAAATAAAGCAACAGAAGAAGAAGCAAGTTTGTGGACTTTGATTGAAATAGAATCCATTTTTTCACAGTCAGCATTGGTGGGGTGTAACCTTTGGTTAGTCGCTGTGGTCCATTTGTGGCTTGAACCTCCAGGCAGTGGCTGGAGATCTCCCAGAATTACAACTTGTCTCCATGGTACAGAGCTCACTTCTCCTGGAGAACATGGCTGCTCGGGAAGGTGGCATTATATCCCTCTGAGGTCCCTCCCTTCCTGAAACTCTGCCCTCCCCAGGCTCCACCCCCCAAATATCCAAGAATTTCCCATCCCAAAACTGGCAGCCCTATCCTCCAGAGACTGAACTCTGGATCCTCAGCTGTTGCATCACTGATCCATGACCCATCCCTGATGTATGATGTCTTTTTTAAAAACTGCTGTGTCTGGATAATGTCATATTTCATGTTTTAGAGACGTGCTTTGGAGCTGTTGGTCAGACAAAGGGTGTTCTCAGCTCTCTCTTCCTTACTCTGGCCAAGTTATATTGTATATTCCATCAGACTGCAACATCTGCAAAGCAAACAACGTGGTATTCATATTACACTTTCCTGCTGACACTGTGCCTGCATTTATTTTGCTTGAGCATGTTATTCTGCTCCCATGCCATCATCTTCCTAACTTCATCCCTCTGCACCGTTCCTTATTGTCTGGCAATATTATCCTCCCCTTTGCTTCTCCCTCATTGCTTTCCCACCCTCTCTTTCCCCCTCCTCTTTTCCTTTCCATACTTAACCGTCTGTTTTTCTTTGGTGCCTTAGCAGGAAGGCTATAATACAATTCCTGCTGCAGAGCAACAAGAGTAAATACGTAGCACTGAGGGAGTGCAGTCAAGCTGGACAGCCCTTTACAATATAACACCAAGCCTGGTTTCTAGGCTAGAGAAAGTTTCTTGAATACTAAACAGTCTCACAGCACTTAACTTGGATCATGGTTTTCCTCCACTGTTTTTAACACCGTTTTCTTAAGCGTCTCTGAATTTTGAAATACCTTCCAGTGTGGATTAAAAACAGGAACAAAACAAGTATTACTGGGCTGATGACAAGGTCTGCTGATTCTCTCCCTTTATAAATAGATCCTTTCCATATATATCTTCAAGCCTTAGAGGAAATGAATTCCCAGACTGTATGAGCGAAAGAGCAACGTGCACATTTACCTTGCCTATCTTGTTTAACATTTCCTTCCTTTGTTCAATGTTTAACATATTTTCTATTTGTTGTTGTTGTTACCCATACTGGGTTGGATCCAAAATTGCCTTTTTGCAAATGGAAGGAGTTCCACTCATACCAGAAAGACCCACAGTTTTTCCATTGGAGAAGCAGCCTCTGCTATCTGCACCTCAACACATCCTCTTCCCAAGAGTCCTCAACCGCTCAGGAGCAGCTTTTATGGTTGTGGAAGGAGCTACTCAGGACAGGAAGCTGTGAGAAGGGTCATGTTGCTAGTAAAGCCCTGCACATGGCTCTTAGAACCCAAGCCTATGCTGTTAGAAAACTCAAAAACTAGAAAATAAAAGTCAGTGGCCAAGTGGTGATGCCTCATGCTTTCCAGAAGGAGCAGGGCCAATGAGCAGTTATTTTAAAAATCAGGCTATACAGTCATAGCTCAGTATTCAGCTGCCTGGGGGTAAATGGCAGAAGATGTATTTTTGTACCACCCCAGGAGCAGAGAAGAAGCAGCATTTCAAAACAGCCTGAGAAGAATGGATGATTTTGAGATGCTGCTTCATGGATTACGGATGCGAAAACTACCATAATTGTATTTTTATTTAGGCACACTTTTAATAAAGCATACATAAAATAGCCAGATTAAAAGAACTGAAATGTTGAAATGTGTGTGTGTGTGTGCGTATGTGAAAACCCCACTAGTATATGTATAAGAAAAGAGTGTCCCATGGAATGAAGAGTTCAAAACAGTCAAAACTAGAAAGTGGAGAAGAAAGTCAGGGGAGGGGATGCATAAAAATGTGCAGCTTCACTTCTGGGTCTGTGCAAACAGCTTCTCTTGTCCTTTTGAGAGCAGGAGGGAATGAAGAGCACAGCCCTCATCCTCCCTTAGGCTTTAGATCTAAGCCAAATCAGTTAAGGGCACAAAGAAACCCAAAATGACCAGGGCTGGCTTCTCATCTCTCTCTCTCACACTCAAAGATAAAATGAACCTCCAAGTACATTTCATAAATCTGTACAGATTTACTATTGAATCTATATAATTTATGTGAAAGGCTGGTAAATCTGAAATGAATCTCTTAGTTAATCTAATTTGAACTTTTACCTTATAATCAAGCCTAAACAAGGAATGTTTGAAGGTGTTGACCTCCGTTTTACAAGGTCAAATACTGCCCTAGTCAATAAGAACAAGCACAGCAGGGGTCATACGTATCCAGGCTCTGATCTGGGAACACAGCATCAAGGAGCTGTTAATGTACAGCTCCCCTAAACGTGACAATCCCCTCCTTTTATTCAGAACAACAGACTAGCTACAAACCTAGGCTGTGCAAAGTTCTATCCCTCATTATAGCTTCTTCTTGCAGTTACCACTTCCCGTATCTGGTTATTTACTAAAGCACCAAATTAGGGGCGTGGGGAACCTACTCTGTTTGCGTTGTAGACATTATTAGCAAATGAACATGAGAAAATGTTTAAAATGGGTGGAGGGGCGCTGCTGCTACTTGGCCTGGATGTTCCTTTATAACCAATTAGAAAGAGTCAATCGACACCAAAAGTGGAACTCCTGCAAGGGCAGGACTACATTTAGGGCAATTCTTCACTGCCAACGGATCCTGCTTCATTCTGGTGCTTGAACCTCCAGGCGTTTTTATTTGCTAGCTCCTGAATTTAACTTGTGTATTTTAACCAGTGTGTTGCTGTGATCACACACACTAAATAATCCACTTTCAGTCCACTTTCAATGTACTTTTCCAACTGGATTTTACTGTGTGGACTGGCGGGGGGGGCGGGGCGGGGTAGAAGTTGGAATAATAAATAAATAAAAATAAATAAATAAAGTGGATTGTGCAGTGTGTGTGTGTGTGACCACAGCCTGTATATTCCCAAACTCTGAGCTGGATAGGCCAGGCTAGCCCAGTGTCACCAGATTGTGGAAGCTAAGCAGAGTCAGCCCTGGTAAGTATTTGGATAGGGAGGAGGCTACAAATGAGTACGAGGATCGTGACGCAGAGGCAGACAATGGCAAGCGACCTCTGAACATCTCTTGCCTTGACCACCCCACCAGGAATCGCCATAAATCAGCTATGACTCGACAGGAAATCCCCCCCCCCTCCAAGATGTTCACTGGTTGTGCTGTAATCTCCTGGAACCATATGGATAATATTTGCTTCTCTGCCTGTCTCTTAGATGATTGTGAATTAAGTGTACAGTTGCTTGTTCCGAGCATACAGATCAAGTATAACTGGACTGACTTGGTTAAGGTTGTGTTTCTGCATCTGAAAACTAAATTCTGCACTAAAGTCTCACACACAAACACACACCTGGGAATAAACCCCATTAATACAGTGGAGCTTACATCTACATAAAAATGCACTGTTAGAAACTTTAATCTATCAGTGACATGAACAAAGATCAGTATTGCTTTTTCTTGGAAATCACCATTGCGTATACAGTTTGGTGTAGTGGTTAAAAGCGCGGACTCTAATCTGAGAGAACCGGGTTTGATTCCCCTCTGCATGCAGCTGCTGGCATGGCCTTGGGTCAGTCACAGTTCTTTCCAAGCTGTTCTGGAAAGAGCAGTTCTTGAAAGAGCTCTCTCAGCCCCACCTACCTCACAGCCAGGGTGTCTGTTGTGGAGAAGGGAAGGGAAAGTGATTATAAGCTGCTCTGAGACTCGTTCAGATAGTGAAGGGTGGAGTATAAATCCAATCTCCTCTTCCTCTTCTTCTTCTTCTTCTTCTTCTTCTTCTTCTTCTGAAGCACAAATGCATGAAGGATGGGGATAGTGACCATGAGCAACAGCAGGCCATAACCAGTCATAATGGCCATAACTATGCTTATTTGTACACATTTGATTGTATTTTTGAACCCACTGCTTGCCATTTTCCCCCTTTGTATCTCTCAGCAATGGACTCTGCATATTTGATCACATGTCTCTAGTCCATGGAATCTTATGCCACAATAAATCCATTAGACTTTAAGGTACAAAATAACTTTTTGTTGCTGTTTTTGTGGCAAGAAACTATACATTTGCTGCTCTGGAATTTGATATTATAGGAATATGAAATTAGAAACTTCTATAAATTACTTTTCAGGACACACACAAAATTCCACCCTGCAGTAATAGTAATTTTCAGTGCAGTACTGAACCACACATGATTGGGTAATGGAATTGTTAACAAATAGAGGAAATGTATTTCACAGGGCAACATGATATTTTAAGAAAACAAGGCAAAACAACTATTCGAAAGACTGATAACCCTTATTTTCATTTGATACTATTTTAAGCACATTCTATAGAAATGTAATGAGCTGTGATTCTCTGGGTGCCGACTTTTGCATCACAGAAGGCCAGCAGACATTGTCATCTTGCTCGGGTTGCAAATCTGAGCTGCAGTCTCACCAGCTGCCATGCAGAAGAAACACAAATGCACTTGTGTCAACTGGGGAGACAATAGCTTACCCAGATGTACATATCATTTGGGAAATGAACCAAAAAAGATAGAAAAGCAAGGGTGAACACAGAGTGTGCCCCATACAGCTGATGGCTATTAAGGGTTAATGCAGGGTCTCCATTCACATGTGGTTTTTATATCACTTTTAGATGCAGCAGAGGCAAATTTGCTTGTCTTCAAAGCATAGCCATTTTAGCTGTGCCAACACAATTTCTTACTGTGCCTACAGTGATTCCCAGATGTTTTTGGTGGAGACGTTGCACATCAGCTGTGCGTGAAATCACTTTCAACTAAACATCGACCCCTGGTAAACTAAGAATCTCGACAAGTCCTCCTACTCTTGCACATTCCTAATGATTAGTAGTGTATACCGTAGTCTTTTATTCCGTGGAGCAGCTTGCAGAAGGCGAGCAGAACCAAATCCCGGGTTTCCTTCTTTCTCACAGAGCTAATTCTAAAATATTTTTACACCGTTAAATGATACACTGTAATGCAGTTGCAGGATATAATCATTGTTTCCAAGTGTATTGAATTATAACCTTCTTGAAACTATCATTAGGGCTTGGGGAGTGGGAACAGGCAATCACAAGCCCTCTGAGAGCGCACAAACAGCCTTCCAAATAAAATAAATAAATAAATCCCCAAACGGAGAGCTGGCATCCTAACCGCTACCCCCACGCTGGCCCTCAAGAGGATTTGCAAAAGGTTTTTAAATCTTCTTTACAATGATGTATTAACTGGTTTTGATTTATGTTATTTATAGTCCGCCTTTCCCACGGAGACTCAAGGCGGAGCTTATCTGATCCTGGTTACATTTAAACTCTTTTTTCAGCTCAACAGAATTGTGATAAAAATATCCCTTAGCTAGATAAAATGTACCACCACAACAGATTATAAATCCAGGCCCAGCACTACATTCTTTATTAGCAAGATTTAGTTGATCAAGAGCAAGTATGGTATAGCAGTTAAAGTGTTGGATTAGAATTTAGAGAGACCCAGGTTCAAATCTCTACTCCCCATGAAACTCACCGGGTGACCTTGGGCCAGCCACTCTGTCTGAGCCTATCCTACCTCATAGAGTTGTTGTGTCAGTAAAATGAGGGAGTAAAGAGAATGCTAACCTGAGTTCCTTGGTGGAAGGCCAGAGTACAGTTGTACTAAGTATATAATGTTTAGACATTTATACTCTGATTTTCTCCTCAGTGAAAACCCAGAGTGGTCATTGGCCCAGTAATTGGCCCAAGGTCATCCAGTGGGTTTCAAGGCAAACTGAGGATTTGAACCTGGGTCTCCCAGAATGTAGTATGACACTCTAATTGCTACACCATCTTATCTGATTCTGTTTATATCAATAGCAAACTACTTTTCACCCCCATAGAATTATGATAAAAAGTATTCCTTGGCTAGATAAAAGGGACCAGCAAAATTCTCCCGATAAAGCATGCCTGTGCTTTACACTAGTGTCCAGCATGCTGTTGGCATTTAATATATAGTTACAGCAGCAGCTGCTGCAGCAACAAGAAAATTGGGACATGCACATTTCTTCCTTGTTGGCATTTCTCCTTTCTGGAAAAAGTGCAGTGGTGACACAGTTTGGATTTAGGCATAATTTAAAGCTTTTCTTGGAGACAATGTACAGAATATAACACTCAGATTGTATTCAGCATAATGGTGGAATAGAGATGTATAGTTCCAAGGTTCCTTTTTAACTTAACTGATCTCCAAAAATTAAATAAACAAACAAACTTCAACAAATCAATTCACCAGACTCCATCTAGCCCTGAACTGTCAGAGGTGCCTCACCTTTTCTTTCTTAAACTGACATCATTGTGTTTGCCAGCTGCCAGGGCAAATGGCAATGGAGTATGCAGAGAAGTCCAACACTAGAAGTAAAAGGTTTAGGGAAAGACAGGACTGATCAATTGCCTTGGATACACAATTCCAGAAAGGGATTTTTTGAAAGGAGATACAGTCCTGCAATATACATTTGTACTACAATCCTGCAGTTATCCCATAACTGTAAGTGTTGGTCCTGCACATAGCTTGCTAAATGGTGTTGAAACGCAGTAAGTTTTAAGTAGCTTCTCTGTGTACAGGACTGCAACATCCCCTCACCCCTTGCAGTTCAAACAAAAGCCCCTGATAATGTAAAATGATGTGTCAGGTTTTCTAAAAGAGAAGATAGTATGTATTTACATAATACGATATTATAGATATCCAGAAAGAAAGAGATGTTTTGTTCAGCTGATATGGTGCTCCAGTACCCTGTAATGAAAATAGGGATGATTTAGCACTTTAAGGACAGTCACCCTACTCTGAACCTTAGATAGCTGTCTTATTGTTAATGAAGAAATGGGGCATCAAACAATCAAAGGCCCAGTACCAGCAATGAATCATGTCTCTCCCTTTTGCCTGAAAACACTCTACATATTGTTAAGGGTGTGATTCATACCACCTGACCCTTCATATGGCAACATATCTCTGCACAAGGGAAGGGATATGTTTTTAAAAAAAAATAAATAAGTCACATACAGCCCTCTTGCAGGTTGTATAAATTGGAGCTATGATCCATCTACTCAGAATATATAATTTCCTTGCCAGTTCCTTCCAGAAAAGAAATGAGCTACTCCTCTCATTCATTCTAGTAATAAACAAGATTAGTTTTCAGGATTATTTTGTTGACTCTGATTCATTATTTTTAAGAGAAAAGTTATGTCTCTGTTCTGCTTGAAAAGAAAACTGGTTAAATTCCTTGGGAGATTACACTGTAAATATTTTATAGACAATCACAACAGTGTTATAATCAGGGAACAATAGTCAATTGACTAAAAATGTTGTTGTTTATAATCAAGAAATTATTTGGGTGCTGTTTTAATATTAGTGAAAATAGTGATGTTGACATGGCACTGAAAATATTGTGATGTCTTGGATTACTGAAATGTGCCTTGTTGGAATATAGAATTCTCCTTCCACCTGCATACTCTTAAGACAAATGTTTTCCTAACAGATTGCAAATGAACTTGGTAAAAAGAATTCAGCTTTCTAGTGTATTTCACGATCATTTGCTTTAAATATCATGGTGGAATGTGAATTACCGACCCAAATCCTCAAGACAGCCTTGAAAAGATTTAAATTTCGATGCCAGACAGAGAAGTATTGCATCAGGTATGCAGGAAACCTGTATTGCCTGCTGGGCCTTAAAAGTTACTCAGAATGGCAGTTTAATACAAAGGTAGATGTTGGAAACAAAAGAATCTTAGTAGTAGAGTAAACATTATCACAGGTTCTGTTAATGGTTTTCCTTAAAAAGCAGGGTGACAGTTGGGCAGGGAGGGGGGATAGGATCAAGCATAGTTCAACACTCTTTCCAGAATTCATTTGAGGTTTAAAAGCAGTGAATTTTAACAGTATTATTATAACCAATTCCCTTATGGATTTTATATATTATAATAATCATGGAAGAAGAAGAAGAGATTGGATTATACCCAGCCCTTCACTAACCGAAGGAGTCTCAGAGCGGCTTACAAACTCCTTTCCTTTCCCCTCCTCACAACAGACAACCTGTGAGGTAGGTGGGGCTGAGAGAGCTGTTTTGGAGAACTGCTCCTGAGAGAACAGCTCTGAAAGCTCTGAGATTGTAACTGACCCAAGGTCATACCAGCAGCTGCATGTGGAGGAGTGGGAAATCAAACCCGGTTCTCTCAGATTAGAGTCTGCATTCCTAACCACTACGCCAAACTGTCTCTCAGTGTTATCAAGCCAGGCTAAACGGTTGCTTGCCTTTCTAAAAAAAGTATTTGTGTCTTTAATATGGATGAGACAGCCAGCATGGGGTGGTATAGTTGTTAGAGTTTTTGGCTAGGATCTGAGAGACTCAGGTTCTGCCATAAGCTTGCTGGGTGGCCTAGCGGCAGTCACTATCTCTTAGCCTAACCTACCTTACAGGGTTTTATTTAGTTATTTATTTCATTAAATCCCAGAGTGGATTACAAAATATTTAAATAATTGATCAGACATATAAGACATTCAATAAACAATGCAGTAGAACTAAGATTAAAGAACTGTGAACCAATGCAAACAAACAAACCAACCTGAGTCTGCCTTGGCAGGAAGGGCAGGGTATAAACTGAATAAATAAATAAATAAATATTACATGCAGGATACACCAGACAGGATTGCCAGGACCCCCCGGGCATTGGTGGGGGGTGGAGGAGTAGGGTTGCCAGATTCAGGCTGGGAAACTCCTGGAGATTTGGGGATGAAGCTTGGGGAGCACAGGGACCTCAGTGGGGTACAATGCCATCAATTCCACCCTCCAAAACTTCCAGTGTTCGTGATATTTTTTTCACCACTTCTTCAATTGTCTAGTTTTCATCTGTTTCCTCTGTACTCATTTTTTTCTTTTTCTCTTTGACGTGTTCCTGTTGCCATTTTTCTTTTTGCTCTTCTCTTTTTAAAAATATTGTACACACTTTCCATACATTATGAGCCAGTGTGGTGTAGTGGTTAAGAGTGGTGGAGTCTAATCTGGAGAACCGGGTTTGATTCCCCACTCCTCCACCTGAAGCCTGCTGGGTGATGTTGGATCAGTCACAGTTCTCTCAGAGCTCTCTCAGCCTCACCTACTCACAGGGTGCCTGTTGTGGGGAGAGGAAGGGAAGGTGATTGTGAGCCACTTTGGAACTCCTTCAGATAGTAGAAAAGCGGGGTATAAAAACCAGCTCTTCTTCTATTTCTATATACTGTTTTCCATGCAAGTATCAAGTGCAGAACAATAAAAGCTTTTACTGTTAAAACTAGAGTGTATAGCCATTAAAATAAAGAGTGGTATCTACATTTCTTATAAAAAAGCTAAATGTAGCAAGTAATGAATATTCTGAATGAATATAGTATAAATAAAAAGGTAGCCTATTGATTAATCATTAAGTCACAAACATCAATATATCACCAACAGAACTTTTTCTCCCTATTAAAATTAGAATTTAGTAAGGTGGGGGAAAGGTGATAAATGAGAGGGAGGGGGAAAGGGGAGGAAGAAAGGGAGAAGGGACAACAAACATAAATCAGTGTTTTTGCTTTTGTTTCCCGGTACACTGATTCATCTAAGGTCTTCAGGGGAAAAAATTAAAAATAAATAAAATGAATTAATCAGATGTCTTCTTTTTGCTTTTTATTATGGAGGATTTCGAGGAGGGTGTCCAAGTAGGAATATATATAACAGACAGAAATAAATCTTTTCGTTGAGCAGAATGTTTGGCGAATCGGCCAGTCTGTGAAGCTTTATTCTCCATTGTGTCACAGCACAGTCAGAACCCTAAACCAGACTAATGTCCTTCATCAAATATAGGGAATTGAAAAAAAGAAAAGAAAGAAAAAATAACCAATTATATATTCCACAGAGAAAGAAGTAAAAAAAAAAGAGCTTCAATTAGTATGTTCACTCTAATTATTGAAGCTGAGATTTCCTTGGAAAGCAGCCAAGTGCAGTTCCTTAAACTGGCCCCAAAAATTTCTGTAGTTAAAGATCAAAATTTATCAGAAGCCATACATTTTCTAATGGATTCTCCTTACCACTGTATTCAGATGCTGACTTCAAACACTGCTGGTAGTCTGCCAGTCTTTCCAATTATGATCACAGTTCTGGGAGTCCAAAATATTGCAAAGATTGCCGGTTTCAAATTAATAAAAAGAATAAGAGGAACAGGAGCAGGGATCGGCTGGGATCGGCTGGCCTTATTGGCAAAAAGCCCTCCTTGTCTCCTCTGTCCTTGATATTTTCAGAAATTCTGTGGAAAACTGATAATCCAGCCCCCACCCCCATGGGTTCATTTGTCATTTGGATCTCCCCAATGGGAGAGGGGTAAGGATAGAGAAATGAATTCCCTCCTTCCCTGGCATTATTTGTCCCACAGCGAAATAGGACTGGACCCTTTAGAAGTGCTCCTTTTCAGGTTACCATGTTTCCCAGAAGTCTGAAAACCAATATTTTTTGATATAAACATCACTTTTGATTTTGATATTTTGTATGAAGCAAGTTAAAGCCTAATGGAATGTTTGGGATTTTTTTTTTTTTTTTAACTTTCAAATTGGGATGTTGTTCCAGATTTTGGGTGCCCTGGGCAGAGAGTTCCCACCCACTTACCCATGTGTCTCACTTCCTGCTTGTAGTACACTTCTCCTTGCCCCACTCACAAGCCTCCCACTGCCCATGCTTACAGCGACCTGCACTGCCCAGAACCCCTTTCGTGATGGCACCGTGCAGTGTGTACAGCTGGACACAAAGCACTCACAAGTGAACAGGGAGCAAAGTACTCACAAGTGAGCAGGCAGGGAAATGGCATGTTGGGGGGGTCAGCGGCAGTGGGCCTTGGCAGATGCCCTGGGACCTAGCTGCTGCTCCACCTGAAGGCATGCTGATGCCAGCCCTGTTGTTGACATGTGTTCTAGCGAGAAGAAACAGAATTTATTTTCTTTTTGAATATGTTTGGCATTTCAAAGTGGGATTCCCCACCCTGATTAGCAAGTACCTTGTGATGCTTTACAGTGTAGCATAAGCAAGAAAGAGAAATCCTTGTGTCCCAAGGAGATTCCAATCATTAAGAGACATATATGACCTTGACACTGATGAGTCTTTGCATAATCTATGCATTTGAGGAGGCATTTTTCCTGTTACTGTAAAAAAATCCCCAGACAATGCTTCCTTCTCTAAATCCCCTATGGTCATTCAGTTATATGTCCAAGGAATCAATAAGTTATGTCTGGTTGTTGTTGCTTGTACTGATTTCTGTCTACCCACTGTCATTTTTGATGCTTGTTTCTCCTGACTTGTATGCAAGGCAATCACTTTCCTTTCCAGATCCTTCCAGGCATGGTTATTTCCCTTATTTCTTGCCATATTGATTAGTATTCATTTCTTAATATGTGCCATTCACAGTACTGTCCTATGCAGTGGAGCTGCAGTCTACGCCAATTGAAATCATTGAGTTTAGACCACAGTAATATGGCACAGGATTGTACCACAAGTCCCCCCAAATGTTTAAATGGCGAGCAAGCAAGGTAAGTAGGCCAGCAGCCGGTCTGTGTCCCACCATACTACCTAGGCATTTGAAATATTTCTTAGATACAGCTAGATGAGAAGGGGTGGAAAGAAAATATCTGTGACAAGAGAAATGGGATTGGTGTGTTGGTGCTGATGTCAGAAGGCACAGTGGCCTTCTCTTCTGTTAATTCCCAGGATATACAGAAGCTCAGGGGATTTGGTTACCATATTATATCATGAGGAGATCAAACCTTATCCAATTTTCTTTCCCTTTGAACTTTCTGATGGTTTCTTTCCCGCCTCAGACAGTAAAATGATTCAGCAGGAGAAGGTGAACAATCCAGATGAACATCCACTCTCATAGCCATGTATAACATTGTTACGCAAGGTATGGCTGAACAAACATCTTACATTTTGAAAGTCAAGGGTGTCATATTTAATTATTCTTTATACAGATGTAACATGGCCTCTTTGGGATGGAATTTCATCTCTAACTCTAAATTACATAGATGGTCTGGCTATAGTAACAGCACAGCACTTGAGAATGAAGTGTTTTTTGTTTAGATCCAGTGGCCTCTGACAGGGCATAATCCTCTCAGTCTTGCTAAGGAAGATGTTGCCATTTGGTTCCCTACAATCCTACAGGACCTGGAATCATAAAGGAATCATTTCTGTCAAGACATACCTTTCTTTTAGGAAGAAGTTGCCATTGTATCCAGGCTGCATTCTTAATTACCGTCAAATTGTTGTTGATAAAGACTTGTTAACTTCTGTATGTCTAAGAAGGTCATTTCTAAGATGGCACCTGCCACCTGTAATTGCATTAAAATAGGTATTTTTAAAACATCTGCTGCCCAATTAACTGGGAGACTCTTAATTAATTAGGAGGCTCTCATAGGAGATTGAATCAGGATAGGCAACCAATAAACAGATAGGCCCCAACTAGGGAATCTAACAGACAAGGGTTAAGCAAATCATGTCAAACAACAACTGCTTCAGGTAAAAGCTGGGAAGTTAGTGACAGTGTTGAACCAAAGATGTTTTAGTACCAGCTACCATCTCACTAAGAATCATGCACAGAATGTCACTCAAGTATGTGCTGTAGCTCCACACCAATCCTATTCTAATTCAGTATTTCTTTGATAACTAGGTGGTTGTTGCATTTTTTGTGTGGCTTCCTTTTGGTAGTTGCAATGCTTCCTAGTGAGAGCACTGAATTCTTGTGAGATCCTAAACCAGGCCATGGAGGAGGCAGAATACTAAGTCTGGTAGAGAAGACTTCTTAGGACTGTCTCTAGAAATAATCCGAAGTTCTGAGGAGCATTCCCATGAAGATTCCATTTCTGCAGAAAAACCACACTTCCAATTCATCAGTGTTACTGAGAAGTGGAGGACTATGAGGCAGGAATCCAAGAGTCCTCCTCATCCTGGAACTGGGTAAGTCATACAGTTTGATACACTATTTGGGCTGGATTTCAGTGGTGTGTTGGGGACAAAGCAGAGAAAATTTTGCTCTGTGGACCCATGGTGGTTCTCAGCAGTACTGGTGATCATTTTGAACTTACTCAACTGACAATATAGGCAATAATAATTGGGTGTAATATTTGGGTGTAACTCTGTTTAGGGTGGCACTAAAAACACTTTAATTAAATACACTGGCACTTTGGCCAGCCAATTAAAAAAACAACATTGTTTTTAATAGAGTACTTATAAAAATGGTAAGTGCCATCTTAAAATCTTGTGCAAGTATGAGCAGGAAGTCCGAAAGCGTTACCTGTTGCAACATGTGTGGCCATTATCTAAAAGTGAAGCAAGGATGCCTTTTTTGTTTAGAATGATCAGCTTTTTTTCCCAGAGACTGACACCAATTTAAGTGATTTGATCAACTGATCACTCAACTGTAACATGTCAGATTTCTTTAACTGACTGACAGCTTATAAAAGAAATTGTAAAGCAATAAAGGGAAAACTTCCAAACAGCCACACCAACTGTTGATTCAGCTAACCACAACTAAAAGCAGATGCAGGAGGGGCAATTTGAATCGAGGCCCTGCTCCTGAGGGATGGGGTGGGTTGTGCTGCTTCCTGAATAGCACCTCCTTCCAGCAAGCCTTTGTATGCAGCTAGCCTGCTTTGTATTTCTACTGGGGCTTATAGCACTAGCAAGAGGTTGCCTTCCATCCAAGGCAGAAGGTTGAATTCCATCTAACACTAAGTCCCAGTGCCAATCACAGTCCAAACTGGGCCCCTGTAGCTGCTTTTTGAAGAAAATGAAAATACCTGTTTGCCAAATTACAGGTCTCCAGCATCTTATCTAGTCATGCTCTAACCCAGCAATTTAAAACCTTTTCATTTCTGGGATAAAAATTGTTGTTCTAATTTTCCAAAAGCCTCGGAAGCCTTTCCAATTTCCCTGGGAAGATGTTCCAGACTGCGGGTACCACACATGAGAAAGCCCTTCTCCTCATTCCGGCCAGTCTAACTAACTGATGACGAAACTCAGAGCCAAGTCTCCCCTGATGATAACAACTCACAAGGAAAGACATGTGGAATAACACTGGGCAGAGGTTATTTAGGGCTTTAAAGGTTCAACCTAATAGACTGAGAACCAGTAATGCATTTTATTTATTTATACATTGCTTTCCTGCTCAATAGGGGGACCTAAACCAGCTTACAAGATAATTCTGTTGTTCTTCCATCTTATTCTCACAATAACAATCCTATGAGGTCGGTTAGGCTGAAAAACAGTAACTGGCCCAAGGTCACCCAGTAAGTTTCCATGGCAGAGGGGGGATTCCAACCAGGGTCGCTCAGATCATCTGACACCAACCACCAGTGTTAAAATTTGAATGTAACACTAGTGGCGGGAGGAATGTGTCAGGGCAGGACCCCAAGGTGCGACACGAATGAGCACAAGTCCAGGAACAGTCCAAGGTTAAAGCCGAGTAAATCAGGTAGCACGGTTCAAACAGGTTTTAAATCACAGTCCATAAGTAGGGTCAGACATACCAGAGAGTCAAGTCCATAAATCACAACGATGCCAGAGGAGTCAGAGAGAAACGCAGGGTCCACGAAGCCAAGGGTCAAAAGCCGGTAAGAGTTTCACAAGGGTTGAGGCCGAGATACAAAGATTCAGGTCCTGACAATGACGTTGCTAGCACAAGTGTGCTCATGGCCAGAGGCTTTCCTAAATAGTGCTCTGGCTCCGTAGCCCATGAGCACCTGTGAGCAAGGTCCTGACTGCTGCTAATACTCAGGGCTCAAGGTTCTTTGCCCTCTGGAGCGTGACTCTTTTCTTCGGCTGGCCAGGTCTTGACGCCGACGATCCCTTAGCCGGTGCACAGGTGGGGGAGAGGCAGGTGGTGAAGTGCTTGCTTCAGGCACCGCTCCAGGTGCAAAGCGTCCCACAGTTGGCTCAGGCTTCTGTGTATCCTCCACAGCACTTACATCGGTTGCAGGTCCTGGTGCCTCTTCAGCCCTTAAAGGTACTGAAGCCTCCCTGTTTTGGCTGTCAGGGGCTGGTTCAGGGGCTGAGTCAAGGACAGGCATGACAGTATGCTACAAAGTTCTGAATTCATTTGAAAGCTTCTAATTTATTTAAAAACAAAAAAACCAGGCCCTGCACTTCTTAAAACAGTTGTCCATAATATGAATGCTTTCACTTATTTATTTAGGATTTCATGTTATACCACCACACCGGCACCACACAAGGGGTGGTCTTTATGCACCACTTTTCTCTACTTTAAAGGAGCCTCAAAGTAGGTTACAATCGCCTTCCCTTCCTCTCCACACACCAGTTAGCTTGTGAGGTAGGTGGGGCTGAGAGAATTCTGAGAGAACTGTGACTGGCCTGAGGTCACCCAGCAGGCTTTATGTGGAAGAGTGGGGAACCAAACCTGGTTTTCAGGCTCTTCACCACTATACC
Organism: Gekko gecko; assembly: GCA_029375565.1. NCBI lineage: Eukaryota > Metazoa > Chordata > Lepidosauria > Squamata > Gekkonidae > Gekko > Gekko gecko. Next base: position 41,899,637 of record JAPDNY010000009.1, read on the forward strand.
ACACCGGCTCTCTACAAACTGCCGACATCTGTAAGTGTGTAAGAAGTGCAGGAGCTCATTAGCATAACTCATTAGCATAATTGATTGATTGATTGATTTACCTTCCATTTGTATCCCACCTTGCCGGTACAAACTGGCTCAAGGTGGCTCACACAAGTTAAAATACAATAAAACCAATAAATACAACAAAATTTCGATACAACTACATAAAGTGCTAAACATAAACAGATGGCACAAAATTTCTATACATGGTCCACTGGAGAGGCCATATTCAGTGTGGTTACATAGGGCTATAGTATGTTCGGTTTGCAGTGGCTTGTCAGTGGTGGCTCCTAATTGAAGGCCTGGTGGAGGAGCTCCATTCTACAGGCCCTGCGGAACTGTAAAAGGTCCTGCAGGGCCCTGATGTCCTCCAGGAGCTCATTCCACCAGTATGGAGCCACCACTGAAAAAGCTCTAGCCCTCGTAATGGCCAATCTGGCATCTTTCAGGCCAGGGAGAGTCAGGTGATTTTGTGACCCTGACCTCAGTGCTTTCTGGGGCACATATTTTCATATGCCACACCCCCTGACATCACCGGAAGTATGTCAGAAGGCAATGCCCACCGCTCAGGCTCCACTGGACTCTTTTGGATTGCTAGCTATGGGGGAGGGGAATTCGCAGATCTGCCCTCACAGAGGAGGGAGAACTTGTACCTGCATAAACCTTGGTCTTAAAGGTGCCACTGGACTCTTTTGGATGGATGGCAAGTGCAGGAAAGTGTGTTGCTGCTCATGGGTCAAGGAGGGCATCATGGAGGACATGCACGGCCTCGAGCAGGTAGGGGGCCAGAATGGTGGCAGGGCAGAGGCGCAGGAAGAGGCCGAGTAGGTACAGGAGGCCATGGTGGAGCTCCTCACAAGCCTTGTGGGAGTTGCTGGGGCCCGCCTTGCAGAGGCACTGTGCTGGGGCCAGCCTGAGGTTGGGCAGATCCTGGGCAGTCTGGGTGCCATGGCCCAGGCAGTGGTGGAGCAACTCAAGGGCCAGCTTGTGGCAGTGCTCCGCTGGGTCAGCCAGTGGGCCAGGAAAAGTGAGGGGGGCTTCTGGGAGCAGGTGGCGGGGCTTACTGCATGTCCCTGCCCCTGGGCACCTTACTGCCGGAGCTTCGCTCCTGTGCACTCCTGCAGGAAATGAGCCCTGAGTGTGTATGTGTGTGGGAGACTGGTTATGGGGTTTTATTCTATTGGTTTTAAATTGTAGTGTTTTAATGGCAATGTGCAAACTGCCTTGAACCACAATGGACGGTGGGATATGACTCAATGAATGAATGAATTAATTAATAAACCAACTCCAGGATGTGCATCAAGCTGGTTTCATATCAAGGCTGAGGAATGAAATTTACTAAATGTTCTGAAGAATGTATGCATTTTTGGACATTTATTGACCCTGGAAGATTACAGAAAGAAATATAATTTCAGGTGGGTAGCCATGTTGGTCTGCAGTAGGACATATAGATTTAAGTCCAGTAGCACCTTCGAGACTTGCAAGATTTTTGGAGAATAAGCCCTCAAGGGGCAAAGCTCCCTTCATCAGATACAAGCTCCAAGGAAGGCAGCTTTGACTCTTGAAAGCTTATAACCCTGAAAAGTATGTTGGTGTTCAAGGTGATACTGGACTTGAATCTAGAAAAATATAAACAGTCAAAAACAATATAAATACGTGATATCAGTGCTTTTTAAAACTTATTTCCAATTGTCTGTGACTCAGGCAAGCAGGGAGCAACGGGAATAATCTATATCCATTGCCTCCTGGGCCCCAACCATCATCAGCAGGATACAAGCCATAGTCCAGACTTTGGCACTGCAGCAGCGGCAAATAATGTGGTACGTGTAGGACATCCATTGGAAAAAGTATAAGAACTGCTCTATTATATGCAATCCTGAGCAGTTGAGGATTGCTCTGACCATGTTGTTTCTTATTCAAAGGAAAGTAGACAAGAAACTACAGGAAGCAAACAAGGAAACAAACTGAAACTGAAATATTTTTGAGGATGACCCTCTGCGTATGTGTGGTATGCTACCTTCATAATTACTTTTATCTCCTTGCTCAGTCATATTGCCTTTCCTCACCAATATGCTGCAGTTTCATCACTCAAAATATCATTATTATTCAATTGTCATCCTCCGCCAGTGATTGCCTATCACCGCAGAACTGAATGTGCTAAACACTTATTATTACACTGTAGCTCAGAATGGATTTTGTAATTATAAGTCCACATAACCTTTCTTAAACAAATAATCTCATTTTGTATAATAAGCAAGTTTTTAATGGAATTTCACAACAATTGAAAATTACCATATCATTTTTCGAGTCTACTGGCATGGGTCCATTATTAAACTTTTAATAAAAACATGAAAGCTGAGCTATATGTTACCTCAGAAATTGCCCTGCTTTTGTTTTTTATTTAATGTAGACTCTGCCTTATGTTGTACTATTGGAAAGCATTTAAGCAAACACTGTGCTTGTGTTTACAACTATATTTAATAGTGAAGATACACTGAACATCTAATTAACAGCCACTTTCTCTTGCCTGTTAAGAAAAGGAATATGATGACTTAGCCCACTTCCCTCTCTCAGAGGCAAGAATTTCCATCTCTTTTTCTCTCCCTTTCTGACAGAGCATCCTTATCTATTGATTTTCTTCTTTGCTGAAGAACTATGCTGCCCCACCCTGTTACAGTATGAAATCTTGTTACTGGTTCAGACCAGGAACCTGAAGGAAGGGATGAGTTCACCCCTTTAACTTAAACCACTGAAATGGCACTTAAGGCATTTCAAGTTCAAAAATAAAATATTTTATTCAGTTTAAAGAGGAAAGGTCAGGTGAAATCAGGGGTAAAATTTCTGAGGTAAATCAATATTTACACAGACTATTGTTCATATGATTCAACAGCCCCATAGCTAGGAATTTTGGGGGGAGGGGGCCGAGGGGGACCGGCAGCTAACCCAGCCCAGGGCATCTCGCGATCCATGCTGGAAGAAGGTGCGATCCATGCTGGAAGAAGACCTCCTTGGGTCTTCTCTCCTCTTCCAAGCCGGGAGGAGGTGTGGCGGCCCAGACTTGCAGAACTCCTGGGAGGGAGATGGCCCAGAAGAAAAGCTATCCCCCCCCACCAGAAGTGCTCAGTGCCCCCCGCAGCCTCCACTGCCTAGCTGGCCTTCCTGTCAACCCTGCTTAGCTTCCAAGGCCTGACAAAATCAGGGTAGCCTGGGCTAATTTGGGATTGCACAATTAGTAAGTAATGAGTAATGCTTACTAGATTCATTTAGGAAACAGTTGCAGATATCTTGATAGTAGCAGGGAGACAGCAGTAGGGAAAGTATTGCCACTATTGCAGGGGTCTTTTGGGGAGGGAGCGCACAGGAGCACAGCTCCGGAGCTCAGGAGCCAAGCCCCGCCCCCAGCCTGTCCGGGGGAGTCTTTCAGGCAGCCGAATGTCAATTTCAGCTCCATTATATCCTATGGGCCATTGAAGTCAATGGTGAAAACATAGGGTATATTCTGGGGGCTGGAGGGGGTTTGAGGGAGAGGCTCCAAACTCACAGGGTAGCTGATGGAGCCTCTCCCCAAGATACCCACCAAGTTTCAAGAACATTGGAACAGGGGGTCCAATTCTATGGGCCCCCAAACAGGTTGCCCCTATTCCCTCCATTGTTCTCTATGGTGGGAAAAAAGTAACTTTTTTCCCACTATAGAGAACAATGGAGAGCAACAGGTTGCCCCTATTCCCTCCATTGTTCTCTATGGTGGGAAAAAAGTAACTTTTCCCCCACTATAGAGAACAATGGAGGGCAACCTGTTTGGGGGCCCATAGAATTGGACCCCCTGTTCCAATGTTCTTGAAACTTGGTGGGTATCTTGGGGAGAGGCTCCATCAGCTACCCTGTGAGTTTGGAGCCTCTCCCTCAAACCCCCTCCTCTCCAGCCCCCAGAATATACCCTATATTTTCACCATTGACTTCAATGGCCCATAGGATATAATGGGGCCGAATTGCCGCCTAATTTCTTTCATTCCCTCCTTTCCTTATCTCTTTTTCCTCTTTCCCTCCTTCTTCCCTTCTCTCTTTCTTTCCCACCTTCTTCTCTTTTTCCTCCTTTCCCTGTTTCTCTTCTCTTATTTCCTCCTTTCCCTGTTTCCCTCCTTCTTCCCTCTCTTTCTTTCCCTCCCCTTTCCTTCTCTTTCTTTCCCTCTTTCCTTCCTTCTTTCCTTCTGTCTACTCTCTCTCTTTCCTCCTTCTGTGGCCCAACTCTCATGAGAAGGAGTTTAAACTTTAAAGCCCTTCTCTCTTAGCTCCCCCACCCAGACCAGCTGGGGAAGGGAAGGGGAGGCTTTTGAAGATGCCTCCCCCTTTTGGTTCCCCTTCTGACATCACTTCCAGTGATGTCAGGGGCGTGGCATATGCTAATAGCCTAATAGCTCATTAGCATACTATATGCTAATGAGCTCCTGTAGCTGTTTTTCTACGAAAAGACCCCTGCACTATGGAGGGGTAGCCATGTAATGCAAGGGTTCAATTCACACTCACTGACAGTCTTTTGGAAGGCCTCTCCCCAGATTGGTCAGCCTTAAACCACTACCAGTTCAGTCCTAAACAGAACTACATTCTCCTAAAACCATTGTAATTCTGCTTAGGATGGCCCAGTATTTCTTGTTTACCTCAGTGTTTGAAATGAAAGTAAGCTAAAGCATACTATAACCAATGCAGAAAGTAGATTACAAAGTATAAGACAATGCAGTAAAAGCAGGTGTTACCTACAATAATCATTGCAGTGGACTACAATCCCATTCCACTGTAATGGTGCCCTCCTGGATTTTAATCCTGTATTTTAACTCTACAATTGTCAATAGCTATTATTTCCCAGAAAGCCTGTCAGTTCCATGGATAAACTGGAGTAAAGTCTCATTATAAGGTTCTGTGAATAGGCAGCAGGGAAGTCTGTGCCACAAACCCCCAAGGCTGTTAAATGTGATACTGAATCAATTTGCAGCTAAATTAAAGTGAGGGATGTGAAATGCAGGGCAGATTCCAGCAAAGCAGGAAATATAACTCACTGAAGGCTTTGGGAGGGGGTGCAATTAAGCAGATGTAAAGACTGAGAAAATGTATTTTAAACCTTAAAACTCCCATTGATTTCCCCCTCCCCCTTGATGGTTGAAAAACTGTGTCGGCTGCACATATATCGAGCTACGAGAAGTGCTGAAATATTGTTATCAGAATTATGTTTTCAACAGATTCTGGGGCAAATCAATAGGAGAGGTAGCTGTTTTATAAGCTTTTGAGGAGAGTCAGCAAATGCAAGAAATACAAACCTAGCACAGATGTATGTGTGTGTGTTTGTTTTTTCTTAATTTCATAAAGTTATTATTTTTGTAACAGGATACCCTAATGGATTTTTACCTAAGCCTTTCAAGCTGGAATCTGGTATGGCAACATGAAAAGACCTATGAACCCATAAAACCAAATAAGAGAGACACCCTCACCTAAGCTTAATTTTAGGGTATAAGGCTGAAGAATGTGATTCTTCAATACTCTAGCCCTGGTGAAATCAGCAGGCCTTACATCGGAGTGGAGTAATTACTTCCATCTGGTTATGTGTCTTATTCACATTTAATCATGGGCTACATGGCTACTTGTTCATCATCTCTATGAGGGGAAGTGTGAACTAGATGTATAAGTCATGCCACTGTCTGTAACCAGAAGCACAGAGACATGAGTCATAGCGGTAACAAGGACAGAGGCTGACTGAACACTGGAGCATAAGGAAGGCACTCTGCAGTGTGGGGAAATGCTGTCTCTGCTCCCTCCTCCAACAGGCTGTTAATCTTCACCATTTCCTACAGTGGACTGCCAGTCTTCAAGCAGCAGATCTCTGTCATGCCCAGAAGAGGGCAGAGTACAGACACTGGGACCAATGCACAATGTATAAAAATCATCCCAACTATTTTTGTTATGGTGTGCACAGTTCATTCACGTTGGAACCAATGAGCGTAGTACCATACCGGGGTGTATTTTTACACAAATGCATGAGGCAGTGCCTTAAAATACACACTTCAGAGAAAGGATTTATGGTGCAATCCTATGTGGAGTTACTTCAGTCTAAACCCATTAAAATCTGCACAGGATTGCACTGGTGTGCAGAAGCAAGAGAGACAGGGTGCTTAATGTCTTCCCTGCCTTCTCATTCCTCGAAATTGCTTGCCAAGCATCCCCCCCCTTCTCTATGGTGGATGGTTTCTGTTGAGCAGGGTAAAGTTTAGGCACACCCACCTTCCCTCTGTTGTCGCTTCTCCCCAAATTTCTCCTCCCTGAGCAGCTTTGCTTTCAAAAGAAAGGATTACATATAGAATGTAAAGTGTCATTTGTCCCATTGTTCTGAGCTAGAAACCTGACCATGTTTCCATTTGGGGTCAACATGAGTTTTTGAAATAATGGTTAAGCTTCTGATGCAATTTGGGGAGGAAATGTCTATGTTCCATTCAGTTTTCAGTTCAGGGGCAGATTAGAGTTAATGGGACAGAGATGTTATGGGCAACTGAGTAGCCATTTTGGTGTCTGGAAGCAGCCACCTCCCTGTGCTCTTAGGATAGCATTTTCCCACCAATGTAAAAGCAGAAAAGCAGGAGAGTAATTCATCCTGTGTGTGTGTGTTAAGTGCCATGAAGTCACTTCCAACGTACACTGACACTATGAATTAATGACCTCCAGAATGTCCTGTCGTGAACAGCCTTGCCCAGGTCTTGCAAGCTGAGGGCCCTTGTGGCTTCCTTGATGGAGTCAATCCATCTCATGATGGGTCTTCCCCTTCTCCTCCTGCCTTCAGCTCTTCCTAACATTATTGTCTTTTCCAGTGACTCTTGCCTTCTCAGAATGTGTCCAAAGTATGATCACCTCAGTTTAGCCATTTTAGCTTCTAGGGAGAGTTCAGGCTTGACCTGATCCAGAACCCACTGCTTTGTCTTTTTGGCAGTCCACAGTGTCCGTAAACTCACCTCCAACACCACATTCCACAGGAATCAACTTTCTTCCTGTCAGCTTTCTTAATTGGCCAACTTTAATATTCATATACAGTAATGGAAAATACTATATGCATCCTACATGACTGTTTTGCTCCATTTCAGTTCCAGAAAAGAAGTCTTTCCCCCAGTTTCTGCACTACAACATCTCCCTTTCCAGCCTTCATTTCACTAATGGGCGGTGGATGGGTTCCCAGTAATATGCAAATAATTCTACACATGTATAATTGTACACACTAAGGGCCCTTTCATATGGGCTCTTTAACTCACTTTTGCTTCTGAAGGCAAATGGGTATTTTTTCACACACTTTGGCTTCTGAAGGTGGCAAGCAGACTTTTTAATACGTTTCCCACATCTAAAGGATTAAACACTGTCCTCCTGCAGTTAATGAAGGTTGATATGGATTATCCAAAACAAGTTTTGCTCTGATATTTTTTTGTTTGTTTGTTGTGTTCCATCCTTAATGGATAGGCGATCATTAAAGGTCCTTAAGACCTTTAAAAAAATCCCTGTGCCTTCAGAAGCCAAAGCGGACTAACAAGCCCATATGAAAGGGACCTTAGGTACCTCTTCAGTTCAATGCACTGAAATGGGGAGAGGTAACTGCATGTGTTGCTGCCTGTCTGCTCCATGTTTTGAAAGAACATCTACCTTGGACTTATATAACATTAGATTAATACTGGGATGACATCACAATGGCAGTAAAGCAAGCTGCATGGGACTCTTCAATAGATGTACCTCCATCCCTTGTGAAAATCAACATGTAAATGGGCTGTAATTACATGCCAGTGACCTCCCACTGAAAAGAATGTATTTTGTTTTTGAATACTTCCTGTACAATTGCTGTTTCCTGTTAGGTCCCACAATCCTTATACGGCCAAAGGGAAAGAAAAGTACAACTCTGCTTGTACTAAAATCAGTGGCAAAGCTTCCTATCAGTGAGGCAAGGATTTTAGCCATTGTCTGTTCAATTGCTCACACTCTTCTGTGAGTTTACAGAGCAATCTGGCTGGCTTTGGGTGAACAGTGAGAACAGGATGAGTGCCCCGTAATCTTTTTAAAGGAACATAGTTTCACAAATAGTCTTCTGCTTTTCTTCCCAGAAACAATGGTGAAGAACAAAGTATACATCATTTGCATCAATTGCATCAATTTGCATTTTGGCTATTAAAAAAGCCTGAGGTATACAAATGCAAATCTTAAAAGGTAAATCTAACCACTTGTACATGTTATTTAAAGGTCCAGACATTAGACTATACAAGCAGTATATTGCTGATAAATATTCACATTTGTTTCTCCGCTTCTCAAAAAAAGGATTTTTTAAAAACTTTCTGTAGAGAACTCTTTAAAATGATTTCTCTCGTGGAAATGATTAAGTTGTAATTGTACCAGGAAAACTAATTGTGATATCTATAAAAATATAAGAAATGTGCCAGCTCTGTTCTTCCAGTGGTGTGGATTTGCATAAAAATAGTTCTAAGCCAGTGAAACTGTGTAGGTAAAAACCAGTTCTGCCACCCAGCCTGTATCTGCTGAAAGAGGGGGGCTTCCTCCCCAGTTTCGTGGAACAAATAAAGCATGAAGCAAAATAATTAATGCCTGGCATAATGGGACAATGTAATTTGTTATTATCTGGAAAAGTATTGGTGCATTACCGACTGTGCTTATGTCAAAGGATTTTTTTTAAAAAAACAGTGTTTTCCTCAGACAAAAAGATCATCCCTTGTAACAGTTGGGAAACTTATACTACCTCTGGAAAGAATAACCCACACAGAGCACATCTGCTTAGTGAAACTTAATACTGTTATTGTAAGGTTTTGTATAACTCACTTCCTGTTTTTATACTTACACAACAGGATATTTAAATTACAAGGACGACAGAGGAATGAGAAAGATCTCAGTTTGCTGCTGTTGATAACAAATATATGTAGTGTCTGATTAAACACCCACTTTTATTAGGAAAGTCACTTTCAGAAATAGTCACCAGAAGGTCACTCTTTAATTAAACAAGCCCCAGTGATTAAAATCAGATTTACTGTTTATTAACTGTTTTACTATGCTGCAGAAAAAAGCTGAACTTTTTATAGCAGCAACCCCTAGTCCTGCTACATAGTTAAGTCTTATCACCGATTCCATTGTTAATGTAGCCTTTGGAGTTTAATGTCTCAGCGGTAACAAACAGCATCAGTTTGAAACCTGGGGCAGAGACGTGGCTCAGAGCCCGGCTTTTATCACATCAAAATACAGCCTCGAGTCGTCAATTGTAGAGGCAAAACCTAAAATCCAGAAATTCTTCCCTCCTGACTCTATTTATAGACCTCCTAAATCTGAACAAAGTTTAAACTCCATCTAAGAAAACGTCAAAACATACATAATTACGGAGCCATTTCATTTGCTTTCCTGCCTTGCTATCTCACTGCTGATGGACTTTCAGCCCTGACCTAGTAGTTCTTAAGGGTTGATGGCTGGCTGTTCGGTGGCCACTGGCTTCCTTCAGTTCTCCTGTGTCCGTGTTTCTTTCTGAGCTCTGCGTAGCTAAATTGCCAGGTTGTAATCTGAGGAATGTTTATGTATCTTTAAATCTCCCAATGCTATGGAAGATGAGGCAACTACTTCTTCTTCTGACCATTCCTTGGCTCGATCTGCTGTCCAAACCTGCCTTGTTTCCCACTGAGGGATTTAAATATATATATGAATGTTCTCTGGATTTCAGTCTGGTATCTTCATGCTTTGCACAGCTGTGGCTTCTTCACACGATGAATAGGGAGGCACAATTGGATGGTAGCGTATCAAAATCTGAACTGAGCACATGTCATTCCTTAAACATAGTTATCCAAACTAGAAAATTAACAGTGTTAAGAAATCATCAGGAAAGACTGTACGTCTTAAATAATCTGGTGTCACCCTGATTCCATGTCAGTTTTGAAGTCTGCACAGTTAGGTTTCTCAGCATTCTAGTTCTGCTAATAACTGCAGCATTGCACCAATTTGGGAAGGTATTTCTGGATCCTATATATGTACATCTCAACACAGCCATTTTCCTATATGCTGCTTATATGCAGCTTTTCTACATTTTCTGCAGAATGCTGCTTATATGATTTTCTGTCATTTGCTTCCCTATTGCTCTTACCTTGGGACTCTCAAATGCCTTCCTCTGCCCATTTTATTTATTTACTTCCTCCATGTATAATCTGGCTTTCTCACTGAGACTCAAAGCAGATTACACAGTTTAACACAATGCAACAGGGACATAAAACATACAACCCAAAGTGAATAAAACTGGATTACAAAATTATAGAACAATGCACTAAACAGTAGGGATGGGCACAGACTAGGCAATCCTGGTTCAGTCTGGGGCTCACAAATGAGGTGGCCCCAAACCCTGAACTGAATCCTCAAGCAAAAAAGATGCTTGAACTCAACCGGTTTGGGTGGCATTGGGGGCCTGGTGTGCCCACGTCATCCAGAAGTGACAAAAGCACATCAGCCCCCTGATGTGTTCGCATAACTTCAGAGTGGTGTCAGGCCCCACCCCCGGCACACCCACATTACCCGGAAGTGACATGAGCACATTGCAATGCACTTGTGTCACTTCTGGGTGATGTGGGTGCACTAGTGGGGACCCAATGCCATCCAGAAGTGGTGTGCACGCATCAGGCTGAACCGAGCAGAAAAGCTTGGTGAGTGTTTGTGGGAAGGTTCCTTCCCTGAACCTTGGCTTGTGAACTACAAACTTGGCAGAGTCTGTGCCCATCCCTACTAAACAGTATCCATACATGATAACAGTATAAAACATATAAGTAACCCAACAGAGGTGAATTGCAAAATTGGAGAACAATGCAATAAAAGTAAAGGTTTCCCTTACTTGAAAGCCAGTCAAATCCGACTCTAGGGGGCGGTGCTAATCTCTGGTCCAAGCCAAAGAGTCAGTGCTGCCCAAAGACTTCTCTGTGGTCATGTGGCTGGCATGACTAAATGCCAAGGCACGTGGAACACTGTTACTTTCCCATTGAAGTGGTACCTATTTATCTACTTGCAATTTCTTGCTTTCTAACTGCTAGGCTGGCAGGAGCCGGGGCTAGAGACGGAAGCTCATTCCGTCACACAGCACTAGGTTCTTGAACTGCCAAACTACAGATTACAAACTACAGATTACCTATTTATCTACTTGCAATTTCTTGCTTTCTAACTGCTAGATTGGCAGGAGCCGGGGCTAGAGACGGAAGCTCATTCCGTCACACAGCACTAGGTTCTTGAACTGCCAAACTACAGACTTTCTGGTCTGCAGCTTAGTGTCTTAACCTCTAAGCCACCACAACCTAAATGCAATAAAACAGTGTAATAAATGCTAGGAGGAAAACAGTGAACATTTCCTATATTTCAAATTTTTTTGTTTGCTTGCTTACTTCATTTATTATCCGTCTTTCTCAATGAGACACTAGATAGATTAATTACAAAGGTAGAATATAGTATCAGAATAGCGAGATGTTAACTACAGCCTTATTTCCTATTATAAAAATACCTTCCCAAAGAATACTGATGTATACAATCTGCAAAATTTTGAAAGTGTGGGTGCCTTCCTGACCTCATCAGGCTGGCCATTCCACCAGGTGGGAGACACAACAGAGAATGCTTGGGTACCAGCAGCTGTTGTCCTTACACCAGGAGGTGTCCATTTTCCTGGATGAGCAGAAGTTAGCAATGCTGCCTGCCTTCATGGGGTGCCAAGGACCTCTCAGTGCCTTCCTGCAGTCATTTTCCAGTGCTTTAATGCTTTCTTGGGTTGCCGAAAACAAATCTGTGTGACTGTGCCATACAACATGTTCTTTCCAAGTGCTGAATACCTTTCACTGCCCCACTGTGCAAGCAAGAATGTTAATTATCTAAAGAACTGACAGTGTTGCTGTAGGGTTGCCAACCTCCAGGTGGGGGCTGGAGCTCTCCTATAATTGCAGCTGATCTCCAGACTACATAGATCATTTGTTTATTATTCATTCATTTATTTAAAATGTTTATTCCAGTTCTCCTGGAAAGAATGGCTGCTTTGGAAGGTGGACTGTATATCCTACTCAGGCCCTTCCCCTCCCTAAAGACTACTCTCCCAGGCTCCACCCTCAAATCTCCAGGTATTTCCAAACCTGAGTTGACAGCCCTATATTGCAGACTGGGAAAACTGGCCATCCATTATGGGCAAGGTATGGGTATGGCTTGGCTTTCACCAAGAGATCCCGCAGTTACGTATGTGCAGAATATGCAGAAAAGGACTGTACCTCCATCCCAGAACTCCTTGCATTGAGCAAGCCTCCTTCCATAATATTCTGAATCTCATAAAGCAGGCATTTTTTTAGTATTAATATCCAAATAGAGCAGAAATATATAAACAAAGGATATACCACAAAAGACCATAGGCTACTCAGAAAGTAAAAGAAACCACATAACACCTTGACCGCTGTTCTGATTTAGATATTAATGTATGAGGGGAAACATGTCAGTGCTCAGCACAAGCCTATACGTGTTTAAATAGAAGCAAGCCCTACAGAGTTGAATAGGGCTAAGACGTTATCCACAAGACTGAGAGTCAAATCAGATGTGATGCAGGAAGCCCTGTGATGGATCTCCCAAGTTTTGTTTATTAGTAAATAGCGGGAGGGGGTCATTCAGACTCATGAATATGGTACAGAAGGAAGGTTTAGAGCTTTTAGACATGCTGCTGTTTGTTAAATTTTAACTGCTGTTTATACATCTTGTTTGTTAAATCTTAAATACCCCCCCACTTCTATTTTTAAACAGACACATACTTTGGAGCGCCTATCTACCAATAAAAATGTAGTATAGTTTAGACTGCAGTCCTATGTATAATTACTTGGATGTAAGATCCATTGGACACAGTGGAATTTTTTCCTCAGTCACAGCTGAGAATTACCAAAGTAGTATTTACAGCCATATCTTTCAAATGAAAAGTATAACAGAGATGTGTTCTTTTACTGTGTCACATCCAATATTTTACATAAGGTTTATCATAATACATTTCCACCTCTGACTTCCCATGCTAGATGAAACCGTGCTGAGACCCAATTTACATGGCTTCCAGCCTTCCACACATGAAATCGGAGCAGGTGAATCTTTATGTCCAGAGAGCTAGAGGAACCCAGATTAAGAATCACATGGTTTGAGAAAGGATGGTCTTACACCTCATGTGGTTTTGAACCAATCAGAACATAGCACACATAGATCAAGTGGTTAGGCCAGTTATGCCTTCAAATGCAAGAAAGGTATTTTCCCCAGAGATTGGTTTATTTCAGAAGAAACAGGATGGGAAAAAGAACTTAATGAGCCATTAATTAGAATATTTACCCATTATCTGGTGAGAGTACTAACTTGGTAGCAAAAGACAGATGTAAGAAAAAGCGAATGGTTAGCTATCCATGTGAATCAGATTTCAGCCTGTTAGGCAAGCAGAACTTTCTATGTCTGATATAGAGGTTACATTTTAAAATTGCTCCATATTTTAAAGAGACTGTGTTGAACACCACATCAATGCTGTTTGCTACGAAGGCTTAGCACTAGAGTGGGAAGCTGAAAACAGTGTCACTTCCTGACTCTATGCATCAAAGTTTATCTGTAGCTTTGGTCAAAAACCCATAAAATAACCAGTTCATTCACTTTTAACCATGCCAGGGAAATACTACCCGGAAGAGGAACATGGCACACAAGCAGCCAAGCACACAGAGAGTTGTCAGTACCCTGGAGAGTTTTTCCAGTTTCCAGTGACAAGAAAATGTGAATGAGACACAACAGTGAGAAAATTAAGGAAGGTGGCACGCAGTGACTAAGACAGAACTTCGGTGCACATAAAACTATACCAGCTACACGGGAATCGAACAATTAAAGAATCCATTTCAGAGCAGTTGGAGCTCCACCTCACAGATGTATAATATGCAAGTTACAATCATGTGGATCACCCGAATTGCATGGTTTCTTCATATGACAACTCTACCCTTTTGGACATGGGTGAGCCAAAGAAACTAACCATACAATCCAAGAGACCCATGTGGTTGCTATCTGCATAGATTAAAGCTGCAACATACAGCCCTGACAATACAGCAGTGAGGCCTTTTGGGGCGAGGCAGTAATTTTTGAACTGGGTCTCAGCACTTCCCCTTAAGAGACTTAAAATAGCCCAATTCCTATTTTCTGGAGTTCATTGAATTAATAGATGCTGGTGTCTTTGAATTCAAGGAACATTAACAAAAAGACCTAAAATGAAAATAGTACAATAGACCATATAGAGATATTCCTTAGTGATAGACAGTATTCCACTTTCATCTCCCAGAAGATTAGTTTGGACAGCTGCTCTAATTAAGGTTATTTTATGATGCAGAACACATTTTTATAGGTAAAACTCCATTGGAATGAGGAGGACATTGTGCCCATGGAAGGTTGTTTTTTTTTTAAAAAAAATTGTGTTTAATCCAAGTAATACGCAGTTACACTGTACACAGAAGTAAGTTGCAGGCACATGCATACTGATCTATTTGTACGTATTTAAAAAAAATTAAAAACAACCATTTGTAATTGTGAAGTCATTCAAAGTCTGCTCTGAAACTAAATTTTCTGTCTCTTATGCCTAAATAGTTTGTTTCAGGGTACCATTCAGTACTACTTAGTCCTGTGCAGGCCTATCAACTGTCACATTATCCAGGAGAACAACGCAGAGACCAGAAGTGAAAGGCCATTTAAACCCTGGATTTTATAGAGCTATGAGGTTACTGAGGGAGTTCCTAGGATTTTTCTTTGGGAAAACTTTTTGCGCTTAATAGCCAGCTATCCCACAGAGTTACTCACAGTATAATACACCTTTTCTGAATAGATTTTAAAGGCACACTGTAAAGAAAGCAAAGGGGATTTGGAAAAAAAAAAGCTGAAGTACATGTTCAGCTCTTGTGCATGTGGCACATTACTAAAATATCTTTAGATCCTCACCACAAGTTCCTTAAACTCCTGCAGCCTCTAAGTAAGGCCTTTGTTGATATGAGTACTTTGCTTGTTACAGAATGCACAGAGTTTATTAGTTTTGGAGTTGAACAGGGGGGAAAATAGTAAGCAACTCCCAAATTCAGCAGCAGACTCAGCCCATAATAGCCCACTTTGGCTTTTATAACTCAATGAACAGTACTGTTTTTATGGGGGAATATCTTAGGAGCTGTATTTATAACAACAAGGTATTTTAAGCCTAACATTTGTTATGCTACTGCTTTGATTGTTTGTTTCAGATCCTTTCAGCTAGTTCCCAGATTGTAGAGCTTTGATGCATGATGTTATGAGAAATTTAGCCCCTTTGGCATATGAACTAGGCCTGCGAACCTTCAGCTGATGACTGGAGACCTCCTAGCATTAGAAGTGATTTCCGGGCAACGGAGATCAGTCCACCTGGAGAAAATGCCCACTTTGGAAAGTGAATTCTGTGGCATTATATCCCACTGAAGTCCTTCCCCTCCCCAAACCCAACCCTCTTCAGGCTTCACCCCCCCCAAATCTCCAGGTATTTCCCAACCTGGAGCTGGCAACCCTAATATGAACACAGAGGCTTTTTAAAATGAAGTGGCTGCTTTTGAAAATGACTTTCAATTTTGATTTAATATTTATAGATATGTACATACAAATGGTATGCGTTTACAGAGGTGGTAAGTAATTCATAAGTATTTGTTTCCTAAATTTGATCGGTGCTGTCTCAAGAAGAAAAATATCAGGTGGGAATCACATCTCCCCTCATGGCTAGAGAGACTCTATGCCAGCAGTGTTTTCCCAGTAAGGAGGTTGTGCCCCATCTTCATACCAAAATAAGTTTGTAAACACTGCAAATCACTTGGAAGAGACTAGCAGACACCCAGAGCTGTATAGAAAACAGTCCACTCTGCAGGAGATGGGATTAGGTCGTTTTAAAAACTTTACACTAGGCAAAGCAGCACAGTGGACTATTTTCAAAACGTGTCGATGAATAACTTATTTCACTTACTCAGTGTTCAGATCTGAGTTCGTACATCGGCAAAATTATTGCCCCAGGTTGTGGGAACACGATGCACTAGAAATTTCTGCTGTGTGATTTCACTGAAGTGTGTGGAAGCTTAGCAAGATTTTGGCTCCTCATGCTGAAGAGAATAAGTTTTGCTAGGGGTGCCAACCTCCAGGTGGCACCTGGAGATCTTTTGCTATTACAATTGATACCCAGATAAACAAGATCAGTTCCCCTGGAGAAAATGGCTGCTTTGGAGGGTGGAGTGTCATACCCTGCGGAGGTTCCTCCCCTCCCCAAACCCTGCCTTTCCCAGGCTCCACCCCCAAACTCTCCAGGTATTTCCCAACCCAGAGCTGGCATCCCTATCAGGGTATTGGTTATGAGATATCAGGGTTTTCTTTTCAAAACTTATTCATAAAAGCTCATTCTTCAGAGAGCACATCAGATAGATTTATTATATATTTTCATGTTGCACAAAGTTTTAAGAGTCTTTGCAATCTTTGAATATGCTTCCATTTTGGACTTAACACAAGCATTCTAAATTAACTAGCATAAAAGTGGATGCTTGACATAGGACTGATTAATTGTGAAATGCAGACACCAAAATATTGTTCCCTGTCATTTTCACATGGAGCACAGACCTCCAAAGGAAGTTTAGAAAACTTATCGAGGGCCAAAAGTTAAAAAACATAAGTTAGTTTACAAAAGAGGGTTTATTACAAAGACATATAAAAACCTTGTAGGGGCCCAAATAAACCCTCATAAAATGTTCAAAGTTACAAATACAGAAAAAGGACAGTGTATGACCTGATGCAGTTCAGCTCAGAAGAGCCTTCTTCAGAGGTCAAATAGTACAAAATACACCAAGCAACACAGTCCCTGTAACACATGTAAAGCAATCCCTCTATATAATAATGCTGTTTTAAAGTAGCACCATTCCATTGGCTGTGCAATGCCCTCCCTCAGCCATTGGCCCATCAGCTGCCACTCAAGAGTACTCATGTGCCATTGGCCAGGTGCTGGGTCTGCTCCTCTTCCCCACCCTTCAGCCATTCTGCCCTGTCAGAATTCCTGGCAAATGGCTTTGTCTCTTGATGCAGACACTTCTACTGCTTGCGTCCCGTGTGGGAGTAACTTTTCCCTCAGTGGTTGTTGGTAGGTGTAACAAAATGGCAGTTACCTGTTTTTGTAAGATGGCTGCTGTCTGTGGTTGTTTGTTTAAAATTTTCTGCCATAAGTTTTAATTGAGCTGTAGTTCCAGAAAGGGTATCACTCATTGGGTTGAATGGGGCTTCCTCATCTGCTGGACTATAGTTCCTAGCTGCCCCAAGGCAGAAAAGGGCGGGAAAACACAGACTGTCCCAAAGCGTGGGGTGGCATCAATACAGACTGCAGTCCATCCAGGGAGGAGGCCATCTTCGTCCTATAGGAGGTTAGGAAAGGCTCCTGCTGCCTGTGCTGACCAGGCTGTCCAGGCCACAAGCCAGAGACGTGGGGGAACCCTGGGAGGCAGCAGAAATTCAGCCACTCCACAGTTGGCTGGACTGGGGAATGAATGGAAATTTCTCTGCTCTCTTGGACCAGAGAGAGAGTGGCTAGAGCAGAGAGCCAGAGGCTGGTGTGTAGGGAAAGAGGATGGTGTTTAACCCCTGTGGATTTATGTCCTGTTGGTTCATAGTGTGTGCTTACTCCTATAGTGTGTGTGTGTGCTCCATAACTGTGTAAATAGTTAGATAAATTCTTTTATTTGGGCTAATAATCTGTGTTGTGCTCTGACCACATAGTCTCCCCCGTTCTGCACAATAACAAAGGGAGGGGATAATTCAGGGAGGCAAGGAAAGGCCAGACCATTGGGTTGCCAACTTTCCAGGGATCCCCCAAAGATTGGGGATTCCATCTCCAAATAGGGAGATTTGGCCAGTGGGGTCTCACTGTCCCTCTAAAAAGGCAGTGACGGTTCAGTGAGTCATGACAGTGAATTTAAGGAGTAAGATACATGCATGGGATGAGGGTGGGAGGCAAACAGCTGAGTGGTAAACTGGAGCCCATTTCGCCACAGTAGGCAACCAAGCTTGGTTCACACAAAGGAAGGAAACCCTTTGCAGGCCTTTGTGAGGAACTCATTGGGGCCAGTCTTGAGTGTAGGGTTGCCAGCTCCAGATAGGGAGATTCCTGGAGATTTTCTGGAAGAGTCTATGGAAGCCAGGGTTTGGGGAGGGGAGAGGGCTCAGCTGAACAGAATGCCATATAGCCCACCTTCTAAAGCAGTTTTTTTCTCCAGGGTGGGGGGGAGATCTGTTGTCTGGAGTTCAGTTGTGATACCTGGTGATTTTCAGGCTCCACTTGGAGGTTGGCTGCCCTAGGCGTGGCAGTCAGTGCTTCAGAGCAGGTTCTGCTAGATCCAGGCTCTTGCTGTAGAAGCTGAGTGGGTGATTTACAACACTCAGAATTACAACTGCTCTCCAGATGGCAGAGATCAGTTCCACTAGAGAATATGGTGGACTCTGTGGCAGTCAGGGCTTCAGAGCATGGGAGACGCTGCAGGGGTGTGTGTGGGGGGAAATGGAAAGCTGAAGAGAGAGGGGGAAATAAAGGTAGGTTGATGATTGGCTGGAAAGGAGATAGGGTTGCCAACTCCAGGTGGGAAATTTCTGGAGATTTGAGGTATGGAACCTGGAGAGGGTGAGCTTTGGGGGGGGGGACACCTCAGACAGGTACAATGTCATAGATCCCACCCTCCCAACCAGCCACTCCCTTCTGGGGAACCACTGTTCCCAATCTCAGGAGAGAGGTGGAAATCACTCAGAACTACAACTGATCTCCAGGAGGGAGGGGGAGAAGATGGAAATCTGAAAACAGAGGGGCAGATAATGGCAGGTTGATGCTTGGCTGGGAAGGAGATACGGTTGCCAACTCCTGGTTGGGAAATTCATGTAGATTTGGGGGGTGGAGCCTGGAGAGGGTGAGGTTGGAGGAGGGGTGGGACCTAAGACAGGTACAATGCCATAGACTCCACCCTCCAAACCAGCCATTTCCTCCTCGGTAACAATTGTTACCAATCTCCAGGTGAGGGCTGGAGATCACTGAAAATTACAACTGCTCTTCAGGTAGCAGAGATCAGTTCCTCTGAAGAAAATGGTGGACTCTGTGTCATTATACCCTGCTGAGGTCGCCACAGCACATTGACGCTGAGTGCCCAAGGTCTTGGCACTCTCTCAGAGCCTCTTTCTAGAGCTCGCTGTATTTATTTCCACAATGTGCCTTATTCCTAGTTAACAATCAATAAAATAGGACCAAAATTGGAATGCTGTACAGAAAGATAAAAAAAAAATGTTTTAGATTAATATTCAATAATTCCATTGAAAATTCCATCCAATATTTTAAAAATATATTACTGTACCCAAATATACTTACTTCCAATATGGAATTGCATGATACACCAAAAGGTTTCCATTTGGGCCCACAAATAAATCTGGCCTTGTGTCAGAAATAGTTGTATATATTGGAAATAATATTACCTGTTAATAATGATAAATTCCAAAATATAACCAATAGTAAAATCTATTAAATAAAGATATGAGGAATTAAATAAAAAGAAAAATACTTTCCATGGAGACCTTTTCAAAAACTGCATTAAATGTAAAGTGCAGATCATCCATCAGTCTAGCCCCAATACAATCCTAAATAGAATCATGCCATTCTGTTGAAGACAACAGCCTTAGAAGGATGTAAGTCTGTTAAGGACTGTATGTAGAATTCAGTACTTAGCTGTCAATATGAAAGGAAGTCCAATAGACTACACCAAAGTTTGCTAGATGAAAGATAGGATAAGTTTCTGTATGGTATTCCTAATTGAATTTATATCCTTTAAAAAGAACTGTACTTTGTGGCTTCATTCTTCTTATTACCAAGGCTTTAATGGACCATGTACAGAGCATTCTTTATGAAATATTCTGAAACAGCTGCTGCTGAGATTCTTCAGGATGAAATTAACAACAGGTGTTATTGTGGGGTTTCTACCTGCTGTGAATGTCTGATGTAGTTTGTAGAATCACACGTGGGTGATAAAATCCATCCATGTATAATTTCCTTTTTAAAAAGAAAACTCCTTCATTCTTCAGTTTTTTCTCATGTTTGACTCAATTAAAAGCAGTACAGTATTTTAAAAAATAATAGTGATCTGGGTTTAAGCTAAATCAAATGTAGAATCTTTTTCTCTCACACACACACAATTAGACACAATCTCACATCCTGTCCTTATTTAGATCATGGTAATATTTTGTAGCGCTTATGAACAGGTAATCAATGTTTGCATTTTTGTTTGGTAGTAATGCACATTGGGTGGCTTGGACAAGTGCAACATACTTCAGTTATTAGCACTGAGGAATACAAACATAATCAGCTATGCTGCACATTGGTCCTAAGTGTAAAAATGAGATTTCTTTTTTTCTTAGAGGAGGTACACTTTCCTTAAATTAAGCACATTATTTTTATCTGTTTTTGTTCTAATTTTCCCACTGGATAACTCTAGTTATGTAAGTTTGAGTCCAGTGGCACTTTTAAGACCAACAATGTTTTTTTTCAAGGATAAACTTTTGTGTGCACGCACACTCCTTCAGATACATTAAAATGGAAGATACCAGTTCTTACATATAGGTAGAGGGTGAACAGCAAAATAGCATACAGCATAATGAAGGTGTTTAACAGATGCAAGGACCAAATTGGAATAATAAGCTTAGTTTATATGGTCACCATTTATTTGGGTTTAATTCTGGGTAAAAAAACATAGTGAAGGAAATAAATATATCAGAATTAGAGACTGATGGACAGGTGTGGAATGCTGAGAGTAATGGAGACCATATAAACGAAGTTTGTTATTCCAGTTTGGTCCTTGCATCTGTTAAACACTTTTATTATGCTAATTTGCATGGCCTGATAACTTCCATTTCAGTGCATCTGAAGAACTGTGTGTGTGCACATGAAAGCTTATACCTTGAATAAAACGTTGTCGGTCTTAAAGGTGCCACTGGACCCGAACTTTGTTCCGCTGCTTCAAATCAACATGACTACCCACATGAATCTATCTGTGTATGTGGGAGAGCTTCAGCTTTGCAGAATACAAATTGAGAAGAAATCTTTAGTCTTTTTTAATCTGAGGATACTACCCCTTCACACACACACACACACACACACACACACACACACACACACACACGGATTAGAGCTAAAAAACTGAAAATTAATCCTGACAAAATGGAGGTGGTACTGATAGGGGGAAAGTTTGACTCAGGAAATGAGATATTTCCTGTTCTGGATGGGGTGGCACTTTCCCTAAAGCAGGGGTCCCCAACGTGGTGCCCATAGGCACCATGGCACCCACCAACACCTTTTCTGGTGCCCACCAAGTGTTTTTAGGAAGTGGGTGGAGCCAGACAGGGCTTTTGCTCAGCAAGGCCTCTGATTGGCTGTGCAGATTTTTTTTTTTTAAAGTAGTGTCAGCAGCTGCTGATACCACACCACAGGGATCTGCACTGTGTCACTGAAGTTAAGCTGTGGCAATAACTGTGTGGCTGGCTCCATCTCCCGCAACAGCCATTTTGTGACAGCCATTTTGTAGCTATGCTCGCCATGCCATGTCAGAATTCCAAATCTGCCCACAGGCTCAAAAAGGTTGGGGACCCTTGCCCTGAAAAAATGGGTTCATAGCTTAATGGCGCTCCTGGACCCTGGCCTCCTGTTGGATAAACAGGTGGCAATGGTGGCCAGGGGTGCCTTTCACCAGGGCTAGCTGGTGAAGCAGCTGCTGACCTTCTTGAGTGGGGAAAAATCTTGTCACTGTGGCATGTGCCCTGGTAACAACTAATAGATGCACTCTATATGGGGCTGTCCTTGAAAACTGTTTGGAAGCCACAGTTGGTACAGAATATTGTGGCCAGAATGTTGACTGGAGTGTGTCTTAGGGACCATATCACTCCAGTCACTTCTGGGTGATGTCATTGTGGTGCGCGCGCCAAGGAGCTCCCAGAGAGGGCTGGGAATCCCCCGCTGCAGATAAGGTAGGACTTGGCAACCCTAGGAAATACCTGGAGATTTGGGGTGTGGAGTTGGAGGAGGACAGGGTTTTGGGAGAGGAGGGACTTCAGTGGGGTATAATGCTATGCAGTCTACTTTCCAAAGTGGCCATTTTCCCCAGGTGAACCAATCTTTGTTGTTGTAATAGCGGGAGATCTCCAGCCATCACTGGGAAGTTGGCAACCCTATGGTCATGGCACCAAAGCTTTAGAACCCCCTCCCCAGGGAAATACATCCGTCTCCCTCTGTTGTTGTTTTACACCAGTGTTTCATTGTGGTTGGCATGCCTCTCAATAACTGTTATTGGTCCTCCTCCTTGGTTTTGGTGTTGTGTGTTTATATGTTTTTAATGAATTATTATTTATTTTAAATGGTGTCTTAATGTTAAAATGTTTTGATGTTTGCTGGCTTGGAGACCCTATTTGGGTGGAAAGGCAGCATAAAAATGTTTTAAGTAGATCTATATCTATGTCTAGATATATAGATATATGTAGAGCTATAGATACCCATCAACACCAGCAAAAGGATATATATATATATATAGAGAGAGAGATCTCCTTTTACTGATGTTGATGGGTAATTGGATGGATAAATAGACAGATGAATAAAAAAAGATGACTGTATAATAGCTAGCAGCAAAAGGGAAAAAAAGAAAGGAAAAAATGGCATCCATTACAGTGAAATTCACAGGATTATATCTGTCACCAGGCAAAAATAGCCCAAGGATGAGCATTGGGGGCGGGGGGGAATCGTTATGCAAGTCACTTTACTAGATCAGTTTAAGGCAATGAAGGAAGTAAACTGATAGAGTATCTACATATGAATCTCTTTATAAACTCCTAAAATACTATCTTGTTGCCACACTTGTCAGGAAAAAAATAGCCACATAAGAAGTGGAAATCTAATAAGGTTCTGTGTGCCTCGACATTTAGTCATGTTGGCCATGTGACCATGGAAACGTCTTCGGACAGCACTGCCTCTTCAGCTTGGAAACAGAGACGAGCACCTCCCCCTAGAGTTGGATTCGACTCGCTTTTGAGCAAGGGAAACCTTTACCGTTACCTCTTAACAAGGTCAAAACCCTGCTTTATATTTGCCCAATGGAAAGCAACAGCACAGCATTGTTTCACATTATGCACTGGATTTATGTGTGACAAGGCACCACTGCTTGACCCCAGAGCATGCAGATGCATAGAACCTCAGTATTGAAAGCTGTGCTGTGCAGAAATGAAGGCACTGGCCTTATGCTATCTTCGATGTATCTCGTACTCCTGATGGTTTCAAAACAACAGTCAGATTTTTGAAGTGTAGGATAGGTATGTTTGATCAGAAACAGACATATTTTGTTTTGAATTGTCTTTAGTGATGAGTAAAGTTCATTCAGATGGGTAGCTATGTTGGTTTGAAGCAGCAGAACAAAGTTTGAGTCCAGTGGCACCTTTAAGACCAGCAAAATTTTATTCAAGGTGTGGAGGAATGGGCCTCCTCTTGCCTGCATACCCTGTTCTACCCTGCCTTCCAAGATTTTCCCCACCACTTGGAGAGGCTTTTCTTTCTCTTTTTGGGTAGTTCGCCACCATCACCTGACCTCATGTAAGGAATTGCCTGCTGGGAGGGTTAGGACTCCCAGCTTCCCTTCCAGGTTTTGAGGCCTTGCCTTTATGTCTCCTGCTGCCCAGCACCTGGTTACCACAGGGACTGTTTACTGTCTTGTGCACCCCTGGAGGAAAAGCCAGTTGCCAACTGCCTGACTGGTGCTCCTTTTAAAATAGCATGTCCAAGATAGTGGAGGTCTATGTGGTACACAGAACCACCAGCAGCATCAAAAGTTATAAAGTACTTAATAAAAAGAAAACTTTCATAAGCATACTTTTAGCACAGCACCAGATTGAGCAAGGGAATCAAAAGAAATGGGTAAAATGCAAATCCTTTTATCCTTCTCTCTATACATGCCCTATCAAGTTGTTAAAATATAGGACAGGCTCTTTAGCTTAGGAGTTACACATCTCTACAGAGTCATCATTACCTTGAAGCTTTCTGTAGCTCTCCAGTTAGGTGAATGCATAGTCAATGGCTGCCTGCTTTAGACCTCAGTTAAGAGTTCTAATGAACTCAGCACAAAAGAGAGCTTCCTCCTTGCTCCCTTGAATTTTATCACCTCTCGTTACCCCGCCCACTGACCAAGTCAGGCAGGATCAAAGAGGCTTTTCCTGGAGATCTTCAGGAGTTTCCTCCCTGAAGCCTCTCTAGCATTTAACACCTCCAAATCACTGTTCTCTGCTAGGAGAAGGGGGATAGCTTGACTCACCCATTATCTCTCCTGCTAGATCTATTAGCATTTCTTAAGGTAGGTGAGGTGAGCCTGGAAAGCCTCTGACTGACCTCTCCCCTCTTGTCTTGCTCTCTACCCAAAAAAGGGAGAAGGCTTTTAAAATTCAGAGTGGAGGTGTTGCTCATTTCAAACCTCCAAAGAAACAGTGCATTTCTTCATTTCTTGCTGGATGGTGCAACCATTGGAAGGATCCACGGTTGGTTGAAAAATCGTACCCAACGTGTACTCGTAAATGGCTCTGCGTCTACGTGGAGGGAAGTCTCGAGTGGAGTGCCACAGGGCTCAGTCCTAGGCCCAGTGTTGTTCAATGTTTTTATAAATGACCTGGAGGAAGCCATAGAGGGGATACTTATCAAATTTGCAAATGACACGAAGCTGGGTGGGACTGCTAATTCTGAAGAAGACAGAGTCAGGATTCAAAATGATCTAGATAGGCTGGAACAGTGGGCTGAGACAAATAAAATGAATTTCAATAGAGATAAGTCTTACACTTAGGTACAAAAAAATCATAGGCACAGATATAGAATGGGAGGGACTTGGCTTGACAGCAGCACATGTGAAAGGGATCTAGGTGTTCTAGTTGATCACAAGCTAAACATGAGTCTGCAGTGTGATGTGACTGCGAAGAAAGCTAATGCAATCTTAGGATGCATTAACAGAAGCATTGTGTCCAGATCACGGGAGATGGTAGTTCCACTCTATTCTGCTATGGTCGGGCCTCACCTGGAGTACTGTGTCCAGTTTTGGCCACCACATTTTAGGAAGGATGTTGGACAAGCTCAAGCATGTCCAGAAGAGGGCAACCAGGATGGTGAGAGGGTTGGAATCCAAGTCATATGAGGAAAGGCTGAAATAGTTGGGTATGTTTAGCCTTGGAAAGAGAAGGCTTAGAGGGGACATGATTGCAGTCTTCAAATATTTGAAGGGCTGTTATGTAGAAGCTGGAGCAGATCTATTCTCTCTTGCTCTGGACTGCAAGACTAGATCTAATGGGTGGAAATTACAAAGGAGTCGTTATCGGCTAAATATCAGGAGAAACTTCCTAACTGTAAGAGTGGTTGAGCAGTGGAACAGACTGCCTTGGGAGGTGGTGGATGCTCCTTTGCTGGACGTTTTCAAGTGGAGGCTGGACGATCATCTTTCAGGTATGTTGTAGGACTATCTTTTGGCTATGCTCCTGCAGAGTGCAGGGGGTTGGACTAGATGACCTAAAACGTCCCTTCCAACTCTAACATTCTATGATTCACACAAGATATAAGCTTTTGTGTGCAAGCACACTTCTTCATATACAGTGAAACAGAATTTCCTCAAGCCTTATGTATGGAGGTGTGTGTTTAGTTCCCAGGATGGGCTAATTAGAGTCAAGATTCATAAGTAACTGCGTGATTGTAGCTGAGATTGGATTAAGGCAGTTGGTAAGATCTATGAATAGCAGTAAATTAGCATACAAATACAAGAGTTAACAAACAGATGTGAGAACGAAGTTTGAGTCCAATGGCACCTCCAAGATAACAAAGTTCAGTTCTGGGTATAAGCAAGAACTGAAAGACTTTAACCTGTTGATGCACACTCCTTCAGATACATTGAAACAGATTGCCTCAAATATTACACATAGTTGTGGGGGGGTTAGTTGCCAGGAAGGGCTAATTAGAGTCAAGATGCATAAATATAGCTAAGTTTGGAATAACACATTGGTAAGATATGTGAATAGCAGCAAACTGGCATTCAGATAATAAAGGAATTACCAACAGATGTGAGAACTGAGTTTGAGTCCAGTGGCACCTTTAAGACCAACAAAGTTTAATTTCTGGGTATAAGTGAGAACTGAGTGACTTAGCCTGTGCAGTGAGATAAGAAGCCAATATCTCTGTTAAGCCCAGGGAGTTCCATTGTCCTGAGTGTTGTAATAACTTGTAATTCAGCAAATCTCCCATTCCAGTCTGTTTCTGAAATTCCTTTGCAATAAAACACCTACTTTAAGTGCCCTGGGAGGCTGAAATGTTCTACAGGGTTCCTAGTTTTGTGATTCAGTCTCAGGTATCATCCAGTTACTTATGCATCTTGACTCTAACTAGCCCTTCTTGACAAGTACCCCCCCCCATATGTAAGGCCTGAGGAAATTCTGTTCACTGTATCTGAAGAAGTGTGCTTGCACATGGAAGCTTATACCTTGAATAAAATTTTGTTGGTCTTAAAGGTTCCACTGGACTCAAACTTTGTTCTGAGAAAAAATCATGTTACTGATAACTGTGAATCTTTCCCCCCTTGAGCACCATGTATTTACTAAGCCACTAAAATTGGCTATTTCTAAACCAGCATCCTTGTGCAAAGTAATCTTTGCATGTAACAGCAGTGGTGTCAATTTGTCAACTAAAGATGCTCTATAGATGTCTGTAGCAAAACTTATGGATGAAAAAAACCAAAATACTGTAGAATATGCATGGTGTATTTTCCTAACTAAATAAACAATTTGCCTTGTTTGACTTTTCAGCACTCTGCCTAGACAAAAGTGGAAAGTGGGTTGTTGTAATCCCTCGTATGTTAAGGTGTTTTTAGGCAACATTTCACAAGTGATAAAGAAGAATGGAAAGTTTTTAGGTGCACAGGTCAACCGAGCTGGCAATTCTATCCACTATGGCATTAAATATGCTCCACTGAATTAACAGTCTTATTTTCATCCTAACACTGAGCTGTGAAGATCTCAGATAATTTTGTTTTTAGCAGGTTTTTTTTAAATCACATTATATAATATTTATATACAGTGGAAGTTAAAACAAACACATGCTATAGACATATTTCATGGAATTTATGTATGTACATCATGTACGTTCATCATCAGCCTGCTCCTTTCAGACCTAGCATGTTCTTTTCTTCTGAGCTATGGTGTATCTCAGGAACCTTTCTTATCTCAGTTTCCACCAACCATTCCTAAGGCTAAGTTATGCAGACAAGTCATTGCTGAGATTTTCATCAAAATGCCATTTTCCTGAGCTTGAGAAAGCCTAGTCCCAAATGCTGAACAAATAATTTATTAGACCATAGCAAAAGTAAATAAATGTTTTCCCGCTCCTTGTATTTCATTAGGCAGAATTATTATACACCAAAAACTATAAATAGTAAAACATGTATTGAGCTATTAATATAACTGACATTCTCATACAGAATATTGTAATTTAACAAAATAATTTCCGATTGGAGTACTTCAACAAGATTTCACTGAAACCATGAATACAACACAGAGCTACTTTAAAATGGGCTGGAAAATGGGATTAGGCTGCTGTTCGGGATTAAAAAAAATGTAAACATATATTTTAAAAAATCTCCTTGGAGCTTTTAATAATAAAACCCAGGGTATATGAATCTCTGGTTATAATTTTATTCTCAGAGCTGATAAATGGTAAAATCTATAAGAATGTAAAAAAGTTAAACACTCTTGCTTGATATCCTTTGCATTGATAAAGTCTTTGTGGCTTGGCATAACACAGTTTATAGCCAGATTCTAACATGTATACTTAATAGTAAATCTTAATTCCAGTTAATGTCGATTTTAATTAGAAGTGTGGGCTTCCTTTTCTTTCCAGATTTAAGGCCCAGTCAGGCCGCCCTGGCTACGCTGCTTGTTCTTTTCATTTAGTTGCAGAAGATGGATCCTTGTCTGAAAAACATTTTTAAGAGGGCCACATTTTTAGAGCATATAGTAACTTTAATGCCAAATGAGACCTTTTCATTCTCTTTTGGCCCTCGTACCTGTGCCGGCACTGTCGATGCGCTGTCACGGCTGGTAATGTCAAGCCATCATTGCGCTTGGCAAACATGCCGTCCTAAGTCCTGTTTGCCGGCACAATAAGGCACAGAAAGCAAGCACAAAAGAAAACATCCCCATTGATTAGAGAATGAAATGTTCATAATGCAAAGAAGTTTCAAACATCCTGTCCATCTTTCACTCCACTGACTTGACAGTGTTCATCATATGGGGGTTATTATCCACATTCTACCGTTTTAAATCCATAGTGGTCAGGAGCACTGACTTGCTGGGGGAATCTAAACGTCTGTGTGAGCAAATCTGATTGCCCTTGTATTCATTATACAGATTAGAAAATCTGCACATGCCATGTTGAAGGGAGAGGTCCCTGCAGAGGGAAAACCCTGTCCTTTGTCTTCACCTGGTGTAAAGCGGAACAACTGAAAGGAGGGCATGATAAAAGAGAACAAATAACTAGACCCTGGGTTTAAAAAGAACAACAACAACTTTGGACAATAGATTATGCTAGCTAAACACGCATGTAAGAAGCCCACATTCATTGCTCGGAAGCCTAGGTGTAAAACTGCGTTCTCACATCCAGTCTTGTGATTCCGAATGACTTTAGACGGTCTTCAAAACCTACCCTGCTCGCGCATTCACGCTGAAACCAGCAACAATTGTCAATGACCTTTAACATGCTTGCTATTCAAATTAGGGCAGAGCATTAATCACGCATAGCGTACATTTTATGTTCACGTGGGGGGGGGGTGTGCGTTTCATTTGCAAACTTCCCTCCCTGCCCCCCCGCTGTGTGCCCCCCCCCCACGGCACAAGTGCTCTCTCTCTCTCTCGCTCTCTGATACTAAGTATTTATTTATGAACGGAGGAGTTACAGGCAGCGAGACCCCTCCCCCACCTCGGCTCGTCGAGGGCAGATTCGGTTGCAAACGGGAAGAAGTTGGAGCTGGGCGAAGGCAAGCGGCGTCAAACCTTCTACGCACCAGATCCCAACCACAGCTCTAGAGGTAACCGTTGAAACTGCGGCAGAGCAGAGTTCTCTGTTATCAGGCCAGCCCAGAGCCACGCAGGGAAGATCTGGCCAGGCTGTTCCTTCGGACGGCTTCATAACCACACGGGGGTGAGGGGGGTGGGGAGGGGTGGGGAGGGGTGGGGGGTGGAATGAATAAGACAAGAGCAGAGAAGACCCGTAGTAGAAAGAGAGCATCAAACGTCTATTAAAGTCATGCGTCGCCAATTCTAGGTCATCCCATATTATTAGGGGGCCAAAACCTCCAATGTCTAGCAGGAAGATTTAGCAGCTTCTTTAATGGCTCTGAGCCCCAGACAAAACATATCTCCGGCGCATAATTCAGGTAGTTAGAGCCTTAGCAGAAATAAGATGTGAAACTTGGGAAAGATTTATGGGTCACTTTATAAAGAGGTGCAGAAAAGATAGAGTTGAGGTTTGAATTCTTTCCAGGATGATACAGCATTTCATCTTGGAAGCTGCTAATATACTATCCTCGCTACCTCTCCAGATCTTAGGGCCGCTAAAGATATCAGGAATCCCTGGCTGCCTGGATAGCACTTTCTGCGTACACACAGTGTCACACACAGCAGATATTGACTGTGGTTGTGACAAATGCTCATGCGTCCCTTTTGCTGTGCAGGTGTGCTCTGGAACCCCCACAGCTGTCCAGTGTGCAGCCCGCATTGGGATGAAACAGATTGATATCCGATTGTGGCATGTGATGATCTACATGGGGGTGGCCCACAGGGGCTGTTCCCAAGAAGTGACTTTCATTACCGAGTCCTGGAATTAACAATAATTTAAAAGAAAATAAAAAAGAATGTTTTGATATGATGCAAGTGGGACAAAACACTCTGGGAGTCTTTTGACTGACAGGATGAACAGGCAACTAATCATCAAACACCCATTTTTTTTAAAAAAAGATATTGTTTATTACAATACAGAGCAAAAAGGAAGGTGAGTGTATATAATGAATAAACACACAACTATAGACCCTAAACAATATATACCTTCAACCCTCTGAGTGTGCACAAGGTATATATGTCTGTGTGATTACATACATACATACTTCCAGGAATCAGAAATTCCGTCTTTAGACATATTTAGTCATTTGACAGAAGCTCAGATGAATAACAGGTCTGCTAATGAATCAGTCCTATTAGAGGAATAAAGTGTTTGTATAATGTGACTCATTTTGGGGCATCTAGACTTTCCCTGCATTATACAAGAACTTTGTGCTGATGAGACAATAGTAGATAGTGTGTGCATTTAATATAGGGCAGACCATTCTCCCGGCTGGGGGAACACGTCAGCCTATATATTGGGGAAAACCCGGAAAAAAGAGAAGGGCATCCCTCCCGTGGTCCTCCAGTCCCGGTCTGAGTAAGGAGATCCTCGGACGGTCCGAGGGCCATTGAAAGTTGAGAGCTGGCGGGCCCCTGGCTCAGCACTGGGCAGAGAGGGGTGTAGAGACGCCCCCTCCCTGCTCGCCGGAGTGGAGCTGGCGCAGTGAATCATGTGCAGCTCGTTCCTTATTGCATTCAGCGCATGGTTTCACCTTCAGGTTCTTGTTTGTCTATGTCCTTCTAAAAATCACATCACCTTAGCAGAGAACAAGGTAAAGGCGTTTGGGAAACGGACCGATGGGTTCTGTCCCTTTTGTTTTCTAGCGGGGATGAGGGAAAGGATGGAAAGGTGTGTGTGTGTGGGGGGAGTTGGAGTTGACAATATTGTTAATATACGCCCGTGGGAAAAACTTCTCGGTTCCAATTAATAGTTAATCTCACTCAGTAATTGGAGAGACTTTTGTAGAAACGGTAACTTGGGGCTGTTGGAAGGATGGGGAAGGGATTTTTTTCCGGGGGGGGGAGAAGGGGGTGTCGCTGGATGGCTTTCTGGACGATGTGAACCTTTTGGCTTTGTACACTCCGTCAGAGGCGATGCTTGGGGGCTGGGTCGGACGTGTGGATCTCGAATGTAATATCCATCCATTAAGAAACAAAGAGCAAATTGCAGGTCTTGGAAATGAAATGCTTTTCAGGCTGATGAAGGTCGGGGGGGGGAGGGGGCTTGCAGGCTTTCCCCAGCTTGGCGTGGCCACTTAAATTATTAAGCGTCTTTTGCAGATTGTATCGATTCGGCGGGGGCTTGGAATGATTAGCATGCCTGTGTGTCCCCCCCCCTTTTTTTTTTGGCTATCCCAGCATCAGCAAAATTTAAGGGCACAGTTTCTCGAAGAAAGTTGAAATGCTTCCACCGTGATCCTACCTTGGAGGGCAGGAACCCGGGATGAGCACCACTGTCCATTTGATGGGTGTTGAATGTATACATTGAGAGAGGGGGAGGGAGGGAGGGCTAGTGCGTGTGGGGGGGTACGGAGAGAAATAATGCAGACATTTTGTCCTATGAAACCCTTTCTCCTGCTCTGCCCCCTCCCACCTCCACCCACAATTAGCATACCAAATAGTTGCAACCGTCATTTGAATCAAGCTGTTTCGACAAGTTTAAGAAACTTTTGAGACAGAGAGATGAAAGTTGCTGGTAAGAGAGCCCAGGCGGAGGAATATCTCGCACGGGCTGTGCAAGGTGAGAGGAAGACGTTGCATTTTTTATTATTGCTCCAAATATCGGTTGACCTCCTTGGCCAAATGCTCTAGAAAACCCTGTTTCTCTCTCTCTCTCTCTCTCTCTCTCTCTCTCTCTCTCTCTCTCTCTCTCTCTCTCTCTCTCTCTCTCTCTCTCTTCCAGCTAGCGGCTTGCTCGAGACACGTTAACGCTTGGGAGCGTTTATAAACTCCCAGCAGTAGACAAGTATGTTCAAAGGGATGTTCATTGTGTGTGTCCTTCCGTATCTTAGTCATTCCATGAGGCAGGGTTTTTTGTTTTTCTTAAGAGACCATTTGGAATCTAGATTTATGAAGATCACCCCCCCCAATCTTCTGGAAATATATATAAAAACCTGGGTTTTTATCTAATCCAGATGTATCCTCTGCCCCAATCGACATTTTATCCCTTATTGTTGGTTTACTTAAAAAAAAAAAAGCCAAATGGTGTAACCTGTGGAATTTGAAATGCAAATAAAAGCCTGTGGGAGTTGAGGCAGAACAAATCAGCATTTATAAAGTGGGAAAAGATTTAATGTCTTTGAAACCATTGGGTGGATTTACCCCCCCCTTTAAACCCCCTCCCCCAAGTATTGACTAGTGACATCAATTTGGGAAGGCTCCCTTTGTGTGTGTATGTATATATATGTGTGTGTGTGTTATTAGTGTCTAAAATGTGGATATGTGAAGTGCTTACAGGAAAACAGATTACAAGATTAACATCTGTTAACATGATCGTTTATCTCCAGCCAAAAATAGGTCAGTCCTTTCTTAAGGAAACACGATTGCTAGGCACATGATTAAATAATGAAATTAGACTAATGAGTTCATAAATTAGATACAGTGTGTGTGCATGTGTGTGCGTGTGCTATAATGCAACTGATTTGCCATTGAGAAGTCTGAATTCAGAGACTTGAGATCAGTGTAAGGTCAAAGCCCCTTTGGAGGGAGCAATACAACTGCTCCTCCTCTCACCTAACCTTCTCCAGCCTCTTCTGCCCCTCCTCAGAGTCGCAGCTAATGGTGTGTGTGCCACTTTTCCTTTTCCCACTGCAGCAATGCATTAATATTTTCCATCTGCAGTGCTATTGGTTAAGAAGACCAACTCCTTCCATGGAAATGGGTGTTTGTTTCCAAAGCTCTGGGCTCCTTTTTTTTTTTTTTTGGTCAGTGGGAAGGAAGAATGGGAAACACTGATGCAAAGTAGCCTTGTTTTGCCTGTCACTGCCCTCTAGAAAAGATTGGCAGCACCATCCTCCAATCTCCTGCCCTTACCGCTTGCTGCACTTGTATTCCAAGCCCACATTACAGCATGGGGAGAGCTTTTCTGCAGGCATTTATCTCTGCTAGTCAATAGCTTAAAAGGTAAATAACCTTCTCCCTTCCCTGAAAAAGTCTGCTATGAACCCAAATCCCATTTTGGCACTACTGTTACAATGATGACTAGAGCTATCATAATATTAAGCATCAAGTTGAGACCTGCTTAAAAAAACCCAGATATATAAAATGATGTATGGATATATTTTAGCAGCGTTATCAGGCCTGCTTATCAGAGAGAGGGAAAAAAAGTGGAGTGCGTCCAAAGAAGTACACCTATTTTTATTCCAAGAGTGCGATTATTTATACCTCTTAAACTGTCTCTTAAAGGGATTTTAAAAGTGCCTCCAGAATCATAATGAATCTGTAATACCGTCGATTGTGAAGTACTGAATCTTTGTGGGGTTTTAAAAGGCTATGAAGCAGAAAAAGAAGTGTGACTTTATGTTCTATGGAGTAAGGCAATTAACAGCTACTTGAATGTTGCTGGACTGAAGTGTTCAAAACAATTCACAAAAGTGACTTTAAGAGTACTATTTTTTTTAAAAAATCGTATAAACATGCATTTTAGCAAAAACATTAACAGGTAAAATTTAACTGCCCTGGCACAACAGAAGAACTGTTGACCAACATACTCCATGAATGTTGTGAATAGTGGCCATCTCTTCATTCAACAATAAGACCATTCAGTGGATGAGCTGCTGTCATGGGTTGTGCCTATTGTGAGCCGCTATCCTCTTTTAGTTAATTGCCCCCCCCAATATTAATATTTAAATTGATCCCTATTTTGTATCTGGAACATACTGCCTTAGTATATTGATTGGAGCTACTGATATTTTCCTGCTGCCAAGAATATATTGTAGATTTTGAGATGTGTATCTGGGTAGATGGGTGGGACTGACAGTGGGAGGACTAAATGCAATCTTTTGTGCTGAAGCCCCACTGCCCACTTTGCTCTGGAGATGGTCAGAACGATTCCTTTTTTTGAGGAAAACACAAGTATGGTCAAAGAGAGTCATTTGTGCCTTGGCCTTGTGCCATCAACTTTATTTCATAGCTGCTGTACTAAGTGAGTTAACTACCAAAGAGTTTTTCATTAACTCACTTGGCAGCCATGTGTTTAATTTTTTTTAAAAAAAAACAGCATAACTT
The DNA here is from genome assembly GCA_029375565.1 of Gekko gecko. NCBI lineage: Eukaryota > Metazoa > Chordata > Lepidosauria > Squamata > Gekkonidae > Gekko > Gekko gecko. The sequence goes on from JAPDNY010000009.1 coordinate 41,933,957, forward strand.
TAAACTTAAGAAGAACAGAACATTACTGCTAGGAATATTTTGCTATTTCACAGTTTAGGGATTGTTTAGTGCCCATTTCCTTCTGTTCCTTTTGTCCATCCCAATTTAGGACTGGGGGTAGATTCTATGAATATTTTGGAAGCTTGTTGCAGACAGAATCACTGAACACAGTAGTCACAGCACTGGACTTCACTGTTACTCCCTCCCTTTGTTTTATTGGCACAGGGTTGGACCCAGGTTTTTTTTTTTGACATTGTAGTACTAGGGTCACTGTTACAACCACAAATGGGTTATGGTAACCCTTATGCCATGTGGTGATCAGGAGCATTGATTGTTCGGGTAGATTTATATTGCCAGGGGTTTTGAGGGAGTTTGAATTGCAGGCATCTTTTAAGGGAGGGGAGAAATTGGGGGGGGGGTTGTTATTTCATTTTGGTTTTCACATAAAATGTTTCTAAGGGCTCTTTTTGTAGCAGGAACTCCTTTGCATATTAGGTGACACACCCCTAATGTAGCCAATCCTCCCAAGAGCTTACAGAGCTCTTCTTACAGGGGCAAGTGTAAGCTCTTGGAGGATTGACCACATTAAGGGTGTGTTGCCTAAAATGCAAAGGAGTTCCTGCTACAAAAAGAGCCCTGCGCTGCCTTGAACCACAAGGAAAGACAGGATGTTAGTATTTTAATAAATATAATAAATAAATAAATAGGACTCCAACAGCTCAGTGTTGCGTTGGAAATAAGATTAAGGCTGCAGCCCTGTTCACTTGGTAAGGAAATCCCATTGTAATCAGATGGCCTTAATTTGTGAATCAACACAGGATGGGGGGGGGGTGTCACATAAATGCTGTTCGCATTTCTCATGTTTTGGCTGCAGTGTGGATTCACCTTTAAAATATCTTTGTGCCTCCTAGCTTAATTGCGCAAAAATGTCAAAGAGGTGTATTATTAATTATTTAATAAAATAATTATATCCTGCCTTTCCCACTGACTGTGGCGGCTCAAGGCATCTTCCCAAACTTTGAATGGCAGCAATTAAAATTATCAACCACTACCTAAATATGTATAGTGTTAATTAACTATGTGGAATCCTGTTGTGGGGATTCAGTTCACTGAAACAATCTGCCCAAAGTCCATTGGAACAGCAGAACATTAGTTCTCTTCCAAACAGGTTGAAGCAGGAGCTCTTCTCAGGGAAGGCATTAAATGAGACTTTTAGTTAACTTTGCATAGGATTACTGGCTTAATGCCATGTGTGAAAATGTATTTACACAACATTGCGGGTGCTAGCATTGGCAAGCACAGAGGCAATAGCTGAGACATGATTGGATGATGTGCTGCTTCCATTGCCATTGTTAAAATATAATACTGTTTGGAAGCGCCATTATAACGTGGCACCAACAATGGCATTGTAATACCCATTGTGGCACTTTCAGGTTTTATTGTCTGCCAGGAGTGCAGTTATCCCAGAAGAAGCCAAAGAAGGATCAGAGAAATTACACTTACTAAAGAGAGCTTTTGAATTGGCTTTGTTGCTGCCAAGGGCACTGTGGATGTCTGGAAGGAAGGGGAGAGGGATTGTACCTGTGAGAGAAGAAAGCCAAAGCTCTCATTCCCCCCTCCCACCAGAGCGGCAACAGCTTGTTGCTGTGTGAAGAGGGAGGCGGTGGCGGCGAGGCAGAGAAGGGGAGGAGTTTTAGCTCTGGCAAGGCGGCTCTCTCACTCAGTTGTTTTCTCCCCCTGTTCGTGTAGCCAGGAACGTCACACAGCCATGTAACTGTAATACAAGAAGTGAAAAGAGAGGCAGAGAGAACAGGCACAGCTCAACTTCTAACCCTTAACAAAGGCAGAAAGGATTTGTCAAGGCGCTACCAAATATATATATAGATATATATATGTAGGTGGGGGAAAAAGCTACAGCCTGAGATAATCAAGTGAGGCTCCAATATCTGGAGGAGGAGAAGCAGCTCAAGAGGTTACAGCGCTGCCCTAGTGGATTATGTGGGGCTCCGGCTGGGCTGGTCGGAAGGTAATTGCTTTCTATTTTCAACTTCAGTTTGTTATTGTTAAAAGGAAAGGAGAAAAGGGAGTGTTTCAAGGCGTGGCGAGCCGAGCAATCATTATATAAGTATTGAAAGAAGGAAAAAACATGGGGAGAGAAGTGAAAGAGAAATGATGGACAGACATTTTTTTAAAAAATCCATATAGTGTCTTTATTTTTTTTTTTTAAATGTATTTCCTGCCCCTGATTAGAAGGCTTTTCTTAGACTGAGAAGGTGCCGGGGAAGGGTTAAAAGAAGATCATCTCTCACGTCTGGAAGAGATGAAACTTTAGTAGAAACCCAGATGTATTTCCCGGGTGTGAGATTAATGCAGTGTAGTTCTGCATAACAAAGGGAGAAGGATGGGATCTGAATTCCGGTTTTCATGTAGCCTCCCCTGCTTGTTGTGGGTTTTCTGACAAGCTCTGTGCACTGATGCAAATTTGGATTTGGTTAACTTTTTGGTCAGAGGGTAAAAAGATTAAAATACTGTGCTGTATCTTAACCATTGGAGTAGAAAGACAGGACAGATTCCCCCCCCCCCCGAGTTCCATAGACTTTAAAAACTTAAAAGATTTTAAAAGTTGCATCCAGGTTTTATGCTGTTAAGTATCAACCGCCTTGCCAAACACAGATGGTTTTTGCTATGTAATTAACAGCCACATTTCAACATGAATCTATTCCCACAAAATGTTCTCACAACCTATCAAGTGTTGCAATAAACATAATAATTAAGGAGGAGGGGGGGAAAACCCTGTAAATCAATCCAGAGAATGAAATGTCAGTCAGAAAAATAAATATTTTAGTAACTATTGGAATATTAGCTTTTCCACATACAGTACATATTTGAATGTGGGCTCAGGGGAGAATCTTGTTTTGCAAGATTGCTTTTGCTGTTTTCCCCACTCAAGGTGGCATTTAATTGTGTCCTATCAAAATCTGAGATAAGATGTCCTGTTGATACTTGCATATGTATAATTGAGTGCCTTGTATTCAGATTGGTAGGAGAAAGAGAATGGAATTTACGTAGGGGGTTTCTAATAAATGGAGCCAAGGTTGCATAGGAACACTTGTGGTGTAATTAGTATTACAGCTCAGTTATTCAAGGAGACATCTTTAGTTTCACAAGAGTAACTGCCATAGCCATCTTGAGTAAGCTCTGAGTAATAAAGCCATCTTCAGTTATGTTTGTTCTACTTTGAGTCATCAGTAAAGGTGAAAATATTATTTAGATCATAGACAATATAAAAGATGTTTATAATAATCCTCTCCTGGATTCATTTGCAAGGACTTATGCCTTGAAAGCCTAAAGGTTAGCTGTTTTGGGCAATATTATGCACAGTCATTATATAAAAAAGGGGTATTTGAACAGTTTATTAGATTACTGTGAATGCAGCTGAAGGGTATATGTCTCCATGGGTAACCACAGGAAACAAATGCATTCTTAAAACATTCTCTAACAATACAGAAGATATGTCAAGAAAGTAGCTATAATTAAAAATAAGCACAATTCATATCCCACAATGGTTAGAATTTGAGCACCTTTTAAATTAGGACCACCACTGATGCATTTTGTATCTTCTTGGATATGTTTTTGATTTTTTACTGGGGACCAGAGCAGTTTATATTATTAATCTAATGGGAATACTACAATCTAGTAGCATAAACAGATTTGAAGAAGCCAGGCTCTGTTCAGAATACAGTATCCAGTGGTGTTTAACTATAGTGGGTCTCTTAAAATTCTGTAACATTTGCTATTTAGAATAGTTTTTGATGTGATAGGTGGTAGAACAAAAAACATAGTTTCCTTGGAGGCTTAGTGTAGGCAGCCAGCCAGGAAGACTAAACACAACCTTATGGCCCATCCTCTCTTACTTGTGCTGTACTGCTATCTAAACCTGCCTAGATTGGGGCTGTAAGACTGATGCCCTGACAACATTTACAGGAGAATAAGTCCCATGGAACACAGCAGGCCATACAGTGGACTACAAAACACATCCAGCCCTTGAATACTGCTGATGATGGAAAGGAGAATCAGACACTTAACTTTCCATCAGCTAATACTGATTAGACAGCAGTAGCTAGATGTTCTCTCCCCCCCTTTTCTACTGTAGCCTCTCAGCTGCCTCTCTGTAGAGTTGCTGTCAACCGTTGTGCATTGTGTGAACCTGAAGGATTCAGCAGCAGTTTCCTTAAAGTACACACCATTCCTGATTTCAGTCTTGTTTTACCGGTTGTTTCATGCAGCATAACAAATAGTTTATCCTGTTGATTTCTTTGTTACCTCTCAGAAGTTACCTTTGCCTTTTTGAAATGTGTGCTGCTTCTGGAGCTTGGGGATGGTGTCTAGGTGGATGTTAGCCCACTCAGGCTTAAAATCATTTATTGGCAATGGAACTGCAGCAACCTGTTGTCATTTGCAGATGCCAGATCTAGATTTCTGGTTGCAGAGAAGGAGGCGGGTGCAAGGACATTTGACTTGTGAAGATGTCTCTTTGTCAGTATCTCTCTATGTTAACAGCATCTAATTTTTAAACAAGTGATCCAGGTACACAATGCATGGCAGTCGGTGTGATTTAATAAATGCAATTGTCAGTGCCAAGAGAATCACAAGGGTGAATCAAAACACTTGTCTCGTCATTCTAAATCTTTGCTAGTCTCTGCTTGACTGCAACTTTATTTACACTGTCAGTTTCATTTTGACAAGCATAATGATGATGCAACTGTAAAAAAATATTTTAGATTAAGTACATTGCTTAAATGAAAAAAAAGGAAGGTGTGTTTCAGATGGCTGTATAATACAGTGGATGGGGGAAAATACGGTAGGTTGAGTAATGCTAGCATGTATGTGAGGTCATGCTATTTAGGTCATTGCTCTTCATTTATGAGTCATGCCTAAATGAGGGGGGGTGCTGACACTGGAAAAGGTGCATGCTTGCAGCAGGATGCACAAACGCCTCCTTTAGCCTGTCCGTAATATATATCCCAGGGTGATTCCATACTAGTCAAATAGAGCACTATTTTTGCATGTAGTTTTAATGGTAGTTCCAGATGACATCATCATTCTTCCACTGTTTTCCCATTCTTTCCTTGTTATGTTTTTTTCCCCAGGAACTGATCTGTTATGATTGTTTAATTTACTTTTGTGAAGAACAGAAGCACAGGATGTTGTTGTTTGCTCAATTTCTATATATCCCAAGGATTATGTGTGGTAACTTTCGGCATGTGTTGCAAAGCATAGTTCTGAGTGTCCACCTCTGAACTGCTGGCAGGTGTTACCTTTTTAATTTCCAAAATTAGCATTGTTCTATCATTATGCTGTTGTGTGTCGTTCCTATTTCTGTTGTTAGGTGAATATTCCTGGTGTCATGCAGTGCTATCCTAAACAGAGTTACTCTCTTCTAAAGCCGTTGACATGTACTACGAAGGGTGTAGGATTGCACTGACGATGTAATAGTGCTACTTAGGTCAGAAGGAGAAAAAAAATGGAGGTATACTGCTGCCAGTGTCAGTATTAAACACAGAGAGAAGCAGTTCATCATGATCACAATGGAACACTCCCTATTTGGGTGGAAAAACCCAGAAGGTAAATGCTTTCAAATGTGCAGTAGCCACTGGTATGTAGATTCTGTATGCTGCTAATGCTGGAACAGTGGTAACTTCATTGTGGAGAATGGCTCCAGTATAGAATCACCCTTAGATATAGACAGCCAGTCTCTGCCACACGGTCCCATCAATGCAATGTATGAGACTTTGTGACTCTCCCTTTTCCCATTTTATTCTCACAACAACGACCCTGGTAGGTAGGGCAAGCTGAGAGGGGTCATTCTGCAAGCTTCTGTAACAGAGTAGGGATTATAACCTGGGTCTCCCGGAGCCCTGTCCAATGCTCTAACCACTATGCAAACTGATGGAGAAATAAAGAACTCCCCCCCCCCCCAGAGGCTTGACATGGAAAAATCAGAAACGTTGGGAAAATGGAAATAATTTTTTTTCTTCTCCTTTAGAATTATGAGTAAAATACTTTATAAAGCAGTGTCTTAAAGAAATGTTGCTACACCCAAATCATTCTTCTGCAAGATGCAGCTGTAGCAATATTTGTGTTGATAGCATTGTACTGGGTTTGGCGATGTTGCTTATGGTGTAGTAAAAGTAATTTCAAGTGTGGCAGAATATTGAATGTTTCTCAGCAGTGTGGTCCATAGAGCGATCTCGGAGTCTGCCAGATATGCTGTTGCCTCTGGAACAATAGAACCTGTGACGCCACTTGCTTCAATTATCTCCAACTTCTGCATCACATGGAATAAATTAACGAGTGTACATAAATGCCCACGTACTCAAGAAATATGGCAACATGTTAAAATGTCGAGAATCTTCTTTCAGTTCGTGAAAAACTGTGAAGCCCATGAAACTTTAAGCAAAACTTCAGAGCCATTTATTCTGAGTAGAGAACTACACCAGTATTTTAAAGGAAATGTTAGAAGGATATTAAGCCAATGGAATAAAACCCACAAGGGCTGCTGCTGCATCAGACCAGTAGTCCACCTAGTTCAACTGGATGTGAACTTTTGGGGCATCCCGGTTTTCCCCCAGTAGCCAGCCAGATGTCCTTGAAGCTCCATTAGCAGGAACACGGAGGCCAAAGCTTCTTAAGGTTGCTGCAACTCAGGATGGAGGTACCATTTAGCCATCCTGATTCACTGTTAATTGGAAGATTAGCTTTCTATAAATTTGTTTAATCCTTTTATAAACTCCGTCTAAGCTAGTGAACATCACTATATCCTGTGGCAGTGAGTTCCACGGTGCAAAGAATGGATAATTTGATTTTATGATACTGTGACACTGTAATTTTTGAGCTTTTGCCTCTGAAAGCAAGAGTTTCTTCCTTTTCTACATAATAATGTTGAAATCTACATACCGTTGCTAATCCAAGATAATAAAACCTCCCTTTTGTCTTTCCAGTGTTGATGTCTTTCTTTCCAATGCTGGTGTCTTCTGTTTTCAATTCCTGTGACCTATTTTCCGAACTGACAGTTTTTTATAAGATCCAATTAGAGTGTACCATCTTGTAATTCCATCTCCAATGCTAGCTGTGTTTATAATTATTGCTTGAACACAATAAAGACATTAGTACTTTTTGGACTTAAACCAAACTGTACAGTTTTATGTGATGAGTTGTGTATAATGCATTTCATGTCAGTTTAAGAAAAGGCATTGCATCTGTTTAAATACTTCTGACAACATTACTCCCTTAAGAAAGAGACACCCTTTTAAGCCCATTGATTTAAATGGATTTAAAGAGGAGTGTAACTCTATTTATGAGGATGGTGCTGTAAATTCAGGAGGCGAGGACTGTATTTGAGGTGTGTATATTCTCCCAGAGGAAGAGCCACAATGACCATTCGTGTGAGCAGCTATTTTTCTTGGCTAACCGTGCACTCCTAAGGAGAGTCATACCCTCCTAAGTCAATAGGCTTAGAAGCGTGTGCCTCTTTAGGGCTGCAGCTTGAGCCAGCTGAAACGAGGGATGCATGAGGTTCCAAATATGCGTAGTAAGACGAATTGAACAAGAGCTTCCCTGACTTAGCAAATTGCTGTGGCAAACGTCAGCTGCTTTCAAACACCTTGGATAATGCACTTTCAGTGCACTTTCCAGGCACTTTAGCAATAGTTTGCAAGTGGGTTTTCTCCTGTGAAACTGAAAAATTCAGTTGTGAACAATCACTGAAGTGCATTGAAAATGCATTGTCAAACATGTGTGAAAAGCAGCCTTCGAGATCTAGCGTGATGCTGTGGATAGAGTGTCAGACTAGGATCTGAAAGACCCAGGTTCAGATGCCCACTCTGCCATGGAAACTTGCTGGGTGATCTAAGCTGCACACACTGGATCAGCCTCCCCTACTTCAGAGGGTAGATCTGAGGGTAAAATGGAGGAAAGGGGAACAATGTAAGTTGCTCTGGGTCCCCGACAGGGAAAAAAGGTGGAATATAAATGAAGTGAATGCCTACATAAACTTTGTGATCTCCTATTTATTTGTTTCGGGGTCTTTATATTCTCTGGCCTTTTATGTAATTTCATTATTGATGAGTTTTATTCTTAGTAGAAGACTGGATCTAAAGGAAACAATTTTGCCAATTTATAAAATATATTTCCGAGAGTCAAGACAGAATTCTTTAGCTTTCTTTAGCTGTCTTTAGCTTTACTTGCATCATTTTATGAAACCACCTGTGAATAGGAAGGCTCTGTGAGTGGCTCTGGAGTTCATGAAGGTGCATATATCGTATACTTTTTTCATTATGTCGGGTGTGACTGTGAGAATGTGGGTGGTATAATTAAAAAGACATAAAAAGAGGCATAAGGAGGCCCCTCTGACATGTGCACATATTGTCAGCAAGAGTTGGGAATGCATATCTGAGAGCAAACTGTGCTCTTCTTAGGTTATTATTAATCCTTGTTGAGCATTAATATGGCTGGGGAATTGTACCTTGATTCCACACTGCAGAAAGAGAAGTTTGGACTGTGTTTGGAAAATTAATGACCGGATAGCAAAACCCAGCAGAAAGGCCCATTTATTTGAGTAGACATCTTCAGTATAAATATTTGTACCTTACAGCAACATTCCTTTTTCAAAGCAGAGATCTTACATATTGTAAATGTTTATACATTTTCAGTGTTAGGTTAACGCGGTTATGATTCACTTATGGCAAAATTCTGATCTGTGCTCTGTACTCCAGTGGTGTAATTCAGGTTACTCTGCTGGCATGGCAGTGTTGCCACAGAATAAGAATACATCCAGCAGTCATCTAAAAGAATAAAATCTTACCTTTGCACTCTGTGCAATTTTTAAAAAACTAATTTTTTTTTAGTCAGCAATTATTTCAGTTAGCATATTTTCCAGTTAGCATATTTTTAAAGGGCAAACTTCAAATGATCTGATGAAATTATTCTTATATAGTTAATCCTGACATAACTTTCATTAATATGGTTGTGATGCAAGTCTTTTATTCTCTGGGTGTTTCTCATCCAGCAAATGTCCTGTTTCATAGATGAATGAACTGGATGAAACTTACTGGTTTTTTTCTCCCCCTGGGGATTCCTGTGTTACTTTACACAGATAATTATGTTTGCCTTCTTCTTTTTTTAATGGCTTGCCTGTATCTGAAGCTTAACAGAATTATTTTAGCTCTGGTGACATATTTGCTATTGCTAATTTCTTCTTGCATTCCTGCAGTTGGATTACAGCAATGATAGTTTATACCAACAGTCTGAAGACATGTGACAGTGTTCTGAGATATATTTAGCACAGAAAACAATATGTTTTAAGTAGCTGCCAAATAACTTAATATTCAGTAAGTTTAACTGCCAAATAACTTAATTGTTCAGTAAGTTTGTACCAGTAATATTTTGCTTTATTTATTTAGTGAATTGACTGCTCTTTTGCTATGAGGCAATAGCTTGAATATTATGTTTCTGAAGCTGTGAGTGTGAATTTACTTTTAATCTATTTAATCAGTTGACTCAGCGTTGATGGCTTCACTAGCGTAACAGCAATACAGTGTCAATATTGCCTATCATACTAAGTATGCAAGGTTGTGTTTATAAATGCTTATTCACCGTACATTTTAAAACACAAACAAAGCTGGTCCCAGTTTCTGTGGAGGTAATAGTCTAGCGAATCACTGATTTGGTGAGAGAAGATGGGTCTTTATTGTTATCTATCTAGAACATTTCTTTTATCCTGTCTTTTCTCCAAGGAGCTCAGTGCAGTATACATTGTTCTCCTTTTCTCCATCTTATCCTGTCAGTACCCTGGTGAGGTAAAGCTCAGACTGTGTGATTGGCTTCAGGTCACCCAAGCTTCATGACTGAGTGAAGATTTGAATCTGGGTCTCCCACAATAAAGAATGACGCTCTCACTTTGCTCTTAAACAATCTCGCTGGTTCTCTTCTGTGCATAGGCGTTTCAGTGTATGCCTCTAGCTTCATAAACAGCTTCCATTTTCTTGTCTGTTAGCTGGAACATGTCCCATGTGCACAACAAGGAAGTCTCTTCGATTGTATTAAGCTTTTCCTGTGATTGAAACCCCTGTGGGAACCCCCTGTTGTCCTGCTGTAGTAAAACATCAAATGCAACTTCATAGGAGGAGGCGGAAGAGGATTGAACTAAGTCACCATTTTCCTCTTCCCAAATGTACACCAAGGAGGCTTCTCATTACAAAAGCAATTCAAACCCTCTTTCCCCTATTCCAAACACTGATCTTCTTTCAATTTTAAGTGTTCATATGACATGTTACAAGTTAGTATTACCCAACATATTTTGTTTGCAATGCTGTTTGAAAAGTTGCTGTCAAAATGAACAGAGGCTATTACTATGGCTTCAAAATTATTTGCACTTAGTGGAGCACAAACAAAAAGCATTAAACCAGTAAAAGACCGAAGTAATTCTTGAATTGCTCAGAATTAAAACTAGTGTATTAAAACAGAACAGACCTTTGTACATGGCTTCTGATTAGTGACATGAAGACAAATCCCTTATTTGCTCTTTCTTTGTCTCTTGGTGCATAGTATTCAAAGTGTCCCTTTCATATGGTCCCCATATATTTTTTTTCTCTTAGATTGAATTTATTAATGTAAATGTCAAATTTGGAGGGGTCCATTTCCCCCCCTCAAATTGATCTAACTCTCAGCCTGTGTTCAGATGTCAAGTTCACTATGCTCTGGAGCCGCTTCTAATTTATCTGGGTTTCTTTGAAATGGAGAGGCTTGATCAGACATCCCCTCCCTTAAAGTGCCTTACTCCATGTTCACCCTGTGGTTGATCAGTCAGTTGTGGCAGCCACAGAATGGGGTGGGGAGAGCAGTTTTCTTTAATCATTGATCTTCTGGGCATGTGCATAGGCAGTTATGGGAAGCAGTGCTTCAAACTCCTGGCAGGATGGCTGCAGCTGGTGGATTGCTGGAGGAGGCTGCTGGGATCTGTAGTTGAGTGTTTTTTAAATTGCTTTTGAAAGCCAGGGGGAGAAAGTGTTTTTTAAACTGCTTTTGAAAGCCAGTGGGGAGAGAATGAAAGAGATAAGGCTCATCCGGAGGAGGGAGCTCTCTCTGGTTCAGCTGGAGCGGGTGGGGGGGAGGGGGCAACGAAACTCACAAGTACTGCTTGAAGCACACATCTGCTTATGCACATGTCAGTAATACAAAAAAATGGTGACCAAACAGGAAGTCGGAATCTGAAATGGACATGACAGCTTATGGACTTGAAATATGAACTGAGGAGCATATAGTATATTTTGTATTGATGATAAATATTGACCACACCACTAGAATGTCTGTCTGAAAACAGGAAATTTAAGAGCTGCTGATACTGTTTCATCATTCTGTTATCAAGAAGAAGAGGAGATTGGATATATACCTCACCCTTCACTATGCGAAGGAGTCTGCTTACAATCCCTTCCCTTCCCCACAACAGACACCCTGTGAGGTACGTGGGGTGGAGAGAGAGAGCTTCCGAGAACTACCCTTCAGAGAACAGCTCTGAAAAAACTTATGACTGACTGGTATGATACCAGCAGTTGCATGTGGAGGAGTAGGGAATCAAACCCGGTTCTCCCACGCTCCCAACCACTATACCAAACTGGCTTTCAAATTAATAGACGTTCCGTTTCATCAGTATAATTAATAGCCATTATTAATTAATTGTAGTCTTTGTGATAGACTCCCATGATTTTGTTGTGTATAATTAATTTATTTCTCCTCTTTGTCAGGCAGTTGTCTAGTTGAGAATATTTGTTATAAATGTACACCATTGAAGCTTGGTGGTTTGTATACATTGTGACTTGGGGGCACCATGTAGCAGTGGTTTGAGTTGTATCTGGGGGCATGGTCTCAGAATGTGGTCCTGGGAGATTCCTGCTCCATAGTCCTTCGCCTGTGGGTTCCATGTGGGCTTCTGCAGGGTTTGATCTTATCCCCTATGCTATTTAATATCTACATGAAGCCACTGGGAGAAGTCATCAGGAGGTTTGGGCTGCAGTTTCACCAATATACAGATGACAACCACCTCAGCCTTTCTTTTCCATCTAATCCCAAGGATGCTGTTGATGTTCTGATGTTCTGAACCAGTGCTGGAGTCAGCAATAGGCTGGATAAGGGTGAAACTTAATTCTGATAAGACAGAATTGTGTGGGTTGGTAAAAAGGCAGACCAGGGACTTCAGATCTTTCCTGTCTTGGATGGAATTATACTCCCTTTGAAAAGCCAGGTACATAGCTTGAGAGTGCTACTCAACACAACAGTCACCTTAGAAAACTGGCTGTGGTACTCTGGAGTACTTTTGACCCGTTTTGGCTGGTGCATCAGCTGCATCTGTTCCTGGTTCACTTAGATCTAACCACAGTGACCCATGCCTTAGTTACATCTGGACTGAGCTATTGCGGTGTGCTCAGTTTGGGGCTACCCTCGAAGAGTGTTCGGAAGCTGCAGCTTCCTGTGGCTATATACAGCCGTGGCTATATACATTGTGGTTGGAGCCAGCTATCAGGAACATGTGGCCCTGATACTACAGAAATTAACACTGGCTACCGGTATCTGCTCCTGAGCCCAATTCAAGGTATTAGTTTTGACCTTTAAAGTCTTATATGGCTTGGGCTGGTTTATATGAAGAACCGTCTTTTCCTTTTTATTTATTATTCATTAAATTTGATTTTAGACTGCCATCCCGTGGAGGGACCAGGCTTAGGTTGGTATACAGTATAATATCGTATGAACATTATTAAAAGGTTAAACAAATAAAAGCACGGGAGTACCAAAAAATGATGTTAAAGTTTCCTGACGGTGTCACTGTCCTCATGGGGAGGCAGGGGGTGGGAATGCCAGAAAAGATGGAACTGTCGCTGTCCTGAACCAAAATGCCTGGTGGAACATCTCGGCCTTACAGGTCCTGTGGAACTGTAAATGGTCCCGCAGGGCATGGACATTATTCAGCAGGTTGGAGTCAGGGCAGGAAATGCTCTGGATCTGGGCAAGGACAGCTGGATAGCTCTTGGGCTGGGGACCATTGGCAGATTTTGGTCTGTTGAGTGCAGTGCTCTCTTGTAGGTTCCTGCCTAGAAATTAAGATTACAGGGAAAGGCCTTCCAGTTTAGGATTGCTTTAATCAAGTGAGGGGGGCCAGGGGCACACCGCCCGGGGAAGCCATTCCATAATCATGAGGCTGCCACTGAAAAGGCCCTCTCTTGTATAGCCACCAACCAAGCTTCTTTCACTGATAGGACAGTCAACGTATGCATTCTGTCCCCTCCAGTTCCAAAGCCATGATGCTAGATCCTGCCCCCCCCCAGCAACTGTACATCTCCCCTCACAACAATCTAACTCCCCGAGTTATTGCACATTAAATGCTGGAACGGAGAATCGTGTATGCCACCCTGAGCTCCTTAAAAGAACAGTCAGATTAAAAAAAGAGGATGGGTAGATATAGGCAGAAATCTTCTCCCTGCCCTTTCCCCCCCTGTACATTTCTCCTTCTATCCTTTTCTCCAGATCTTGTCTCCCACTTATCTCCATTAGCTGTTCTGCCTTTATGGTCCTTGGCCCTTTGGTACCCTATCAGCGGGGACCTCTTCTCGTTCATTTTGTCTTCAACAGACTTCTGTATCCCTAAACTCTGTCTGAGTTATAAATCCCAGCCAAAGATACAGCATTCCTTTTCCTCTTAAATACTATGTTGTGTGTTCTGTAGTCCCTGTTTCCACAAGCACTTGAAATGCTGGTGAACATTTTGTGACATTGCATCAGCTCTGGCAATCAGCGATCTCTCTAACTTAAGGGCAGTACAGTAGATGATGGGAGTTACTTTGTCACTGTTAGTATATTATAAGGAGCTTGCTTCGATTAGATCAGACTCCACAGTATATATCCCCTGTAATTGTTTCCCCCTCGCTTAGTTCAGATACAGCGAGTAGAGATCAAACCTATTTCGTTAATTTTCAGGAAGCATTAAGGAAAGGCAGACAGAGATTATGATGCTTATTTAGTTACTTATTATTATTTCAAACCATTTCAGGATTTATTTTGTATTTAAGACAAGTTTAGATATGCTTACCTTTGAAAAATACTGTTTTTGGTTCTTTTCATATATGTGTGCTGTTCCCCCCTCCACTTCCCTGAGAATTTTCAAGACCTCCCCCCCCCCAGCCTGTCAGCTGTATGGCAACATTATACTGTGTTCTGTGAATAGATCAGAATTTAATTGCAAAACTGTAATTAAGTTCAGTGTTTCCAAATGTTCTTTTTCCAAAATCTAATACAGTGAATGATATATTTAAAGTTGTGCAGTAGATCTGTGGGTTTAACAGTTACGATGGTACTGGCTGAATAAGCAAGCATAATTTTATAGTTGTACTAGAATTTTTTAAAAGTAAAATTCTTAACCTTTGAATGTTGGAATATGAGTGACAACTTTATTCATATGCATCGCTGGGACTACATAGCACCTATGAGAATGTTAGCAATATGGCTTTATTTACTGTTTGAAACCCTGGGTTTGTTTGGAGGTCAGGCTTGTCTTTAGTGCAGCATTTTCTAAAGCAACTGAAAGATTGTTTACACGTGAACCACCGTGGATCCCCTTCCTGGGGGGATGTATGTATTTCAGTTCAAAGTACTGATAAATTCATAAACATGGAATGGGATTATCTTGCACTAGTGAAATACCCTGTTTAACTGTGCAGTTCTTTGCAGAATATACCCTCTCAGTGTCTTTGACTTCAGTGGACTTCAAAGGGTATAACTCTGTTTAAGATTGCACTATAAGAATCTAAAAAGTACTTGGTTGCTTATTCGGTACTTTGTATCATTTTCAAACAGATTTAAAATACAGTAAGTCTTAGGGAAATGGGTGCCTGATAAAAACCCTGGCCGTACCTCAGTACAGTGAACTGTAGCAGAAATATGTCTTGTTTTATATCAGCCTGTCTTTGTAACAACGCCCCCCCCCCAGCTGGGTATTAATGAAGGTACAGTTCTAGGCATCTGCAGAAGTCAGCTGTGACTTATGAAAGCTCATGCTGAAATAAATTTTGTTCATCTTTAAGGCGTTACTGATCTCCTGTGTAATTTTCCTTCTGTAGACAAACATGGCTACCTCTCTGTAATTTTACAGCTCTATACAACTTGTCACACAGCCTTCCAGCAATGTATGCTGGGCCGCCATGGACTCCAAACTATTTTTAGGGGCTTATTGAATATCTGTCAATGGATATATCCCTGAACATACACAATTAGCATTTGGAAGAAGGACCAGCCTTTTTTTCTTTTGGAAGAATTTTCTTGTACCAAAAATTCAGGTTCTTATC
Organism: Gekko gecko; assembly: GCA_029375565.1. Lineage (NCBI taxonomy): Eukaryota > Metazoa > Chordata > Lepidosauria > Squamata > Gekkonidae > Gekko > Gekko gecko. The sequence goes on from JAPDNY010000009.1 coordinate 41,949,346, forward strand.
ATTCGGTAGTACACCCAAGGTACAAGCTTCCCAGGTCAGTGAGAACTAGCCCCAAGTTGCATAAGATTTTCTGAGGTGAATTCAGATGACCATTTTATCTGTTAGTTAATTACAGGATAAGTTTGCTGTTGAGAGTTATCACTCTGTTCACTTATTGAGAAAGCTTTGTGGTACAAATGAAAAATAATCTAGTTATCTGTTAATTATTGTAGTGATCGCATGAGAAGACATGTTATCTGATTGTACCCTTTGTTGTGCTCGATGTACACAACATAGGATTCTAGTTATTTAAAACTGTTCAGTATTTATTTAAAATACATCTGTCCCTTCTCAGCGCAGTGTGTGGTGGCTTCCAAAACATACATGCTTCCAATTACTAAATGCAGAAAGAGTAAAACAAACATATAATTGAACCAATAATCAAAAGCAGAACAATATTGAGATGAATTATTGTCTTTTTGTATTCTTTCGTTTGTGTGTGTGTGCACGCACCTGGAAGTCATGTAGACTTTTTGTTGTGTAGTGGGTTTGGTGCATGAAGAACCAGGACACAGCATGATTGTTAGCTCATAGTTTACTAGCACACACAACAGAACAGAAAATACTGGCCCGATGGCCAACTATATACAGTCCTCGTGGACCATCCCCAGGTCCCATTGGTGGGTTTAAACTTCCCATCAAGGTTCCTATTGATGAACGCTTGAGGTTTCAGGATCTTAGTCCCTATTGTCTCTTGAGCTCCAAGCTCTGGTAAACATTGCTGTCGCCTAGTGACGGTCAGCGGACATAACGCCTTTGGTGACTTACCCCTACTCAAGGCCTGGAGGATATTCAGGGAGGTAGCTGAATAAAGCCTGCCCCTGTCCTCCTGACTGCTGGTATTTCAAGGAGGTCTCCCATCCAAGTACTTGCCAGAGTCAACCCTGCTTAGCTTCTGTGGTCCAGGTCAGAGCAGATAAATTATTAATATTAATAATGAAAAGCCTCCCCCCAAAAGGCATTTTTTATCTCTGCCACAAGGCAAGGAGAGAGGAGAGGCCCCCAAATCTGTGTAAACATTCTGTAGTTCCCAGGTCAGCTTAGAATTCTGCACATAGTGATATGTATTGGGCCTAATAATCCTTAGTAGAGGTGTCTCCAACCTTGTATCTTTGGGCACTTTTGGAATTTACTGCCTCAGTAAAATAGCTACATGGGGAGGGGATGGAGACCAATCACAAATTGGCTGGGTCTGTTCACTAAACATTAGGAGGTTTCAAGCCAATCGTTCTCCTGTACTAGAAACTACTGTAGGTGATCACTGCAGACATGAAGGTAGGGATGCCAGCCAGTGTTCCCTGTGAGCTGTGTTCATGAGCGGCTGCTCATTAACACAGGAAGCCCTGCTCAGCGGCAATCTGGAGCCGCGCAGGGTCCCATTTCAAGATTACAGCAGTTTTATTCTGCTGAGGATGTGAACTGCTCTGTTCAGTAGGGGAAAAAATTAGAGGGGACATTGATGCCAGCCTCCAGGTGGGGCCTGGGGATCCCCCAGAATTACAGTTCATCTCCAGACTACAGAGATCAGTTCCCCTGGAGAAAATGGATGCTATATGGCATTGTACCCCACTGAGGCCTCTGTCCTCCCCAGGCTCCATTCCCAAATCACCAGGAGTTTGCCAGCCTAGAGCTGGCAGCCCTACCCCCCCATTCCCCTCCAGGGGCTGGGGGGACCTGGAAATCTTTCATGAAGGTGATGCTCCTTGGGCTGTTTCTGAAGCACCTCCTATCCCAGGGAAATAGAAGAAAGTAAAAACTGGCTCTTTTATTTAGAGAATAAGCAAGTGAGGCCCAGGAAACACATAGGTGGGCATCAGGGTGAACATCACTGCTTTACTGTGTTAGAATACTGATGATTCCAGGAAAACATCTGAAAATTTAACTTATCTTGTTTGTTTGGACTGTTTTCTCTCTTGTTGAGCATTTCATACACTGTTGTTCCATCGATGATTATTTTGCAATTTAAAGAGAGTACTATTTGAATGAGTTTGTATCTGCCTGGTTGGTGGCATTCAGCGTGACATCTGCCTGGGTCACTGCTCACCATTTTCTGGTTTATTTGGGATTACCCATCTGCCAGTGTCAATGCAGGTAGGCTGTGTATCATTTAAAACCAGCTACATTTCTAGTGCATGGGCTGTTTTTGCATTTGCGCAACCAGCTGTGTTAATCATGTTGGTACATGCTCCGAATCTATTGGATTCAATTTAAGTTGTGAGACAGCAGTGCACAAATGTACAAAATATTTTAAAACTAGTTTAGAATATTTGATGACTGTGATTGTGCTTGACTTTGGAAGTCAGGCATTAATGCTAGACAGGCAAGCCACAGACCTTCTCTCGTCCCTAGCCCCACATCAGGTTCCAAACAAGCAAACAGAAAGCCATTTTTTGTAAGCTAACAATTCCACCCCCCACCCCCCATCAAGTGGGTTGAGCCTAGAGGGAAAGAATACAGAAGTACATGTATCTCATGAGAAGGCAGTGGAAGTAGATCATGTTTAAAACACTTGCAATGCAGTTTAGAGCAGTTTTCAGTTTAAAAAATGATATTTTTTGAGGCTGTTGCTTGCAGTTTAAGCAGATAAATTCCTCAGGTCTCAGGCCCCAGAGATCATTCACGTAATGAGATACGTGAATGCATTACGCCTAAACAAAGAAGACAGAATTTGCAGTGTCTGTGCTATAGTTCTCTTCCTTGGAAGTTTTCCAAGCCTTGAACCTGGATGTCTTCCTGACGTCGTGCATTCATTTTGTGCTGCCATTTGATGATGAGGTAAATGTAAGATTGAAAATTAATTATATGTAGGCTAGTATAGAAATGTTAAAGGTGAGCATAAGCTAGAGTCCAGTTTGTAGCAACTGATGGTTGGTTAGTTCTTCACAATAAGTAGTCCTACCATTCTTTAGTGATACTCTGATATTAATTCAGAAAGAAGTGCAAACAAGTGGGATTGCTCTAGACATTACCAAGACATGTTTTTCTTTTTTTAAAAAAGCTTCTATCCTGAAGAAAGGTGAGCAAGTTCAGGAAACATGCATAAAACAGGCATTGCCTTCCTGCATCAGATGAAACATAAGCCTAGTCTAGTTTACCATCAGAGGACAACCATATGCCCTCTTGATAAGTTCATAAGCAGAATCTGATATGGAAGCCATTGCCTCCTGTTTGTTCCCATTGTGTTTTAATCAGAGGTCTGTGAACAAAGAGATTCCATTCAGCTTTCATAGCTAAATTATGATTCACTCATGTGCCCTTGGTGGGTGCTTTGTAATAATGTCTGAGCCCATTCACAACAATGGGATTTTAAAGTTCTTAATGTGCAATCCTAAGAACACTTTCCCGAGAGTGAGCCCCATGGAGTGGACTTGAGTGGAATTCTGAGTACAGCTGCTTGAGATTGCTCTCTTATATCATGTCTTACAAGAGTTACTAATAACAGGAATCTCATGATGGCTCAAAATAACTGAAGTAGTGCACTGGTGTTTTTTTTTTTTGTGTGCTGATTTTTTTTTCATCTTGAAGACCTGACTTCTGTTATATTTGTATTAGTGAGTGGGAGCTGAGAATTTGACTTGCACATACTGTTGAGATAGTATCCATTGTCAGTTGCATTTTTTAGTGTCTTTCTAAATCTAGCAAAATGTTTGATACACTCTGGTCTCTTGCAAAATGTATATGCAGTAGCTGTATCCATGGTTGATTAACATCAGGCCCTTGCTGACATCTTAATTAATGGCTATGTTAATATATTTATGAGAAAAGGAGGCATACTAGTGTTCACAGATACCCAGGAAACCCTCCAGGATGCTGGATTCAGGCTAGGTCTTGTTTCTGGATGAATTTTAATGCTGTGAGTTAATGTCATGATGTGTAATGCATAATTTATATTGTCATTAACAGGGATGTTAGGGAAATGTTTTCAAGCCAGGTTAAGAAAACAGTGTATTTAAATGTAAGTAACTGGTCACATAATATTTAACTTGGTGTATCTGGAGATGTCCAGGTCAGATATAGAACAAAATAATTCTTCCCTTTTCTTGATGGCATATGTTTAGAGGAATTTATATTATGAAAGTGCACAGCTTGGATTGAAAATTGTTTTCAGGGGAGTTGACACATTTTTTTTTTTTTTTGCTCTAATTTAGTGGTTATTGTCTAGCAAAATTCACTGATAAATTTGGCCGAGTTAAAAAGAATGGGAAAAAGATAAACTTTGGATTGATGGATTCACAATCAGATTGGTTGATCATCAGTTTTCAAGAATAAGTAGGGTTGTGAGGTTAGGCATATTCACTCATTATGCCTGTATCATTCGGAATCTGATACAGAATTTGGCTGTCCTATTAAAGAGTGCAAATTTCTACCTGACAATATCTTAGCAATTTTGGCAATAACTTTGCAGAAATAAGAGAATAGGCATTCTGTAATTAGGAGAGTCTTCTATTTTTCCTCAGTATTGATCTTTTTCATTTAATATTAATTATACAAACTCATAAATTTATGCCAGTTTTTAACCCAGAATTTTTGGTTTATTTTCTGGTGCCCTTGGATAGAAAATAATATATTTCTAGTTTTCATGATTGCAGAGACAGTTTTGAAAATGTGATGGGAATGCCCAAATTTGTTATAAATTTCAGATTTCATGCTTTCTAAACCCACGTACATTGAGCAACTGACATGACAATCCAATTTCTAAGAAAATTGCCTCAGAATAATAATGTTTCCACACGACAAAATGTGCAAATCAGTAATATGTTTTTTTGGTCATGATCTGTTTCTCATATTTCTGGGATGTTGCATAAGTTACTTTTCCATATTATAAGAGGTGGAAGGTAAGTTATGTATTTGCTGGAAGTATGGAGAGGAAAATTCAGTTCTGTCTTGACCAATCTTCTTTTGTGGCTGTGTTTTTAATCTTCAAACATTGCACTATGCTTATTGTGTCAGCATTTTAAAATAGTATTCTTACAGTAATTAATATAATTCATTAATCATGTGGCCTTACTTGACTGTCTGAGTCAATAAAGTCGATCATTTTATGTGAAACCTGAGGGCTGTTTCAGTTATTGTATGTCTCCTACACAGAGATATTATCTCCATGTGTGGGAAAAATGTGCATGCTGTCCCTCCAGAACTGGAGTGCAGGTGTCTTTTAAATGTTCAGAAGGATTTGGTATGAGTGATATCCCACCTCCCACTTTGCAAGTTGTTGACAGATCTGAGCGATTTATGCTTTAGGTTTTCTGCATTCAAAAGAACTTCTAAATCATCCTTAGCCCCCATATTGTTGTTGCTTTTCAAAGATTCCTGTGAAATGTCCTCTTCCTGTTTTGTGAGTTTCTTAGCTTCTGCATACCTGGCAATAGGGCCCGAGATAACCTTGGGGAACTTAACTGTGAGCTACCTGACAAGAAGCCTGAGAACTGAAGGAGACATTGGTATAACACCTATAAATGTCTAGCACGTGACTCCTTGCAATCTCCTCCAGCTTTCAGGAGGACCTCTTTGACTGGTCCATTTCATCATGAGAGACTTGCAGAAGAGGATAAAACAGGGACATGGCATCACCTTAATTCTTTTGTTTTGGATATCAAATGAAATCTAAATTAGCATTTAATAACTCTGCTTCTTTTGACAAATTGATTCAGCAAACCTGAATTCAGTCAGGAATCCTGTTTCATTCAAGTTGGCTGCATCAGCTATTTTCAGTCTTTCTGCTTGTTTTAGGAGTATTGGAAAGATTGCTAATTAGGTCTAAATCAGTCTCTCCATAGCAAAATGCCAGTCAAAAATACTACTGTCCTCTATTACCTAGTTCCAAGGATATCTAGCGGCAAAATGATGTGGCTGGAATTAACAGACCCCTCCCCCCCACTTCATCCTGTTTTGTTGTTGATACTGTATGATGACTTCTAACACTTTTGAAGTCTCTACACTGCTAGTATAAAATTATGACAATAGCTGAAGAGAATGTATTGGCTGCAGTGATTATCTTCCACTGTCTGGGGCTTTGCTTTGGTAGAGGAAGGGATCTCACCGAGAAGTCAACCAAAGGCATTCCTGCGTAGTTTAGAAATATACCCTTGAAACAGAGTGCATGACAAGACCTGTGAACTGCTGAGGTTTTTCCCCTGGGTTCCTGTCCCTCTCCCACTTCTCCCTGAATTTACCAGTTTACCAGAGAGCCAGTTTGGTGTAGTGGTTAGGAGCACATACTCTAATCTGGGAGAACCGGGTTTGATTCCCCAGTCCTCCACATGGTCTTACCATGGGTCAGTCATGGCTCACCCAGAGCTGTTCTCTCAAGAACAGTTTTTGAAACAGCTCTCTCAGCCCTACCTACCTCACAGGATGTCATAGTGGGGAGGGGAAGGGAAAGGTGATTGAAAGCTGCTCTAAGACTCCTTTGGGTATAAATCCAATTTCTCTTATCATCCTAGGGGGAAAAAATCTCTAAAAGTTTATTCTAGCAGGATTTGGGGGGAACATTACAGATCTTCCATATGCTATTATGTTTTTAAAGTTTAAACAAGTTTTAACTAAGCAATAACTTGCAAAAATTTGCAGACATTCATCTACTAGGGTGCCTACTTGTCTGCCTGCTTTGTAAGCAACTGAGTGCAGAACAGAATATTTAGTATTATTCAAACATTTATGGAATTTAATTCAGCTTTTCAGCTACATCTACAAATGTTATTAGCTTGCAATGGTTTTATCTATCTTGTCTAGCTCACCCATATCTACATTAGTCATTTGTGATGCATTGACAGACTGAAAGGAAGAAGTACTTGTTTACAGTGTTAAAAAGTGTATATGTACATATTGGAGTTTGTGTGGGAGTTGTTGTTGTTGTTTTGTTGTTGTTGTTATGATGATGATGATGTCTGAATCGCCCCATCCCTGAGTACACAGTGCTCTGGGTGATTTACAATCCCAAGGTTTTGTCCCTGAAAGGAAGCCATAGGAGAGTCCTGAGGGTAAAAAAGGAGACTCCTGAGGAGAAAGACAGTCCTGAGGGAAAATAAACGTTCTGAGGAAAGGAAGGAGACAGAAGCCCAGGGCAGAGTACAAAATGACCTGAGAAGGAGCCTCAAGACAGCTGCAGTCTCTGGAGAAGTGCAGCAGCCGTAGCACAGAGAGCCAGCCAAGCCACTGCCTAGTGTGAGAGACTTTCAGAAGGCCCCAGAGTGACAGTAGAAGACTCTAATCACCTCTTTGGTTACAGCTTTGAGTTTTGTGTAGGTGTGTCCTACTTAGAGTTGCTATTGGTGGGGAATGGGAGGCTAAGTAGATCCAGGTTGGGAAACTCCTGGAGATATGGGGATGGAGCCTGGGGAGGGAGGGGACCTCGGTGGGGTACAGTGCAATAGAGTCTGCCCTCCAAAGCATCCGTTTTCTCCAGGGGAACTGATCTCTGTAGTCTGGAGATGAGCTGTAATTCTGGGGCATCCCCAGGTCTCGCCTGGAGGCTGGCATCCCTAGCCCTTGATTCCCCATTGCAGAAGGAGGGGCAGACGTGTGGCAGAACTGTGCTCAGACCGATTCTAGTGTTTGTGGATCGACTGCCAAGGAAATCAGAATAAATTGTGCCTGCAGAAAAGCCTGATGCTCGGTCACCATTCACTTTCAGAAAAAACTCACGGTTCAGCTTTTCTGGATATGTATCACTGCAGAATGCTGATAGGGAGCTATGGGAGAAACATGTAAGTCGTTTTCTCCATACATGTCATTGTAAACCCATACAGCAGCATGGGTCATATTTATATGGGACCAACTGCTTGTTTTCTCAAGTGAAGCAAGTTTAAGGTTGCCAATTGCCTGCAAAATGTCCCGCCACTTTAATAGAGGCTTACTTCCGTACTCTGGTTGCCAGCATCCAGAGGAGGCCTGGAGAATCCCCTGGAATTACATCTAATCTCCAGACTACAGAGATCAGAGAAAATGGCTGCTTTGGAGGGTGGACCGTAGAGCAGTATACTCTGCTGAGCGCACTCCCATTCCCAGACTGTGCCTTCCCCAGGCTCTACTCTCCCCAAATCTCCAGAAATATCCTAACCTGGAGTTGGCAACCATACCACACTTTTTGTTTAAAGGTGAGAACAACCCTCTCAGCATGTTACAAAGGAGCCCAAATATCAGCACAGAAACTGTTGTTCGTAGTCTATTGGGGTGGTAGGAGGAACCCCACAACACTTAAAAACATTCATTTATGATGATATCACATTGTATTCCTGCTTGCGGGAAGGGCAGGCTATAAATGTGAAGAAATAAAACATAAATACATTCTGAAACAAATTAATCTGTCTTCAGGGCTAGATACAGCAGCGCATTTATTATTGATTTATTAAAACATTTATATCCCATTTTTCCTTGTGGTTCAAGTCCCATATTTGTTAATGGCAAGCCCGTAGCCAGGATTTTTAAAGTCAGGGGGCATTTAAATTTCTCAGGGGGCACTGGCTAATCAATTTAATCCGGGGGAGAAGGCCATGACACCTTGGGCTGGATAGAAAGTCAGGGGGCCTTGCTAGCAACTCGGGGGGCCTAGCCCCGAGATGCCCCACTGTAGCTATGGGCCTGGTTAATGGTCCATACATTTCATTGATGTAAACTGTAGATACAGGATAAAGTCTAAATCTCTTAGAAGTAAAAAAGAAAAGTCTAATTGATTTTAAGGTTCTGGACTGCACCCAAAATGCAGATTTTCAATGTGATAGAATTCTGTCATTTTGGCTGAGAAATCTTGCCAGGTGTTCCTATGCCTAGCCTTAAATTGATGGGTTTTGGCATGCTTTAACTCTGCAAAGGACTGTGTATGGTAGGAGGTATTTTGGATTGCTGTTTAGCTGTTTGTTATTCAAATACCCAATATTGATAGCTAGTGAATTAAAAAATATTCAGGAGTAGGTGACCACAGGGTATCAAGCTTAGAAAATAGTAAGCCAGTTTATAACCTTTCTTCTCAAAATAAATATATAGGTCAGATTTATTAGTAATATAGTCAGTAGGGTTGATCAAAATAAATTTTATTAAACTAAATTAGGCTTTTATGCATCATTGCAGTACTATTGTGCATGTTTGAAACTCCTCAAAACCTTTGATGCCATTTTGTGTAGTTCTTACTAGAAGAAGAAGAAGAAGAGTTTGGATTTATACCCCGCCCTTCACTGCCAAAGGCGTCTCAGAGCGGCTTACAAACTCCTTTCCCTTCCCCTCCCCACAACAGACACCCTGTGAGGTAGGTGGGGCTGAGAGAACTCTAACACAAACTGTCCTTGAGAGAACAGCTGTGCCAGAGCTTGTGACTGACCCAAGGTCACATCAGCAGGTGCAAGTGGAGGAGTGGGGAATCAAACCCGGTTCTCCCAGATAAGAGTCCATGCACTTAACTACTACACCAAACTGGCTCTCAATACTAGTGAGTATTTAATACTGAGTATCAATATGGAAATTTGTTGGTGTCCAGGAAATATACAGACTAGTACAAAGTTATGGAAAAATTATATAACTGATGCCTTTTAATCAATTCCTCAAACTTATGTGTTTCAGAGGGCTGCAGCCTGAGATGTGATACTCTTTTCACTTTCAAATTGAACTTCCATCAAGTGTCGAAAAATTGTCACGCAGGACAGGACTGAGATCCATTAAGTCTGCCATTCTGTTTCCAGTAGTGACCTGCCAGATGTATCTTCTTGTTGTGCGTCTCCAATATCTGGCTCTCAGGAGCACTGTTTGTGGGAATCATATTTGTCCATTATGGCTCATGATCATTTTGCAGGGTTATATATTAAAAAAAAATCACTTTTAGATCACTCACAGTTTAGATCATGCAGCTTAAAATAGGGTTGCAACCAGAAAAAGAGAAACACTAACCTGGCTTTTTTTTGTTGTTGACAGAAAAACAAGGGGGGAAAGAGGTCTATAGGTGCATATACACCTTTTGTGTAGAACCTACCCTGGACACTGCCGCAATCTCCTGGGCTTTGCTCTGTGGTCTTGCTTTAGGGTGTGCCAGGTTTTGGCCATGTTCACTGGTGCCATCAAAATGCTATTGAGACATTTTGTTGGTCTTAATTCTGGATTTGTGTGCTATTTCTGTGTTATGAACCACAGAAATACTTGCATGTGTAATGCATTGTACAACTTAACTGTGAAATGGAAATCTGAGGAAAAGCAAAAGTGGAGCTGTTTGTTTAAGCATGAGTGTGTAGCAGAACCGCATGTTTTTGTTTAGTGCTCAGCCTGACAAAGAACAGCAGTATTACCAGCAAACTCTGCAAATCTTCACTAGAACGGACCTTATACCATCACCTCTCATTCAATCATAACTTTTTGTTGTTGTTCCGCTTTCTATAGTTGTCTTTAATACTTAGTTTCATGAAAATCAGCAAACACTTTTAACAATTTTGGGAAACCTTAAAGATGGACAAATTTGTTGGGGCATGCCCTTTCATGAGCCAAAGCCAGATGCATCCTACCTCACAACAAATTAATTAATCTTCAGTGTGGTTGGTAGTTCAGCAGTTTGAGACCGGAGTGCCGCATGACGGAATGAGCTCCCGTCTCTGGTCCCAGCTCCTGCCAACCTAGCAGTTCAAAAGCAAGAAATTGCAAATAGATAAATAGGTACTGCTTTGGTGGGAAGGTAACAGCATCCAGTGCGTCTTGGCATCTAGTCATGCTGGCCACATGACCATGGAAACATCTTCAGGCAGCACTGGCTCTTCGACTTGGAAACGAAGATGAGCACCACACCCTAGAGTTGGATTCGACTGGCTTTTGAGCAAGAGAAACCTTTACCTTAATGTGTCACAAGGCAGTTTGCCTGCACTGCAGCAGGGTGAAACAACAATGTCTCTGGAACTTGATTTTAAGAACTGACTTTTCCCTGTCCTATTATATAAGCTTGGGCTGGATACAGAATTAAACTGGATACAGAATTAAACTAAACAACTATATATTATATAAAATCTGAAAACTAAGCCTGGAGAAATGAAAGAAACCAAAGTAGAAGCAGAAAGATGCCAACCCAAACACTCCCAATTTTAAACAATCAGACATAGATCAGCCCCATTCACCCATCTAACCCTTGAGGAAGACCATACCCAGCATACTTCATCCTCCTGTTTGCTTTTAATATCCCCAACCCCATTGAGGCCTTTCTGGCCCTCAGGTCTCTACAATGTCACCTGCTATCAATAAATAATAATAATAATAATAATAATAATAATAATAATAATAATAATAATAATAATAATAATAATAATAATTAATAATAATAATAATACTATATTGGAATTCCACCCTGCCCTTCACTCAGAGTCTCAGAGTGGCTTACAAACTCCTTTCCTTTCCCCTCCTCACAACATATACCCTGTGAGGTAGGTGGGGCTGAGAGAGCTCTTTTAAGAACTGCTCTTGAGAGAACAGCTCTGATAGAACTATGGCTTGCCCAAGGTCATCCAGCAACTGCAAGTGGAGCAGTGGGGAATCAAACCCAGTTCTCCCAGATTAGAGTCTGCACACTTGACCACTACACCGAACTAGCTCTCCAAAGTAGAAGCAGAAAGACACCAACCCCAAACACTCCTCCTCCTCCTCCTCTGCCTCATCATCATCATCAGTAAAAAGATCAAGATTCGCACACTTCAGACAACATGCCAAACCATGGTTAAGGAAGCTTTAGTATAGTTACCTCTGAACTGACCAATCATAATGTGTGACCAGGTCGGCCATAATACCAAACCTGAATCCAGGACCATGGTTCAAAATAGACTGTGATGCCTAAATTGGCTGCCTATAATTATTGGTCCATTGGGCATTGATAGGAGCTCTGAATAGAGGGGGAAAAACTGTGAGAGCGTGTGCAGCTCTGAATCATGGGTTTCCTTTTTTTTTGGACCAGTGTTCCCGCTAAGCTGAGTTAGTGTGAGCTAGCTGACAGTTTTTTAGCCTCCGTCTCACACATTTTTGTTTTGGCTCAGGCAGGATGGCTCCATAGCAAACTAATTTATGCAGTAGCCAAATCACTCTCTCACAACTTTAATGCCAGTAGCTCACAAAGTACAATTTTTGCTCACAAGACTCCACAGCTTGGAGGGAGCATTGATTTGGACCCATGTTTTGGACTTTAAATTGATTTTCATGCAAACTGTGGTCTGAACTGAGTCTAACATAAAATAGGGGCTAATCCTATAGAAAAGCAGTCCTGACCCATAGTGAGAAAAAGATCTGCTGAAGCTGTGTCTATTTCTGTTGTTGTGTCTTAATTTTAAACTGAGCAATGTGTGTAATTTTACAAGGCAGATACATGTGATGTGGTTCAGAGCTATCTGTTCCCAAGGAAATGGATTCCTCTTTCCCAAAATGTTCTTGATGAGTATATTACATTATCTGGATTCAGAACCAAATTAGTTTAAGCAAAGAAATTTCTCATCTCTAATTTAAATGCTACTGGAGTTGGGCTTAGGATAATTGTCCCTAATTATGTTTACTTATTAAAGCCACAGTCTTGAGACTACTTATGAGCTTATTAAATCTTGCTGATTCTAGAGTTCAGTTTAAATGGCGACTTTTAGTTTTAACATGTATTTAAAATGATGAGAGATTAACAGCTCAATTCACATTGGGTTATTTAGTCATTCCATTCTACCATGATGATCATATTCACCATGATTTTGTATGCAGCTATATACAGGAGAAGCATATGTAGGGCTGTCACATTTTGTGGTTTGCGCTTACGTAATGCTACATTTAGACTCTTTCCTGCAAATCTTTGCCAGACTCTGAAAATCTACAAATGTTTTCAGAATGTGACTGAACCATCTGTAAACATTTGTAATCAGTGGAAGCTGTTATATACATAGCCCATGGCATTATTTCTTTTCCTTCAGCAAAATTCTAACCACTGTGATCCCTTAATGTATACAATATATGATACAGGAGGTGAAAATAAAATGTAATCTGTGACCTGAAAAGGCAATATACTTGAAGCTACCTTTTACTGTTTATGATTTTGTATAGTATAGTAAGTTAGAAATAATATCTAAATAAACTTATTTGTTCTTCACACAAAACAGAATATCTTCCTCACAAAAAAGCTACAGCCTCTGGGAAAAGAATCTGTAAGTAGACTATGTGAGGAAAGCTAGCCATAGTGGCTTGGTTTTTCCTCTTAGGAAGTTTCTTTATTGTTTAACAAAGACATAGAGACAGATAATCCACTGTCAGTAATGAATGGTCAGATAATATTAATGGATAGAATGAAATTAGTTCTCCAGCAAATTCCGTGGTGTACTCAGAAGTAATTTGGGACTGGTCTGAGCTAAAATACAAATTAATACAGAATACGGCAATGAAAAATATTGTTTCATTACGATTTCGCATAAGTTACCTGTACAGCTATTTTTGTTTATTCTTGTAGCATGTATAGATCCTAGGAAATGCCATCTTGAGGATTTTTACCATATAGATCTTTTAGAAGTATACTTTCTGTCAAATGGCTTTTCTTTTCCATAAAGCAAACATTCCTCTTCAACTTCATGATTACAGAAGAATTTAAGATACTGTGAAAGAGACCATGAAAATAATTGCTTTGTGTTTAAGTCAGAATTCTTACTGCAGAGTAAGTCATAGCTGTGTGTTGTTAGCTAAGCCATTCCCTAACTTCCCTTTGTGATGTGAATGTTGCCTCTGCAAATTCAGAAGCCCTCTGGAATTGGAGACTGGTGTTCTCAACAAGGTGAAACAAAATACTAATCCCTAAAACATAAAAAAAGCAAGGCTGGTGCGTGTTCCTTTAGTAATCTTTTAGATATTCGTGAAGCATGGAGGATGCTTTTAATTTAAGTAAGAAATAAATGTTGGTACTTTTGAGTGACTGCTTAAAGCCGGCTATGTGTCAGACTTGCTGTTAAAGAATCATGCTGGTAGAAAGAATGGTGCTTTCAGGCTTCACCATCCTGTCAAGTCACTCTGCTCTCCTGCTGGATAATTAGCACCAACACGGCTATTTGGAAATTTGTTCCTAGAAGGAACGGAGTGACGACCCGTGCTGTTCTTCATCCACCTTTTGTTTTTTCTTTGTATCTGCTGTATAAACCCTTCAAGGAGGAGCCTGTTGTGTTTTGACAGTACCTAACAAATGAGGTTTTATCTGGAGCTTCTTATCGTTATAGCCAGCAACAAGCACCCCACTCTCTTGACAGATTCATATGTTCAAGTGGCTGGGGGGGGTGTTGCTTGAAAGTCATCTATGTGCAGGTAGCTCCGCTGTGTGTAGCCATTTCCCACTGGGGACTGGACTTTCCAGTTTCACCAACAGAACCCCCTCTTTTTTGTGGTCTGTGTTAGCATTGGTGGAAAGGACTCCTTAGCCAAAGCCCATTGAGATTTGATTCACATGTGGTGTAAAGCTGCTTCTTCTATCTAACTGGATTTCAGGTTGAGCTTTCTGATATCTAGTGTTGAAGCTACTTTTCCAACAATGCTATCATAAATATACAAATGTCCATAATTCCCAAGAAGATCTTTAGGGATGTGTCTACTGTCAGTTCCTTGAGCAGGGTATTCTATAGCTTGTGGGTGGGTGGGGGACTCAATTGCAGAATACACCCTCCTTTAGGTCCCAGCCAACTGAACCTCATGTTAATTTCACATGCAGGTGAAAGTTGAATTCATTACACTTGGAAGAGTTTCCTGTTTAAGTGGCTTGTGTTTTGTTGTTCTGGAATGGAATTCAGATAAAGCTTAAAACAACTGTTGCTTTCTGACCTTGACTTCAGCCTGTTTTTCTTGGCGTAACTAGAAAAAGAGAGTTAGAACACACTTGATGGCAGTGTATATAGGCAGAGTAGTTAAAATCTTGCATTTGGCTGGGGGACATGTAAGCTGCTGTTGATTCCATTTTAGGATTGTTTTTCTCTCTCTTTAAAAATCCTCATGAAGATAGGTAGAGTTTTTCTTTGGAAATAACTGGAATGAATGAAAACAGGATCTTTAATACTGTGTGTATGCATGCTCCATTACGTTAACCAGTCTCTCTGGAAAGATTCCATGTCAGGCGTGGAAGCCATTGGTCAGGTGCTTTTGCTGTTTGCTTGTTTTTGTATTCTCGTGTTGCAAGGCACTTCATTGCCCTTTCCCCTTAGATGTCTGCCTGCACTGAACAATATCAAGACAATTCTATGAAAGCTGCATAATGCTGTTTTTCTGCCTTTGTTCATTTACTAGGCTGAAGAAAGGGGACTATGGGCCTGTAAAAGGATACCAAAGTTTCTTACAAGAAAACATGGGGTGGAAGGGAGGAGATCAAATGTTTGTGCCCAAAGCCAGATCAAGTGCTGATTTTGTGCTTTTTAAAACTTTGTATATATATCACACAAATATGAATGTAATTCATGGCACTCCAAAGTGGCACATACTGATCTCTTTCAGCTGTTCCCCTGAAGTCTGTGCTTGTGTGCAAGAGGGACAGCTCGCTTTAGGTTTGTGCTGAATATTTTCATTTGGTTCTGCATAAAGGCATTGCACACAGTGTGCTTGGCAAGTGAGTGAATACAAATTGATGTTCTTGCCGGGCGAGTTGCTATAGTGTAATGTAGCACACACTACAGCTTAGCAACAGTTCAATATTAACATTGTTCATTGCCTTAATTAGCTGCTGAGGACTAGGTGTGGCTGTAAAAAGGCTCTGTGGAGTCACGCATTGATCTCAGGACTGCTGCCCTGTAGCTGTAGGTCTGGTGAATGAGATTTATTTGCACAACTTTTTTTTAAAAAAGTCACTCATAAGCATTACACGTGTTAGGCCTGTGAACTTATGTTCGATTTGTTTTCTCTCCGCTTTAAAGAAAATTCCTGTGCAACCGTAACAGCTAAAACAATAGCAGTGGCAGCTTTCTAGAATTTATGGAGCAAATTTTGACCTTCATTTTCACTGCTATTCCTTTGGGCTAATCACAGTTACGTGTTGCTAAGCTCAAAACTCCATTCTTCACTTTCAAAACTGCAAAGTTTAGAAGGGTTGTATAGATGCACTGTTTGGAGAATAAATTATGCAGCAGGGGAAAGAAGTATAACATCACATATTCCACGGTTAGAAAAGTAGACCTGTGGCTGTAGCTTGACACTCTTGGCTACTGTTTGCTTGCGGTCCCAATGACAGGACTCCTTAACACTGTTCACAAGCGACAGCCAACACTGCATGAAATATCTGCTGCTGTTTTTGTGGAAGTGTGCAGCATCTTGAGAAGAAATAATAAATGTGTTGCATTGAATACTGCTTGTGTTTACAGGGATGTGTCATAAGACAGTCGCTGTGATGATTTTTAAATTATTCACTGTCAAAAACATGCAGTTAAAGTGCTGAGTTAAATGTAAAATTAGAACCAAAGCATACAGCATTGAAGTCACAAATACTGTAAGCAAGTGACCATGTAGTTTACTTAATTCTGCGCTGCAGTATTAAGCTGCTAAAAGAACAGATCTTTTAGCCAGTCCCACATTGTTTGGATCTATAGATGCAATCCAACGCAGAACCTGTACATGAAATATAAATGTGCACAGGGGACATGGATCCAGGGTGGAGTGGTGTGCCTGTTTGTCATATTGACAAAGTGGTTGTAGATGTACAAAATGCATACATTTTGTGCTGACTTTAGGCTGAATGCCTGCAACCAGGTGGAAGACGTACCACTGCAATTCCTTCCTTTACACACATTGTCTGTACAGGATTGTGGAATCAGGTGTGGCTCAGCCTATTTTCAGTTGACAGGGTGAAATCCAGATCTATATTTCACAACTGAAATGGCACTTCTGCTTATGCAGGAAAGGGAATGATGGTCTGCCAATGCTTCTTTCTATGTATTCTGCATGCTGTTTTTAAGGTTTTCCAGATCCTCATTCAGTAATAGCCTTTCTGAGACGTGTGCAGGAAGCTACAAAATGAAGAGGGAGGAGCAGATATCCATTCTACAAGTAGAGTTCTGCTTGTGGTTCAGTGGATTTAGTTCAGTAAGCATGCTTAACTTTGCATTGGGTTATTTACAGTATTATTTTTTTTAAAGAAAGCTATCTGTTTAGTACTTGTTTTCCTGCCTTCTAATGTTTATTGTTTGGATTTTAGCCATGTGTCTTATTCCACATTTCTCACATCTGCTAGACACACAATTTTTGTAGATTCCATTAAAACATACAAGTGCTGTGTATTTGTGTATCTCAAGTACATGGGATTGGAAGATCTATGGCACCTTGGAGCTTTAAGACACTTTTATGAAGCCACAAGGAACGTTTAAGGAGTATACCAATCCTGTCTGGCTCTTAAATACGTTTTCCAGGCCTTGTGGTCGACTTGAATTTGAAAATGTGATTGTAGTATGCATTATAGTGGGCTACCTGCCCATTAAGCAGGAGTGAGTAACTTTGCTTTCATGTCCTGATGGTAGGCATCTTTATTACATATGTCTAAATATGAAAGTAAGTTTTGGCTCTATCCTTAACGAGGCATTTTCAGCTCTGAATGTATGCAAAGGGAAATTTCTAACAATTGGAGATTTCTTCTGAGGAATAGTGTTGCCAACACCAGCTAGGGAAATTCCTGGAGAATTGGGGAAGTGACTGTGGAGGGAAGTGTTTGGAGAGGGAGCTCAGTGAGAATGTAATGCCATAGAGTCCACCCTCCAAAGCTGCTGTTTCTTGCAGAGGAACTACTCTCTGTAGTCTGAAAAGCAGTTATAATTCTAGTTAGAATCTAGGCCGCACCTGTAGGTTGGGATCCTTCGAGTTATGAAGCTACAGTTGTTTGGCATTCAAGCACAAAGGGTTGTATCCTATAATGGTTTTCCGCTGATGTAAGGATAGGAGGAGGGGCCATAACTTAGGGGCAGAGCATCTACTTGGCATTCAGAAAGTCTCAGATTCAGTCCCTGCCATCTCCAGTTAAAATGATCTGGCAGTAGGTGATATGAAAGGCCCCTCCTGAGACCGTGGAGGTAGCTGGCGGTCTAAGTAGACAATACTGACTCAGGTGGAGCAAGGGATAAGGCAATTTTGTGTGTGTATGAGTGAGTGGAAGAACATTTTTATATCACTATATCACTAAAGATATAGTGATACAAAAAGTGATATATAGTGATATAAAAAGATATAGTGATATATATATATACTCTGGGCAGGCTTTCTTTGAGCACTGAAAGTATCATTGGGGGGGAGCACAGGTAGGTCCTACAGTGGGAGAGAAAGGGGGCATCACCTGGGAGAGTACGGGGGCTCTGTAATGAGAGGCAGGTGGGAAAGTGGCTCACATTTCTTATTGGCTATGCCCATAGACTTTACAAGAACCACAAGAACAGGAGAAATTCCAGTTAAAATTTAAATGTATGTGTGTCCAGGTTTTTATAAAAATTCCTGAAGATTGAGGGGTCCTAATGAATATGTCTTACTTCATAGCCCTGAAATAACATGATAATGGATTGAAAGTGAAATGCTAGACATTATTGGTGAAGCCTTGCAGATATGTGAAACAGGTTTTCGGCACCAGCAGTGTGTGTGTGTGTCAGATTTGCTTAGAATAAACTAGTACTAACTCCTGGTTAGTTGGCCTATGATGCGGGCTGTACTAGTATGGTTTCAGCCTTTAAAGACTCTGGAACTAGCCTTAAGACCAGTGCTCCCTCTAAGCTGTGTAGTCTTGTGAACAAAAATTCTATTTTGTGAGCTACTGGCATTAAAGTTGTGAGTGAGTGATTCGGCTACTGCATAAATTAGTTTGCTCTGGAGCCAGCCTTCCTGAGCCAAGACAAAAATGTGTGAGCCGGAGGCTAAAAAAGTGTGAGCTAGCTCACACTGACCCAGCTTAGAGGGGACACTGCTTAAGACCAAGATGGATATAGAATATGTTTGTCCACCAGTCTAGCAGCACTATGTTGCTAGATTTTCTTGTTTTTAACGAGGCCAGAATAATCTAAGTATAGGAATATGAGGGCATAAGGAATGTGAAAATGAGTAACTTGCTCTTGCGCAAAGCCGTTGGTTGTAATTTGTTTTCCAGGAATTTAGCCAAGCTATTAATGATAGGACATTTTGGAGAAACAGGAGAGGTCATTAATTCATAGGGTCACCATAAGTTGGAAGCGACTTGACAGCACTTAACAATGTAGTTAATACTTATGCAACAGAGTTCAGAATGCACATTATCAAGCTTTCTGTTAGGAAAAGGCTTGCACCTGCAATGCTTGAGAGAGAGAGCATGTAAAGGGAGGGGTGTTTTGAAGTACAATATATCTCAGTATTTTGAGATCAAGTATAAGGGTGTCACAGCTTAAACTGGGAGGTAGGAGTACCAGTGCTAGAGATGTGGAAAGTTCAGAGTGCAATTACTATCTGCTTTAATAGTGTTATTTATGTATTTGATAATAAATAGGCACAGTAAGACATGTAGTACTTTGAAGTATATTATATTCATGAAAGCAGGGGGAACAAGTTATACCATTATGAAAGATCACATGAAGGCAATGCGAAAGCATTTCATTGGCTGAGGAAACACCTTGCCTTCTGCAGGTCATTTGTGTTTTAAGCTGCTTTTTGGAGGGAAGAGATCAAGGGTTGAGTGAGAGAAAGGAGGAGTTATGGGTACAGCTGGTAGTCTTGGGAAAGGCCAAATCACATACTCCAGAACTATGTAGCCTGACATAGTTGTTTCAGATGACATGGTTGACACCTGTAGTTTGGGGAGTGGACCAGGTGTTTCATCCTGTATTCCTTAGCATTAACAGTGGAGAAGGTCTGATTGCCTTTTGATTTGATCGCACCCATTTCTCATTAAGTTCGTATGATGTGACTTATCACACATCAGTATTGTTGGTACTGCAAAAATTTGACCAAATATGTTTGCGGTCAGGCTAGTTTAAGCATGTTTACCTTTATAAATGTAAGTTTTCTTATTCTGCTAAAAGTTGTAGAAAGTAAAAGAAATGAAATAGGCTGCAATGTAGAAGGCAATAGTAATTTTATTGCACTCCTGAAATTTCTTTAGAGATTTCCTTTTGAGAGCTATTCCTAGAGAACTGTTAACTTCTTGAAATTCCCACGGGCTAGATGAGGACTTAAAGACACTCTTCAAGAAATACTGGGTGGCTGAAGTCTCTTTGAAATCTTCCTTTGCCTGATTTGGCTTTTGAACTTCGACTAGGGAAGCATTATGGGTTTATGAGAAAGCAACTGCTGAAAGAGAGACTGAACAATTTGGGTGTGCATGTGGGTATTGTGTCCATGCCTCAGATCTTAATATAGTTATATAAAGTTCATCCCCATGTCAGATAGGTAGTGTTTTCACCAGTCCCTGGTTATATCCCTTTAAGCCTTGGGAAAGGACTATAGATAATTTAGCGTGAATGCAGTCAACATTTTATTCTCAGATTTTCAGTCCTGACACTGACACATACCTCTCTGCTAAATAAATACTGTTAGGTTTGTTTAAAACTGCAGCTGCTGTAATTCAAGGGCTCGAAAAATATGTGAAGTATTAGGAAATGCTGCAGCTGCTAATTGAAAATCCTGGTAGTATAAAGCGATACTTAGTGGATACTTTGGTAAATGACCATAAATGTGTGTTTTATTTTGAATGATACTGTTAATTTAGTTTATTTTAAATAGCATCTGGAACAAAATATAGTATTTCTGTGTACTTATCTGACACATTTGCACAGCTGAACACAAAAGAAGAAGTAAACACAATGGTATTAAATTCTATCCAGTATACCATTAAATTAATAAAAGAGCCAAAGTAAACCACACATGTAAGGCTAGGGATGGGCATGAACCAGGAAAATGTGATTTGGTTTGTGGTGTCCCCAAGGACTGAACATGGACCGTCACAGACAAAAAACTAATTTGTACAAACTGAACCGATTTGGTAAGTTCATGACATGGTAGCACAGTTCCCCTAGCATGCTAGACACACCAAACTTGCAGAACATCTCTGGCTGACTCTCCTCTACCTGCGCTCCAAGCTTGGTGAGGATTGGATTTACAGGGTCCAAGTTACACCCCCCCTGAAGTTGCCCCCAGGAAAGTGCTTTTTGGGGAAATGAGGTGCAAGTTCAGGAGGTACAAGTTCAGGAGTGTAGTGGATGTACCCCCCCATGGCATGCCAGAGACACCAAATTTGCAGCACATCTCCAGCTGACTCCTCTATCTGTCCTCCAAGTTTGATAAAGATGGGATTTATGTTACAACCCCCCCCCCAATAAGGTGCCCCCATACTCCATTGTTTCCAATGGAAGGGGAAAAACAGCCAAAAAAAAAAAAAAAGGGGAGAAGCCTAGCAGAACAGAAACAAAATCAAAGTCTCTGAGAATCTCTGCAATAGAAACCAAAGGTGGGGGGCATTTTTGCCAACCCAGCAGAACCAGGACAATGTGCCCTGAGACCACCTGCATGCAACAACATATGTAGATGTGATAGCTCCAAGCCCTGGTATGTATGTAGACACAGTGGTTCCAAGCTTTGAGAAGGAAGTAGACATGGTGGCTTGAAGCCCTGAGGAGGGAGTAGATGTGGTGGGTCAAAAGCCATGAGAAGAGAGTGGACATGGTGGGTCAAAACACTGGCAAGGAAATAGACATGGTGGCTCGAAAGCCCTGAGTTCACCCCAGCACTTAAACCATAAAGCATGCAATGATGTATGTAGATGTGGTGGCTCCAAGCCCTGAGTTCATCCCCGACACCCAAACCCCAAAGCCTGCAATGACATATTTATGTGTGGTGGCTCCAAGCTCTTAAACCACCCCTGACACCCAAACACAAACCAGTGTTCAGTGATGTATGTAGATGTGGTGGCTCTAAACTGTGAGGCCACCTCTGACACCCAAACCCCAAAGCATGCAATGACATATGTAGACATGGTGGCTCCAAGCCAAGTCCACCCTGACAACCAAACACAAACCAGTGTGCAACAATGTATGTTGACATGGTGGCTGAAAGCCCTGAGGAGGAAGTAGATATGATGGGTCAAAGCCCTGACAAGGAAGTAGACATGGTGAGCCAAAGTCCTGAGATGGAAGTATATGTGATGGGTCAAAGCCAATGATGACCTTGCATGACCAGTACTCTAGGGGATCAGCTGAGGTGGGCTCAGGTGACAGTGAAGCATTCTATTACCATTACTTCTGCTGAATCCTTTGCCAACCTTTGCCTGGCCTTCCCGCTATTTCTGCTGCTGACATCCCACTTCACCACCGACAACCAGTAGTGGGGCTTCTGCCTGGTTTGGCTCTTGGAGGCAGAGGTGCTGGGTTGCATTTCCTCCTCCTCCCCCCACCTTCTTCCACCCGCTGTTCCCTCTGGCCACATCTGCTGGCCTGAAGCCTCCACATTTCTCTGCAGAGCTCATGCTTACACTCCATGAGCTCTCCCTTTGACATGTGTTTCCAAGGCTGGAGAATTCTACCTCCACTGTCACTTTGGAGTTTTGTAAACAGTTTAATTGATTGGCACCATCATGGACTGCCATGGACTGCACTTAAAAATTTGTGACAGCAGATACCCATGGAGGCTCCATGGATCGCCCAAAATTCATGACACATTTTGGTCTGTGCTCCAGTTTGTGTCCATGCTTATGTAAGGCAGTCTCAAAGTATCTAAAGAATACAGTTTTGTTCAATACAGTTTGTATTTTCACAGTTGGGTTTTTTGCATGTAAATATATTGCAGTGTTTTACCTTGTTATCTGTATATGCTATCTGAAGGAATACAACTTTTTTGATGGTAGCTAATTTGGTGTTTGTTTATTATGTTCTTAACATACCCACAGGAAGATAAATAAAATAGGTAAATTTAATAAAAACAGGGATGCATTTGGCAAAACCCATGCAGTGCATATTAACATGATGAACTTCATGTACGCTGTAGAAATATGCATTTGTATAATTACAAAATATCCCATGATTATGTTATGTTTATTGGTTGTGTAATAGGTTTAAGGTTTTATTGGTGTTTTTAAAATTCTGCAATTGAAATAGAAAACACATTTTCCCTTGAGTATTCAGTAAGGTAAGTGTTCAACAGCAGTCATATGTTTACATTTCCTGGAAGCAACAGGACTGAAATATTTGGCATTTTTTAGTTAAATAAATAGCTAAATGAATTCAAAAGTTATAAATTAGTAATATTTGATTTATTATTTATTATATACCGAAACATGTTCTAAGAGTGGTTTACAGTTTTTTTTAAAGTCAATTAAGACATTATAAAACACTTTTGATTAGTTATAACATTAAAAAGTAGCAGGCCAAAATCTAAGATGTTATCTTCCAGAATCACAGTGGAATCTAAAAGTTTTTATCTGATTCCAGAGGGGAAGCAGAGATACATGTCTACATATGTCATAGCACACTTTGGGGTTGGGGTGTCAGGGGTGGACCCAGAGCTTCGAGCCACCACATCTACATATGTTGTTACATGCTGGTTTGGATCTCTGGTGGACTTAGGGCTGTGAAAGCAGCTGTACCTCCCATCTGCTCTAATCATGGGTCCCTGTTTCCAGCTTATCATCTTGAACCATTTCTGTACCCTGACTGTCCTTCAGAACCTGCCTTTGGAGACTGGGGGTTGGGGGGGAGATGGACTTCTAGCTCAATGTGTGTGTTTCCATTCCTTTGCAGAGTGGAAGAATACATCCAGGATGATGATGTGGTATCCTCTGGATCTGTGTGTTTCCGCCGGGGGAGTGGGGGGCTGGGAGCATTGTGGACATGCTTCCCTTCCTTGTGGTGTCTGGCTGGGTGGTCTGCCATGCTGCCATGGGATTATTTTGGGTAGTCCTTGTCAAAACTCTGGGGATGCTTGGTCTGCCTTTCTGTCCTTCTGTCTTTTTTAAACTTGAGGGGTGGCCCTGCCAGCTTCATATGTGTTTCTGTTTATCCTCGGGGTAGAAAAATTCATCCCTGTTGGTGGGTGTTCTCTGCACCTGTGTGTGTAAGCCTTAACTAATGGGTTCCTTGGCTGAATATCCACATTTATTATACCCTCCCAGCTGCTGTGGGAGTACTTTGGGGAGCCTCCATCAAAACTCTGGGAGTGCCTGCCTTTCTGTCTGTCCTTGAAATGCTGCTTGTGTGTTTCATCCCGGTGTGTGTGTGTGAGTGTTGTGGGCATGCTTTGGGTTTACAGTGGATTTAGGGGCACCATCTCTAGGCTACCTTCCAAGAGGTCGTTCCTCTGGGAACGTTGACACGACAGTGCTATGCAAAAGGGCTGGGGGGGGGATGCCCAGAAGCCGTCACTCAGTGGATTCATTGAGGGAATGATTGCTGTGCTTGGCCAACCCTTCTCAGGGGTTTGAGCCTCCACATCTACATACATCATTGCACCCTTTGGGGTTTGGGCATCAGGGTTGGACTTGGCCCTTTAAGCCACCCCATCTACATATGTCATTTCACCATTTGGGGTTTGGGTGTCAGGGTTGGAGTTGGGGCTTCGAGCCACCCCATGTACATATGTCTAAGAGCTTTGAGCTACCACATCTATGTGCACCATTGCATGCTGGTTTGGGTTTGGGTCTAAAGTAGACTCAGGGCTTTGAGCCACCTTGTCTACATACATCTCACGGCTTTGAGCCACCACGTCTGCATGTGTTGTTGCATGCTGTTTTGGCTTTGGGTCTCAGGGCACTTTGCACTGGTTCTGCTGGGCTGGCAATAATGCCCTCCCTTCAGTTTCTACTGCAGAGATGGGGACTTTGATTCTGTTTTGCTGGGCTGGGCTTCTATTTCCCACCCCTTTGCTGTTTTTCCCTCCACTGGAAACAATGGAGGATGGGGCGTCTTCTTTAGCGGGGCTGTAAGTCGGGCCCGGTAAATCCAGTTCTCACAAAACTTGGAGGGCAGGTAGAGGAGTTTCAGCCAGAGATCCACTGCAAGTTTGGCTTAGTTTGGCTTAGTTCACATTTGATCCTCTTGCAATTAGTCCTTCTGTTCTAGCACATGCACCTGGTGCACCTACCAAAGTTGATAAAAAGCACTGTAGTTTAAGTTACTTGATCATCTCTGATGCCTAGATCAGGGGTACTCCATACTGAGAACCTGCCTTTTAGAGGGCAAATTTGATACCAACCAGGACAATAATTTCCCTGTGTAACCAGCCGTCTCCACAAATACCTCTTTCATAACATCGAATGAGAGATTTCATCCTCAGATTTTATTTTGCATAAACGTCCTTTTTTCCTTTATAGTTGTTCTGCAGTATTACAGATATGCAGTACCTCAGGATTCTGTGTTCTGAGAGCTGTGGGATATCAGTATCTTAAGTACGCTGATAAATAGTATATGCTCTGTTCCTCTTCTTCCCTTTTGTTTCTGATTGTCTTTGTTGCATGATCAGCATGCATGATACTTTACGGAGTAGCATGAAAAAATGTCTCTGCCCCAGGGAGCTTCCAGTCTAAATTTAGACCAGCTGAAAGTAGGTAGAGAAAAGAAAGAAGACAGGGAAAGGTAGGGGCAAGAGGAATGAATGTGAATTTTTAATAAGTATTTAGTGATTTATAAAGTGGCTATAAATATTAAGGCTCCCTGCCCGCATCCTTCAGCCTCAAAACTGCAGCGGCAAGATTGAGCCTTGAAAGGAATTGGGCTAGTTTGAAGGGGAAAAGGTTATTGGCCAGTGAAACACTGAGTATA
Organism: Gekko gecko; assembly: GCA_029375565.1. Taxonomy (NCBI): domain Eukaryota; kingdom Metazoa; phylum Chordata; class Lepidosauria; order Squamata; family Gekkonidae; genus Gekko; species Gekko gecko. Next base: position 41,975,064 of record JAPDNY010000009.1, read on the forward strand.
TTGAGATTTCACTTTGTTGATTTGTGCATGTCTTTCTCGGTCTGTTCTTTTGATTAAATATGATAAATTCTTGCTGTAGATGGAATTTTCTTTAACTTGGGCTATTACAAAAACACTTATGTAGAGGTCTATATTCATAAGAGAAAAACGGTGGAATCCTGGTGAATGTCAAAGGAAGTGAGCCTTTGGTGTGTTCTGATTTTTTCAAAAAATAATTGTATTCCCTTGAATAGTGAGGACACATAGTAGCCATGTCCAAAATATAATTCTAGAATTCTACTCTTCTTCTTCTTGCCTAATCCAGTCATCTGATTTTTGAGTAAGGAGACAGGGGAGGCATAAAACATATTCACTGCAATCCATCAAAAGCTGTTCAAATCCGGGGGGAAAAAAGACTCGGAGATGTAACAAGGTAGTTTGGTAAAGCAGACTGAAAAGGACCTGATCAGTTTTACACTTCTGGGCACAAGATGCTGGATGCATAGTGGCAGACAGAGGGAAGACAGAAACAGAGGGGAGACAAAAATGGGTAACAATACTGTGTAATTCAGGGCAACAAGAGTATACAACAGGAGTGGCTTTTCTTGGTGGATGTCAGAATTTCTTTTGAGAGGCAACAAAGAGACGTAAAGTCCAACAAAGATGCAACGTCTCCAGATCGCTTAACTGTGAGTAAGAGAGTCTTCCATGGACCAGACGGGCTGTTTTCCCTTTTCAGCACAAACCTCGATAAAGATTATATCTGCCCTAAGGTAAACGTTAGCTATGGTTAGCTTTAAACCAACGTTTGAAACCGTCACTAGCATTAATTTTGCAGTGAACATTAAAGTTAATCTAGAAAAGGGAAGTGGGGCTTTTCCAGTCTCTTGGTAGAATTTAGAAATCTTGCATTTGCACCGGTTCTAAACTGTAAAATTAGATTTAGAAAAAAAGCAAACAATGCAGCCCCTCCAATTTCAGAATGAGCCTTAATGATTAGTTATTTCCTAAGTGGCTTTAGTTTGATCCTGTTTCTGGTTAAAAGAAAAATGTCAGCCAGGTAGGGATGCCAGCAGAAAAAATAAAAAATTGCTGGCAGCATGATGGTTTTATATTACTTCTGGGGGAAACCTGGAAGAGCTGTCACGGTCTACTCAAAAATCACCAAAAACTCTGTGGAAAAACCATAGATTTTCTGACTATTAACTTGAGAGTGAACGAATGTCATTTTGTGGCAACTCCCAGATGTGATGTAGCATCATTGTGCCAATGACACCCCCATTCCTTCCCCCTGGACTCCTCCACCAGTTGCCTACACTACAGCCAAAATAGTTTCTATTTCACATTATCACTGTATCTCATGCTGAGCTGGCAAACCCTCCACTGATAATGGATGCAACACAGTGGAACCAACTTGAGGGAACCTCAAGCTGGCAGAAAGATACCAGCTTTTCCCTTTAGCCCCCCAAAGGGAAAACAGTAAGACTTCCCTTTCCATTTGCCTCTGAAGTGATAAAGGTATGGGTATGTGGATAGCCCCCAAATTTTGTAAAACAGGCAAGGCTGGGGGGTAGATCAAAGACTCCAAGAAATTGTGGGGCAGCCAGGTTCCAGTCTGTGAACTTTATCACTAAATAGTCAGGATAGTTTTCCGTGTGGTGAGAAAGAAAAATTATCTTTAATCTTTAAAAATCTTTTAAAACCCTGAAACTAGGGTTGCCAGACATCTGAACTGTATATGGACAGATGCTTTAGCAAGACGGTAGAAAGCTGACATGCGTTTTATTTGGAAGGCCTTGATTCCAGTGCTTCTTTGCTGCTCACACTAAATTTTAGCAAACACAGAAGTTTATAAAATGCAGCAAAGGGCTAATGTGGTATACAGCATGCTCCCAGTATTTTCTTCTATTTTTCTGCATTGTGGGAAGGGAAAGGCAGAAGCAACCTTGCATGTCTTCAACTGGTGTTGATGTTCCTGAAGATGTTTAAGCATTCACTGTAAAGTGCCCTTAAGTCGTAGCTGACTTATGGTGACCCTTAGAGTTTTCAAGCCAAGAGAGGTAGTTTGTCATTGCATGCCTCTGTGTCGCATTGCTGGTATCCCTGGTGGTCTCCCATCTAAATACTGACCAGGGCCGACCCTGCTGAGATTCTAAGATCTGATGAGATTGGGCTAGGCTGGACCATCCAGGACAGGGTAAGCATTTACTATGTAGCAGCAATTTCATGAATCTGGACTTTGGTTTCATAGCCTTTGAATACATAACCTTGTGTTATACTGTCTATTGGAAATGTTCTTGTAGAAATATAAAGCCTGTCTATTCATAGCAGGTACGGATAGCATCAGAACATTTCTGGGTGTGGGACTGAAGGAAAGGTTCAGAAAATACTTATTTGTGTTTGTGGTTACCTTACCATATAAAGCAAAGGTTATGGATACACTGAAGCTGTGAGAATGTTATTGGCAAGGAACAAACAGTGCTTCACTTTTGTGCAGTGTGACATATTATAGCCAAGTTCCATATAAATAGTTCAGCATTTTACACCAAAATAAGCCAGACTGGAGTGACAGCTGAAAGGTTTGATTTCAGGTTCGATTTCTCCTCTCCAGGGATTACTATGTCTGGCAGCTTTTGAAATTCAAAATAGTCAGCTTGGGTTTCACATTTTATTTGCTATACAGAATGATCACCTTCCAAATTGTCCCCCCCGTCCCCCTGTCCCCCCTGTTATGGGTTTTAAAAAGAAGTCCCATCTGTTATTTAGGGCAGCTCAGTATGATGCAATTAATGTTGCTTTTATATATGTAGATGCTTATGAACTATGTGCATTTCAGATCCAGTGTCTAGAGATTAACCTTCCAGTGATCCACACTGTTGCAAAGTTCTGTTTCTGTTGGGGCCAACAGAGAGGCCCCACACAGACAAATTAGAACAGCAACTGAAAAATACAGAGCAGCAACATTGGGCAGTGCTCCATCATAGAAACTCTGGCCTGGAATGCATAAAATTTCTAGCAATCACAGGTGCCTTATCCACACATGCAAGTTAAGCTCATGGAAGTTCATGGGCTTCTGTAAACAAATCCGTTTACACCTGCGTGAAATATTTTTAGACCCTGTGCATGTTAGCAGCCACTGTCAAAAATGACGTTTTGGAGCTGTGCATGTTAAAACTGACAAGATAATTACCTGGAATTATTTTTTACTGTCGGTTGAACTTAATATTGTTTCTTTGCGCCAGGGCAGTGTCATCACCTGGCCCTATAAAAGAACAGTGGAATGTCTGTCCTGATTTGCACATTTTGATTTGTTTAAATGCAGTCATTACATTTAGCCTATTCATAGGCCTGAACAAATCTTTCAGAATCTAAGAGCTAGGCCAGTACCACCTGCCTGGCTCCTCACCCTTTCTCTTTTCTCAGTCACTTCCAATCAAGTGGTAGGTAGGACAGCAGTGGCTGCTGCCACCTCTTCTCTCCGTAAGTGGCCTTCCACGGAAGCTAGTTGCCTGGATGAGAAATTGTCTCCTCCTGCCTGTTCAACTTCTGTTTAAAAAAATGCCGTTGTTTCTAACTAAATCTTGAGGTGTGTTTTACCATGTGTGGAGCCAGTGTGGTCTGAGGATTAGTTGGACTGGGAACTAGTTGGAATCCCCACTCCTCCATGGAGTTTGCTGGGAGACCTTGGACCAGTCACGGACCCTCAGCCTGACAGGATTGTTGTGAAGCTAAAATGGAGAAGGGGAGAATATTGTAAACCATTCTGGAAGAAGAGTGGGGTATAAATGGAGCAAATAAATGGATAAGTTTGGAGAGATCACTCCTAATCTTCTACAAAGGTATTGGGGACTGTTATATTACAAATCATCATAGTGGTGGCTTCTGTCCTGTAGAACATGTGTCGTAGGTAATTACCCTGATTTGAGCAATCCCACTTTTAAGAACTGCTCCTATTGTTATTTAGGAGGCTTCTTGTGGAATGTCTTAATTCTGTAACTGATGATACAGTCAGTTTCTAGGCTGTTTTAACATGTTGTGGTTTTGATGAATAGGCATTCAGTTCAGTTCAGTACCTTTACTGGCATAAGTTATAAACATAACAAAAGGAAGGAAAAGAAGTTCAATTTTAACATTACAAAGGGAGAAATTCCCCATCAAAGAATTTTATCTTGTGCTCCTGAGTCCTCATAGCAATTAGAAGATAAAGGTAAAGGCTTCCCTTGTTTGAAAGCTAGTCAAATCTGACTCTAGGACGTGGTGCTCATCTCCATTTCCAAGCCGCAGAGCCAGTGCTGTCTGGAGACATTTCCGTGGTCATGTGGCTAGCATGACTAAACACCAAGGTGCACAGAATGCTATTCCCTTCCCACCGAATCTGTACCTATTTATCTATTTGCAATTCCTTGCTTTCGAACTGCTAAGAGATGGGAGCTCACTCCATCACGCGGCACTAGGGTCTTGAACTGCTGAACTACACACCTTCCAGTCTGCAGCTCAGCGTCTTAACCTCTGAGCCACCCGATCCCCTAATTAGAAGATACCTTGCTACTAAAAAAGTAGTATAAGGGCTCTGATCTGACAGAAGATATAAAACAAGCCTCTCATTGAGATATCCATGGAATCTATGTAGAAGAGGGCTAATTACAGAATCCCGCGGTTTGGCATAGAAATCACAGTGTAAAGCAAAACATGGGGTATAGATTCAGGCTTTCTGACCCTACAAGGACAAAATCCTTCATGATAGGGAACATTTCAAATCTTCCAAAAAGAACTGCTGTAGGGAGACCATTAAATCTTGTGAGCATAAAAGCTCACTGTAATTGAGATTTAAGTGTGAACCCCATGATCAGGAGTGCTGCCAAACATCCGTGGGGACCATGTCCTGTTTGCTAAAGAGCAGAGGGTTTGTTTTCCAATATCCAGAAGTCTCTAGCTCAAATAATCTAAGGTTTTGAGGTTATTCTAACATGAAGAATCAAAAGGCATACCAATAGACTGTATTTTCTACAAAATTAAACGGTACTAGTTAGTTGAGAAAGAATCCAGTTTTTATTGCATTGTTTGTATATTTTATTGCATTACGTGTATGTACCTTGTAAAAAAAAAAGTAGAGAGAGAAGGTATCAGACAGCATGTGCAGCACATAGGTAGGGGATTCTGCCCTACAATGGAGACGCAGCCAAAATTTCAGGGTTAAGAGCCAAGCTCTAGTTTCCAAAGTGCTCTGCCCTGTCTCCTAACACATGGCCACATAGCCGATGCAATTTGGGCCCTCAAAATACGACATGGAAGCATCACCTGAATTTGCTCAACGTGTCATTTAAAAGCACTAATCCAGATGGGAATCCCAGGAAGTACTTGGGATACCAATTTAGTTCGGCAAACATGGATGGCTGCAGGTACATCTTGGCCACCTTTCAAAATGTATTAAACTTTAGGATTTTCTATCAGTTGTGATAATTTGTAAACAAGTGTGAGAGGCAGAGAGCCCCATGGGAGCTGGACATTAGGCTCATGATCCTCCCAGCCTGACTGGAAGTAAACATGGGTGGGTCAGAAGTCATGGGGTGCCACCATTCCTTTACCCCCCCCCTCTCCCCACGGACTATAAAAGGGCTGTCAGAGCACCTGAGAGGCAGAAAGCAGAAGCATAGCTGAAGCAAGCATGAGCCAAGCCTTTTCCTGAGCCTGAGCAACTTCTTAGGCAGGTTGTCCAGACAAAGTTCCAGGACTTGCCTTACAAGACTTAGTGTGGAAAACTCAGTAATGGTACATTAATAGGCAATAAATTCGGGAATAAATGATACAGTTGGATATTTTAAAGGTATATGGCAAGGATGGTTATGGACTCTATTACTGTTTACTGTTTGCTTCCTATAGCATAAATTGTTTGAAATGAAATTGTGTTCCAGTGATTAGATTATATTCTTAATTTAATGGCAGTCCGATGTGATATTGAAATTTTTATTTATTTCCTCACAGAAGCAAAGATCGAAACAATGAAAATTAAGTTATCTCGTCTTCAACATTTGATGTGTGTCTGTTCTTTGTCCTGAAATTATAGCAAGATACAAAGTTGAAAAACAGCATGTTGTCCAGAGGAATTGTGTTTGAGCCTGTTCATGTGCGCTGTATGCATTATATAGTGCATAGACATAATACATACAAAGATATGGTTCTAGAGACAAAGGGGTATTGTACAGGGGTATTAATATAAAAGGGTATTGTAAATAGTTTTGTCAGTGCCATGTATGACCAGTCATTTCAATCTTATGATGGTAGCATTTTGTGTGTTCTGTATCATTGATTTCCTCCCCCCCTTCCATCTCTCTGGAAGAACTGCTAATACTGGCTGTCCTTTTATTCTTCATATTAGACTGGAAATGTAGTTTGGACATAATGGATTATTGATTGGTCTGAGAACAGCAGAAGCCTCAAGGCCTTGCCATCAATGGTACTTACTCTCCCATTAGTGAATGCATCAGTTCATGCAGCTATTTGGGATCCAAATCTGTAGAATATAAGCTTATAATTGTTGATCTTGTAACAAAACGGTTTTTAGGGCAAGGAGAGCTTCGTTGTTGTTAGGGGTTCCCCACCTCCTCCCGTTTGTGCAAAGAATAGCCTCTTTGTTTTGGTCATAAGATAAGCTGGACCAGGATGTTAATGATGTATTTTAATTCATTCTTTATAATACTACAGTGTAACCAATAAAATACATTTCTTTGTATCTGAGAGGACAAACATGGCCAGTATACTGAAATACAAAATATGCACTGAGTGGGTGACAGGCCTGTGTTTCTCAACGCACCCTAAAGCAATGTGCAAGAATAACTAATGCACAGAACTCCTCTAGAACGTACTGTATGATCTGTCTTATGGACATCTCCCCTTTTTCCTTTGCTTTTCCTTTTAACAGACCTGTCTGCTTTGTCAATGATCCCTCTACTGGAGTGTTGCATTTTAAAAAATGTGTGTGGGTGCTTTTGTCTTTTCTGTAAGGGTTGTAGATTCACTGGTGTAATTCCCGAATGCAGAGTACAAAACATAGGAAATCTCATAGTTAAGCTGCAATGTTAACAGTTGCAAGTCTGAGCACACAAAGGGGTTGTGTTCCAATGTAGCTATATGAAGAACAGCAGAGTTTTAAACTAAAATAAAAGCAAAAGAAAGAAAGAAAGCAGGCTACAGTTTTAAACATTTGCAACACCCCCCCCTAATGTACAGGCCCTATTCCTTTTTGTTCTGTTTTGACTTCACATTATCCATTTCCCCTTGTCACATCTACTCTCTGCTTTGGCAATTCCTACTTCAATTTTAGTTCTGTTACAAAAGTAATCTGTTGATAAGTAACTGATGGCAGTTTTCTAGATACAAAACTAGCAGACTTTTGCTCTGATGGCTCTTGGGGAAAAATCAAGGCAAAAAAACCCATGCTTTTTTTCCTAATGTCAGTGTTTACTTTGAAGGACATAGACTGCTAGGATTTCCTGTGAATTCAAGGATGTGCTACTATTTAAAGGCATACCCCTCCCAGTCTCCCAGCCCCTGTTAATTTAGCTGCTCCAGAATTATGGACTGATTTTGTTATCTTTGGAAGTAGGCAATAGGAAGGTGAACAAGGTTGTCCATAAGAGGAGTAAAGAAAATAATTTCAGGAGGACTTTTTTTTTAACCATCGTAAGGAAGTATGCGTTTAGGAATTTTATGTGGAGAAATTAAGGAGTGTTCATATTCCCTGATAATGTGCATTTTTTGATGCTAGGAAAAGAGCAATGTACTAGATTGTTGGAAACAGTACAGGAAAAGCCTAGGGTCAAATTCTAGTGCAGCCATAGACTGTCTGGGTGGCTTCAAGGACAGCCAAAGCCACTACTGCAACATAAGCTGCATTACGTTTGCTGCATTTTCCCAGTAAGCATACGTAGGATCACAGCCTAAAAGTGCATTTCACTAAGAAAAAAAAAATAAAATCTGTCCAGCACTTTGAGATTTGATTGGGAGCCTTTTGACTGTTCCTCTTGTGTGTTGGTGTGCAAAGCTTAGGATTCTCCTGTTAGAATTGGAAGTTTATTTTTAAACTTGCTCTATTGCATAAGTAACCCCACCCCTCTCACAACCTTGGCTATAAGCAGATGTAATTCCAAGATGGAGGATACAAATGTAATTAATGCATGCCCAGATTCTTTAAATGTTGCATTGTGAATGAGAATGGGTGTGCCCATTTCTTCGTTTTGACTAGCTACCTGTTTAAGTGTTTGTGGTATGAGAGAGCTTTAGGTGATACTCATTAGATTTCAGGGACTGAGCTGGGTTTGTTAGATCAACTGTAGGTAAAGCTAAACATCACCAATAAAGCATGTCTTATGAAAAAATAATTAAACTCCAGCTAGTCTTTTAACATCCGAGAAAATGCTCTGCTTCACTTCTGTACACTGCAGTGAAAAGATTTCTTTTTAAGTAGATGATTCAGTCTCCAGCATAAAGGAGATGCTCAGGTAGCTGGTTAAGCATGTTGAACTAGGACTTCTGTAGAGATGTGAGAGTCACTGCAATCGTCTCTGTAGGTTGTATGTTGTCCGTCATGCTCATGACTGAAATGCATAAAGATGCATTTTCAATGCAGGGTAAGAGACCCTAGCCCTTCTTCATGTTTTAAGAAATAAGTAGATCAGTTTTCAAAGTGTTAGAGACATCTTCAGATATGTAGTGGGCACTGAAGCAGCAGGTGCTTTCTGGTGGCTCCCTCACTGTGCTTCATAATGCCCAATTATTCAATTGAAATTGGGCCCATAGCCATGGGGCCCCTGGGGGTTATGCCCCCCATGATGGCCACCTCCCCTCACAGTCCCTTCTGGAGGAAGAAGCGTGGGGCTCTCTCCAGCCAGCCCCAGAAGCAATGGTGATGGAACCGCTTGCCAAAGCACTGCCTCTGGGGTCTGCCTTTGCCTGGGCCCCTTCACCCTTCCAGTTGCTAACTGTTTGCGTTCTTCCCCTGCCCCGTCTGCCAGCTGGCCCCATCTGCTTGGTGGGTGGCCATGCAGGTTGGCCCCGGCCACTTTGGGCCGCTACCTGAAGAATTCTTTGAGCAGGCTCAGGGCAAGGAGTCTGACCCATAGGTATCGTGGGGCATTTCAGGGCTCCACCTCCTCAAATGGGAGGCACGCCCCACAAAAGCTACTGCTCCTCCCCCCTCCTGTGCCATTAAAAGGGGAGCATCTGGCCTGCCAAGCAGCTGGAGGACCCTTTAAATTTTGCAGCTGTCCACTTCCCTCCCCTCCTCCAAGATTTAAAGGGCCTTCCAGCTGATCAGTGGGCCCTTTAAATCTTGCAGGAGGTGAGGGAGAGGGGTGGCTACAAGCCACATGCCTTCCATGAATTCCAAGCAGTGATTAACCACTTGGAGATCAGGCGTGGGCAGCCCCTTCTAGAAAAATAGCATTTAAAGGTTTCCCTTTATCTGCTGTCTTTCTAGCGGGGGTTGCCTGTGCCTGATCTCCAAGCGACGAATCGCTGCTTAGAGATCAGGGAAGGCATGCCCCGTCAACCCAAAATTTCTGGCTGTGGGGCTGCAAGGAGTGTCTCCCAGTTGAATTTGTGCAGCTTGCAGTGGTGCCCAGCCATCGGAGCAGGTGGCATGGGCATGCTAGGCACCAGGCTATGTCTTTTTTTTGGGGGGAGGAGGGGGGTTATTGTTTCACAAGTAAACATACCCTAGGTCAGAAAGCCTTTCCCTACTGGGGCATGCCTCCTCCGCGAAAAGCAGGAATTCTTTGTTTCTGTTAAGAAGTTTGTCCTTTAAATCCCAGGATGCTCTAGCTCAGAAAAAGAGTAGCTAGGTACAGATAAAAAAAAGGGCATTAAGAAATCCCCCCCCCCAAGTTGCTCACTGAACATCTTTTGGTTCCAGTTTCATTCTGCAAGAACAGTTTGATTAAACAATGATTCCCTCTCCTCAGGCAACATTTGAAATGCCTAATGCTGAAAGACCTTCATAACGATCAGGCACTTTGAACCTCAAGAGGAAAGCGAGGTGGAAGCTATAGAAATACCCCCCTTACACACATCCTCCTTGGGCTTTGCTCCTGGATGTCGGAGTGGGCAATGAGCACGGGCCCAGGCAAGCTGCTGGAGAGGCAGACAAGCAGCCGGCCAGCGCCCCAAGGAGATGCCCTGACAGTTATTATTTTCTGGCTGAGAGGCAACAGGAGAGATGCAGTAGCATAAGCCAGAGCAGGCCCTGAACATGTGCAGAGGGCACAACGCCTGCCTCCGGATCCCAGCTCTGGGTGGGGAGCAAAGGAGACCCTGGCCCTTCCCCACCAGTGTCAATCCACATCCCCGACGTCTCCATTAATTAGATCAGTCGCTAATCTAATTTGTGTGGTTTGCAATACAATATGAATACAACACAATTACAGTCAATCAACAAACAACAGCAAAATAAGCATCAGCCAGTAAATAAATAAATGTATAGGGAAGGCGCTAACTGCAGCAGAAAATATCCCATCTCTGGTAGCCATCTATCTTATTTCAGTAGATAGTAGCATGTTGAACAGCATGTCTTATGATGACCATAATCTCAGTCAAAACAAATAAACAAATACCTGTTTCAGGGTGTGTATGGCAGAGATGCCTGGGATGTTATTTTCAGTGGCAATGGAGTAGTGTAATCTACAACATCTTTTTATCTCTGAGCAAACAAAAATGTGTTTGTTTTTCATGAAAGCAACAGACTTAACATATTACAGCCACTTAAAGGAAGCATTTATTCACATTAAAGTATGCCTACCAATAGAGTATGCCTACCTAGAGTCGGATTCGACTGGCTTTCGAGCAAGGGAACCTTTACCTTTACTTTACCTACCAATATTTTTGCTTGGATTAGGACAGAAAATTGTAAGAACTTTGAAGACTTCAGATTTTTTTAAAGAAAAAAATTATTAAATCACATTAGTTGCTGTAGATTTTCTGGGTTGTATGGCCGTGGTCTTGGCATTGTAGGACCTGACATTTCACCAGTAGCTGTGACTGGCATCCTCAGAGGTATAACACAGAAAAGAGTACTCTTTCTGTCAAGGTGAGCAGAAAAATGGTAGGCAAGTTCTGCTCACCTTGGCATAAAGAGTACTCCATCTTTTTGTGTTATACCTCTGAGGATGCCAGTCACAGCTACTGGTGAAACGTCAGGTCCTACAGTGCCAAGACCACGGCCACACAACCCGGAAAATCTACAACAACTAATGAACTCTGGCCGTGAAAGCCTTCGACAACATATTAAATCATAATTACACAAAAAATTCTTAAACCACAATTACACCTACCCTCTGTTAAAGAGATCTGTCTGTGTATCATGTTCTACTCATCTAATAGTTTTATTCAGCATTACCTCATTCGCCACAAACTCAAGTTTATGAGTGGATGTTAACATTTTTATATAGATCAAAATATGATCCTGAGAGTTTTAAATGATTTGCACTTAGTAATTATCCGGTGTCCTTTTGTTCTTGTTCTAGATGCTCTTTGCCATCTGACTCAACACCACCCATGAATGTTGATATCTCAGATTGTGTCAAGCAGCCTGAATACAACAATGAAAACCTGAATACAGCAATGAAGAGATTTTAACCTCACTCAGCGGAAATGCACGACTGAAACTGCAACACAGTTTCCTCCTCCTACTGGACAAGGTATTGTCCCTTTTAGTAATGTTGCTGTAGTACAGATGGATTGTAGCACAGATGCCAGTATGGAGTTACGAAGAGCCTCTAGTCCTCACAAGGTGAACAAGAGTGATATGGATGGAGATAAGTCCGTGTTGCACAGCTGCTGCATATGTGGCAAGAGTTTTCCTTTCCAGAGCTCCCTATCACAGCACATGAGGAAGCACACCGGGGAGAAACCATACAAGTGCCCTTATTGTGACCACCGAGCTTCTCAAAAGGGCAATCTGAAGATACACATCCGGAGTCACAGGACAGGCACGATCAGTCAGGGCCATGAGGTGGAGGTGGGAGGAGAGGTGCAGCTGGGAGAGATGCGAGTCTCAGAAGGTCTTGATGGCTGCACCAGCCCTACCAAAAGCACCTCTGCCTGTAACAGGATCTTGAATGGAGCAACTCCGATGGAAGGTGGCAAGATCTTGCTTCGAAGCAGCAGAAAGGAGATGGTGGCAGAAGCATCCGTTGGGGAAGATGTTAAATTATGTCCTGTCCAGTGCACCTTCTGCAAAAACAAATTTGAAGGGAAGAAGGAACTGGAACAGCACATTCATCAGATCCACAAACCTTTCAAATGCAGGCTGTGCAATTATATGACATTAAGAGAGGAAACACTGTTCAACCACATAGAGCGAGACCACATTACCACTCAGATTCCAAATGGAGAAGCTTGTGCTGATAACTGCAAGAGTGAGTCAAGCGGAGGGGAGTTTCCTTGCGAAGTCTGTGGACAGGCCTTCAGTCAAACTTGGTTCCTCAAAGCTCACATGAAGAAGCATAGAGGGTCATTTGACCACGGGTGCCATATATGTGGCAGAAAGTTTAAAGAACCCTGGTTCCTCAAAAACCACATGAAGTCACATGGCCCCAAATCTGGGAGCAAAAACAAGCCAAAAAACGATTTAGAGCCGATAGCCACTATTAATGATGTCATTCAGGAGGAAACAATTGTGACTGGCTTGTCCTTGTATGAAATTTGCACCAAGTGTGGAAACTTGTTTACAAATATGGAGAGCCTAAAAGCACATAATTCGGTACACTGCAGGTCTTCTAGAGCTCGTAGTGAACACAGAGCTGAGGGTCTAGTCGATGGAGATTTTGACCTACCTATAGCAAAACAGTTTTTCCTCCAATATCTGAAATTGAAGCCGTCTGTGGAGGTAGATGGTTTTGTAGGGGGGCAGTCAGGAAAAAGAGTAGCTGAGCTGGATCCGGTTAATAGTTACCAGTCTTGGCACTTGGCTACCAAAGGAAAAGTCGCAGAGCCTTCTGAGTATGTGAAGTATTTGGGATGGGATGAAGTCCTGGCAGATGCTGATGTCACTTATGACAAGGATAAAAGGGAATATATTCTTGTCAGTCAAGAGAAGCGCAAACTAGAGCATGACTCACCCAGCTCTTCAAGCAATCCAAAAAAGAAAAACTGTACCAGTGGGCGTTCAGAGAGAAACAACAGTTCACATTCAGGGGACAACTCTATCCTAGGTCCAGATGACCTAGAGTATAGACCATCTTCACGTCAGAGCAGAAGGGTGTCACAGAACAAGTCCACTGAGTGTTTTGAGTGTGGCAAGATCTTCCGCACTTATCACCAAATGGTGCTTCATTCCCGTGTGCACAGGAAAGAGCGCCGAAGCTGCAGTGAAGGCAGGGCTGTAGTCCGGCAAGATCGATATGGATCGAACAGTGAGGATGGAGACTCTGGTTCTGTAAGTGGTCCAAGCACACCAGGTTCAGCTTCTGCCCCAGAAGATTCAGTCACCTCTGGCATGGGTGAAGAGGGGCCTGAGGATAGTTCAGAGGAAGGATTACACGAGCCATCACCATGTAAGTGCCCAAAATAATTGCACATTTTTTGATGTTTCATGTTTTGCTGCTGTTGTTTTTTTAACAGCTAAACCAGTTGCAAGTCTTTTCAGTTACTTTTGATAATAAACATTAGCGATGTTGGAGAGAAGAATCTCAAAATGAACAAAATGTCTTTAAAATACTATTCCGTGAACCACAACTTCAACCTCCCAAAGTTATGGTACACTTCACATTGAAGGCATGTATAAAATATGGTGATAAAGCCACTTTGACATGGCATGGTCCCATACTGCTATAGAGCGTACATGAATTTAATCGGTCACATGACAGGCCCAAGTCTACAAATCTTCCCCATCTGATTGTTTTTGTCCTTCCCAATAAGATGTGTATTGGATGAGTTCTACATGGTCGATTAGCCCTCTTGAGTAGCATGAAAGCAGCTCCCATCCTACTGTTTTGAGTATGTGTACATGCATGAGAGACAGAGGGAAGGTGTCTTCTGTGTGGGTAAGAATACTGAGATTCTTAGATTGGGATTGTTCTTTTACATATGAAAGAGAAGTGAAGAAGGAGAACCCTTATTACGGAGCGACCTCTTTCTTCTCTCTTTTGTGATCATCTTCTCAACCTTGCAAACAAATCGAAGTTCAGACACTGTTACCTTGGTTGTGTCACATATTATGCTTACTCTGTACGTTGGTCTTAAGACCATAATAATAAACTATGCTATACTTGGTTGTGTTTAGGAACTGTAATATATTTTTCACACTTCCCTGGCTAAATCCAGTAGCTTTACAACAATATTATTCTTGTTGTTTTTTACTGAAACGAAGGGAAATTGAAAACTAACCGAGGGACTAACTAGGTAAGATGGCATCAGCTGCATATTTTATTATAATTACTGTAGAAGTGAGGTTGGAGGCTCAAAGCACAAAAGGGGTGGTTGGGCAGAGGGTGGTAAATCATTTCACTGCACATGTCTCCAACCCCCAACCATTTTTTTCCTAGTTGGGCTGAGATCAGAAATGATTTTGGCTGGAAAAAAATAATTTTGTAGAAAGGGGCAGAGTGCAGGTGGGAATAGCATTCAGTGACCTCTCTAACCTCTGTTCTGCCCACCTGTGCTTATGTCCCATTGCACATGTCATGCTGTATAATGGACATATTTTGAACCGCTCCATTTTAATGGGTTTAGGATCTGTGACTTATTCCAAGTGACAGTTTCTCTTAGCCTCTCCACTTTGTTATTAGTTTATGCACATTAGCATTTGTGCTGGATGGCATTTCGTCTCAGTCTTGCCCGCCCTTGTCCCATGCAAGGTGTGTTTGCTTCAGCAATGGATGGAAAGTTGCTGACCTAACCTTGCAGCACCCCAGACTGGCTAACCATCATCAATGAGAGAAGTAACCATTCTTCTCTTCTATTTCTTTTTGGTTTTTTGCCTTTCAAAGTTGTGTTAGAAGTACTCCAAGTCTGTAATTAATCTCTCTGGATTACTGTAGTCTTCAGAGTCTGACTCTGGTTAAATGGAACAAATTATTCTCCAAATAGAAGCAGGGTAAATATTTGAAGGAACAGAACTGTGAGTGCTTTTGTATCATTTCTCCCCCTCTCTGTTTCTCTTTCTTTGTTTATAAGACTCATTCAAATCCTTAAAAAAAGAGATTTTCTTTCCTACAGTTTATTTGTGTTTTTGTTGTTAGCAGAACAATGCCTTCCAACTATTTTTTTCCCCCAGAGAGTTAGCTGATCTGAATTTTGAGGTTTTTGGCATGCTGTCGTAAGCATTGTGGAAGAAGTAATAAGGAAAATTTGTTCAGCTTCTGTACTGAGGCACAGAGGCAAACCCAGTTTGGGTAATTTATAGGCACTTGCCTATGCAGTCAATTGCAGCTTCCAGCCAGTTTCCTTTTGCTGTCTGTATCATGAGTGTGGTGTATTCACACTTTTAGTTGTATGTCTCACTACATACATCACTGCACACATATAGTATATATACACTGTACATATTTAAATTGTGCCATGTATACATTGGCTTTGTAGCTCATCTTGTATCAGACTAGAATTGAATTATTTTTTCCTGCATTCTCTAATATTGTAACAAGGAACTGGCAGATTTTAAAAAGATCATTCTACTCTAGATGTTATGGTGTTCTGGAAAGCCAGATAATGTATGTAAGTTAGTTTCTATCCCATTCCATACTTAGGACTTGGGAAAGGTAATGCTTTTTTTTTTTTTAGGGCACGCATTGTTATCTTATATTCTAATCCCAGACTTTTTTTTTTCTGTGCGGATACCTATTCCCTCCAACAGGGGCCTCACTGTCCCCCAACAGCTTTTCCTACATAGTCAGTAGACTTCCTGGGTTTGTAGAAAAATCCGAAAAGTAAGGAAATCCCTTCAGGGATGGTTGAATTCCCCCCAAAAGCCTTTTGAAATGGCCTCTGCAGGGACCTGACTCCAGGCAGCAACGGTGAGAGATTAGAACGTTGGAGGGGGGAAGGGGGGAGAGGAGGCTTCTGACTGGCTCTGTCAGTAAAAGGATGGGGGGAAGGGCCCTTTCTTTCCAGGCCTCTTTCGGCCTTGGAGGGAGGGAGGGAAGGAGGGAGGGAGGGAGCCTTGGGTCCAGGCTGGGGGATTCCTAGAGGTTTTGGGGTGGAGTGCAAGGAGGGCAGGATTTGGGGAAGGGAGAGGCCTCAGCTGGGCATCATGCCACAGAATCCACCCTCCAAAGCAGCTATTTTCTCCAAGGAGACAGATCTCTGTTGCTCACAGATCTCTGGAGTTCACCCTCCAGCAGGCCCCACTTGGAGGTTGCCAACCCTAGGCCTGGCAGCAGTCTAGGATTGCCAGGTCCCCCCACGGGCACTGGCAGGGGATGGGGGTAGTGGGGTTGCCAGCTCCAGGTCTGGAAACTCCTGGAGATTTGGGGATGGAGCCTGGGGAGGACAGGGACCTCAGTGGGGTACAATGCCCCTCCAAAGCATCAATTTTCTCCAGGGGAAGTTATCTCAGTAGTCTGGAGCTGAGCAGTAATTCCAGGGGATCCCCAGATCCCACCTGGAGGCTGGCATCCCTAGACAGCACCCTCTGGGTGACTTGATGCCACCTAATTTGCATGACTCAACTTGGCCTGGCTGCTTGCTGCTGTTCAGCAGCCACCCTATGAAAGCCAGCAGTGGTGCAGCAGTTAGAGCCTCAGAGTAGGGTCTGCAAGACCCAGGTTCAGATCCCCATATTGCGGTGGAAGCTGACTGGGTGATTTTGGACCAGTCACATACTTTCAGCCTAACCAACCTCACAGGGTTGTTGTGCAGATAAAAAGGAGGTGAGAATAATGTAAGCTGCTTTGGTCCCCACTGTGGAGAAAGACTATAATTTTCCTTGGTAGAAGCTGTGGGGGAGGGGGTGGAGACAAAAAGCTGAAGACAGACAAAGGCAGATAAAGGTTAAGTTGGCTGTTGGGTGGGAAGGAAATAGGGTTGCCAACTCTGGATTGGGAAACTCCTGGACATTTAAGGGGTGGATCCTGGGGATGGTGGGGATTGAGAAGGGGAGGAACTTCAGACCAGTATAATGCCACAGACTCCACCCTCCAAACCAGCCATTTCCTCCATGAGAACTACCATTGCCAGCCTCTGGGTGAGGGCTGGAGATCACCCAGCATTACAACTGTTGTCCAGGTGACAGAGATCAGTTCCCCTGGATAAAATGGGTGCTTTGGAGGGTTGAGTCCATGGCTCCACCCCCAGAAGGGAGAAGGAGTGTGAGATAGGTAAGGGTAGAGGGGAGGAAGCAAAGGTGTGAGGAATGGGATGACCATCCCGCAAGTTTCTTGCGGGTCTCCACTTGTCAGTATATCTAATTCTCAACAAGCCCAAATCCATAGATTCTTAAATTTGGGCACTGGAGCCATAAACACATGAAACTGTCCTTTCTACAAATCTTATGAAAGCCCCAGGTTTGCAGAAAAACCTAAAATCTAAAGAACAAACAACTCCCCCAAACCCCACCCCCCAAGTGTATTGGGGGTTTAACCCCAAATAATAGAAGCAGTGCATGTAGATTTACAAAATGAATGCCCTTGCAATGGCCATTGTGGGGGTTGCTAGGCAACCACAACAGTATTGCCAGCATTCAAGGCTTGTTTTCTGTCAGTAAAAAGCTAAGGAAGGGGGCCGACCCCTTTCCAGGTCTGTTGAGGCTTTTGAGGGAGGACTCATTGGGGCCAGAGCTGGCAGCAACCACTGACTGACTTGATATCAGATGACCTGAATTTAAGGTTGCCAACATCCACATGGGACCTGGAGATCTCCTGGAATCTCCAGTCTACAGAGATCAGTTCCCCTGGAGAACATGGCTGCTCTGGAGGGTAAACTCTATGGCATTGTAGCCCGCTGGGGTACCTTCCCTCCCAAGCCCAGACCTGCCCAGGCTCCACCCCTCAAAATCTCCAGGAATTTCCCATTGTGGAGTTGGCAGCTCTATTTGAATGACTCACCCTATCCTAGGTGCTTGCTACTGTTCAACAGTAGTTACCCCACCAAAGGAAGTGTGGTGTAGTGGTTAGAGTTTCAGAATAGGATCTGGGAGACCCAGGTTCAAATCACCAATCTGCCATGGAAGCTCATTGGGTTACTCTGGTGTGGTGTAGTGGTTAGAGTTTCAGAATAGGATCTGGGAGACCCAGGTTCAAATCACCAATCTGCCATGGAAGCTCTTTGGGTTACTCTGGGTGAGTTACATATTCTCAGCCTCACCTACTTCACATGTTATGAGGATAAAATGGAGGAGAATTATTTAAGCTGCTTTGGGTCCCCTTTGGGGAGAAAGATGGGGTATAAAGGAAGTAAATAATTAATGTAGCTGGAGGGGGTGCAGTTTGAAGCTAGGTTGATGTAGTTGAGAAGCAAAGAAAACATGGGAAAATGTGGCTTTCCCAGGAAGAGGGAAAGACGTAATAGTACAGGGCTTGGGGATTCTGGGGAAATGAAATGTCCCCTTCAGTTTCTTGCAGTTTCCCCCACCATACATCTGGGCCTGGCCCAGCAGCTGGCCCCATGCAACTGGGCCATAATTTTCCTGGACAGAGCTGCCAGGAGGAGGGAAGGAGGGGAAGCTGAATATAGAGGGCAGATAAGGTAGGTTAGCTGGTGGGTGGGAAGGGGAGAAGGCAAGCAGGGAAAGGGGAAAGGCTATAGGGGCTTTCAAGGAAGGAAAAAAATAAATAGCAGGGGAGGGGAAAATGAGATGCGCATGCAGGTCCTTGTATATCCTCTGCTTGCATACCCTAAATGTTATTTATTTATTTTGCTGTCAAGTGACAGATGGCTTATGGCAGCACTGTTGGGTTTTCAAGGCAAGAGACATTTGGAAGTGCTTTGCCATTGCCTGCCCCTGGTATTCCTTGGAGGTCACCCATCCAAATAATAGCCAGGGCTGACCCTGCTTAACTTCTGAGATCTGACAAGATCGGGCTAGCCTGGGTTATCCAGGTCAAGGCCATTTATTTCAAATGTTATATATCCTATAAAATAGATATAACCCCCTCCCTGATTGGGTCTAAAGACTTATGAGTGGAGTTCTGGTAGAACAGATTCTTCTCATCTTCTGCAGCTGCCTCAACCAACCTTAAAACTGCTCCTGAGGGACAGAGAACCCTTAGGAACAGTTTGGGGCTGCCGTTTGACTGGAAAATCCGTGAAAATCACAGATCCCACCTTGTACAAACAGAAGTGCTTTTGGGGAACTCTCCTTTTGTATTCAACCCATTGATTTAGAACTGCAAACAAATATTTGGAAGATATTTTGCCTACAAACAAAAATGCAATACGTTTCTGGAACAGAAGAACAAAAATACTGTGGGTGAATTTACCAAGCATTTATGAATCTGTTGAGACCTCAATTTTGGAGTGCTAAGATTCCAAAAGTTATGTATGAATTTAAATTCTGTGTCTACATACCACAGCTTGGATGCTATGAATGAGTTCCATACCATACACACTAGATTGCCTCTGTCATGGAGCATACTTCCTCTTCCATTTGTGCAAGATGAATGATTTTCAGTGAGCCCTTCCCTCGCTCAGCCAAAAGTGCAAGTGGAACAGGAAGTGTTCCACAGCAGAGGTTTTCTAGCACATATGGAACCTATTCATAGGATCCAAGCCAGTAAGAGGGGATAGGGACTACAGATACAGTAAATAGGTAAAATTGGTCTCACAGCCTGAAAGGCTGGGCTGGCAGAGCACTACAGGGTGTTTTTTTAAAAAAAATATTTTACAATGCACACCTATTCAGAGTTACTATAGTCTAAACCCATTGAAATTACATGGAGTAATTCTGAGTAAAATTGTACTGCTAGTTTCTTCTTTCCCACTGAGGCATTTTACAGGGCAGTCCTTGACATCAGCGGATTTAGAAGGGTTTAGGATTGCAGCATCAATCTTGAATTGTCATGATTCATTCACTCAGTTGCAGTGTAAGAACCAGATTATGTAACTGACAGCCTGTTGAATTTAAGCGCTGTCCATATTTTTCTCCTGTCTTTTCTAGCAATTTTTAAAATGTAATTGCAGTTCCAGGCTGGCCTATGTGAATAGTCAAGGTGCTATTGACCTTTCTCAGGGGTATTTTCTTAAAAAAAAAATCTTGATTGAGCGTCCGGTTTAAATAAATACTTTTTCTCATGTGGTCAGCCATTGCATTCATGAGTCAATTGATAATTACTGGGTCTTGTTTTGGGGGATGGGTGGGGAGTAGGGTTGGCAACCAGTGGGTGATGGTGGGTGGAGACATGGAGGAGCAGCCATCAGTGATACTGTGATGTCACTTCTGGGAAAAATCTTAAAGTGCCACCATGCCTTTCTAGGAAGTGCCAGAAACTCTATGGTTCCTAAAGAGGCCTGATATAACTTCTGGGTTTTCCCAGAACTGATGTTACACTTTGCCTGACAGCCATTTTTTTTGTTAAAAAAGATTCGTCTCCTGCATTGCGGAGTAGATACAAAAGCTGGAGCCTGGCTAGCCTAGTGGGGAGGGAAACAAAGTACTGCTTTTCGCTTTGCAGGCAAAATAATAACTTTAACTTTATTATTTTATTATTATTCTGGCTGTATTAAGAAATTATGGTAATTTTAAAAAACAGAATAATATGAGTGGTGGTTTTATAGGGAGAGCTGGAAACCTGAAATGAATTTAGTGGTGATAAATTGGTTTAATTGGTTTTTTTTGACCAGGATAAACACTCCACTGAAGTATAAATTGTAAAACGGGATAAAATGTTATCATTGTCAGTGCCAAAGAGACAATCCCATCAAAGGCAGATTCTTATTTCACTTTATTTTATCCTAAAGAATTGAGGTTTGCAGTTGTCTGATGCAATTTTCTAATTAAAATGCTTTTTTGCTAGTTAAGTGGTTGACTTTTTCAAGTGAAAACCCAAACCCCTGTTGTTAGAGCCATAAATACATTAGATATAATGAATAGTGTTTTAAATCTATGCAGTTTATTCTTGCTATATAGAAATGAAGGTTAAAATATAAAATAAAATCACTCCCAGTGATCCTAAGTATTTGGAATAACTTCATTTACTGGTGTGGTTTAGTTTAGTTCTATGTCTGTTTGGTATGGTGGAAGGAGGAAGGCATAATGTCATGTTTCCAGAACAAAATTTGGAAAGAAGAAAAAGATGAGCCACCAGTGATATAATAGGTTTAGATATAAATCTCCCAATATAAATGGTTAAATTCTAATATATGAGAGTCAGGATGAGATGGGGCATAGACTTCAGCTTGCATCTCCCTTAGGTTGATGTTTGTCTCTTGGGCTTAATTATGCAAGGAACTCACAATTACTTAAGTTACCCAAGATGTGCTGACTAATGTACATTAACATGCTGAAGTAGATAGGCAAGACAAATGCTCATCAGTGGTAGTGTGTGAAAGAGAGAGGGGGAGGGGGAGGGAGAGGGGGGGGCTTGAACACTGAAACCAATGGAGATGCCCCTACTCATTTGAAAAGCCTTAGAGAGATATCTGATTCTTGTGTACTGTTGCATTCTCTGCTGTTGTTGTTGCCATCGTCACCATTGACTATGGTGACCCTGTAAGGTTTTTTAAGACAAGAGATGTTCAGGGATGGTTTGCCATTGCCTGCCTTCTGAACAAGACCCTGGTATTCCCTGCATTGAACTGAAAATGGCCTCTTGGAAATCTTTCTTCGTGTGCCGTGTTTGAATGTAAAGACACAGAAAAAGACTTTTTGGGGTTGTTTTCATGACCTGTTCCTTCATTGTTTTCTTGCGGCTAACCCACATTCTGGAGGCAATGCAAATTTTTGATGACTAATAGGTAAATAATGAATTTTTAGAAATTACATGTTTAATCTGCACCATATGCATATATTTTATAATTCTTGTTTCATAAATGTTGCTGGTTGCTTGTAGGCTTATGGTCTTCCTCAGTTATAATAGGCTTATCTTGCAAACTCAGTTTAGTTTTACCTTGGGTGGTTAAAAAAAAATCAGGTGTGTGGGCACCAGTATCACACTTGTTAGCAGCTATACACACCTGAATAATCATTTGTTTTTCTTGTCCTCTTTGGGTAACATCAGTTTTAGTGTTTTATTAGGCCAGGATGTTATGAAAACATCAATCAGTTTGACTTATTACATAGATCTTATTACCCCAAGGGAATTGAGACCGCACATTAGAGCCCATCCCAGCACATCACTGTGGTCACATAATGCAAGACTGATAGAGTTGAGCAAGCTTGTCCTTCAGGGGAGCTTGCCCTCTGTAACACCCCAGTCTACTTCCCTCCCTGAGGGGAAAGATTTTCCCTCTGTTTTTCTTTCCCTGTGTGACTGAACTGCCCTAGTTATATGTTTTCTTCTTTCCTGAAGAACTCTAGTTATCCCACCTTCTCACAGTGTGATAGTTTGGCTTTTGGCTCAGTCCAGGAACTTGAGGGAAGGGTTGAGAGCCACCTTAATTTAAACAACTGCAATGGCACTCGAAGTGTTTAAATTCCAAAGTACCAAAATATTTTATTCAACATAAAGGGGGAAGGTCAGGTGAAATCAGGGGTAAAGTTTCTGAGGTAACTCAATATAGAACTCTGGTATAAGTCAGTATATACACAGACTTTAATTCATATGTTTCAAGCTATTGAGAGTTTCATAAGCTTTTCACAGTGACTTAGGATCTTTAAGATGATACACTTTTGTTTCAGTGTTTTCCAAACACTCCAGTACACTTTCTTTGATTAGTCACTGATTCTTTTGGTTTCCAGAAGGCTGGTACACTATCCAGTACCGAAACCCCTTCTCTAAACACAGCAGTACTCTTCTTGAGTTTTTCTGAGTCTTAAGGTTTCACAAGGCAGTTTCTAACTATACCAGACCAGAGATCTCTCCACTCTTCATAACTATCTTCCTGTTTTGACTGGGTAGGGAAATTCTTCTCTCACTAGAAGATCTATCACTTTTTCTGGCCTGAATGGGAGTCATCTCTGATCTACCTATTCTTCCTGCTAACTTCCCCAGTTCTCCATCTATGTTAAATTGCTCTCAGTCAGGGCTGAATTCAGAATGAATTCTCCTCAGCATCTAGTGAGAAGTCTTTCCTTGCTCAACTAATGCTAACCAATCTGATTCCTTAGAGCAGCCTGTCACTCATGGCTCTCTGGCTCTGTAGAGAATTAACACTTCACAGTCCTTTATCTGTTTGCACAGCACTTATAAGATTTTAAAGTGTAGTCTGTCACACCCTCTATTATTGATCTTTTCACTTTTGAGGAGTTCCTAAGTTTCTAAAGAAAAAAAACATGCTCCACTGGCACATAGGAGCAACTTATTTATTTATTGTATTAAATTTCTACCCCACTGTTCCCTGCATGGCAAGGCTCAGGGCGGGTTACAACAATACACAACCACATTATATCATTTGAAGCTGTCTCATTTCTTAGACTCTGCTGATCTGGCTACATTGATCCATGCTTTTGTAGCTTCACGGTTGGACTACTATAATGTTCCATATTTTAGATTTCCCTTGAAGACAACCAGAAAACTGCAGCTGGTCCAGAATGCAGGGGCTAATTGGTGGGAACATATTTTTGCTATTTTGAAACAGCTACATTGGCTGCTAAGTTTGTTTCTGAGTACAGTTCAAGGTGTTGTTTAGGGATGGGCACGAACTGCAGAAACGTGGTTTGGTTTGTGACCAAACCATGAAATGAACTGATTCACTCTCTGACGAAATGGTTTGGCTCATGGCTTGTGAGCCCAGCAAACCTTGTTCAACGGGACAACTATTTTAGGCCTTCTTGTGCAGTCCCTTAAAAGTTTAAAGGTCAGGTGCTGCTTTGACAGGGGAAGCTCCCATCCATTGCCCGGCAATCCGGGAGAGCCTGGGTGCTTACTCACCCCCTGTCCCCTGAGGATGTCCCTTGGACCTCCCATTGGGAACTCACCCAGGAGGCCAGTGGAGGAGGATGCTGGTGGAGAAGATGGCCACAGTGAGCCACACAGTGGCAGCAGGTCCACGGCCACAGGTCGGTGTGGTAGAACAAGGACTGGGCTCATCCCAGGAGCCCAGAGCAGGGGAGGTAGTGCCGGCAGGAAAGGAAGTTGTTGCAGCTTGGGGACCATGTGGGTTCGGCATCCTTTGTGGCTGGCCTGCTTCCTGCTGGGCTCAGCTTTACCACTGCTGCCGGAAGATGCCTGGCCCATGTGGTCCCCAGGCTGGAGCAGCTTCCTTCCCTGATGGCTCCACCTCCCCTACCCTGGTTTCCTGGGGTGGGCCCAGCCACTGTACTACTGCAGCAGCCCTTGCTGCTATCTCCTCCACCGACTGCCTCAACTGGCTACCCTTTCTCTGCCGTTGGCTCCTCCTCCACCAGCCTCCTAGGTGAGTTTCTGATGGGACATTCAGAGCACAATCTCAGGCAACCAGGGAAGGCTGGGTGAGCACCTGTGCTCTCCGAGATCACTGGGCGATGGACAGGGGCTTCCCTAGACATGCTGCTCCCCATTTCCTGGCTTTCTTGTGCGGTCCCTTTAAACTTAAAGGGACCCCACAAGAAAGCCTGAAACAGCTGAGCAGTGGGGAACATTCCCAGCCACTCAGCTATTTTTGTAGCTTTCTATTTGAGCAGAAAGCATGGGTTTAAAGGGAGTCCCTTTAAATCCCTGCTTTCTGCTCTGGTCAGGAAGTGGCACGAACCCCACAAACTGCCTTAAAAATTTCTGGATGTCTGTGATCATGAACCTATCATGCACTTTAGTTCCTGAACCAGAATTCATCACGAATTTTGCTTCATGCCCACCCCTGCTTTTAAAGCCCTTCATGGCCTGGGACCCACATATCAGAAGGAAATCTCCTACTATATGGATCCCATGCATCAACTGTGGTCTTCAGGCTGCCACCTGCTGACTTAGGGTGGTGTGTATGACCAAGGCTACTCTTCCCGCATGATGGCTCCCATACTGTTGAATGGGCTCCCTGAAGAGGTCAGGAGAGCCCATTCACTGGAGATCTTGCTACTTTGCCAGGGTTTTTGATGACAGTTGAATGGTAGGCGTCTTTTAAGGGAGGGCAGTAGACATTGGTGGGGATTTTATTTGGTTTTCATCTGTAATGTTTTAATTATATTTGTAAAGCACCTTGAGACAAAAGGGAGGATAGAATATACATATTTTAATAGGTAAATAAATCTAAAAGTGCCCATTTTAGAATATGGAAGGGGGGAGGGTGAGCAGCCCCTCCCAAATACCTAAGAAGTGCTTAAGCATGCCTAACTTTCTGTGGATTATGCCTGAGGATTTCATCAGTGGTGAAGGGCAGAGGTTGTGTTACTGTTCTTTCCACACCACAAATATCAGAATATTCTTCTCAGAAAGCAATGTATTGGTTTTTCTTTTTTTTCTTTTTTTTAAAAAAACTACTAAGATAATATCAGAATTTTCATGACAGCTACATTTGAAACTGCCTCGGCAGGTGCTAACAGCTGTTGCACAGTATTCTTACTGAACTTGCTTCCCCTCTTTAATATTTTCATTCTCAACTGAAAATACTACACTGGGAAGTCATTAATCACTTCATTTACAAACATTCCGGGGAAAATAAGACTTTAACTCATTTTACCAAAGTATTTTCAGTGAGGAAAGAGGAGAATCAACTGAGGAAGGATTAAGATCAGGTTGAAAACACACACACACACACACAAATATGCACATATTTATGTTTAACTGGATTCTGTACATTGTTCAGATTTTGATGCCAGAAACTGGATAGCAGATACAGCAGCATCAACAAGAATGCTCATTAAGCAAGTCAGGCTCATTAACAAAAGCAGCTTGAAGTGTGAGATGATACCAACCAAATCATTCTGACCAATTCATCATAATCAATTTCTGCTCAGTGGTACTATCATGCAAGCCTTTTAAAAAAACCCAGAACCACCATACAATATGTTGTAGGAAGGGCTCCAGGTTGCGTTGCTGATTTATTTATTTAGATATTTACACCCTGCATTTCTCCGCAATGAGGACCCAAAACAGCTTGCCATATCATTCTCCACTCCTTCATTTTATCCTTGCAGCAGCAGCCCTGGGAAGTGAATTAGGCTGAGAGCATGTGAGTGGCCCAAGGTCACCCAGCAAACTTCTATGGTAGAGTGGGGATTCAAACCCCCAATCCTGGTCTGGCTATAACCATTTGATCATGTTTTCTTGCATCACTCACATTTCTTTAACTTGTGTAGGGAAAGCTGTCGATGGGCTGTGCCTCCAGAGATTTATATTTCAGGTTTTCTGGCTAAATGGTCAACACAGCCTTTACTTAATTTTCAGTTGTTCTAAAAAGTAGCCTGATACCAGAATGAAACAATTTGACACTTTTTTAAAAAAAGTAATAGAGTTTTTAGTACTATTCTGTTCTGGTTCAGTCACTACTGATATATGTAACCCATTGGGTCTGTGTTTTTTTCTGAGCTTTTTAATGAAGGTAGTACACAGAACAGGTAGAGGCCATGATATCAGTGGCACCCTAGAAGAAGAAGAGATTGGACTTATACCCTGCCTTTCACTTGGAGTCTCAGAGAGGCTTACCTTCCCTTTCTCTCCCCAAAACAGACACCCTGTGAGGTAGGTGGGGCTGAGAGAGCTCTTTCGAGAACAGCTCTGAGAGAACTGTGGCTTGCCCAAGGTCACCCAACAGATGCATGTGGAGGAGTAGGGAATCAAACTCGGTTCTCCCAGATTAGCGTCCACCACTACACCAAACTGGCTCCGGAGAGATAGTATTGTAACAGTACTGAGTAAACTAACTCCTGAGTAAATTTAGTAGTCATCGGATGACTGGATGAATCTTGCAGTGCGCAGAAGCAAGCAGTGTAGTTCCACAAAGATCAGTATTGGTACCTGTGTTATTTAATTTTTTCATAAATGATTTGAAATTGGGGTGACTAGTGTATTTTCTAAGTTTACAGATGATAACAAATTATTTAGCATAGCAAAAGCCAAGGTGAGTTGTGCTCAGGTAGGCGGTGGTGTACTTAGCCTTATTTGGTGCCCAGGGTGGATAATTTTTAACACTCTCCTCCTCTATTCCCCCCCCCACCAAATCACAGCTGATTTATGGCCTGTAGGGTTTTCAAGGCAAGAGATCTTCAGAGGTGGTTTTCTACTGCCTGCCTGCACATCAGCCCTTCTTAATTTCTGAGCTCGAGGTGGGGAGCCATAGAAAAATTAGGTGAAGGAAGACAGAAGAATGGGAAATATGTGGGAAAGAGGGAGAGAAATTAAGAGAGGGAAAGGTAGTTTTATCGCCGCAACACCCTAACTACTGCTTTGCAAGATCTGTCTGAGCTGGGTACAAGGAAAGGGAGAAAGAAAGGCTAGACCAGAGGTGTCAGACTCATTTGTTGTGAGGGCCAGATCTGACATAAATTTAACTTTGTTGGGCTGGGCCATGTATGCTGGCGATATAAATTTTATAAAGATGATTTCAGATGCTGAATGGCAATAGCAGGTGAATGACAATAGCAGGCTTGATTGGATTAGGTATGATATACAGAAAGGTAGTAGGCATGGAGATATCAGCATTGGTGACGAAACCTAGGTCTCAGTTTGGTCCAGGGGGATGCAAAGAATAAATTGACGTAAGTCTGAGATTAGGGGTGTCGAACATGCAGCCCGGGGGCTGGATCAGGCCCCTGGAGGGCTTCTATCAGGCCTGCAGTGGAACTGGCTATCTTCTATTTCTTCTTCCAGTTCTGCTGCTGCTGCTGCACCATCGTAGGGTTGACACACCTGAACAGCATACTCAAGATTGCAACAGCACAGACATTTTGATGCAATAATTCAGAGCAAGAGGTGTCAGCTATCAGACACTGTTAAATAAACAAAATATTGCAAGAGTGCTAATGTTTTAAGCATGTTTTTATTTTAATTTAAAAAAAAACCTTTCGTGTTTGTGTCCTTTATAAAGTTTATATCTCCACTACCTGGCATTACTAAGCAGGGCCGAGACTGGAAAGTACTTGGAAGGGAGACCTCAAAGGAATACCAGGGCTGGAATGTAGAAAAAGGTAATAACAAGCCACCTTTCTGAAACATGGGGTTGCCATAACTTCCAGGCATGCGTGCATGCATGTGCGCACACACACACAAAACACAAGGAAAGAAAATACAACCAGAAATGGGTGCTGCTATCACAGATGGACTTTAAAATGTGATTAGACAGATTCATGGAGGATAAGTCCATCAGTGGCTCCTAGCCATGATGAATAAGGGGAAGCTTCATATCCAGAGACAGTAAACCTCTGAATACCAGTGCTAGGAGACAGCAGGAGGGGAAGGTGTTGGTTTCTATGCCCTGCTGTGGTTAGCTGAGAGTTAGTTGCCAAATTGTTGTGGAAACAGATTGATGGCTTTGATTGCATTTTATGCAGCAGAGCAGATTTCTCTTTTATATTTTTTCTTGTTCTCCTGTATCACAGAGTGATGCATGATTAACAAACTGGGATAACAAGATTTTTTAGATACAGTGAAAAAGGCTTTGACCCTCACTCACAATGTCATGACATTCATCACTGGACACTCAAAGTCAAATTTTAACTTCAGAATATGTGATGCATTGCATTTTAATATGTTGTTGAAGGAATGTTAGCTAATTTGCATTTTAGCTAATTATTTAAATGTTTTAAATTGTTTATGCCCTTTCTGTTCTTCTGCAAATACAGACTGGAATTAGGGGGAAGGGAAGCAGGCTGTGTATAGTCTAGAGAACATCTAAGAAAAGCAAAACCTCTGACCTTTGGATCCTGATTCTTTCTAACTTTTGTTATGTATGTGTTGGCTGTGGAAGTTCCAATTATAGTTAGAGGTTGGATGAAGTGAATGTAAGTCTTTCATTGACTGTCCAACTAGTGCTTGTTCATTGGACAATGGATTTAAGGTCAGGTTTCATTTACCTAGTTTTGACTGTCAGATGTCAATTTTGTTACTCAAACTTCAGCATTCAAATTTCAGTTCTTGCCATTTAGATCTGTCTGCACCTGAAACTACTTTGCAGATTCCAAGAGCCTGTAAACTTCAAATGCATTTCGGCCCTTAGCTTGTATATAAATAATATAAAGCTCACACAACCATTGTAATGTAATACATCAGAGAAAATACCCAGGGCTTGTGACTGATGGTCTCAATAGAGAATAAAGATCCCCCCCTTTTAATTACCCAAATTAATTCTGAACGCAGAAAAGAAAACATTAGCAGGATTAATCCTCAAGGACTTTCCAATTGCACAAAGCCTGAATGACTCAAGTATGAGGAATGAGGCAGAGCTGAAGTGAAGGCCCACTGTTTTGCATTCACATACAGGAACAATTATTCAGTGTTTGGCATTTGGCAAAGCCTCAACTGTCAGTCATGGAACCCAGGATAAGATCAGCTCCGCAACTTGAAATGTATTTCAGATTCATTGAATGTTAGGGTTATTTTTTAAATTATTTTAGAGCTATTTTTAATAGATGTCAGAAAGATACAGCGATCAGTGGGATTTTACTGTGTTTCCTGTGCTGTAGATGCAAAATACTTGTAGTTCAATTATTTACTTGTATTTTCATTCTTTATAGCTACCCATCAGAATGAAATTCTTCATTTTCAGATTTTAATTATGGGTAGGGCTGGATGCTCATATTGAAGCATAGCTACATCAATGCCAGAAGTTACCAGACAGTGTCTGATGCAAGGGGAGCGCAGCTGCTGCGGACAGTGGGGCAGATAGAAATTTAACATTCAGTCCTTTTGCTCCTCTGGATGTACTAATCCTTTCCATGGGGTGTCTGCTTCGAGTTCTCATTATATATCTGTGTCTATGGACCCCATATGTAAAAATATCTTCCCAAATGGCCTATCTAGAAGAAAATAAGTTTGTCATCAGATTCTTGATCTCTTTGTCATAAGCTGCTTGGGCTGTGAAAAATTCATATAATTCTGGTTGCTGTTTTATTGCAAGGCGGTGGTCCTCAAGCTGTGGGTCAGGACCCAAAAGTGGTTTGCAGCTCTCTTGCAGGTAAATTGCAAGGCTGGGTGTGGGGGGAGGTGAACTGAGAGGGGAGCCTCTGGAAAGTGTGATGGCAAATTTGACTTTGCTTCTGCACTACGTGCAAAATGGCCATGAAGTACAGCCTGTTACTCAAGAGTGCTGTGTTTACAGATATAAAAATATAAACTTGTTCCTTGTTAATTGATATTGTGTATTCTTCCTAGTAAAGATGCTACAGAAAGCATTTACTGGGTATTTAGAAATGAAACACATAGAGTGCATTTGGTACTCTGTGTCATGGTCACTGTGCAGTCCCGCATGGATACTGCACATCTGGAGGGCTGCTGCAGAGAATGCAAAAGCTCCTAAAAATGGGTGAGGCACTCCCTTCCCTTCCCCCACCTCAGGTGACCACCCGATGAACAGCAGTTAACAGGTAAGTGCAACCCCGTTTTCTGTGGATGATTGATAGGATATATGTATAGCATAGAATCCACGGCTGATAATGAAATAGTTGCACTTTTTTCGTGCAGTCCTGTGGGTGCCCTATACCTTTAAAGAAATAGTTCTTTAAAGGTACTAAAAACACCCATTTTCTGGGTGTTTTGATCTATGTGGGGGTTAGGTTTCGATTTAGATAGATGATCACAAGATTTGTTGTTGTTTTTTCATTGCTGTAATTTCTGCTTTGGCTTGCTACTCCTTAAATGCAAGGGCAGCGCTTTGCTTTGGCCAGAATTTTAAGTTGAAAGAGCAAGCACGTTTTAACTACACAAAACATAAATCTGACTTTATCTAACTTGCTTCGTAGAATGAATGTAAAATTGACATTAGCCAGAATGTATAACCTGTATTAACAGAGTTTATTTATTTGGAACAAATAGCTTGAGAGATCTCAGAAGAACTCTTTGATATGGTCTTAAAATGGTCTGTGCAACTCCGAGTGAATATAGTTCACAAAATTCTGTTATTTCTCCTCCTGCCTTTTCCCCTAGCCCTCTAAGTGCCCACTTTCCACCCATAATCTTAGGTCTCCAACAGATTGCATTGCTCCTGTTACTGTTGCTCCATTATTAGCTATACTACTGTCTTGATTTCAACTTGAGACTCAGAAAGGGCAGTGAGGTGCAAGTTTCTGTTGTATTACTAGACCAGCATGTAGAAGTAGTAGAAGAGATTGGATTTATACCCCACCCTTCATTCGGAGTCTCAGAGCGGCTTACAAATTCCTTTCCCTTCCCCTCCCCACAGCAGACACCCTATGAGATAGGTGGGGCTGAGAGAGCTCTGACAGAAACTGCTCTTTTCAAGAACACCTCTGACAGAACTGTGGCTTGCCCAAAGTCACCCAGCAGCTGTAAGTGGAGGAGTGGGGAATAAAAGTACATTTTATTTATTTATTTAAAACATTTACTAGCGGCCTTTCTACCTTATGGAACTCAAGGCCACTTACAATGCAAATGATAATAAAATGCAATAAAATAACTAAAAACCACTAGTTAAATCAATAACTTAAAATTGCCAGTAGGCTGCAGATGTGCTGTCATGAATAATTTTTTTAAAGCTCCCCATCATTGCTTGAATTATTAGGAATGTGCTGGGACACATTCTCTCTTTTATTTTCTACCTGAAGCTCCAGGTATCTTCTGCCTCTAATTTGCTGTGATATCTGAATCATCTACCTGTGTTTAATGAAAAATCGAAAACATGGTGTGCAAACCCCATCAGTCATAGTAAGGAGGTAAACATAGCTTGATTGATTCTCATACGACAACAAACTATGGTTAGAAATTCTCATACGATAACAAACTATGGAAATGGGGGAGAAATTAGCACTGAGGAGGTGAGAGGAAAATGTAAGAACCCCGGGTACTTTTTGTGGTTTGGCGGATCAGAAGCAGGTGGTTCAGTTATAATCTCAAGCCATAGTTTCGTGCTGCAGGAATGGGCTCTGTGACCACACATTCTCCCTCCCTCCCACCTCTCCCTGTATACTATTGCTTAGGTAATAAAATCAAACTGTTAATTGTGCTAAACTGTATTTTCATATTCCATCTTCTGTGTAGTCACCACATGGGGACTGCACAGGCCAGCCGCAGATAGATGTTTCTAGCTTCAGTGGAACTGGAAGGGGGCACCCTTCCAGAGCAACTGTGACAGTTTTTCCCCTCCTAACTATCATGTGCTCTGGAGGAGTGGTGCCACCTTCCCCCCCATCACTTTTGCACGAAGGGTTAGCGAGTCGGCTGCACTGAGTGTAGACTCCCCCTTCCTTAAAGTGTTCAATGAGAAGGCTGTGCTGCACCCCAGTTTACAGTTTCTACCAACAGTGGTTTCTAAGTTTCACTTAGCACAGGAGGTTGTGCTGCCAGCTTTCTTTCTTTCTCCCACATCCCAACCCTAGTGAGCATTTCTCTTGACCTGAGGAGGGCTTTATTGTTTTACAAAAAAGAATGGAACCATTCAGGAAAGACACTGCTTGTTTGTTATTCTGTCCAGTGAAAGGATAAAGCTACATCTGCTCAGTCCTTGTCAAGATGATGGGTAATATCCATTATTTGTGCTATAAGAGTGCTGGGGTTCCTTGCCCCCTTGATGTTCATACTTACTCCACCAGAGTGCACAGTTCTGCAGATGCATTCTATTGTGGGGTACTGCTTGTGGACATGGTGACCTGGTTCTCTGGGGACCCCTTTGTGAAGCACTACACCTTGGACCTGCAGGCAAGGAAAGATGGAGAGGTTGGTGAGGTTGTTCTCCAGTCATTGTTCCAGTGAGGGCATCACCCCGCCTCCTTTGATGGGTTGCTTGCTAGATTTCCAGAGAAGACAGAAGATGAAAACACGGTTGCACTTACCTGTAACTGTTGTTCATCAACGCATCTTCTGTGTGGGCACACATACCTCCCTCCTGCCCCTCTGTGAGCTTTCTTTTGACCTTTTTTTTTTTTTACTTATTGGGTGCTTATTGGAGACTGTTCACAGCAGACAAGCAGGAACAGAGGGAAAGGGCACTGCTCCTCCAGAGCACATGATAGTTTAGGTGGGAAAAAGCTGTTGCATTTGCTTTGGAGGGGAGGAGCACCCCTGGTTCCATTAAAGCTAGAAACTTCTATCCACAGCTGGCCTTTGCATGTGCAACCCCAGTATCTGCCTGCACAGAAGATACATCAATTAACAACAGTTACAGATTAAGTACAACCCTGTTTTATGATCCTGCTCCAAACTTGGATTGCAAACCATGGATGGCTCATGGTTCACAGTTCTGGTTTGTAGGAGGAGTAAAACCAGTTTGGAGCTCTGGATGTTATACAAACTGTGGTGCACACTAAAGCAAAAATCATTAATGGGTTTCAACAGTGCAAGGGAGTAGATAGCACATGACTACAAGACCATGTTCACATATTGCCAAGCTATGGCTTGATGCCATGTCAGAACAATGTGTGGACTTGGTCTCTTGGTTCTGTTGCCTTCTTGGACTCAATTCGATCTACAGTTATTCCAACAGCCAGTCTTAGGGATTATCCGCTGTTTTACTTTAGTAGTCATTAATTAAATGCAAAACAGGTTTCAGTTCTCTCCTTTGATAAAAAGTAACATTTTTTCTTCTTTTCTAAGTAAGAGGAGGTAATGAAACTATTGTTGCCCGGTGATTATGAAATATTTAAGCCATTGTGGAATCCCTGCTATGTGAAACTAGTGATAATTGCAACAGTCTCAAACCCCCCCAAACACAATAACTCAAGAGTTCATTCAGAACCTATAAATATATGTGGAATGAAACAAAAAACTGAATGTTATTAGATTGTATTCCTGATAGTTTGAATTAACACAGTTAGAAAACAGTCCTGGGCTCAAAGTCCACCTTGCCTTCAGACTCAACTGTGTTTTCATGCATAAGAAGAAGAAGAAGAGAAAATGGAGTGCTGTTGAGGTTCAAGCTGTATTTTAGACATACGTGGATACACACAGATACACGCATGTGTGAGTGTCTCTGTGTGTGGAAGGAGTATTGTTACAAGGTTTCTTCCACATGTTTTATGTATACATACATACGTAAATGTGTGTGTGTGTGTATTACTGTCAGAAATCTTTATTTGTTTCATACCATTGTCAGGGAAGGTGATTCATCTGAAATATAGAATTATTTTTAATGCTAGAGGAAAATCTGACTCTGAAACTGAGCAGACTGTTATTTTGTGAGCAATCTGACCTGTGAGCCAGCTGAGCTAAAGTACTTGGATTAAAGCTGGTATACATCCTGATTCTCACCTTTGACTGAAAGCGATTAAGTGCAGTAGAGGAACTACCCAGGTATTGCATAAGGAATTGCCTTATTATGAACTGAACACTTGTAGATCAGTGGAGATATTGCTGAATGGCCCCAGTGTAGATCTTTGTCTTCTGTCTGGCAATGCCAGCACGGAATTTCTTCCAAGTCATTGTTGGTGGGGTGTGTGGGTGGGCAGAGAGGACTTAGATGGTAGATGCCTGGTAATTCTCCTGACATAGTGATAGCCAGGATGTGAGTGGGTGGGGAGCTTCAGTTGTCTGTTTCACAGTTGATCAGTTAGCAAGCTAGTAGCAAGCCAACTGACAGTCACTGGGAAATTGTGTCACCACGAGCATAACTATTTCTACAGGAGGGCCTAGAAGGAGGGGGAGAGCACATAAGTTAGTAGCAGACTGAAGTCAGACATATGCAGTGTGGCAGAAGTGGCTTGACAAAGAATGCAAGTGAATCCAAAGTTCTTTCGGGAACTCCCAAATTACTTCCTGCACTCTTCATTTTCAGGCTTAGGGCCTGTAACCATAAATATGTAGAGGCAAGTCCACGTTTATAGAGGGGAGTGGGAGCCACAGCTGAATCCATATAACTGGGCATGCTGGCCCTTGAAACTGAGTATGCTGGCCTTGCCATTCCTCTGCATGTTTGCTTAAACACAGGCAGAGTTCCTGTGTCTATATGAGTTGTACGCACTTACGTTCTGTCTTCACAACTGGGAATATTCCTGATCGTGGAATTCTGTCAGTTCTTTCTTCGTCTTAACACATCTTTACTCCATGTTAGTAAGTGAGTGCGTAGTGGCAAAAGCTTAAGAGGATATATATACTTTTTTTCTGCAGAAAACAATGTTTAGTTTCTGTTTGATTAATCGGATTCACTTCTATCCATTGTAAGTGAATGGTATGCATGGTGAATCATCCATAGGACAGGCATGCATTCTCTACCACAAGGTGGTGCTTCAGAAAACCATCGTCTGAATCTGCTCTCTTGCAAAGGAGAAATTGGAATGTATTTTTCCTATATGTTTATTTATTTATCTGCCTTTCTCACATGGACTGAAGGCTGATTACACGTCGTGAGTCGGTACAGTCAACAAGACGGGGATATTCAATGACTAATGCATTAGGGCATTAGAAGATTAGAAGCCATAGCATAAATGTTAACTATTAAGCAGTACTGAAATGACATAATAGAATCCTATTTACAGTATGCTGCATACAGCAGAAAAGATCATGAGTCTTCGTCACTTATCCAAGTAGGGTTGTGAGGTCATTTTGTACTGTGCAGTCTTATTACCTGTGCAGAAAAGCCTTCTTGAATAGCTCACTTTGCATAGTTTGCAGAAGGCCAGGATAAACTGTTTATGATGAACTGTGATATGAGTAAAGAAAAGAAGTCGTTCTGGATCAGACTAAAGGTCCCTTTAGTCCAGGGTTCATCTTGCCCACAAGGAGATGTCTCGGGGGGGGGGGGCACACACACACATTAGCTACGTTCTTCAGGTTAACACCACACTGTCTACATATCTGAACATATATGCCTGTCGTATATTTAGGGAGCTCCTTGGGCCACCTGGTTCAGTGTTCTCTATGCTGGCAGTGCCTTTCTCTGGAGTCCCAAGCAGAGAAAGTACTGAACACCTGCTATGCAGGACAGCTAAATTTGAGTCCAGTCGCACCTTAAAGACCAACAAGAATTTGGAGGTATACGCTTTCGAGAGAGTCTCGAAAGCTTATACCCCTCAAAATCTTGTTGGTCTCTGAAGTGGTACTGGACTTGAACCTTGCTGTTCTATTGCAGACCGACACAGTTGCCCTCTGAGACGTGCTACGTACTGTCCTTTCATGGGATATGCCAGGCGTTGAATCTGCAGTCTTCCGCATGCAAACCGTGGGATGTACTACTGAGTCACAGACTCCTTTCTCTTTTAACCATTCTTCATAGGCAGCTTCCTTTCAAAGGATCAAGTGTCATAATAGTGTGAACAGTGTTTTTTAAAGGTATTGTAGTCCTGGATAATGCTAGTTTTCTTATTGTTGTATAATAGTCTTGTTTTAAACTTACAGTTTTCTGTTTGAATAGTGAGAGCCTTTTGTTTCTTAGCAACCATCTGTTCCTTCAGTTTATTCCCTACTTGAAGGAGTAATCCTTAGTTTGCAGCATCACAACTGATTACTGTTGAATTGATCATGGGATTACTGCTAGAAGGGGGAAAGAACATGCATTTATTCCATTATTGAGACACTCCTGAAGTTCCCATTAATTTTGATGTACTTCAGGTGCCGGATATATGGAAAATCAGAAATATTTTATAAGGTAACTTTTGTTTTATTCTACCAGGAATGAAAAAGGAGAGCAGCCTAGAAAGTGATTCCACTTCCTGCCATCATCTTGGTTTTATGAAGGTCCAGTAATTAGTTAAGGAAAAATAGCTCCGCCCAAAAGCTGAACGAGAGTGATATTTCATTGTGTCTTAATCTTTCAGTCTCCACTGTAAATATATTTGTGTAAGCAAATGTCATCCAGAGGTTGTCCAAAAGGTTACCTTTACTTGTCTTCTCTTTTCCTTACTGTATATTCTGAATCATTATAGTTTTCAAGACATCAAAGGAAATGATTTTTCAAGATTTTGTTGGTGTTTAAAGCATCTAACCTGGCTCATAGTGTTTCTGGAACTCAGCTAACGCTAAAAACGTTAGTGTCAACTAGATTTTCTGCTATTTTAAGTTCAAACCTCTTACCTGACTGTCACATCTATACAGCTTAATCCAGAGAGACTGAATTTATCTGTTGCTTTCTGACAGCTAGCTGCCCTTAAATCCCGGCCACTCCATCTGCTGTCTATGTGGCCACATACACAGAGCAGTTTCGAGAGGAGTTGGTTAAATCTGGTGTTTGGTAAAATAGTTGATTCCCTCCCATTATATTGCCACATTAGTACCTGAAGTATTTGTGAGGCAATAACTACACGAGGCAGATATACAGCTTTAGCACCCAGTTTCCTATATAAAAGGAAGGGATAATGCAGAAGAACTTCTTAAACTTTATGAAATTGACACCCAAATAATCTTAACTGGGTAACTCTTGCCATTATCCCATCCTTTTGCCCTCCATTTGGCTCATTCACTGCTACTGTTATCTCCTGTACCGTTTCTTCCTCCTCAGTTCTCCATTCCACCATCTTCCCCAGCACTTAGAAAGGATATTCCCTTTAGAAGGATATTCAGTGTCTGACTACTTTGGAAGAGTTCCACAGGGATCATTGATAAAAGGGGTTTAGTAAAGTTTTGCTTCCCACTGTTTTTCCTTCATATTCTGCAATGGAAACATTGGGCTTTGTGTTTCTCATGTCTTTGTCAGAATTTACCGAAGTGCTTACTTATACATTTTAGTGTAGTTTAAAGGTTGTAAGCCATATTGAGCAATATATCTTCATTCAAACATCCATTTCGTACAGCACAGCCTCTGTGGCTCTGATATCCCTGAGAGATTATTCTGTTATCGTAACCGCCGTGCCAGTGGATTTGTAACACTTGTACACTATATGTGTGTTCTGTTACTGATTGAGGTGCTATTGTTTTTTAATGTACTGGCTGCATTTTAAATGCATTGTAATAGCTAAAGATAATTGCTAGCAGTTGAAATGTTTTTAACTGGCGTTGCCCTTGGTGCCTGTCAGTTTTTGAGATATGCTGCTTGTTGCCTAGAAAATTAAAAAAAGATAACCGGTTGTACAAGTTAACCAGGCATCATTTGCATTCATTATGCATGTCATAGAGGTGATTTTTTCAGATGTCAATTACTAAACCACCTTCTGTTGTTTAAAATACTGCACCTTCCCAATTCATAAAGCATTAGACCATTTTTGGCATATCTTTTCTCATTTGCAGGGTGGCAGTATAAAACAGAAGAAGAGGCATATACTGCAGAACACAAATAGCCATGCACTCGAGCTCTGCAACTCATGAATAACCTATCTTTAAAAGACAAAGCATCAAGCTTAGATTTAGCTGACATTTTTTTTCTTGTGCAAAATAAAGTGGAGATGAAATGCCCTTTAGAAGTTGTTTTGTTTCTATACCAGAGTGGTCTTTAGAGGGTTCCTTTTTTAAGTCAAAGTTCAGTTTTTGTAATAAGGTACCGTTTGTATAGGAAATTTGTAATGAACCTAGATTATATCGACTATGATTAAGAAGGTTTGACCAAACTGACAGTACTGGTGTACATTTTAAAAGTGCAAAATTTCATTTTGAGAGACTGGCTTGCTTGCAGTGTGATTGGTCCTTCTCCAGAGTCAGTTTGGTGCAGTGGTTAAGAGCCCACTCCTCCACATGAAGCCAGCTGGGTGACCTTGGGTCAGTCACAGCTCTCTCAGAACTCTCTCAGTCCCACTACCTCACAAGGTGTCTTTTGTCGGCAGAGGAAGGAAAGGTGATTGTAAGCTGCTCCAAGACTCTTTTGGGTAGTGAAGGGTGGGATATAAAACCAATTCTTCTTCCTCTTCTTCTTCCTCCTCCTCCTCCTCTGTCATTCCTCTTTCTCCTCCATCTCTTCCTCCTCCTCTTCCTGCTCCTTCCTGTGTACCACAGATAGGGAATAACTATGAACTCTGTCTAGTCTGCTTTCTGCTCTGGGATTCTCCATTTAAATATTAAGAATCTGGCAGTGGGGTGGGTGCTGTGAAACCTGCCTAAGACTTTGGGTTGCCAACTGAAGGTTGGAAAAT
Source organism: Gekko gecko (assembly GCA_029375565.1). NCBI lineage: Eukaryota > Metazoa > Chordata > Lepidosauria > Squamata > Gekkonidae > Gekko > Gekko gecko. The sequence goes on from JAPDNY010000009.1 coordinate 42,014,134, forward strand.
TCTTGGAGGTTTGGGGTTGGATCCTGGGAATGGTAGGGTTTGGGGAGAGGAGGGACTTTAGGAGAGCATAATGCACCCTCTAAAGCAGCCATTTTCTCCAGGGGAATTGATATCTGTATTCTGAAAATCAGTTATAATCCTGAAAGATTGCCAAACGCCACATGGAGGGTAGCAACCTTACTCTGGAGGCATGGAGGGATGTTTTCTGGTACAGTGACTGAATTTAGTGATTCATTGGGGCACTTTTTAAAAGCCACCTCTTTACTTTTTTATACTTTTTATAGCTTCCTTGACTTGCATTGTTAACCACGCAGGCCTTCTTTTAGACTTGGCAGTGCCTTTCCTCACCTGTGGAATGCAATCTATTTGAGCTCCAATTAGTGTGGTTTTAAATAGCTTTCAAGCATCCTGTAGGGATTTGACTCTCTTGTGTCTCCATGTCGTAAAAGGCCCAGCAGCAAGAGAAAGCATGTTGCATGCCTGTACAGAGTCCCTCCCCCATTTATTGAGCAGGCTGTTTGCCCACTGGTGCATTTGAACCTCAACGGCAGCTCTCCCGTTGGCTGTGGAATGCCAGGATGAGTGAATAGAGTGGTCACATGCTTACCTATGGGGGAGGGGAATGGGGAGGGGTGGCACGTGGGGGAGAGGGTATGGGGGGGCAGGGCAGCTGTCACTTTGATAGAATTTACTCTTTACATACTACTCAAGTCTGAATCCTGTTTTATTCAAATTGCTGCTGGATGCTTAGCTTTGCACCTTCTTGAAAAAGAAGTCTATGTCCAATACAGTGCAAATTAAGCCAGAATTTGCCTACTTTTGCATGATGGAGGCATGTTTTAAATGTTCATAGTAATTTAGACTCTGGATCTAGGTTTGACTAATGACATGCTGTAATGAATGTGCTGTTTTCCTGTGCAGATGTGCCTGTGAATTTAGAGGGAATAACAAGAAGTATTTGCTTTAGAGAAGTATTTATTAATTCTTACTATTGACTATTAAAAGAGGTTTGAAGGTTTGACAAGTTGCAAGGCAAATAGCCTCTATTTATTAATTTTTTAATAATGATTTAATTGTTTTTTTATACTACATCCTATGGGGCAGTGGGATGGGAACAACACTAAAACTAAAACAGAAGCTAAATAAGGCAAGGATTAATTACTAGCAAAAAATACATTTGGTATATAACGTTCCTACAATAGAAGGGCTTAAATCTAGGTTATTACTTTCTATAAAAATGCCTTGAGTTGTAATTTTATAATGTTCATTCAGTGGCGTGTTATATTCCAGTTCATTTATCTGGTTTCTTCTTTTTCTTCTTGTATTTCAGTTTAACCTTAAGTTGCTTCGGGGCTGCTGCTCCTTTCTCTGAGTCAGAAGTCTCAGAAGTTCCTTTTTCTGATTCATAGATCTCAGATGTTGTGGTCGAGCTGCTTGAAGTATCTTTTGATTCATATTCGCTTTGTTCTTCTTGAGTATTTTTCCGCTCCTTATCCCCCTTTTTTGTTTTTTTTAGCTGTTCCAGGAAGTTTTTCGCTTTCTGAAGAGAGTCAATCTTGACTTTTTTTATCTTTATATTTAAATACAAGTCCTTCCGGAAATTGATTGAATTAGATTGAAAGTGATTGAATTAGATTGGAGGAAGAGGGTTAAGTCTCTATATTGCCTTCTTCGCTTTCTCAGCTTAAATATGATGTCTTTCAAAACTTTTACTTCTTTAACTTTCCAGGTTTTCCCAGCTGTTCCTTTTAAAACAGCGTCTCTAGTCGATCCCTTAATTTAACAAATAGTTCACCTGGTAGATTATTCTTTTTGATGAAATCTGGATAGGTCCAGTATACCAAATCCATATCTTTCTGTAGCTCTTCTTGTTTAAAATCAGTCATTGGAGGCAAGGCTTCACTTAAGAGTTGTTTTAAATTTTCACCTTTCTGCTCAGGAATGCCTTGAAAGCACAACACATGCATTGATCTATCCAGTTGAGGTTGTAATGATTGGCCTTTATCTAGAGTTCTCTCTTTTTCTGCTTCATCCAGTGTTTGTTGGGTATCTTTTAATTTTACCTCGATTTTCTTAATAGCTTTTTCAGAGGTATGTGTTCTTTTCTCCATACATACTAGTCATTTTTGTACTCCATCCAGTTTAGTGTTGATATTGGACATCTGTTCCAGCAGAGGGTGCAGTGCCATTGCTAACATATTAGGGAAGTCAGTAGCTGTTTCCTGTGTCTGTGGAGGTGTTGGAGTTGATGGTTGAGTATTTCCTGTAGGAGGTTTCTTTTCAGGCAGCATTCTACTTCCCCTCCTGGACATTATTTATACAAGAAGAAAGATTTTGAAATTAAAGTAAACTTTCTGTGTTTAGAATGTGCTTAGAATTATTTTCTACCTCTCAATCTTCTGGAACGGCTCTCATGGTTAGGTATGTTTTTTTCCCTTCGTTTTAAAGACTATGGACCACTTACTTTCATGGGAGGGAGAATTCCCCAACTCTTCCTCGAACCACCTCTGTTGTTAGTTGGAGCCCATTCGCTTCAGCGCATAAACAGGGGATCGGTTAACTCACTTTTCGTCGCTTTAAGAGTTTGCAGGAGTGGTTTTGCGCTTAATCTCTTGCTTGCTTAATCCGGCAGCATATTCAAATTGCCATATTGGCTCCCCGATGGCAGGACCTCTCAGGGTAAAAAAGGCACCCCAATCCTTGGACGATGCCTCAGAAGAGATTCCCTTCTGCACCCCAGGCCGCCAGTCCCCTACAAGGACTCCGGGGGGAGTGGACCCGTCCAGGATCCCTCCTGTCCATCGGGACTCAGTGGGTCTCCATCGGAGCACAAAGAGATGTGTCCGTGCCGGAATCTCCAGAAACCAGAAACCAGCCACTATTATTTATTCATGATAAAGGCCACATATGGTAATAGGAGTGTTGGCTGAATGTTATGAAATGCAGTACATTACTTCTGTAGGATTATAGGTCCAGTAAAGCCAATTTATTAGTTTGTCCATCTCACAATGCAGAGTTGTTATACCCTGCTAAGCCCAATGGGTATAGAAGAACAAAACTCTGTTCAGGATTGTGCTGAAAGTTTCATAGCCAGTTTATTTGTCACTCATGCTACAGAAGCTCCAACCCTGCCCCCCAGCTAGAAAAGGTATTTGACTATGTTGTGTACTTTTCATAAACACTTTCAGCATTCAGTTGGATTTTCTCTGACATATTTTGAAATGGTTTTCTATGAAGAAAGAAGTTCTGCCATCCAGAAGAATTGTTTGATGCTCATCTGTCTGATTAACAGTGTAGTCTGAGGCACAGTTATAACCTTCTAAGTCCATTGGAAATTCATTTGTATGGTGCAAGACAGTGTTTGTAAAAGTGCTCCTGAAAGTGACGGTAGATACTGTTTTGTTTTTTTAATGAAGTCCGTTTCTTCTTTAGTAAAAGGGGAAAAAAACCCACGTTAATTATTTACCCTTATCAGTAGATAGTTCTCTGACTCAGGCTTCTGAGTTGGATATGGAGGTTGACAGTGCTATGATCTTGATTATTTTTACATAGTAGCTTGATGAAAATAGCAGAACTCTTAATGCCATTTCTGGTGGTCCTCATGAGTCAGTGATTCATTCTGTGAGTCATGCATGTAACACTATAGATGCCAGGTGCTTCCTTAGCTGCTTTGAGCAATGACAAGCATGGCAGTAGTAGATGTCACTCCATAGCACTACACGGACTATCAGGGCAGTTACTGAGGCAGCAGCCTTGAAAATAAGTTTTATTTAATGTTGGGGGGAGCAATGTTGCCAAACAGCTGTTTAGAACATACACACAAACTCTTGTACTTTTGTTTTTCGGTGTCATGACTAATGGGAGTAAAGGTGATGGTTAATAGTGCATTTGGTGGTATAGAGGTCACTGAGTTGCACGGCTTTTGGATGTCTTTTGTGCCGTTTGTTCCAGTGGTTCTCGAAGTACCAGCCCAGATTTGTAGCACAGAAAATAATGATTTCCTCCCATACCTTTGCTCTCACATTTCCTTTTCTGACCAAGTGTTTTATCCAAGCCAAAGCTTTCCATTTCCATTCTTGTTTTTTTTCAGTCTGCTCACATCCCTTGAATGTGTGAGGAGATATTAGTATTTTTTTTAGCTGTAACTTCTTTCCCCCTTCAGTTTTGCTTCTAGCAAGTACTGCTTCTGTAAAGGACAAACAGCAGTGTTATTTTAGGTATTCTGTGATACAATTGTATCTGCAGACAGAAAAATCCTATCTGTGTAGGGGATTAACAAGGAAATACGTTTTTCTTCTTTGGTTAGTGCTTAGTCTAAATTTAAATAACAGTTTAAAAGTTTCATTTTACCCAAAAGAGAGGCTGGCTGTTAGCTTTTCTTGTTGAAACAGGTGATCTGCCTTCATTGATATTGTAACCAAGGATTGTCGGGTCTTATAATTGGAAGGTAGTTTTTTCCATGAGGAGAAGGTAACTAAAGGAAGTTCAGAGGATGCCATGATGTTTGGAAATGATTCCATATTTATCTTTTTATTTTGCCACCTTCTATGTTATTGGACTAATAAGCTCAAGAGTATCTTACAATACAATTTTTTATATTAACTGCTGTACTATTATAACCAGTTTTGATAATGTGATAGTAGTTAGGGAAGAACTTTTCCTCTGTGTAAGAGTATAGAAAATAATCTTGGTGAATCAGATCAAATTTAACCCACTATTCTTTTTTTCAATAACCAGTTGTATGCATGGAGGCAGCAGCTGTACCCTATTAGTTACCCTCATTTTATGGGATTCAAAAGTATTCATGCTTCTAAACATGGAGGTTCCTTCCTTTTAATTCGATAGCCTTGATAGACCCATTTCCATGGATTTTATAATATCTTTTAAAAAACATTTAAACTAGGAGGCATCTAAACCAATCCCTGCTTCCCTATCCAGATCATGATACTTTCATGGCCATTTTCAGGTTATAATATCATATATCTTCATGCACAAGTTGATGTATGGGATTGTAACATGAGACTCAGAACAATTGACTAAAATGAGGACAAGGCAATAAGAAACAAACTTGCCTTTTTTGTATATCTTCTGTACATAATGTGTATGTTACATGATATATATGTAGTAAATGCCATATTCCTATGTTTCTAGTTTGCAGCATCAAAATAAGATCAGTTCCAACTGTAATTAGTGGCAGATGCTCTAATCACTAAATATATTATACATAGTGAAACACAGAATACTTTGATTTGGATCAGAGGGTATGTGCAGATCCCTTTGTAGGAGGTGGGAGGGGAAGCAGCATGATATAGCCTGATCATACCAGCTCTTGGAAGCTAATTAGGGTTGGTACTTGGATGAGAGACCACCAAGGAAGACTCTGCAGAAGTCATTGGCAGACCACCTGTACTTTTCACTTGCCTTGAAAGCCCCTTGTTGGGGCTGGCACAAGTCTACTTGACAGCATCCTTAACAGAGCTCCCCAAGTATATTTAAGTGGGTGTATATCCGCATTCAACCTGCAAGAAAACATTGCTGTGCAGGTGGGGGAATCCAGTTCAGCATTAACAAGGGAGTGGGGCTAAAACCCCCCTCTGATTAATTTGTGAAGTAGGAATAGAAAAGAGGAGTCAAAGAAGCAGGGAAATCCCATCCTGCTGTTGACCCTTAATTACTCTCAATGTCTATTTTTGGGTCCAGCCTCCCCTGAACAGTTTCTGCCTTAAAAATAGTTTTGTGGTTTTTAGTTGGTGGTGTTTTTTATTTTAGCTCAGGGACTAGCTCAGATTCACGAAAAGGTATACCCTAGCCCTGCGTGGCCTTCCCTTGTGGATTTTTTTCATCCATATAGGAAGGTCACCCATTGCTATTAGATAACACAATTCTGTCACAAGTAGTGAAAAGCTTTAAAGACATTTTTTCCCTGTATGTCATGTGTTAATTCTGTCTTATTTGAACCTTACACGCAATCAGTGCTCCCTCTAAGCTGTGCAGTCCTGTGAGGAAAAATTCTGCTTTGTGAGCTACTGGCATTAAAGTTGTGAGCGAGCCATTTGGTTACTGCATAAATTAGTTTGTTTTGGAGCTCTCCTTCCTGAGCTAGGACAAAAATGTGTGAGCTGGAGGCTAAAAACTGTGAGCTAGCGCACACTAATTCAGCTTAGAGGTATCACTGCATGCAACTGGAGGGTGAGCCAACCAGGAAATGGTTGCTGTAGGAGGTGGAGTCACAGATAACAGAGCAAGCTCAAGTGTTAGGAAAGGGGTAATTTAAAAAAAATACACTGGGAAAGAGAAGTGAGAGAGAATAAAATGCAACACTGAGGCAGCTGCAACCGAAACAACATTGTTTTGGTCTGCACAGCCAATCAGATCTTCACTGGCCAATCGGGCCATTCTGGGCAAGAACCCCACATTGCTGCACCCACATTCGAAAAGCGCTTGGCAGGCACAAGGAAAGTTGTCAGTGGGTGCCATAGTGCCCATGTGCTTCACAACAGGGACCCCTGCTATTGGGCATTTGTAGGCTTCAGAGGAAGAAAAGATCGCCAGTTGATCCACTCAGGTCTCCCTACAAACAAGTTCCAGGAGATGAACTTTTTTTTATTTTTGTAGGTATTTATACCCCATTTTTCTCCCTAACAGGAAACCAAAGAAGCTTACCACATCATTCTCTCTTACTCCATTTTTTTATCATAACAGCGAACTCATGAGGCATGTTAGGCTGAGAGAGCGACTGGCCCAGGGTCACCCAGCAAGCCCCCGTAACAATTCAAACATGGCCTCTAAGGCTCTAGTCCAACACTATAACTGCTGTACCATTCTGGTGTCAGAACAAATGGTGGAAAATACCACATTACAAAAGACAATTCAAAATGTGACACAGCAGTACTCTGTAAATATGTGCCACTGGCAAGCTTTGGGAATCATACATAATACCACTGAAAAAGGAATACACAATGTAGATTTAACTCATCCTTTCAGAATGAAAACAAGTTCTGAGTTTATGGTCCACCAAGTTCTTATGCTGGTATGTTCATCATAGTCGCCTCTGTCAGACGAAAAATCACCCTGTGTGCCACACTGTCCTATTTATTCTGTTTTCACATGCTATGCAGTTGATGTAGTCCCTAGGTGTGTTTTAAAAAACAACAACAATAAAAAGAACTATCTTGGTCCTGGTCCAAGCACTTCCCACTCTAGGACAAAAATCTCACAAGGCATACGTTTTTTCCATATAATCAGCCACCTGGAAGAATGAACTTTACAAGTATGCCGCACTCCATGAAGGTTTTTGGTAGGAAGCTGCTTTCTTTCAAAGTCCTCCACATGCGTCTTGACCCCTTAATGTAGGGGGCAAGGCTGCTTTGCTTGTCACTGGATAGCTACATTTGTCGGGTATTCTGAAAGAGTCAAGGTCTGGAAAACACTCTCCACCTAGCTGACACCCCTATTCTGACACTCAGCATGGGAAAAAAGAAAGGAATGCCAACTGCCTACAACGTGCTAAGGCAATTGCTTTAAAGGGACTGATGATTTCCAGCGCACCTTCGCTTGATTTTTGTGACATGGATGAGATTATTAAATGAAATTCTTCATTCTCTGCCTTGATCACATGGTATTTTGAATTTACATTTCCAGTCATCCAGATTAAATTCCTTTTTTTTTTTTGGTAGAAATCAGTTAACAAAACTATCACTATACTAAGGTCTGATTGGTTTGATTTCTAATGTGGCCTCAGTATAAGAGACAGTATAATATTTTTGCCTTCTTAATTGTATTATTTATTTTAAACATTTATATGATTCCTGTGCAGAAAAAATCCCTGAGCTGGATGGCCAGGCTAGCCTGATCTCATTATAGCCAGTTTGGTGTAGTGGTTAAGTGCACAGACTCTAATCTGGGAGAACCGGGTTTGATTCCCCACTCCTCCACTTGCACCTGCTGGATGACCTTGGGCAAGCCATAGTTCTGGCACAGCTGTTCTTGGAAAAAGAGCAGTTTCTGTCAGAGCTCTCTCAGCCCCACCTACCTCACGCGTGTTTTAGATAGGCTGGTAGATAGTGCTGGGGAGGAGCCAGTGGTCGTGGTGCACGTCGGCACCAACGATGTGGGGAAATGCAGTCGTGAGGTCCTGGAGGAGAAATTTAGGCTGCTGGGCAGGAAACTCAAGGCCAGGACCTCCAAGGTAGCCTTCTCGGAAGTGCTACCTGTTCCACGCGCAGGGCCAGAGAGACAGGCACAGATCAGGCGTCTCAACGCGTGGATGAGACAGTGGTGTAGGGGGAAGGGTTCAAGTTTGTTAGGCACTGGGATGCTTTTTGGGACAAGAGGGAGCTGTACAAAAGGGACGGTCTCCACTTGTCCCGAGAAGGAACCAGGCTGCTGGCGCTCAAAATCAAAAAGGTGGCAGAGCAGTTTTTAAACTGAATAATGGGGGAAAGCCGACAGGAGATGAAAAGTCTCTGGTTTGGGATGGCTCATCTCAAAGAGATGAAGGGGTAGCTATTACTTTTGTACAAGGAAATGGATTACAATTGTCCACTGAGACTGTGGCTAATGATAGGAACTGCCTGGCAAGGTCTCGAGGCAGCAAGAGGAAGGCTGTGGGCTTAACAAACATGGGAAACTATAAGTGTTTATACACAAATGCTAGAAGTCTCCGAGGTAAAATCGGGGAGTTGGAATGCTTGGTGTTGGGGGGGAAATAGACATTGTGGGTATTTCAGAAACTTGGTGGGATGAGGAAAATCAGTGGGATACGGTGATTCCTGGTTATAAATTATATCGGAAGGATAGGGGGAAAGGGTTGGAGGTGGGGTGGCTCTGTATGTCAGAGAGGGTGTACCGTCCAGTAAGATTGAGAGGGTAAGAGAATTGGATTCGCTTCTGGAAATGCTATGGGTTGAAATAGTGGGTCCAAAAGGAGGCTTAACAGTGGGAGTTTGTTATCGCCCACCAGATCAAAAGATAGGGGAGGATTATAAAATGATGAATGAATTAAAGATAGCGGCTAGACGAAATAACTGTGTTGTAATAGGCGACTTTAACTACCCACACATTGATTGGATCAATATGAGTTCTAGTCGGGAAAAAGAGATTGCGTTCTTAGACACTCTCAATGACTGTGCTGTGGAACAGATGGTCACAGATCCTACCAGGGGAGAGGCGATCCTGGATTTGGTCCTAAGTAACACCCAAGACCTGGTGAGAGATGTAAAAGTGATTGCACCACTTGGGAACAGTGACCATAATGTCATTGAGTTTAACATTTGTACAGATAGGGAGTTGCCCAAAAAGACTGACACAACCACTTTTAACTTTAAAAGGGGTAACTTCTCTGGTATGAGGGGACATGTGAGGAAGAAATTGAAAGGAAGAATGGAGAAGGTCAAAACCATTGGGGAAGCTTGGAGACTATTTAAAAAGACAATCCTAGAAGCTCAGAAAAAATATATACCGCAGGTTAGGAAAGGTACAAATAGGTATAGAAAAAAGCCTGCATGGTTAACAAATAAAGTAATGGAAGCTCTAAAAGGTAAGAAGGATTCCTTTAAGCGGTGGAAAGCTAGTTTTAGTGAGGTTGATAAAAGGGAACACAGACTATGGCAAATAAAATGCAAGTCTGTGATCAGGCAAGCAAAAAGGGAATATGAGGAGCATATCGCAAAAAACATAAAGACCAACAATAAAACTTTCTTCAAATACATTAGAAGTAGGAAGCCAGCCAGGGAGGCAGTGGGGCCCTTGGATGACCAAGGGGTAAAAGGAGTAGTGAAGGATGATAGGGAAATGGCTGAGAAGCTGAATGCATTTTTTGCCTCTGTCTTCACTGTGGAAGAGGAGAAGTGTTTGCCCACTCCAGAAGCACCGATTTCGGGAGGGGGTTTGAAAGACCTGAATCAGATTGCGGTAACAAGAGAGGAAGTCCTCCGACTGATGGACAATTTAAAAACTAATAAATCACCAGGCCCGGATGGCATTCATCCGAGAGTTCTGAAAGAACTCAAATGTGAACTTGTGGATCTCCTGACAAAAATATGTAATCTTTCTTTAAAATCTGCCTCCATTCCTGAGGACTGGAAGGTAGCTAATGTCACTCCCATCTTTAAAATGGGCTCCAGGGGAGATCCGGGAAATTACAGGCCAGTCAGTCTGACATCGATACCGGGTAAGTTGGTGGAAACTGTTATTAAGGAAAGAATTAGTAGGCACATTGATGAACAAAAACTATTGAGGCAGACTCAGCATGGGTTCTGTAAAGGAAGATCTTGTCTCACTAACCTGTTAGTGTTTTTTGAGGAGTGAACAAACATGTGGACAAGGGGGACCCAATAGATATTATTTACCTTGACTTCCAGAAAGCTTTTGATACAGTTCCTCATCAAAGGCTCCTAAGTAAGCTCAATAGTCATGGGATAAAAGGACAAGTCCTCTTGTGGATCAAAAACTGGCTTATAAATAGGAAACAGAGAGTGAGTATAAATGGGAAACTTTCTCAGTGGAGGGTGGTAAGCAGTGGGGTACCACAGGGATCAGTACTCGGTCCGATGCTTTTTAACTTGTTTATTAACGATTTGGAATTGGGAGTAAGCAGTGATGTGGCTAAATTTGCAGATGACACAAAGTTGTTCAGGGTGGTGAAAACCAGGGAGGATTGTGAGGCACTCCAAAGGGATCTGTTGAGGATGGGTGAGTGGGCGTCAACATGGCAAATGGGGTTCAATGTGGCCAAGTGCAAAGTTATGCACATTGGAACCAAAAATCCTAAATATAAATACACGTTGATGGGGTCTGATCTGGCAGAGACGGACCAAGAGAGAGATCTTGGAGTCGTAGTGGATAACTCACTGAAAATGTCTACACAATGTGTAGCTGCAATAAAGAAGGCCAACGCTATGCTGGGGATTATTAGGAAGGGAATTGATAACAAATCAGCCAGTATCATCATGCCCCTGTATAAATCATTGGTGCGACCTCATTTGGAATACTGTGTACAGTTCTGGTCACCACATCTCAAAAAGGATATTATAGCATTGGAAAAAGTGCAGAGAAGGGCAACTAGAATGATAAAAGGGTTGGAACACCTTCCCTATGAAGAAAGGTTAAAATGCTTGGGGCTCTTTAGCTTGGAGAAACGACGGCTGAGGGGTGACATGATCGAGGTTTATAAGATTATGAATGGGATTGAGCAGGTTGAGAAAGAAGTACTTTTCTCCCTTTCTCACAATACAAGAACTCGTGGGCACTCTATGAAATTGCTGAGCAGTCGGGTTAAAACAGATAAAAGGAAATACTTCTTCACCCATAGAGTGATTAACATATGGAATTCACTGCCACAGGAGGTCGTGGCAGCTGCAAGCATGGACAGTTTCAAGAGGAAATTAGATAAACATATGGAGCAGAAGTCCACCAGTGGCTATTAGCCACAGGGTATGGATGGGAACTCTCAGTCTGGGGCAGGTGATGCACTCTATTCTTGGTGCTGGAGGGGGCAGCAGTGGGAGGGCTTCTGGTGCCCTGGCCCCACTGCTGGACCTCCGGATGGCACCTGGTATATTTTGGCCGCTGTGTGACAGAGTGTTGGACTAGATGGGCCATTGGCCTGATTCAACATTGGCTTCTCTTATGTTCTTATGTTCTTATGTTCTCACAGGGTGTCTTTTGTGGGGAGGGGAAGGCGGGGGAAGGAGTTTGTAAACCGCTCTGAGACTCCCCTGGGTAGTGAAGGGTAGGGTATAAATCCAATCTCTTCTCTTCTTCTCTTCTATATCTCAAAAACTAAGCAGGGTCAGCCCTGGTTGTTTTTTGGATGGGAGACCACCAAGGAATACCAGGGTATCTAGGCAGAGGAAGGTAACCTCAAAGCGCCTCTGTTTAGCATCTTGCCTTGCGAACCCTATGGGGTCGCCACAAGTTGGCTGCAACTTGATGGCAGTTTACAGGCGTACAAACATTCAGGAAAAATGCTTGAGTTAGTTCACAGCATAAAAGATAAAATCACGGACATAAAATTGTTAGATCACATTTATCTAGTCATGTTTCCTCAGACATATTCTAGAGAGTGAACCATTGCCAAGAGGTCCCGCTTGCACTCTTCTGGTTACATTATGGGAGGAAACCCCTTAAGGGATTTGTTTTGAAAAATCGTAGAAGATTTGTTTGCTGGGTATTGGTCATGCAGTGAAAATCACTATTTTTATTCCTCCCAGCCACGTGGACAGCTTTTGTACATGAACTTTGATTTCTCAGTAGTAATGCAAAATCAATACCTGTTCAGCTCAGGTTACAGTTTTGTTATGATTCTGCAATTTCCAGGCAATCTGACTACAGTATTTTGTACCTTGAAAAATACAGTATTTCTTCCAGATGGCATATACATAGCTGTCAGGGCATCTGTTAGATATAGTTTATGATGTAATTCTTGACAACTTGTGCAAGTTCCCTCCCTTATTGCTCAGCCACATTCCATTATTTGTTCAAACAAGCTGTGCCGTTTTCTAAACTTTAAAAAAACAGTTTATAGGGTTTTAGTTGCTGGAGCACATGTGCTGCCTCACTGCTCACATCACAACTCCCGAGGAGCATCACACGTCTATGGGAATGTCCTAAAGTAATACTGACTAATGGTGAGCCTCCACACTTTTCCAGCAAAAAACTGTCCTGCTTGCACATGTTAATATGGAGGAAATCCTGTGCTATTGTTGGTCAAGTCTGATAGTATTGAATAACAACTGTACTGTGACTGGAGAGAGTGATGAAGTAAAATGGAAGAAGAGCAATTGCTCAACATGCCAGAACTTAATATTAATTGTTGTTTGTCAGTGGCCAGCTTTATTTAGCTAAGAACCAGAAATTTATGACTGGAGCACATTCAGACTGTGATCACACGCAACAAATAATCCACTTTCAGAGCACTTTCCAACTGGATTTTACTGTGTGAACTGGCAAAATCCAGTTGGAAAGTGCATTGGAAGTGGATTGAAAGTGGATTATTTAGTTTGTGTGATCATAGCCAATATGATTGCCATGGAGATTCCCTGCTCGTGCAGATTAGAAAGAATTCATATGCCCATAAGGTTTGTCTGAATTTATCAACATAGTGGCTCAATTCAGACATAATGCAAAAACCTAGTTTATATTAATGATGACCAGCTTGTGAAGCTAGGATTCAGCTCACAGACTATCACTCACATTCTTGTTATTCTTGACAAATGCTGGCTTTGTTGTTTTTCTCTCTGTAGTCTGGGAGGGGCTGCCCAAGAACAAGCCAGGATTCAGACATTATGCTAAATCATAGTTAAGAGCAACTGTGGTTAATACACTAACTTCAGATCCTGGCGTGGTGGAGTGCCCTGCATTCAGTCAAACCACAGATAGTTTGAATAAACCACAGTTTTTGTGTAATGTCTGAACTGATTCAGGGATTCAGGCAACTGTCTGGTTATTTACCTTGTTTTATTTCTTTTTAATTCAGCCTCTTAAAACACTTTTAACTTTGTAAGTAGAATTTTGTTGACATCACTAGTGACACATTTTCAGAGTCATACTATACAGTATTCTAAACTGAGCTTGCTGTTTGTTAAGTGCCTGGTAACTTGACACAAGTCTTTTGTTTCCTCTTCCTACAATTATTCTACTTTTGGAGGCAGTTCTACCATTTGTCAGCTGTTCCTGTCTCTGCCTCTGTCTCTGTATCACCTGTCCCTCCATTTTCTGTTTCAGCTCATATAGCAAGCCGTGGTTCATCTCAAACATGGAAATACTTTCTTGATTCTTGTGAAGGTAGTTGAGAGGGAGTGGAAGCAAGGATTGTGTGAACAAACCTAAATGTCCTTTGTGACTCATTCATTACCATGGATTGCCATGATGACTGAACTAGGGATGGATACGAACCAGCTGATGAACTAAAGTTCGTCCTGAATTTTGGCTAGTTTGGATTCATGAAACAATAGACTTTCATGAATTTTGATGCAGTTAATGACAGTTTGTTCATGGAAGTTTCTGAAGAGCAGAAAAAAGAGGTTTAAACCCCTGCTTTCCGCTCTTCATGAAAAACAGCTGTTTGGCTTAAATTTTTTCCCATGAAAAGCTGTGTGGAGCAGAAAGCAGGGGTTTAAATGGTTTCGAGCCAGGAGCTGGCTGTCCAAGAAAAGCCCCTTTAAACAGCTGATCCATGGAGCAGTGGGAAACCTCAGTACACTTGATAAGGATGCCTCTTGCACTGTTACAGAGGAGAAGTCATGATTTCAGTTAACATAAGGGATGGCTCTACAGGTTTCAAAGCTGTTTATAATGCCAGATGCTCATGGGCCATTTAGTGTTTATGGATAGGGATCCAGCATTAGCCGTTTCCTTGGGAAGCTCCTTTCTGTAGGGATGGTTTTCTTAAGTGGATCTAGACAACCCTTTTCAGTCCTGCTGGTGTCCTTTCTTTATGGTAGCAAGAAAATGACATTGTTTACCAAGGGGCATCTATTGAATCTCAGATAAAAGGTTCCCTTTACAACATAATAGCAACCAAAATCCACAAGGGCAAAGTACAAGAATGGAAAAACGTGACTGTAAAATACTTTTTCCTACTTACCAAGTCTTAGTTCTAGTCACTTGTGAGGGTTTCTACCTCTCTTCAAAGTTTTTATACTTCGTTTCTTTGCTAAACTATCTAATGAAACTTGTTATATGACTGATGTTTCCTGTAAGTGCCTGCGGCAAAGGCATCACATCATACAGTTCAATAAATCTTTTTATTTCCTCAGTGGGAAGAATGAGTTACCTTTTAATACAGCATAAGCGAGTCAGAGCTGTGTTGGGTATGTGTTGCTAAGATATCAGAATAGAAGGAGGGCAAGACTCCCGAGGGGATAATACAGAGAAACACACATGGCACTGCTAAGAAACCTTTCCTCTGGGATTTTTATAGGCTAAAATCACTTATGGGTGCAGAGAAAGTAAGAAATAAGTAAGGCACACAGGTTGCAAAATTTAAAGATAAAATGCACTTTAGGGATGTTTGTGTGTGTGTTTGTGTTAAAATACACTATGCGTGTAAGTTGTATGTATGTATATATAAAGTACTCCAGTCTGGATGGCCCAGGCTAGCCCTGCCGTGTCAGATCTTGAAAGCTAAGCAGGCTCAGCCCTGGTTAGTATTTGGGTGGGAGACCACCAGTGTTCCCACTAAGCTGAGTTAGTGTGAGCTAGCTCACAGGTTTTTAGCCTCCATTTCACAGATTTTTATCTTAGCTCAGGAAGGATGGCTCCAGATCAGACTGATTTATGCAGTAGCCAAATTGCTTGTTCGGGACTTTAGTATCAGTAGCTCACAAAGTAGAATTTTTGCTCACAAGATTCCGCAGCTTAGAGGGAGCATTGGAGACCACCGAGGAATGCCAGGGTGGCAGTGCAGCCGTTGGCAAACCACCTCTGATGAATGCCTCTTGCCTTGAAAAACCTCTAGAGTCACCAGAAGTCAGATGCGTCTCGATGGCTTTTTACACACGTGTATGCAGTGATATCCCCTTGTTGGCATGAGGTTCATCCCCTCCTTTCAAGATTTGGTGTGGATGAGAGGATGAAAGGAAAAAAAGAATGGGATGTTATTCTTGCCTGTGGGGTCTGTGAACACACTTACACCACAAACACACATGCTGGGGGAGGGCTGTTACTGAAGATGGTGGACTGAACGCTCTAGTTTTTGTAATCCCCATATTTACATATGATCAGTTTATTGTATGACTGCCCTTCCAGGATCCTGAGCTTATTTGTCTGCAGCGCCATTTAGGTGAGACAGATAGTTTCTTAATCCCATCCGTTACAAAAGGAACACATACAGATAGTATATGAATGCCTCTGTCTCTGAAAGGGTTGAGGGGCATTTCCTTTTTTCTTTTCCCTTTCTACTTCTGTCATTCTGCTGCAAGTCAGATCTGTAAAACTCTCATTGACGGCATGTATACTAAAACCACCAAGGGTTGCGGTCACATATACTAAATGATCCACTTTCCAACTGGATTTTGCCAGTTCACACAGTGAAAATCCAGTTTGAAAGTGGATTAAAAGTGAATTATTTTGTGTGTGTGACCGCAGCCAAGGTTTCTTTTTCTTTGTTCAGTTGCACTACTTTTTGTGAATGGAAACAAATCTTGAATTCATGGGCCATGGAATCATAGAATCGTAGAGCTGGAAGGGACCTCCAGGTTCATCTAGTCCAATCCCCTGCCCAATACTGGGAAATTATTAGCATGTTAACCAGTTATTAACATGTTGGCAACAGATTGGTCCTTTTTGGTTGGCTATGAGCAGTGTCATTGATTTTGTACAAGAATGCCAAAAGTATATCTTACATCTTAAAATGTAGTGAACTGCATATTTTTAAAGCTCTAGTTACTGAGAGTAAGTACTAATAGAAAATACAACAGGAGCAACAGATGAAGCTTTAGTTCTTTTTTGTCCCTTCCCGAGTTTGTTTGCAAGTTCCATTTGTTGGGGATATCCTGAAGAACTTTCTGAGTAGTGTTAAGAATCAGGAGGGGAAAAAAATTCTGGGAATCATCCTCTTAAAATCAGGAGTTCAGAAACTTTCAGTTTTGAAGGATTGTCTGAGTTACAGGAGCCTGAATTTCAGCAGGGGTAACGAGCATGACACAGCATCTTTACATTTGCCATTGGTTGGTCAAAGTTTGCCATTCTTGCATTCAAACTTCCGTGGAACTTCTGACCGCACGCTATGCAGAGGGAAAGGTTATAGTTGGTTTATAAATTGTGAGCAGGTGCCATCTAGTGGCTTCATGGGTACAATGCAGTTCCAACTGAAGCAATCTGAAGCAGCTGCCTTCTAAATGAATGCCAGTGTCTTATTGTATTACATTCTTAACAAAGACCGTTTATGTTTCATATTTTTGCGTGTGCTGCAGTACAGACATCTAGCAGATCAGATTATTAAGAAGGCTTATCAAGAAAGTGTGCTTTTAAAAAGAGAGTTTAATTATTAAGTTTCTGGAGATTTTTAATGTTACAATACATCCACAATTAACATTCTACAAAACAGGGTTTTAAAAAAGTAAGCAAGGCCATTTCTGTGCAGTGTGTGTCAATGGTTTCTTTGTACTCACTGCAATATACAGGAACAGAATGCCACAAAGGATTTCTATTTATATCAGTGTCAAACAGACACGGTGTTTTTAAGGTTTGTACATAGTGAGTCCAGAATTGCACACTATGCATTTCTGGCTTTTTATTAACTAATCAAAACTGTTGCATTGCATGGCAGAGGCAATAACAATTATGTGCCGTCACCTTCAGTAGCAGGAAAAGAATTGGGGCGTGAAGGAGCCTTCATTAAGAACTTCCATGTGACTTTTATTTCTGGGCAGCAGATAGTGTTGTTTGCAAAGGGATTGCAGGTTTTGGAGGGGTAGGAAAAAGTTCTTGGCATATCCATAAAGGTTGCCTTCGTGGATGTCATATATAGGAAACTTTTTAAATGTTAATCTTGCATATGACAATGGAGAATCAGAATGTGATAGTAGGACATGACAGGCTACAAGATTCAACTTAATAGTAAAGGTAGTATAGGAACAAAGGGACTAACACAGGACTATCATCATTGACCTCAGTCAACTTACAGTGATATGTCTGGGATCCTACGAGCTTTACATATGTCATCAGTATGTCCCCAGGAGAGTATTACATTCTGTGGAGAACAATCTACTGGTGATTCTGGCCTCAAATATCCGGCTGTCCTCGACCAGAGCCAGGTCTTTTTCAGCCCTGGCTCTGACTTGGTGGAGCTCTCTGCCAAATACCACCAGAGCAATGCAGGACTTAATGCTATTCCGCAGGGCCGGTAAGGCAGAGATGTTCACCCAGGTTTTTGGTTGAGGACAGCAATGGTTTGCACCATGGCTGACTCCCTCCTCTTTCTTCCATCACTTTTCTTCGCCCCCCTCCTCGCCCTGCCCGTGAGATGGCAACACAGTCTGGAGTGGGCTTATGAAGAAAATTACAGGTGCCATCTGGAATTGTTAATTGATTGGTGTTTTTACTGGTTTTAACATTGTTTTAAACTTTGTTGTACATCGCCCACAGCCTTGTGCATACAGGGTGATTTATAAATCCAAAATATGAATAAATAAAGTTTGTACTGACCAAAAAGGAAGGAAGGAAGGGTGTCCTTTGACCACTAAGAAGACTGTGGGGTGTGTGTATGTGGGGGACTTGCATAGGTAAAAGCCATGTGGGACAAGCATTACAGTGAGGCAGGGGATCCCTGGAAAAGACTGTGGGATCTAACCCTTAGGAATCCCAGGACTCCTGATGACAGAGACAGTCTAGCATGGCCAACAGGTCTGGGGGAAATGCCCTGAACCTTGAATAAAGGCTTCTTGTGTGGAAGGGGGCAGGTGAAACTTTTTGTGGGGGTGAAACTTTTTTGTGGTGTGGAGATAAACAACATTGCTGGTAAATAACATCCCATGAAGCCTCTGTAAAGGGACAAGTCATCCAGGATGTTCTAAGAGAGAACAGGATACAGTTTTGGTTGAAAAAGAACATGTGATAACTTGTGCTCGGTTCCTGTAAAAGATTTTATATGAGTGATGATTTGTAATTGGCCTAAATTGCATGAAGTGTATCAGCTGTGAATTCCGTCAGGCTGGGAAACTGTAGCTCTCCACCAACAATTGCTGCAATCTCAGACATTTTTAAAAACTTGTTGTGGGCTGAAGCTTGGCATTGTGGCCTAAACAAGGCTTGTGTGTATGATGGACACTTTCCCTCTAGAATGGCCATTCTCGCTTGACTTGAGTAGAAATTTTAATTTTCTCCTTTAGCTCTTTCTGCCCAGCATTAACAATCACCTCATTTTGTTCTTCAGATTGAAATCACCTGAGACAATAGGTGAGCCTGTTCAGCAAACATGGCCTATCAGCTGTCTGAATAATTTTCCTAATCATATCTTTCTGGGGGTTTCCCCCCATTTGTGTGCAGCTGTTAGTTTTCCTTCACTTTGTGGGTTCTTATTTTTCTTAATGTGACTTGAAGGTGTATTGAATTTTCAAAACAACAGTGATCCATTGACTGAATTTCAGAATATGGTAGTATCTTTAATTCCCCCCCCAAAAAAAAAAGTATACAGGTTTTTGCATTTCGTGTTGTTAAGTCACTGTTGAGATAATCTCTTCTATAATGGGAATAGCAGTAGCTGACTCAGTGTTTCCTGGACACATCACCTGTCACTTTTATTTATTTTGGTTTTTCATATTGTAGGTGCATTTTATCAAAGATATAATGTTCATGGCTTTGGTGATCCTCTTTGAGGGCACGTGAGTGCTAAAAAGCAGCATAGACTTGTTTTAATAAGCATATAACTTCTAAATACCTTCGAGCATACCTTCAAGACCGCCTCTCACCATATGAGCCCCGTAGAGCACTAAGGTCCACCAATCAACATCTTTCGGTGGTCCCCAGCCCCACGGACATCCAACTTGCCTCGACCAGGGCCATGGCTTTTTCAGTCCTGGCCCCTGCCTGGCGGAATGAGCTCCCGAGTGAGATCAGGGTGCTGCAGGATTTATTAGGACCTGCAAGATGAAGCTCTTCTAGTGGGCTTTTGGTTGAGGCAGCGGGTGTCCCCCTGCTTGGGTTGGCCCCTATCTACAACTAGGTCAGCCTTCCATTTACAGCCTGGGTCAGAGACCCTAAATTTAACAGATCTCTGAAAAATTATTCCCAGTATAGCTGACTTTTATTAGAGTTGTATGTTTTATATGTTTTAATGTGGTTTTAATTGTATTGAATTTTATACTGTTGTACTGTATTTATATTGTTGGAACCTGCCCTGGGCCCATCAAGGGGAGGGTGGGATATAAATCCAAATAAAAAATCTTGCTGCTGGAAAAGCTAATAAAACAACAACTTCTGTCACATCAGGGTCCAGCAGTACCAGATGTAGTTGTTTTTGCAAGTGGACTGAAAACTTGGAACGCACAGACCTGATAGCATTTAAAAATATTTTAGAGCTGTATTTAGACTAAGGACGTGTGGAATGGGTTGCAATACAACAGAGTGCAGAGTAAGTTTTCTGAAGCAGGTATGTGCAGTTGTTGTATTCGTTTCCTGTTCAGATATATTGAATGACACGTTTCTAAGACAAAACACAAACTGATGACCTATTTCTCCAGCCCGCCACCACAAGAGTTTAAAGACAAAAAGAGCTTAGAAAGTTCACTGTTAACTTGTTCTCCCTCTCCCTTCCTCCAAAGCAGAACTTCCACACTGGACCAGACTGTGGCAGTGTGTTCCAGCATTTCCTTTGTGCCTTCCTTTTTTCGACAGTGTTCCTAATTAGAATCCTTGGGAGAGATCTTGCATGTAGGCAAACACTAAAATCTCTGCACAGAATGACCTCCTTTTTTATCTTTAAGAATCGTGGTCATTGTGTCAGTCACTGTGACTCAACAGTGAACCGTAGAATTAATATTGCATGCCAACAATGTTTTTCAAATGTGTTCAGATTTCTTTTCTTCTAACATAAATTATGCAAAAAGACTTAGCCCAAATTCGACTTGCTCTTGTTGTTTCGTTAGTGCCACCTGTTATTAAAAATCACCTTAATAGGTGCTTTGAGGAATGAGTGTTTTCCTCCCTCTCTTTCACAAACAGATTTGATCTGGCATTCTGGTATTGATTGATGTTTCCTGCCCCTTTTTCTTTTTTTTTTTTTTTGAGTGATAAACATTTCTTCTTGATTCTTCCCTTAGAATAATAATTGATTTAAAACCTTAAAAGTGTTGGCTTGGCTTTCATTAAGAAACTCTTAAGAGGTTCCTTTTTGTGAGTGTGATTACCAAATACTAGTTCAGTGTGTACTAAATAAAGGCTCTCCCCCCCCCTTTCCGGTGTGGAGTTTCAGTTCCAGAACCCGGTTTTAAAGGCATAATAATGAGAGGGAAACTTTTAAAAGGTCAGTGCAGTGAGAAACGGCCTCTCCCCGGCTGCTTCTTCAAGGAGGATTCTCTCATAGATTTGTTGTCCTGTTGACGTTTAAAGGAGTTTATTGGAGTTGCCAGTAAATGGCTGATGTCTTTGGTGATCTCAGCAAGGCTGTCACAGGGAAGGCTATTTAGGGTTTTTTTTAATGAATGCCACACATAGTTATTGTTGTTTCCTCTGTTTTTGCACAGAGGAGAAAATGGAGGGTGCTGGAACACAAAATGCAGGTTCACAGAGTGTTTTATTCAACTCCTGGAGGACGGATCCTATGATTTGTTTTAAAAATTAGGTAAATTGACCGAAAGTGTGGGAGACTTCTGAACAGAGTTGTCAGCTTGGTCAGATCAACCAACCCTTAATGCCAGATTATTGAGAAGCAGCCAAACAACGTGGGTCAGTTTCTCTCCCCCGGCCCCCCTGCCACCAAAACGAAGTAGAGAACAATCCTTTTTCCATGGCTCTGTTCGTTCAATACAGTGTTTGGGATACAATTTCATAAATCACAGGTGGTCAGCTGCTTGTCTCTTTTCTGGCTTCCAAGCAGAATCTTGGATTCTTGCATTGCTGGGCTGCTAGAAAAGCCTCTCAGTGTATGCTGCCAGTTTGCTTTTGGTTGGCAGCAATAAATGGGAGAAGAATGCTGAAGAAGCCTAGGATGAGCTGCGTGAACTTGAGCAAAAGAAAAGCAGAATAGAAACATTTTAAACAAATTAATGAATAAACCATCTTTTCTTTGCTGTTGCTTAACGATCAAAAGTATCCCTCCCCCTTCCTGTCCAGCCACTTCACTGAATTCCTGAAGGTATTTTTTTTTAACTGTGGATCAAAATTAACCTTTTACAGCCCTCAGCTCCCTTTCTCTTGCTGATATAAGCCACCTGTCTTCCCTCTTTCTGTACAGCTTCTCCTAAATGAAAACAAAATAGATCTTTACAGTGCTTTCCCCATTCTCTCTTGCAATTTATCTGCCTTCTAAAATTTCTCTTGGAAAAAGCTGCAGTATGCCTGCATATTCCTGCTTCAAGAGTCATCATTAGCAGTTGGGGCAGGGGGGTTGAAGAGAATGGGGAGGAAAACAGAGAGGAAAGCATCACTGATACCTGAATGGGCCCAAAGTACAGTTTTTTTTGTTGGCCTGTTCTTCTCTGCTAGTATGCAGGAGGATAAAAGAAGTGCTGCTAAAAGTTTGCCATTCAGACTTAACAACCCGCAGTTTCTATACTATTGTTAGAATGCTACCAACAAACCACAGTTTGCTATGTGACTCCTTCTCTCTCCACTGATCTTTGACTTTTTGGTACTCATTGATGTTTATTCCTTCATTGTAAAAAACTGGGGGGGAAAAGAACAGAGTATTTTACTTGAGGTGACACTTCTCTGGGCTAAAAAATGGGAGTATTTCACTCATTCCAGGACTATGTTAAAGGCCACTTGGTACGTAATATTTTATCCACATTTTGTCTGTTGCCACCACACAGGAAAAATTTGCAAAAACTGTACCTAGCCATATGTGCATAATGCAGATGTCCCTATTTTTCTGTATTTAGAACAACTTGCTATATTTGGGGGGGAAACTAACTTTTGTTCCACTAGTATTTACTGTACTGCAGTTAGTAGCATTTATATTGATACTCTTGTTTCTTCTTCGTACAGGTCCCCTTTTCCTTTTCCTTACTACACTTGTTTGCTTCCTCCCTGTTCTTAGTCTGAAATAAAATTTCTTTCCCAAAGTATATTTTTTGTAGCACCAATTGTCAATTGCAGTAGCATTGTCAGTTGCAAGAGGGAAGCCGATCTCACTCTGATCACACCAGATTTTCTATTTTTGTTCCTGTCTTTGTAGGAAGAGTTTTGTGTTTTATGTTAAAAACACACTAGTCTCATTTGCCTGGAAACATTTTTCTGCGTGGGGGGACTTCCTTCATAAAATACAGTAGCTTCTTGCAATGCAACCCAACCCCATCCTATCAGCATTTGGGGACAAAGGGGCACACATGTGCAGGCCAAGACTCGACACATTGATCTGCTGATTGTCTATTCTTCTTATTCACGAAGAGTCTATTGTTATTCATAAAAATCTAGTGGCTTCTGTTTCTCCTAAGCACCAGGTGTTCATTTTGACGACGCTAAAGAGATTACGAATAAAAAGAAGATATTATGATTTGTGAATTTCACAGGCATTTCATTCATCTTTTTCTTCAGGCCCTTCCTAATTCTGCATATCTGTGAAAAGTAAAGATTAAATCTGAATGCTGAAACATTAATTGTTTAATCATTAGCATGTTGACTAAACCACATATGCTGTTTTGGAATGTTAAAATGGCATGACACAAAAAAAGAAAGAACAATTATCCTTAAAACAGTTCCCTAACATAGAAGTATTTCTTTTTATTAAAATACTATTTTTTTGCAAACACTGTCCCACTTTCCTAAATACTTATCATAACGCAAAATCATGATCTCTGATTACATCTGTCAGGGTTTCTATTAAAAAATAAATGAGACAGCTACCTAGGAAGAACTAACTAGAATTCTGTACGGACCTGCTTAGGTACCGTAAAACCGTTGGAAACAATTGAACAAAAAACAACAACAAAAAAACTAACCAGCTGAATTGACATTTTTACAATAGTTCATATATGGCTTTATATTTTAAAATACAAAGCTCTTGGGTACATTAACCAGGTATTCTGGGTGCATTAAAATCCTTTTTTAATGCTACCCTGCCACAAAAAGGCCATCTGTATTAACTCTTCATTTTCTCATCTACCATAGTAAAATCCAGAACCTTGAGGCAGCATCACCAATCCAAAGAGCCAGAGGTCTTGTGATAAAATGTACTAATATCCAAAAGCCACGTAATACAAAACAGAAATGCATGTCTCACAGCTAGGAAATCATCTGCAAGAACAAAACAGTGTAGACCTTAGAAGAGTTATACCCTTCTAAACTCATTGGCTTCATCAGACTTAGAAGGATGGTACTCTGTTCAGGATTACACTAGGGGGGTGCCAAAAAAAGGGGGGGGTATTTTTTCTGGTTTGGGTATATTGAACCCTAAAAATATTGGTATTTTCTGGTATTCCTGAATCCCAAGACCGGCATGGTATTTGGATTCTGGAAATATTCCGGAAGCTCACATTTCCTCGGCTCCATTATACCCTGTGGGGACCAATGGAGAATCGAGCTGCAAGAGGAGTCAGCCCGGGATTGTCCAGGGTGGTGGGAGCTGAGAGCTCTGTGGGACTGGCTCTTCTTGCAGCTCCTGCTGCCCCATCTGATCCTGGGCTGGCTGCTCTTGTAGCTCAGCTGGAACCAAGCTGTAAGAGGAGACCCGTGATATGGCTGAACATATCCGAATAAAAGTTTTGTTTTGTTTTGTTTTAAAAGGCTTTTATTCGGGCTCAGCTACACCGGTAGCCGATCAGATTCTTTGATCTGTATTCGGCTTAAATAATACCTGAAAAATACTGGTAAGGTATTTTTTCCCAGATATTTTCCTGTCTTGGTTTATTCCAAATGCACCCCCCCAGATTACACCATAAGGCTTAGAACTTCTTGTAGGCTCTTTAGGGGATTCCAGTTAATGTAGTACACGCCTCTGTTCACGCACCTTTCCTGAGTGGTAGATCAGGCATTCATCTAACTTGTTTGACAAATCTAGGTTTCCATCAACATATCACCCTTAAAGGCATTAAAAGACATTTAGGCACGCACAAGTCATGTCAGTAGTCACACCCTTCTGTGCAAATTGTGTACCAAAAAAATAAAATAAAATTGGCTTTTGACACCCAGAGATCAGTTTAAACTGAAAGAGGAGTGGAGGATGAGCTTAATTAAAATCTGGCCCATATGCAACTAGGAATATCTGGCCAAATTGAAGGAGATCATTCAGCCGGTTGACCTACAGGACTATTAGTTGAAATAGTAGTTCTTATTAAGTTCATTGTCACTGGCAAGTACTATGTTCAAATTATAAGAGAGGTTGATTCATAGTAGCTAATCTGTGATGGCTGACAGGTGCTGTTATCATGTGATAAGAATGGTGTAATGTTTTCACTTTTTCTCTGTGATGTCTTCATGTGCAGCCTTTATAAGGCACCACTCTGTGTTGTTCTGTGGTGACATGTGTTATGCTGCCTTCCTTAGCATTCCCTACTTATTGTTGCTGCCACCAAAGGCTGTATGCCTTAGATTTCTTAGTTGGACCTAAAGAACAGGATGGCTTAGTTATAATTGGTAGAATGACAGAATGGTCAGCATGTGGGGGGTGTATCTAGGGTAAAGGGAGATCCTTTACTCTAAATAAAATAGTTGTATCTCTTAAACATAAATAGCATTTGTTTATAATAGTGTAACAGTTTCTGTATGGTTAATAAGCTTAATGATTTCAGATAGTCACGTAATTAGGGTTTCAAATAGTTGTATATTTCTTGTTTCTCTAAAGTTCCTTCAACACACCTAGCCACAAAGGCTTATTTTCCTCATTTGCAACTTAGGCTCGTAACTCCCACACAGAACACAGATTTCTCTTTACCCACTCAGCTCTCTCTGCACACACGACTCTGTCTCTCACGTAAAACCTCTCAGAACAAACCCAGTCAACTCTGCCCCCCAGGATACAGCTGCAGTCCAATCATAACACATTTCAATCAGCCACCCAGTGCCCTTTCTTATTTACAGGACTGCATTTTAAATTCTAGCAATATGTGTGTTTGTGTGTGTGTGTATAAAACTGCACACATTAAAATAAAACACACACTAATTTACGTAGTGGAAACATCACAAATTGGTATATACATTTTCTCAAATGCTTTTCACAATAATGACACACTGATCTGTTTAGTCTACTTGGCAATTTTCAGTGTTATATCAGGGTGTAATCACAAACATTAGTGCAAAGGGTTAAGGTATGCATACTTACTGTCTGGATTAATTCTCCAAGTGTACTGCTTCTAAACTTTAGTATGGCCCTAACGTTTTGGCAGCATCTCATAAAACATTGTGTGGTGATGTTGGACTGGAACAGTAATTGATGTGGTTCATTCTAAGAACTTAATCTACACATGGGACAAGACTTTGAGCCAGAACACACTTTATAAAAACATGGAACAAAGAACAGTTATCTTCATCTTTGAGCCAGTTTGGTGTAGTGGTTAAGAGCGGTGGATTCTAATCTGGAGAACTGGGTTTGATTCCTCACTCCTCCACATGCAGCTGCTGGTGTGACCTTAGGTCAGTCACAAGTTCTCTCAAGAGCTGTTCTCTCAAGAGCAGTTCTCTCAGAGCTCTCTCAGCCCCACCTACCTCACAGGGTGTCTGTTGTCGGGAGAGGAAGTGAAGGAGATTGTAAGCTGCTCTGAGACGCCCAGTGAAGGGCAGGGTATAAATCTAATCTCTTCTTCTCCTTCTTCTTCTCTGCACACACACATGGGGACTGCACTTATGCAGGCCTGCAACAGAGTGCTCAATCCCCTCCCCTCATGGGCTGGCTCCTTCCCACCCAGCCAACACATGTCAGAATGGGGTGAGCGCTCCTTCCTCTAGTCCTTTCTTTGCCACCATGAAGATCATACGTCTTTGCTCTCTTCTGACCCTTGCAGGTTTTCTTTGTGTTTTTTCCTGCTCTATCCACCTTCTTACCTTTGTTTCTTCACTGCTTCATTCTTGCAAAAAAGGGATTGGAAGGAGGACTTTATTATTATTGGGCTATGGCTCTCTTCAAAAAGTGTGTCAAATGTGGCCAAAAAATAGTTCAGTCAAATGTCTCTACCTAAGTCTCTACCTAATCTGTTTGCAAGCAGTTCATTCCAAATGCATTCTTGGACTGGGCTTCCAAACTGAAAACTGCCCTTTGGGAGAAGGCTTTAGTGGCTCTGGACAAAGATCAGACACCTTCTAAGGAACCAGAACTGGACTGCCAGGGCCATAGCTCTCCTTCAGGGTCAGTGCCATCAGAACCTGCATTAGAATCAGGCCCGCTGTCAGCTCCAAAGAAATCCTTGGTGGCACGTAGCACCTCAGAGCCACTGCCACAAAAGAAGAAATCAAAGTCAAAGCATAAGACTTCTCCCTCCCCCCCACCAAATTGGGAATGGTTCCATCCCCTACCCGGTGACCACAGATCCCTTCTCTGACTTGCAGATGGTTGCCATCTCCTTCATGCAATGTTGAAGTCACTGATGAAGTCATTGAGTATGTCAGCATGGCAAATGAGGTTCAGTGTGGGCAAGTGCAAAGTAATCCACATTGGAGCTAAAAATCCTAACTATAAATACACACTGATGGGGTCCGAACTGGCGGTAACTGACCAGGAGAGAGTTCTTGGAGTCAGGGTAGATAACTCATTGAAGATGCCAACTCAGTGTGTGACTGCAATAAAAAGGCAAATGCTGTGATGGAGATTATTAGGAAGGGGATTGAAAATAAACCAGCCAGTATTGTAATGCCCCTGTATCACTCGATGGTGTGGCTTCATTTGGAATATTTTGTTCAATTCTGGTTACCACACCTTAAAAAGAGGCATAGCATTGGAAAATATGCAGAAAAAGGCAACTAAAATGATTAAGGGGATGGAACACTTTCCTTGTGAAGAAAGTTTAAAGAAGTTAGTGCTCTTTAGCTTGGTGAAACGATGATTGAGGGGTGACATGATAGAGGTTTACAAAATTATGCATGGGATAGAGAAGGTACAGAATGAAGTACTTTTCTCCCTTTCTCACAAGAACTCGTGGGCACCCAATTAAATTAATGAGTAATAAGCTTAGAAGAGATAAAAGAAAGTACTTCTTGGCCCAAAGAATAATTTGCACATGGAATTCTCTGCTGCAAGAAGTGGTGCCAGTGTTCCCTCTAAGCTGTGTGTGTGAGCAAACGACCCATCATTAACATAGGAAGCCCCACTCAGCAGCAGTCTGGAGCTGTGCAGGGTCTTGCACTGCCCATTGTCCATTTTAAGATTACAGCGGTTATATTTTGCTCAGAATGTGAACTGCTCAGTAGGGGACAATTCAGCTCCCCAGCAATGCTCCCTGAAGGAGAGCTGTGAAGACTTGTGATCAAAAATTCTACTTTGTGAGCTACTGGCATTAAAGTTGTGAGTGAGCAATTTAACTACTGCATATATTAGTTTGCTCTGGAGCCAGCCTTCCTGAGCTATGACAAAAATGTGTGAGTCAGAGGATAAAAAACTGTGAGCTAGCTCATACTGACTCAGCTTAGAGAGAACACTGCTCCCCAGCCTTGGGGGGGGGGTGCTGAGGATGGGGAGGATATATGAGATGTTTATCCATAGATTGTTTTCCCAATTTTGCCCATAGTTTATCTCTAGAGATAAACCTTCTGGCAATCACCTCCACCCAAAGGGTAGGAGAACTCAGGGCCTCCTCTCAAACCATATAATGCTGGGTTATCAAAGCCATTCAAAGACATACTCTGCCTCAAGATTGATTGCCTGTTCAATCTCAGGCCTCACTTGGCCAGGTCTCAGTCTTCCTCTGCAGCCTTCCTCAGTAATGTCTCCTTTGACAGCATCTGCGAAGCAGACACCTTGTCCTCCCCATCAACGCTCTTTGCAGTCGATGCTGATTCTAGATGGGATGCAGCAGTGGGGAAAGCGGTTCTTTAGTCCTTATTTCAGGATTCCACTTCCACCTCCTACTAGTAAGTCAGTTTACTATTCTCCCATGTGGGACTGCACAGAGGCCACAAAGATGAAAACAAGGCTGTGCTTACCTGTAACTGTTGTTCATCAGATTGTCTTTTCTGCAGGTGCACATCCCTCCCTCCTTTATCTACTGTGGGATCCTAATGCTCTTGAGGTCCTTCCACAGCTGTAAGAAGGGACTGGGGGGGGGAGGAGTGCTTGCCCCGCCCCCGTCTTGTGTCGGCTGGGTGGGAAGGGGAGGAGGCGGAGCACTCTGAAGTTTCTAGTGGCCTTTTTTAAAAAAAAAGATATCTCCACAGCAGGCCTGCGCAAGGGTGGTCCCCATGTGTGCCTGCACAGAGGACCACTTGATGGAATAACAGTCGCAGGTAAGTGCAACATTATTTTCTATCACAAAATAATATTTTTGTGTACAAAAATACATTGTGTGCTGTGTACTTGGGTGTACTGAGTGACACAGAGGATTTTCACTATGCTAGCAGTGATTTCCTGGGAGGCAGGAAGATGGCAGTGGAATATTCCATGTCACACAACAGTAGGCTGTAAAAGAGCCAGTTTGGTGTAGTGGTTAAGTGCGCGGACTCTTATCTGGGAGAACCGGGTTTGATTCCCCACTCCTCCACTTGCACCTGCTGATGTGACCTTGGGTCAGTCACAAGCTCTGGCACAGCTGTTCTCTCAAGGACAGTTTCTGTCAGAAGTTCTCTCAGCCCCACCTACCTCACAGGGTGTCTGTTGTGGGGAGGGGAAGGGAAAGGAGTTTGTAAGCCGCTCTGAGACGCCTTTGGGCAGTGAAGGGCGGGGTATAAATCCAGACTCCTCCTCCTCCTCCTCCTCCTCCTCCTCCTCCTCCTCCTCCTCCTCCTCCTCCTCCTTCTTCTTCTTCTTCTTCTTCTTCTTCTTCTTCTTCTTCTTCTTCTTCTTCTTCTTCTTCTTCTTCTTCTTCTTCTTCTTCTTCTTCTTCTATCACACATTACAGCTGTGGTGGGAAAAGCAGTTGCCATCTATGTCCATGTGATGCTTGTAAATTTGGTACAACTCCTAGAAATGACCTTTAGGGAGAAACATTGTGTCATTTCCAGATTAGTTTTTTTCTTTTTCTCAACCTGAGAAACACCAAATGGGAATCCATCCAGTGAGTACTGGACATATAAGAATAATAGTGTGTAACTATCTTCTTGGACCTCTAAATATTCATCGAGGCACCACAGTGGCTTCATTCTCTGGGTCTCAGCAGCTGCAGTGAATCAGTCAGTGCACTGGCATTCCTATCTTGTCTTTTTGCTTCTCCAGATCACATTCCCACAACGTGAGGCTCAGTAAGTAGGCGAGATGGTTTTGTGCAAGATAGTTTTGCCCATGACATTCCCAGAAAGGTTTGGAGTGGTGAGAGCCCATTTTTCTATTAGAGGTTTTGAGGACAGTTCCCTTCACATCCCACTAGAATTACACCCACCAGAAGACAAAATGTGTGGGTTTCCTGCAGCTGATCCCCTCTTGAATGTTATTCTACCTTCCCATATTACATTGGCTGATACATTTTCCCCCTAGCAGCAGTAATGCAGTTCTCAACTCTCTCTTGACAGTAGATGTCTTGATTGGTCAATAAAGAGCACTCTTAGTATTATTACCAGGGGCACACTTAAAACAGTTAATTAAAAATTATACTTAGTAGCACCTCCAGCAACATCTTGACATCAAGGAGGAGTTGTGGGATTTAGGGAATGAGGGAGCCATGGCTAAGAAAGTATTGAGGCAAGGCAGTTCTCATGCAAGATCTTTCCAACACAGATTGTCCCCCTATTATCATTTTGAATACAATTTGTAACACCGTTTTTTTTTTTTTTGTTTTTTTTTCATTTGCAAGTTTCCTGTGCATACCTGGATTTTGATACTGGATAAATAAACAAACACATAAAAACTCATATTGTATTTGCTGTTTGCCTTGCTGTTTCACAAGTGTTGCATTTTGCATATTGCTGTAGTCCTTTGTTTGGTCAGGATTTGTCAGCTTTCAAACTGTTTCTCTGTCCAGAGAAAGATAAGAGATTTTATTTTTAAAAACCTGCCCGTTCTTGCATTAGTGTTTCTGTTCCTTCCTCTATTCATTTGATAGTGCTGTTTTTAAACTGAGTCAGTTTTCACATTTAGCTCTCTTCCTTATAGAATGTCATAGGTCCTTCTCAGAATTTTAGATTGGCGAGAAGGCATAGGCTTAAGAGAACCCTACCGAATTAAAATAGAGGCTCAGCTTATTCTTACCCTGAGCAGAAAATAATATGTACATGGGTGCACATGAGTGTTTGCAAGTTGCCTTCCATCTGCCTTCCATGTATAAAATCAAGCAAGCAATGGCAGTTGCAAATGGCTTATGCATTTTCTTCATGTCTTTTTATATAGTCACGGGATTGGATCCAACAGAAGAATTCATAGGAGGAGTTGGTGAAGCAGATCTTTCCCTGCCCTCATCTCTACCAAGCTGCTTGCCATTTGTCCTGAAATTCCTCTCTGAGGATCAGTAGATCCTTGCAAGCTAAATGTGCTGCAGGTTCAGAGTTTACTGCAGTGAGAGGGGACCATTGGTAAATTGCCATTTTTTTTTGTTTCTTCTACTCACACAGACCATGACTGGAAGCAGGGGGAAAGGTGATTTTACTTGATTCTCTATTATCTCTGAACCTCCTGTCCCACCCTGTGGCACATTTTACTTCTTAGGCACTCCTGACCTTCAGAGAGGAGTTTTGAGGCAAATGTCAGGTTACTTGAGGACAGGGAGGCAAGGGAAGATCTGCTCTGCCAACACTGTTCCTGAGGTTTTCCTGTGGATCCAGCACTGAAACATGACTTGTTCTTGGTAACTTCACATCTGCTACTGAATGTCTAGGAAAGTTAAAATGCTCACTCAGGAGTTTCTGGGCATTTTCCAGTTTTAATGGCATTTAGTTTGCATCCATTTATTCTTCAGATAGATGTAGTAGAGTTTGGCTCATGTGAATGAGACAATGAATGTAACAGCATACTTCGCAGAAGGAGAGCAAATGAATGAGACCATAACAGTTTGACTGGTGGTCTTGGATCCAGTTGTGGTCTCACTTAGAAGCTATGGTGACAGCATTGGGCCAGGATATAGCTTCTAGGTATGTTTATTGGTTGAATGGTCCATTGTTTATTCATCTTCAGGGTGCCACAAGACTCTTCATTGTTTGTCTGCAATAAACTCTTTGGAGTTTGCTGCTTTCTGTTGCTAAAGTTTGTCAAATAAATATATTAATTAAAAGACTATATGAAAGTGTGGAGGAAAGAGAGGCTTTAGTAGCAAGCCGATTGTCTCCCATCATTATGTAAATTATACTGAGTATAAGACTTCGCTCTTTTTTTGGCTGTATTAGAATGTATTTGGAATGATTTATTACTTACTTTTAATTATTGTTCAGCATTTTAAGCAAAGAAACATCAGCACATTAAATGTCATGGGTATAGGATTCTTCTGAACAGCCCAGATATTATACTCTGACAGATGTGATTTGAAAATAATGCAAATGTACAGTGTCAGATTGCATAATTCCACGCAGCTCTTTTGATTCAAAGTATAGATGTAACTGATAGTGCTGGTCATGTGTTTTCGGGAAGTTTTAACTTTTCGTAAAACAGCAAAAAAAACATTTTAAATACAAAGTACCTATCCCCCTAAAAAGTTGAGAAGAAAATGAACTGATCAGGTATTCAGCTCTGCTAGACAGTAGATCTATAAATCATTGCTCAGAATTAAACCACTTTTTTTTTTGCCTGAACTAAAACTGAAACCAGATTAAACTGAAGATGAAGTTTTGCTGTTGTTGAAACCCAAACTAAACCAGACCAAACTTGACAGCTATGGAATAATGCTTTGTGGTACCAAAGTTATCTTAAGCAACAGCAAAGTGTTTGACTTTCCAAAAATGTTGTTGCCGAGAGGAAATGTAGCTGTGTGAAGGACCACTTACACTATGATTATTCAGTTCTCAGAAACTGTGACCACTCCTGCCTATAGCATTGTGGGCAGAATACAAGTATCTACTAGCCATACTGGACTTTCTCTGTCTGTAAACATACGATGCAACTAATTATATTTTAGTAAGTTAACATCATAGGTACTGAGATGCAAACACCAGTGATGTTGGCTCCGGGAGGAAAAAAGTAAAGGTTTTTTAGGTTTGAAGGCAAGTGTTTAGTTAAAGCTATTTTAAGCCCATGATTTAAAATCTAGCTGTTGACTCTGTGTATAGACTGTTGTCTATATACTGCTTAGTTATCTGCCATTTTTTCAGTGCTAGTGGCAGGATTACGTAGGACAAAGCAAAACAAGTTTTCATTCAGTATTTTAGACCTATAAAATTGTTGGCATATAGAAATGCTGATGGGAAAAGACAGAAACTTGCCTAATAGATCAATATAAATGCATTACTGTGTGGAAATAAAACTGGATGTCTTGAGTTTGTCACATTAAAACCAGCAGAGTTCAGAACAAAATGTGCTTTTAAGTTATACTAGAGAACTATGGACATCCTGTTTTTGAATCAAGAATTTATACTAGTATCTCACATTGGTATGGTTCAAATGTAACAACAAACTATGTTTAGTTGTTGTGTGAATAAGTGGACAGATATTTGGGCTTGGACACTGCCTCTTCCCTTCACGTACAGTCAGTCAATAATGAATGCATTTGTGGAAAGTTATGGGGAGACAGTGTTATGTCGGAACCCTAAACTGTAGTTTGCTGGCTTTCTTCACAGCCAGGTTTTCAAACAAGGATGAAATCTGTTTTGGGATCCTGGTGTGGAGTAAGAAGAGAACATACCATAGCTTATGGTTCCAGCAACATGGCAGTCTTTGGTTTTTCCTACAAAACAGAAATGCTTTATTTTTGAACTGTGGATGAGGCAAGAGCAAAGAATTCTTGTTCATATAACTACACACTAGGTTTTGTTATACCCGAACTTTGCCATTGCACGTTCAGTTTCATGTTAAGTCTGTTGTTTTTATGATTGAGTTAATTTTTTTTAAAGAAATAAGGACTTGTAATGGAAATATTTAAAGAGTGCAAGTTTATTTAGAATTACTGAGTGGCCCTGCATTCATCTTCCGCTATCTGCATAGGCCCTTTCCGTGATGGTAGTAATTCATAATGTTATCACAAAGGTACACTGGAAAATCTATCACAATGAGCTTCTGAGCCATAGTGAGGGCAGAAAGGTGTAAAAAAAAAAGTTTTTTATCCATAGAATGGTGGCTCCTGTTTGCAGTAGTCCATTGCATTCCATAGCTATCGATATGCTTCCCACCTAGGGTTGCCAGCCCGCAGTTTCCAGCAGGGATTCCTTTGCTTTTAGAGGCTCCAATCCATCACCGGCCACCCACCCGCAGACAGGGACATCGTCATGCAATGTCCCCAATGTGATGACATCATCCAGAAGTGATGTCATCACCCGGAAGTGACATCATGATGTCAGCAACATCTCTGGTAACCCTCTGGTTTTGGGGAATATTATGGTTTTGAAGCCCAAAAGCCATACAGTTTTTGCCTCCAAACCAAAGGGTCATGTGGGTGATGTCATTGCACAGGAGACATAGTATGTGACATCCTGCCCGCCCCCAGAACGGTCCTCACCCCCCCTGCTGTAATGGCAAGGGGACCTGGCAACCTTATTCCCACCAGAATGGAGTGGTCGAACAGATATAACCTCACCTTTCTGAGGATGTTTTGGGTGGTATTTTCTCTGTATTAATTGTCTTGTCTAATGTGATCATAAAGAATTCGGTGTGCAAGCAGAAAGTACCTTTTGTATCAATTTTCAAAAGGTGTGGCTATGGTTGGAGAAATTATTGTCCAAATGTGTTTGTTTACCAGTTATCCACATAATACTTTTCTCATGCCATTTTAGGCCATGTGTACCTAATGAGAACTCCACAGAGAAAAAAATATAATCAGAATCAAACATGACTCTGTGAATGGGCTAGCAACCTTTGAAAATAAGAACAGCATATAAGAACCTGGGGCCAGACCTGGGTAGCCCAGACTAGCCTGATATCATCAGATGCTGGAAGCTAAGCAGGGTTGGCCCTGGTTACTATTTGGATGGAAGACCTCCAAGGAATACAAAGATCGTGATACAAAGGCAGGCACTGGCAAACCACCTCTGAATGTCTCTTGCCTTGAAAACCCCACAGGATTGCCATAAGCCAGCTGTGACTTGATGGTACATTCTGCCATCTTATGAACCTGGACATGCCATATCTAAATTTCACTACCTGCTTATATTACCAGGTTACTTGTGCTTTTACAATAAAGGGTTATCCAGATCATTAGAATACTCTGTGTTGGACAAAGCCATTTACCATCCTGTTTTCACTTCCTATTCATCTGTGCTCACTATGACCCTGAACACAAGGCTTCCATGTTATTTTTCAGCTTGGTGAGGAGCAGTTGCTTGAGAACAGAGTAGTAGATAGGATACTTTTTTGAAAGAGGTGCTTGTGGAAAAGGGGCTTTGTACTGCATCATAATTTCTTCTGTGGGACATGTCTTGAAATGTGCGATTTGAGGACTGGGTTGTCCATATTTTACCAAAGATGTTTTCTCTTTTATTCAGCAAACAGATTGGGATGTTGTTGGTGCTTGTTTTCATAGTAATTTTGTTTATTTGTGTTCTTCAGGTAAAAAACCATACCTCTGCAGTTTATCTGAAGAAAATCCATCTGTGGCAGCACTACATCTTAAGAATGGAAGAAACCACATACGAGAAAATTATGCCAGTGAATCAAAACCAGAGTTGACAACTGTGGCATCTACCCCTGAAAACAAGATCAAAGATATTTTTCCAAAATATATGGATCGCAACATTTCGCCAGACCCAGAGAAATCAATATTTCAGTATAGCCAAGATCTCCCTAGCTCAAGTAGGACTGTTGACTTTACTTCCAGTATGGGCCAGCTAAATTCAGATGTTAGATTAGATTTGCAGGCCCCACTAGAAGTGCAAACTAAGCAGTCTAAAGAGAACCTTCCAGATATACATGAGCACTGTTTGCTCAGTAAAGATCCAGATGTGCAAGAGAAGATTCCATTAGATCTAAGTGAGAGGTCAACTAGAGGTGTTTCATGCAATACGAGTCTTACCTCAACCTTGCAGGCTGCTTTGATTGTCCATCCGTGTCCTTACTGCAGTCATAAGACCTATTACCCAGAAGTCTTGTGGATGCATAAAAGAATTTGGCACAAGGTCAGTTGTAATTCTGTGGCTCCTCCTTGGGTTCTGCAAAATGGATTCAGGAGTATAAAAAACAACTTGGTTTTTCTGGTGAGAAATGGTCGTACTGGCCCCCCTCCTGTTCTTGGTGGTAAAGAGTGCCAGCCTTTGCCCATAGCTAGATTTACACGTACTCAGCTACCATGTGGGTTGTCAGGATCCAAAAACAATTCTTCTGGACATGGTATAACGGCTAAGCCTGGGACTATGCCTAAAGATGTGCCCTCCGTTGGTAACTGTGGCCCACGACCATCCAGCATTGATGGGTACCGGCAGTCAAAACCGAACCACACCCATGAAAAATATAACACAGTAGCCCAGCCATCCCAACTGAAAGTGAAATATGAAGTTAATTCCAAGTTGATGCAGGTGGGAAACTTTAGCAGAAGTTCAACACCTTCCCAAACAATTGTATCTAGACCCAACTCACAGCCCTCCGACAGTAAGCAAGCAGAGAAATATACAGTTTCCCAAGTAAGTGTCGGGTTTCCCCCTCTAAATAAGCATTGCACTCCAGATCCAGGAAAGGCCAAATTTGTCTCTTCACCTCAATTCCACCCTCCATGTAAGACTGAGCCATACGTCACTCAAGAAGATCCACCAGTGCCTCAGCAGGAACCCGTTCCCAAAAGAGAGAATGAGATGAGGACCTTGGTAAATTGCACGGCAGGATCCAGAGCCAGTCCCCTGATGCAGCCTCAGCCCATTATAGCAGGACCACCACCAATGGTGCATTCCATCAAACAAGAGCCACCATCAGAGGGTCACGAAAAGCGGCTGGACATTTTAAACATCTTTAAGACCTACATTCCAAAGGACCTTGCTTCTCTCTACCAAACATGGGGTGCCAATAGCCCTGCAGTGGACCATGCTGGTAAGGATCAAGAACTTCCTTTACGTTGTTTTAAATGGGTGGTTGCTTCCTTTACCTGCTAGAATTTTGAATTCCTTGACCTGTGGTTAGTAACCCACACTGTTTACCCTCTACTGTATTATATTTCTGATGAGGTGCTAGATCATATTAACTCTGTTTTTTAAATAATTTCTTCTCATAATAAAATTGGTGGCACTGTCCTGATCACCAACACAACACAAAGGGTCCTCCCCCCCAGGAAATTTCCTGTAAACCCGGGAAAATCCTCCCAAATAGGGTTGACAACCTCTAGGTGTAAACTGGAGATAGCCTGGGCTTACAACTGATCTCCAGAAACAGAGATCAGTTCCCTTGGGAAAAAATGGCTGCTTTGGAGAATAAATATGGCATTATGCCCCACAGAAGCCCCTCCCCAAATCCTGCCCTCCCCAGGCTCCATCCCGAAATCTTCATGTATTTCTAAAACAGGAGTTGGCAACTTTACTTTCATAAGCAGCCAAAAAAAAGAGGTCCCCCTTGTTTTCTGTGTAATAAATGCATCTGTTGGGGCCATTATGTATGTAATAGTCTGTGAAAGCTTCATTTATATATGAGCTTCTATAATTTTAATTTTCTTTACATCCCTTGTACATGTTTGCAGAGCTGGCAAAAATAAACCAGTCCCATACACAGAGTTGTATTCTGTCAACTTTACTGCAATGCCAGGAGTGCGAAAAGTCTTAACTGTAGGCTACCCATAGCATAGAGGAAGCATAGCAAAGCGGTGGCCAGCTCTGAAGAACAGCCACATTACAGCTCCCCGTAGAGGTCAAATGGACTAAACATGCCTTGTGTCAGGATTTACATTAATAATAATTGTTCATATGCTGTTGCCTATCCAACAATATCCTTTTTTCCCATCCAAAAATGGACCCTCAGGGTGGATTATAGCAAGCTTTGTTTCTGTTCTTAGTAATGTTATAGGAAGTCATTATCATTAAAAACCAACATCATTAAATAGTACAAGATAACCAACCTAATATATGAACCCACAACGCTGCCTTATACTGAGTCAGACTTTTCGTCTATAAAGGTCTGTATTGTCTACTTTGACTGCCTGCAGCTTTCCAAGTTCTCCGGCAGAGGTCTCTTATGTCACCCACTATTTGATCCTTTTAACCAGAGATGCCAGGGATTGAACCAGGGCCATTCTGCATCCAGAGCCCATGTTGTCACAGAGCCATGGGTCTTCCCAACTGAACAGCAATACCAAAGGCCCTCACAAAAAGGATCATTTTCTTCATACAACACAAAGCAAGCAAGGATGGGGCAAACTTCCTTTGGGAGGAAACTAGTTTGTAGAATTAACTGATATTATTATTAATATTAGTATTAACAATAAATAAAAGAATAAATTCTACATCCCTTCCCCCATGCTTAGGAAAAGAAATCAAATTTTGGTCTTAGAAAATTAGCAATTCCATTGGGTGGGCTACTTGTTCTATGCACTTGCTACCCAAAATCTAATGCTGCAACATTATTTTGCTATTATTTTGAATATTGTAAGGCACAAAACAAAATAAAAGCTAGTTCATGCACAGCCATAATCTTAGCTATTTTTTTACATATTCCTAGTCAGTTGAAAGCCGTGTTGCAGCAACAAAGTAACTGAAATGGAGGTTAGACTTGAATCAGGTTTGGTTCTGCAGCTTCTGTATTAATCTATACCAGGTGCTGCATCCCAGGATAATGCTAAATGTATTAGATCTCTGAGGTTAAGGTTAACAATAAGAAAATAGGGTAAAGGGTAAGGGAATTGGAGACAGTTAATCTCAAAGCTTTGTTATTCATGTGGGATTCTGC
Organism: Gekko gecko; assembly: GCA_029375565.1. Classification (NCBI taxonomy): domain Eukaryota; kingdom Metazoa; phylum Chordata; class Lepidosauria; order Squamata; family Gekkonidae; genus Gekko; species Gekko gecko. The sequence continues at coordinate 42,052,796 of JAPDNY010000009.1, forward strand.
TTTGATGAATTGATATTGAAATCTGCTTCCTTATGTTCATTGCCCTAGTGTAAGACATTTTCTTAAAATCCTAAGATTTTCCTTTACTTGTTTGCTTGACAAGATAAAATACAGCTGTTGAGCCTTACTGGATAAAATAACAAAGATGTCACTAATTGTTGGCTAGATAAATAAGGAGATGCACACATTCTCATTCTCTCTCTCTCTCTCTCTCTCTCTCTCTCTCTCATACACACACACACACACACACACTCTGAAGTGCAGTTGCACAATGGCAATGAGAAATTTCTCCTAAGTAGAAGGGGATTTAGAGGTATCATTCCAGAAATATAAGTGTCTAGGACTCTTTCTTACATTATGAGTTAAAAAGTGAAATACCTGTGGGAGTTGTGGCTAAGAGTTCTGAAATAGGGTGTGTATTTGATTTTGATGCTTGCAAAAGAACTCCGAACAACAGTGGAGGACACTCTATTTGTATAGTCCCCTGGGAGGCAGAAACTAATGTTTGTTTTGGGATTCTGAAGCGCACCAGTTTAGCTTGCCTGTTAAAAAATAGCAAGAGGTTCCATGATACCTTCATGGCTAGCACTTCTGGCAAAACCCCATAAGAGGTTTGGCTCACTGTGATTTGGGCAACGATAGCATGGGGTTGGGAGGAGAGTCAGTGATGACATTGCAGGGGACGTCATGTGTTTAACCATATTGTTTTGCGCAGTGCCCGTGACACCAGAAGGGATGCTGCATATTGGTGCAGTTCTCCCAACCCACAAATCCTCCCAGCAGGTTGCCCCTCAGAGCTAGCAACTCTGCATGGTGTGGAAGCACACTGTGGGCTCTTCCCATGTTGTACGTGGGTTGTAAGATCACAATTGTCAAATAAATGTAGGGGGCTTTTGTTGTTGTTGCTGATAGCCAATGATTGTTGCACTCTTGCAAACACAAGAAGGTAACCAAAATTAAAGGGGAAAAAATACAAAGGCCATGCAGAATTTAAAAATACAAGAATCATGCAGACCCCAAAACATATCAAGTGGGAAGCAGCCATAGTGCAACAACTCTCCATATAGCACAAGATCCCCCCCCCTTATTTTGCTGTATCTTTATAATAATTTATATTATACAATTATAGTTGAGAATGTAACCTGCTTGTGTCCTTTGCGAAAAAGGCAAGCCAGAAATAAATTACAGCATCGTACCTGAGAAGGCACTATGAGTAGGTTAGATTTGCTCAAATTGTCCCTTCCCAGTTGCACATGCTAATTTCCCCAAGGTAGAAGAGATTGCTGGGCAAGTTGGGCCCTTGTCAAGTCACCTCCCAGATAATTATGGTGATAACATCATATAAGCGAGGGCAAACCTTCATCTGAATCTGGGCACAGAAACTTGTTTCAGCCACCAGAAACAGCTGGTAGATTCCTGGATTTTGGATATCCCTGCTATTGATTAATGAAAATTTGTGCTCACTCAAAGAATAGTGGGAATTAGTAAGGAGGATATTTTTCTTTCCTGTTACTGTACATGAAAAGACTTAGCATTCATAGATATAAATTATTTTTTTAAGGATTCTATCCAATAAAATAATGAGTTAGCATAAATTAAGAATTATTTTAGCTTGAATTTTCCAAGATTGTATCATCTTATTGCGGCTTCATTTTGCTTTGCTTTATTTTTATTGAATTTTCCAGTCTAGCATGAGAAACTCGTGTGTGTGTGTGTGTGTGTGTGTCTGAAACATTACTCATACTCTAATTCTGAATATTCAGTATACTTCTCCATCACAGTAGACCTTTATCGGTCCCAACAGTACATTCCCTTATGAATACTTTAGCATGAAATGGAATTGGGGCAGGTTTGGAGCTTTGGCTTTTACATTTTAAATTGGGCTTATGTTCTCAAGAGGCAAGTGCACAGTTTTGTTTCCTTCTAGTAACAGTGATTTTCCAATCCCAGGGAGACATGGCTACAAGTACCGCCAGAATATCGGTGCAAGTTATTAGCATTTGCATTATGTCACACATTTGCTAGCTTGATGCTTGCTTAAGAATTTATTTTTTTAAAAAAACACTCCTATTCTTTGGGGATTATTTTTCTATTTTACTATTAGCGTTATTTACAGCTATCATAGTATCAAATGTGACATTGGCAACATGGTAATTACCCCTTCTGGTTTCACAGGAGTTCTTGCGTATGATGAGAAACTGAAATTTATGTAAATAAACATGACTAATATTTATGGTCATCTGTACACTTCTAATATCTTGAGAGGTATAATTTTAAAAAATGATATTGTGATCTGCATAAAATCCTGAGAATGCCAAATATGAACCTTTTAAAAAAGCCCTGGCAAAATATATATCCACAGTCAATCTTGGCCAAATCCAGTGCAGCTATCAATGTGCATTTTTTGCTTTCTGCAATTTTTTTTATCACATTCTATTTTGATTATTATAAAAATTACCTCATGGAGAGTAAAAGTTATTAAAAATACTCCGAGGTCAATTCCCACATTATATTATGATGCAGTGACGTCCTCACAAGGTGATTTTAACTTCCCCGGCTTCATACGATGAACATTTCTTGTGATATGTGGTTAGGATTTTGTACTTTTCATATAAAGATGTGAAAGGAGGTTATTCTCTTGATGTAGTAACTCTGTATTGAGGCACATTCATTAACTGTTCATCATGTACCAATGAAGAAGTAAAAAACCAACTTCCAATGGCTTCATATTCCAGTGTGTGTGTGTGTGTGTGTGTGTGTGTGTGTGTGTGTGTGTGTGTGTGAGAGAGAGAGAGAGAGAGAGAGAGAGAGAGAGAGAGAGAGAGAGAGAGAGAGAGAGAGAATTGTGTCACATAGAATCCTGAAGGCTGCTTCAGTTAACTCCGTCCACTAACTGCCTCCATGGAGCAAGGTCATCTACAACAATTCACAGTGTAGTTTGGAGATGTTTTCCATACAACATGAACTTATGCACTCCTGCACATGGAACTTTCACATTGATTCACATCTAGCAAATCACCGAAGGGATCAAGGGAGTTTGTCTAAATTCCTTGACTCCCATGATGAGTGGTTACATGTGAAAGGCTTGCTGCATGGAAATGGCCATTATGGGAAGGAGTTTTATGCATTTATTTAGAAAATTTCTATGCTACCTCTCCAGGAAACCAGGAGTTTGCAGCAGATTTGTGTATCTGTGCACCTGTGTGTATGTGTTTATGAATCACAGTGCCCCAAAACATTGTAAAATTCTCCTCCAGGAGAGATTTCTTTCGAGAGTTTAGTGATCTATATGAGCACTGTGTCTGGAAGCATCCCACCTGACTTTTAATGAAAAATAATTCAGATACCGACAACAAATGGCTAAACAAATGGGTATGTTAGGTAGGGGTGTGCAGGGGGAAAAAAGTGGTATTTTTCGAATTGAGGTATAATTAAACCATTTTTTTCCCAGTATTCCCAAATATATCCAAATACCAATACCGGTGATGTATTGGTATCCAGAAATATTCAGGAATACTGAAAAAAAATGGCTCCATTATATCCTATAGGGCCATTGTAGTCAATGGCAAAATCTTCTGAGGAGTATTCAGTGGGCTGGAGGGGAGGGGGGTTTGAGGTAGAGGCACCAAATTTGTATGGTAGCTGCTGGAGCCTCTCCCCAAAAGAATCCCCAAGTTTGGAAAAGTTTGGACCCAGGGCCCAATTCTAGGGGCATCCATATAGGGTGCACCCATCCTCCATTGTTTCCAAAGGCAGACAAATAAAACAACATCCCAGCAGTTTCTCCCAGAGAATCTCTGCAGTAGAAACTAAGTGAGATGTGGTGTGGGATGACATGTTTGCAAGCCAGCAACAGAACCAGTGCAATGTGCCCACCAGAACCAGTGCCACTGTGACAGTGCCAAAACCCAACAGGACTAAGATCAAATCTAAGAATCTCTGAACTATAGGGGGCATGTTTGCAAGGCTAGCAGAAGAAGCAGTGTTCTAGTGCTAGTGCCCAGCAGCAGAACCCAGTGCCAACCTACTAGCTGAACCCAGTGCCATTTTGGCAAATGCCAGCTCATCAGGAAGACTGATGTCAACTTAAGCACAGAATCATCACAACAACAATACACAGAAGAATTTCAAAAACGAACAAACTTCTGTGATTGGCCAAAGAGCAGTGTGCCCACCCTTAATTGTAATCCTATTGGCCAGTGCTCCTTCCCCCTCCTGTCCCTGGGAAAGCAAGCTAGTAGTTGGGCTTCTGGGTGATGTCATCATGTCAGGCCCTGCATTTCTGGTTTTACCTGAAGTTGCCCGACATCACTTCTTGTCTCCCGGAAGTATGTTGGACCTGCTAACCCTACTGTCCTTGTATCTCTGGAGCTGATTTCAGTAGCTGGATGAAGGACACTGCTTCCTTTAATGGAGGTCCCTGTCCTTGATGGCAAGGCTACTCAGTGCAAGAAGTAGTGAATAGGTTTCACCCTAGCAGAACATAGTCCTAAGATTAAAGCTTGGACTCTAGAACTCATTGGAACTCATTCAGAATCAGGACATCCTCTATCAGCATGATGCTGTCCTTGGTTTTGTATCTTTGTCATGCTATGGTGGGATCTAATTTTTAAGTTATTACAAGGGCTAAGATATTATTATCTACTCTGGCATTTAAATCCCTGGCCAAGATTATATTCTCTTGAGGATATAGCTGGACCAGTTTGGTGATAAGTAGTAAGGCATCATTCTAAAATGTATTCTAGATTTTAAGTTAGGTTACAGGCACAGTTGCTGTTTATCATAGATTTTGATAGTACTTGGAGTTTGTGGGGTAAATTAGCTTCTTTTTATTTTTTTATTTGAATGTTTAAATTTTTTGTACTTGTTAGGTATCCAAGGAGTTGTATTTTTCATAAGAGGAAATTACAAAACAGAAATTACAAAGATGGTAAATCCTTCTGTATTAGTAATTTTCCTAATAGTTTTCATGAATTCCAGAGCTTGAATATTTACTGATACCACACTGTGGATTTTTTTTGCAGCCAGGACTTTTTTTTTTATAATGGCAAAGGAAAACATCAAACCATTCCTCCCCCTCCCTTTAAGCAGACTGTCTTACCAAAATATTGAAGAAGATAGTCAAATTTTTTGAGAAAAGAAATAACCCAATAAAAGTCAAATGTGTCCTTTTGGATCAGTGGTAAAAAGACAAAGACCAGCCCTTTAAGTCAGATACTGTAAACTGACCTTTGGAAAAAAAGAAGAGGTTTGAGTCATTTTCCACAAATGCTAATGGCCTAGAAAACATGTTTATCGAGGGCTGGCAGAAGACTGCGGTGTTGCTACTAGCTCAGAATGTCCATAATGACACTTTGATTCACAGATGTCTTCCGTCTGTGCCTCTGAGGGCCGGGGTCAAAACTGCACCGGCAGGCAGGTAAGGCAGGGCTAAAGGTTTGATCCGTTTGTGATGGCTCCACTCACTCTGCATTTGTCTCCAAGGTATTGCAGCCTGGGGGGGACAGTCGGGCTCTGGTTCTACTCACTTCCTATTATCCATGTGACTTGTCTCCGCCACGCTGGAGTCACTTTGATTTGCCTGATGTACTGTTTGACAAAGCTGGGTGATAGCTGAAAAGTGGATCCAGCTGCTATGAAAAGCGCACACCTGACATGCCAGTCCTGGTGCGGGCACATCATGGGGAGCATTTTTTAATTCAATGTAATTTATGCATTCTAGCAGTCCTGTGTGTGCCTGGCCTGTCAGCCAGTGCCTAGATGAAGGCTGACAGTTGTCATCCAGGGCCTGAAGGTAGCCTCACATAATGACACATTAGACATACTAATGATGTTTTCCTCTGGCATAATGTTTACTTCTCAACTTTCCTTACTGCTCTCTTCTCCCTCCTCCCCTCTCTCTCCACCACAGGGATGCTTAGGACACAAACACGACAAGGAGACTATGTCTGCGTCGAATGTGGAAAGGGATTTTCCCAGCCCAGTCACCTCAGGACCCACATGAGGTCTCACACAGGTACCTCTTCTTATCTGTCCTCTGAAGGGGGTGAGGGGGAGGAAGCCCCTACTAACACATTTTTTAATCTCTGGTGCTACCCAAAAAGGATTTTTTAAAACCTTTTCATTTACTAACATTTTAAAAATTTTGATCCGTATCCCCCTCCCCTTTTTGTTTCATGGTTGTGTTGTGATTGAGACAAACCACTTCACAGATTTAAAAACATTTTAATTAGAGAGCAGAATACTCTTGAATGAGTATGCTAATGAATTCTATTGCCACTAGCACAAATTGAAATCAAAGAAGCCTTTTGATCAAAACGTAAAGCTTTGTTTTTCCTTTCTCCTTGCGGTGTACTGAGAGAGAGCTTTTTCTTTTATTTCAAATGAGCCCCAAATCCTCTTCAAACTGGACTTTTCAATCTCTCCCTCAGCCTTATTTAAGCTGGAATATGATATACTGTGGAGAACATAGTAAACCTACCAATGTGTCAAGACACCTCAGTAGCATTATATGAGACAGGAAGACAAGAATGTTCACTTTTTTTAAAAAAAGTGTGAATGGCATCGTACATAAGGCAATCTGATGCAAAATGACAGAGGCCAAATGGTAAGTAATTCAAAAAGAGGGTCCCTTTACACATACACTGATAATTAATGTTGTCAGTGATTGCTTTCTTCAGCACGAAGTCTGAATTAAAAAGGGCAGTGGCCTTAGGCTGCCATTAGCACACTCTCTTACAGTAAGTGTTACAGTAAATTGGTATTTTCCAGCTATAGGCAAGGAGCTGGTGTTGCGCCCTTCCCCCCCGTGTGGTTAATCTGTAATGGACTCAAATAATGTACGCACACTAACTAAGCTTGAATGTTCATCTGTTAACAAGCCCCCTTGTTCCCACAGTGGTATTTGAGTCTAATGGACTCCGAGGTACTGAAGTTCACACCACCTCCGCAGATGCCCCAAAACAAGTATGTTTTACAATTAATTGGGTATTTGGTTTTTAATGTGGTAGCTGGGGAAAAAAAAGTTGCATAGTGATACTCATCAGTAAAGCACTGACTCTTTAGAGAGCTAAAGTGTAAACAGTAATATTTGCTGTATTTGAGTTTTTTTGATCCAAAAATGTATGGGAAGCCTTTATATAAGAGAGGTAGTGTATTAGATAACATGTAAACAAAAATGTTATTGCTATACTGAGGAGAGGAGTCAGGGGAAAGTAATGTGTAAAGTACACATTATAATCTATACAAGTGACATACTGATCTCACTAAATCTGGTTTCTTCAGTGAGGCAACTGTACAGATAACCTGTAGTCTGTGTTTTTCTGAAGAGTATTCTTATTGCACTTTTATAGACTTCCTATCCTTGAAAGGTGCTTACCTTTCAATCTCTGTGGACTCTGTGTGGTGGTGTGTGTTCCTGTTTTCAGCACAGTGTTTTCTTCTCTTGACAAGCGCTTGGCTGTCCTCTGAATTTCCTTATGTTCACCAGTGCTCCCAGCTGTCCTGGACATTGTGTTTCTTACTGTTTCTTCCTTCCTTGGAGCTTTTAGTTATTGCCTGTCTGTTCCAGTCCACTTATTTCTCACCCCTTCCCACAAAACTGTCCAAATCTAGTACAAGCAGGTTCAAATGTCATTCTAAGTTAATGAAGAACAAGACAAAAGTTAAAAAAAAGGTATCAGGAAAATTTCTTAGACTAAAAATTAATCTTGGTTGTAAGCAGTTCTATTGCCAGGACTGGAGTTTGGGGTAAATATCATGTGCTCATCCACCCTTGCTTGACTGGAGGGAGGATCCCAAAAGCAGGTTGTAGCTAGAGCTCAGCTCCATCTTTTCCCTGTACTTCATTCCTCCAGGTGCATTCTAGGAATTACAGTTCCTGATATCCCTCGCACAAATGATAAAGGGTGGACCCCAAAGACGATAAAAATCCCAAGTAGGACCATTTCCCTGCATTGATGTTTTAAAAACGGCACGTTATATGAAATTTTCCGGAACAGATTTTTCCTCACTGGGCGCAAACCCAAAGTTTTCTCCTTACCCCGCATTTTCGGAATCCCCAGTTTTAGTGAGTTCCAAAAATATGGGATAAGAAGGAGAAAACTTTGGGTTCGCTCCTGGTGAGGAAAAATCTACTGTGAAAATTTCACATAACACACAGTTTTAAAAATGTCAATGCAGGGAATTTCAGTACTGTGGAAATGGTCTAGATGTGACAGCATCCTCATGTTGAAATCTTTTTAAAATGCCCTCCGGCATGATCCTGATTGAGCCCATGCTGCAGTCTTGTACCACTCTGTTGCCTTTACAAGTGCTGAAATAGCTGTGGGAGGGTGCAGGTGATTTGGCACTTGATAAGGCATGGCGGGCGGGGGGGAGGGGAGACAAGAGTGCCTCAGCCTTCAGCACTGTGGGCCCGATCAGGATCAAATCCTCACAGCATTTTTACTTTAAAATGGCATTGGTGTCTTCATAGTGGCCACGAGAACACTGTCAGGTCTAGTTTGGCTCTAAGTTTCTAATCAGAAGGATATCATACAAATCTCAAGTCAGCTTTGATAATCTCAGGGGAATTTTTTAAAATTATTTTTATTTTACCATTTAAGAAGATACAAAATGAAAAAGGAATCTCAGGGGAATTTTTTGAGAGTAAACACACATAGCTGCCTCTTAATACAGAGGAGTTGACCCTTGAGGACTTCAGCCTATCAGAACAGGTGGTCAGGCACTATTACATAACATGAATATGAAATAAGGAACTGTCTTCCTGTGCACATGTTGTAATTGAAGGAAGGCCATTGGAGTGTCTCTGGAAATAGCTTCCTTGGAGCAAATAACTCATGCCCCCAGCCACACCAAGGGAATTGTTGGTATCAGGGCAAGTATTTCCATGCCCTTGTCAGTAATTACCAGAAATGATCCTTGAGGACTTGGAAGGTCTCAACACTTTAATAACAAATAAACAATTCTAAAATACTTTGAATATTGGTAAATACAAGGTAATGTTAAGGCCCATATAATGCAATGTTTTTGTATCCAACCGTAACCAACCAGAATGCCTGGGAAGCTCAAGCGCAAAGTAAGACAGAGACTGTTGGCCTCTATAAAGATAATTAGATTACTTTAATCAGGAATCAGATTTATTAATTATAAGGAAACTTTTGTATTTGCTGGAAAGCAGTAAATACATAAGGAGTGGGGGCATGATAAGCACTGACATACTGTCATAACAAAAGAGATAAAAAATATAGGGTGCAATTTCTGCCCAGTTTGCTTGCTTAAATTCAGCGTGAATTGATGGGATTTAAGCAGTCTTTCTCTGCTAAATTATACTTCATGGACTAGATTCAGTGATCTTTTGGTGCAAGGACTGTGGATCTTTGCCTTCGGTCTTTCCTAGCCTTCCTGTCTGATTCCTGGAGTCATTGAACCCACGGGGGACTAATAGTCATGTGGGTTGGGGGATTGTGGTGAGGAGGGGGAAGGTGGCAAAAATCACTTCTGTCTTCTACAAGGGCTCTGTTGATAGAAGAGGGAGGAGGCATGATTTTGCCCCCTTCTTCCTTCTCAGTGCTGCCCCCGACCTTGTGGCTGTCAGTCCACCTGCACCCTGTGACCAAGGGAATCAACTTTACCTAGGTTGGAAAGGAGTCTTTGGAGGCGATAAACAGGAAATAGCTGCATTCAGCAGTGCATTCCTTCATGCTAGTGCAGAAGAGTTTCTCTGAAACAATTGATTCATCACATTTCTGCAAAGGTACAACTCTGATGGAAACTTTGACAGAGGGTGGAATGCTTTAGATCTCTGTCAACCAGCCACTGTGCATCTTTCAGCTTGCCATACCTAACTGCTCTTCTCTCGCATGTATTTAGAGCTAGCATTTGAAACATTTGCTGTTAACCAGCATATGTATCCTACAGAATGAATGCTTTTGTGAGAATTTTCTCGAGGTCTAGAGAAGTGCCCTGTGAATTGGACCTCCAGAGTAGATATGAGGGGACAGAGACAGAGACCTTAGTATTGCTTTGGGGTTTCCATTATACAGGCTTCTCTTGAAAGCAGTAATAACAATAACTTCTAAATAATTGAACGAGGCCAGGATGCGTCAAAGTCACAGGGCAGTTACAGTCCTTTCTGTATAGGTTCTAGGTGCTTGACCATCTGCAGCACTCAGTACTCTGTCTTCTCTTTGTCACAACTGTACTTTCTTTTCACATTATGTATCTTGCCTTTCCCAGTGTTGTTTTTGGTAATTAAAATGCAAACATTAACCATGCCTCCTGTCATCTTTATTACTGCTGTAAACAAGAGTGCACTCTTTTCTCAGTCTCGCTTTCTACTTCATTCTCAGAGGCAGAGAGGGGATTTCAGTGCCTCCATCAGTCTGATTGTGCCATTGTTTCTCTGTGTAAAGCATCCTTCTTGTCTTAATTGAAGAAAGGATGGTTCAACTGGAATTAGATTGTTGTACAATAATGGCTCTTAGAACTGTGGACATGATTGTGCTGCTATCATGTCTGAGAATCTTGATGAACTCTGCAAGTCCTGATCAGTCCAACAAATTCATAAAAATATTGGGTAGTTTCAGGCAAATTTTAATGACCCAGTTTTCAGAAGAAAAGCTTCAAAGTTCATTAAGATCTGCAATTGTCAGTTTTGTCAAACTACTTATATTATGCCTACCTGTGAAAGAAAGATGATTAGCTATTTCCGTTGGCACCCCCAAGTTTAATCATTCTCGTATAGTGCCGCTAAACATGTATAGTAGTTTTAAAACTCAGACGGGACAAAGAAATCTCACTTAAAAACCAGGGTTTTCATACTAGACCCATATTATTCGCTTGTGATTGATTGTATATATTTATTCACCTCAATTGGCTAATTGACATTGGAAGTGATATGGTAAGGTGTAATTATTTCACTAAATTTGCCAGGGAATAGGATAGGACCAAGGGAAGAAAGATTGGAATGTGTACATTATTAAGCTCAATAGGTGTTAACAGAGGTCATCTTCACAACCAGCACTTAAATTAGTTTTGCATTTCTCACATTTATAAATCAGATCTAATAATTATATTAGTTAGAATGTCCATTTGATATGAACTGCAGGCTGTGGAAGGTCAGTAGTTCAGCAGTTCGAGACCCGGGGTGCCGCATGACAGAGTGAGCTCCCGTCTCTAGTTCCAGCTCCTGCCAGCCTAGCAATTCGAAAGCAAGAAATGGCTAGTAGATAAATAGGTACCACTTTGGTGGGAAGGTAACAGCGTTCCGTGCGCCTTGGTGTTTAGTCATGCTGGCCACATGACCATCGAAATGCCTTCGGACAGCGCTGGCTCTTTGGTTTTGAAACGGAGATGAGCACCGCAACCCTAGAGTCGGAGTCGACTGACTTTCGAGCAAGGGAACCTTTACCTTTACCTTTATTCTACCTTAATTTGAATTCAGATGTGTGCATCAACAGTGCTTGTAAGAGGCTCAAAGATCATGTAATGTAGAAAATTTGTAGTTCCTGGAATCTCTAGCACAAGTGATGAAGGGTGGGCCCTGAAGACCATAAAGGTCTAAACTAGAATCTGTGTCATGGGATGCAGTGGAGATTGCTTCTGAGTTCACATCATCATAACATTTCCACCCGGTTACTCTACAAATAGGAAGAGATATTAAAAGATGGTCCCAGTTACAGTTGACAATCATAGATAGAATCAATGCTATCAAAATGATGGCACTCCTAGAATTAAATTATTTTTCAAACACTTCCCATATATACCACATCAGAGGATGTAGCTTGCTGGCAAAAAATCTTTACCAATTTTATTCATCAAGGTAAAAGACCAAGACTTATGAAGGCTCTAAGGTACAAAAGGGTGGATCAAGGAGGATGGGGAGAACAAAATATAAGCAAATACTATGAGGCAAACCAATTGAGAGCCTTGGTGTCATATTTAAATGGAATTTCTGACAAGTTTTGAGTGAGCATGGAAGCAGATGAGAAACATCTGAATTTAATTGAAGAAATTGTTTTTGGAGGGGGAAAAAAGACATTAAATGGGTAGAGAAGCCCTTTCCTATATACTACACTAAAACTTGGATTAAATGGAAAAATAAATTGATCCCAGAGATATCTCCATTGATCCCTATCATACTACAACCCAATTTTTCATGTCTGGATAAATCAGAAAGCTATATTAGATGGAAAGAAAAAGGGATCTATAGAATGAGAGATCTGTATGTAGATGAGACTCCCTTTACTGTGATGCCATTAAAAGAAAAATTGCAAGGAGAGTTAAACTGGTTTTCGCTATATCAACTGCATTACCTAATTGAAAACTCTATGGTAAAGCAAACTATGACTAGAAAGCTTTTGAAATTTGAACAGATTTTAATGCAACATATGACAAGTCTAAAAGGAGTAGCCTCTAAAATATATGTATATCTAATTGAGACAGATTCAGGTTCACTAAATGGGTTAAAAATAACATGGGAGAAAGATATTGGAATAAAGATCAAGCAAAATATTTGGAATAAGATATGGTTTACCCAAACAAGGAAAACTATATCAATCGCTCTTAGAGAGAACTCCTTGAAATTATTACACAGGTGGTATTTCACCCCAGTTCGCCTTCCAAGAATAACCAACATAAATAATAAAAAATGCTGGAGAAATTGTAATCAGCAAGGTGATTATATTCATATGTGGTGACTATGTCCAGTAGTGTCAGTTCTGGGAGAAAATTTCTGCAGAAATTGCAAAAATTACATGTCAAACCATCTGTGTTACACCAGCTTTGGCCCTATTAACAATATGGGAGAAACAAAATGAAAAGGTGACTTCTGAAGGACTAATAGTATTTATGCTAATGGCGGCATGAAGGATAGTTGCTAAAAGTTGGAATGCCGCAGAATTATTAACATTACACTCATGGTATTCTGAGTTATTGCAGATTGCAATAGCTGAAAAATTAACAAGTCAAATTAGAATAATCAAATCCAAAGCCAAAAAGGTAATTTTAAAAAAAACCATGCACAATTTTATTATATACACAACTCAGAACAATACCCAAAGTATGTTCAAGCCCTTCCTCAGATTATGGGATAAAGTTAAATAAGCCTCTCTCTATACTTTAATCATGTTGTAATTATACATTAATTATGCACGTTTATAGGAAAAGAAAAAAGGAGGGGAAAGAATTCCTTCTCTTTGTATCTATGCTGAATGTTGAGCTCTCTACCAATGCCTTAAATTGCTTGTTTTTTACTTCTTTTTCTTTTCTTTTCTTTTCTTTTTGCTTTTCTTTGTTGTTATGTGTATACTGTAGGTTGTTTATTTATACAGGGAGTGGGTTGTGTATTTGATATTTATGTCTGGGTTTTTTTCTGTATACTTAAATAAAAATTTATTTTTTAAAAAAAACAAACCAAATTTTGCATTTAGGCTGTCTTTCATGAGTTGCAAAGTTATCACTAAGCAGATTTAATAAGCCCAGACGTACTATGCCAGGGTTTCCCAAAACATTGCCCATAGGTACCAGGGCATACCCAGGCACCCACTATATGTTTCAGGAGAGTAGGTGGGGCCATTGAAAAATCTGAACCACTAGCTGGCTGTGATAATCATTGAGCATTCTGGAAGAAAAGTCTGTGGATTTTGTGAAGAGGCCCTGGTGCTTCCCACCAAACTTAAGATGTTCATTTTAAAATAAACATATACAAGGCTTAAAATAAATAATCTACTGGTAACACTGTCCTCAGAATCTTTCCAATGAGAAATATGAAAGATAATTGAAATAAATTCATAATAGAAGAGTAGCTTCTGCTTAGATATTCTTCAGAAAAGTTGTTTTAGAATACATTCTGGCTGTAGAATTGAATACACTTATCCAAACTGTTATCTAAGCATGTAAGTGTGAGAGAGAATAGAACAATGAGATCAAAAGGAAAATGCAGCAAAAATACTACTAAATTTTATTTTTGACATTTTTTTCCTCTCACAGTTAAGTGTCAGTGTATATTACAGTAGCAAGGAATCAAGTCCCCATCATATGTATAATGAAACTAGCAACTTCAGTATCTTCAGCAAAAAGCCCTGTTTATGACATTTCAGTGTTATATGGAATAATGCCTCATCTTCTTTCTATGAGTTTTTGAAAAATCTCTGTTTGTTTCTGATTATTGCAGATATTGTTTTTAAATGGTTATGTGGAGTCTGAGAAATCCAGTAATCAAAATATTACACAGTGGCTGAGCTCAGACTGGCAGTTTGCCCTGAGATAGGCATGTTTCAGCAACGTTTCACAACCGGATTAAAGGGGGTGTTCACACAGGCACACCTGTCTGGCGTTCCCCACCTGTAGTCAACCCATCGTGTACCACTTCGCTCCCGCGTTTAAAAGATACTTGGTAAAAGTGGTAGCAAATCCCGGAGAGTGCATTTATCCTGCTTCATTCCGCTTCCGGGAAGTATGAACGCTAACCCAAAAAGCTGGGAACAACCCGTAGTAATAATGTCCGCCAGGTGTTTCTTTGCAAGGTGCACTTGATTGCCCTGGAGAGGCAGCAGCGATATGATTGGATGTGCTCCGCTGTACTGCCCAATGCGGTGCCGGCACAACAGGATCCTCCCCAAATCGTCCTGATGCACTTATGCACATGAGCGCATATGCGCACATAGCCAAATTACCAGGAAAAAACCGTTTACAGCCACACCTCCGGGCCAGCAGTCTGAACGCTCCCTCGCGCCTCCTCCCGGTATGCTCCCACATCAGTCAGTGCAGTGTGATTGGGAAAACCTGGAACAGTTTGGTCCAGGGCTTTCTTGCCTCGACTCGCTCCCGCTTCAAACTGCCAGTCTGAACTCAGCCAATGAACAAATAAACAACAATTTGTCTTCCAAATAGCTATTAATATTTTTGTACTGGTATGATTGTGTTTGAATTGTACTGCTCTTTTAGATTGTGAATGATGCCTAGACAAAGCAGAACATATCCCAGCAACTTTTAATGTTTAAGCTTAATTTGCACACATCATTAATTGCTTCCATGGGTTTCCTTGTGGGATGCAAAAGAGAACTGGTGTTTCATAGTCCTCAAGAGTTCTTTGATGCCTCCTGTTTTCCACATTGCACCAAAAGTATGGTGCATATAGGTGTAATAGCACAGATTCATTAGTATTTAAAAATAATACTGAGCATACCCTCCCAATAGTACAGCTGTGTATGTGGGCTACACACACAAAGAATGAGGGAGAAATGCAACAAGGTAATACAGTTATCTCAGAAATGTC
Source organism: Gekko gecko (assembly GCA_029375565.1). Lineage (NCBI taxonomy): Eukaryota > Metazoa > Chordata > Lepidosauria > Squamata > Gekkonidae > Gekko > Gekko gecko. The sequence goes on from JAPDNY010000009.1 coordinate 42,068,076, forward strand.
ATTATGTTACAAATTATTGCATTTCTTTAGACAAAGACTAAAACAGAAGGCTAAAGGTAATTAATTACCATATGAAAATTTCCTGATAACTGAATTATTGCATGCACATTTTTAAGCATCAGAATTTTGTTTTATATACCAGAAAATCTTTGTTGGTGTGGTATGGTGGTTAAAGAGTCAGACTAGGAGCTAGAAGACCAAAGTTAAAATCCCCACTCTGCCATGGAAGCATGCTGGGCCAGTCACACACTCTCAGCCTAACCTACCTCACAGGATTGTTGTGGAGATAAAATGGAGAGCAATGTAAGCTGAACTGGGGAGAGAGAAGGGGTATAAAAGAAATAAATAAGAGCCCTGCTGGATCAGACTAGTGGTCCATCTAGTCCAGCGTCCTGGACGTCTCACAAAGTGACCAGCCAGTTCTTCTGGAAGTCCAACAACAAGACACAGAGGCCAAGGCCTTCCCCTGATGTTGATTCAGAGGTTTACTGCCTCTGAACATGGAGGTTCCCTTTAGTCACCATGGTTAGTAGCCACTGATAGACCAATCATACATGAATCTATCTAATCCCCTTTTAAAGCTGTCTGTGTCTGTGGCCATCACTACATCCTCTGGCTGCAATTTTCACTGTTTAATCACTGTTTAATCACTTCCTTTTGTCCTACCTGAATCTACTGCCGATCAGTTTCATTGGATGCTGTCAAGTTCTAGTATTTTGAGAGAGGGAGAAAACTCTTCACCCCGTGCATAACTGTATAAACCTCTATCATGTCCCCTTTCAGTCATCTCATTTCTAAACTGAGAAGTCCCAGACTCTTCAGCCTTTTCTCCAACCCCAATAATCTCCGTTGACCTCTTCTGTACTTTTGCCAGCTTTTGGTGAGATACGGTGACCAGAACTGTACACAATATTCCAAATGGGGTTGCATCAGAGATCTGTACAGGGGCATTATAATATTGGCTGTTTTATTTTCAAAACCTTTCCTAATAATCTCCAACATAGTTTGCATTTTTTTTGCAGCTGCAGCACACTTTCATTGAGCTATGTACTACAGCCCCATGATCATTTCCCCTCTCAGTCTCAGCAAGTATTTGAAGTTGGGGTTTTATGTTCCAATGTGTATCACTTTACAATTACTAACACTGAACTTCATTTGTCACACTGTTGCCCACTCACCCAATTTGTGGTGACCCTCTTGGATTTTTTCACAGTCATCGTTGGTTTTCACCATCCTGAATAATTTTGTGTCATTTACAAACTTGGCCACTACACTGCTTACCCCTGGTTCCAAATAATTCATGAACAAATTAAATAGTACCGGCCCCGATACCAATCTCTGTGGAACCCCACTACTTACTTCCCACCATTGTGAGAACTATCCATTCATTCCTGCATTTAACCAGTTTTGAATCCATAAGAGAACCTGTCCTCATATCCCATCACAACCAGGGGTCATTTGGGGCCAGAGCGACCCAGGAGCGGGCAAAAATGGCAGTGGCAGCAAGCCCTGCCCCCAGCGGGCTTGTGGAGGAAGTGAAAAGAGAAGGGGTTTCAACTTTAAATCCCTTCTCTCTAGAGTCACGCCGCAGCAGCGGCATGATCTTTCCATTGTATTCTATGGGGCCATAAAATACAATGGAAGGATCATGCCGCCACTGTGGCGCGACTCTAGAAAGAAGGGGTTTAAAGTTTAAACCCTTTCTATCTTCACTTCCCCCCCCCGCCTGCCTTGGCAGGCCAGCCGGGCAAGCAAAAAAGGGGGGGCATCTTCAAAAGCCTCCCCTTCCCCAGTTGGCCTGCTGGGGAAGGCTTTTGAAGATGCCTCCCCCCTTTTTTGCTTCCCCTTCTGACACACTTCCAGTGATGTCAGGGGACGTGGCATATGCTAATGAGTCATGCTAATAGGTATACTAATGAGCTCCTGCACCTCTTTTTCTACAAGGTGACCCCTGATCACAACTAAGTTTAGTCAGGAGTCTTTGGTGAGGTACCTTGTCAAAAACCTTTCAAAAGTCCAAATATATAATGTCTGCGGGGGTCACCATTGTCTACATGTTTGTTCACTTTCCCAAAGAACTCCCAAAATGTTTTTTTAATTCCCGCAGTAGGTCCAGAACTTCATCTCTCATCACCTCAATTTGACTCAATTCTTCAAACTCTCTTCCTGAAAATAGTGACTGTGGCATGCATACATGTCCCACACTTTCTACAGTGAACATAGAAGCAAAAAAGTCATTGAGATTCTTTGCCATTTCCCTATCTTCTTTTAGCAATCCCTTTATTCCTTGGTCATCCAAAGGCCCAAATCTGACCGGTTTTCTGCTCCAGATATATTTAAAGGAAATGTTATTGTTTGTCTTGATAATTTGGAAGTGGTGCCATTTTTTAGTGCCAGTTCTTCTGATTTTTTTTGTCACATCCAGAAACAGTTCAGAGCTCAGTTGCATGTTTGCACATTCCTTTACTATTTTGCATTGAACCTAGAGTACTAGCAAATTGACCTCACATGCTACCAAAGTTTGTGCTACTACATGGGAAGCTGTGTGCAGTCTGAAAGGTGCCTTTCATGATCTTCTGTTTCATTGCAAAGGATCTAGCAGCAAAATTGTAGGCAGTTATTGGCTTTGTGCAGCTTAATGCCCCAAACCAACCCTGTAGGTCTCCATGTTCCTGCACAGTTTGCTTTTTGCTGGTCTGCAGGGGCATCATGATCTTCCTTGCAATCAAAATGGCACCCTGGGATCATGCAGCTTATTTCTTGATGATGTAGTGGTTAAGTGTGCAGACAGAGCCAGTTTGGTGCAGTGGTTAAGTGCGCAGACTCTAATCTGGGAGAACCGGGCTTGATTCCCCAATCCTCCACTTGCACCTGCTGATGGGGCCTTGGGTCAGTCACAAGCTCTGGCACAGCTGTTCCTGAAAGAGCATTCTGTGTTGGAGTCCTCTCAGCCCCACCTACCTCACAGGGTGTCTGTTGTGGGGAGGGGAAGGGAAAGGAGTTTGTAAGCCGCTCTGAGACTCCAAGTGAAGGGCAGGGTATAAATCCAATCACTTCTCTTCCTCTTCTTCTTCTGTTGATATACTAATACAGTCATGTGAGTTGGACCTTTCAAGAAATTTATGGCAAAAAAATATTTCTGTCTCCCCCCCCCCCCACCGCCCGCAATGGGCCAAAGGGCTTCTACTTGAACAGTGGCTCTGTCCTCTGATTGCACTGACATGTTTATTTAATCAGAGGCACTCAATTTGGTTTGGAAAAATGGACGTTCTAATGCTTACTTGCAGCATGTGCTGGCAGTTTTTATGGCCATGCAATCAAATGATGGTTTAAAGCCCTCTGAAATAGCCCTCAGTTTCCTGGCATCTTTATATCTGGCATCTTTAGTGGAGCCTTCGCATTTCAGTGTAAGTCCCAGCCTGTAATGACTGCAGTTCATCTCTTTCCCACATAACAGGTAAACTTTCCTCCAAACTTTCTTTTTAAGTCTTTTCACCCTCTCATGTCTCTTTAGCACTTCCCTCCACAGAAGATAATTACATATTCTAATTTAGCACAGAGAGCTATGGTCTTATTTTACTTACACGCTAGTGGGAAGGCTTGTTAGCTGTGGCCCTCTGTTCTGGAGTTCTGCCCAGAGAGAATTCTGCCAACTTGGTCTGCTTAGAGAAGAATTCTCACACATCCGCCCCCATATACACACATTGCCTCAGCCTCTGGCCTTCATTTTGCTCTTATGCTGTGGGACAGTGATACCTCTTTCATGTTTCTTTGAGATTTGTGGTTTTCCTCAGTGGGTGGATTACAACTGAACCTCTAGGGCAACCCTTATTATGAAATCACTAAGTGTGGAGGTTGCCCCACATAAGTACCCCTAATTATACCTTCAGGGCAGTGTCCTTTCTTCCTTATCTCTCCATCTCTTCCTTCTCTTTTTGTGTTTTTCTGACTATTCTTTCCCAGAGAAATTGGAGCAAGCTGTTCCTTTTGCCTCTCACTATAGAGGAGCTTTCCCATACTGACAGGAGTACCTATAGCCTCAAACAGTACAATGTTGTGTGTGTGTGCGTGCGTGTGTGGTTTATTTTAAATTTAATGATGAATGTCCCCTTTTGGAATTGTGTGTCTATCTCTTAGGCATAATGTAGCCATGCGAAAATATAAGACATCTTTCTTCCTTTACTGCAAGAAACCCAGCGTCCAACTAAGGAAGTTTTATCACATCTTTCACTCAGTTACCATTTCCTACATTTCAAATATACTGCAGTCTGCACAGCAGCTTACCCTCCAACCCCCCCCCCTTTAATTTTGTTCCCGATCTGCCCAACTCACAGCAGACTTTGACTGGTAAATGTCATGAATCTTGGGCTTGCTTTAATTAGGATTTTTCTACATCTATTAACAAAAGAGAGATACTTAATATGTTATGTCAAGTCACATGGGCTCTTCTTGAGCTCTTTCCAGGCAGCCATAGGCACAACTTGAAATTTACAGAGAATATTTTAACATGGGTGTTGCATCTTATGTTGTGTTAATGTAAAATGGTCTGTTTCCCTTCATCAAGGCTTTAGCTTAAGGTTAATGTATGAATGTAAGATGCATCTTGCTATATAGTTTTAACCATCAAGAACGTAAGCCACATTGTTCAGACAGTAATAGTTGAAATTCCATTGCCTAGGAGCTGTAGGGTTCCATTTATTCATGACTTCATTTTGAAGTTCAGTTGGTTCTAGAATAGCCCATGCACGTTTTCAACATGGTAAATTTACTTTCTGAAAATCAGCTGAACTCTTATGATTGGATGTGCCTGTATCAGAACTGTACTGCTTCTTCTCTTTGTAGCTCTAAAAACCTGAATGGTTTGATCATTACCCTAAGGTCTTTTTAAGAATATCAGAAAAGTCCCACTGGATCAAACTGGTGGTCTGTCTGTTTCACACAATGGCCAACCAGTTTTCCTGGAGGGCCATCAAAAATGGCACAGAGGCCAAGGCTTCACTCTGATGCTGCCTCCTAGCACACTGATATTCAGAGGTTTATTGCCTCCAAACGTATGATCCTTTTAGTCACCATGGGCAATAGCCATTGACAGACTTCTCCTCCATGAATCTGTCTAATCCCCTTTTATATTCTCCTTTTATATTGAGAGCCAGTTTGGTGCAGTGGTTAAGTGCGCGGACTCTAATCTGGGAGAACCGGGTTTGATTCCCCACTCCTCCACTTGCACCTGCTGATGTGACCTTGGGTCAGTCACAAGCTCTGGCACAGGTGTTCTTGAAAAATAGCAGTTTCTGTCAGAAGTTCTCTCAGCCCCACCTACCTCACAGGGTGTCTGTTGTGGGGAGGGGAAGGGAAAGGAGTTTGTAAGCCGCTCTGAGACGCCTTTGGGCAATGAAGGGCGGGGTATAAATCCAATCTCTTCTTCTTCTTCTTCATCTATGCTAGTGGGTCTCAAAGACATTGAAGCACCCCAGTCTGTGGCTGGAGGTGCTTTGTTTCAGGGAGGAGACCCCAACTGATTGAAATGGTAATCAGTTCAACACATCTCATGAACAGTGGACCACACTGACAGATGGAGGCAGCTTTGAGGGTGATCACTTGAAGCAAAGTGTTCTGGAGATAGCTTCATGTGTATGAAGTGTCTGCCCACGTGCCAGCCCCATACCAATGTACAGTTTTCTTTAGCAGTTCATGAGCACGAGATAGAAATAGAGTAGAGAATGCTCCCTCTAAGCTGTGGAGTCTTGTGAGCAAAAATTCTACTTTGTGAACTACTGGCATTAAAGTTATGAGCAAGCGATTCGGCTACTGCATAAATTAGTCTGCTCTGGAGCCATCCTTCCTGAGCCAAGACAAAAATGTGTGAGCCAGAGGCTAAAAAACTGTGAGCTAGCTCACAATAACTCAACTTAGAGGAAATGCTGGACAATCTGTACACAATAGCTTCTTGCATGTATGAATTAGGTGGATTCTGTTCACAGGAGTAGAATAACATTCTTCTGCCAAATCATTATAAGTTGTGTTCCCCTCACATTAGAGCTGATTGGCCTTTTAGAGTCTCTTGTTATAGAGGAAAAGAATTGTAGTGTAATTATCAGAAGAGTATAAAATGGGGGTCACTTTGCCATTGCCTACTTCCTTTAAAATCTCACAGCACAGACCATATGAGGTCCCCTCTCATTGCATGAGAAACAGCTGCATTCTAAGCTGAGAGGAGAATCCAAAGTCATCTGCCCAACAGGAAGAACCCAACTATCTAGTGAAACTTTCATCTCGCCCTTCAATCAAGGAGCTCATCTTGGTACGCATAGTTCTCCTTTCCCCATTCTTTTCTTCACAACAACAAATCTGTGAGGTAGGTTAGAAAGCCTGGCCCACAGTCACCCAAAATGAGTGGGGATTTGAACCCAGGTCAGCTATATTCTGGTCCAGCACTCTAATCACTATACTGACTGATCACATGGACTATACTTGCACATGGATTTAGTGGAACATCTTTTTTTGAGTGGAGTGACTTCAGGCAAATATGTCATAAGAGCCAGCAATGCTTGCGACCCATGAATGTGGTTTAGCATATGGCACCCATGAACTTTAATCCAGCACTGCCACTACAAGCAATTAAAAAAAATACCCTGCAATTCTGTTATAAATCCCCTCTATTGCTATAAAATTTTGCTTTCCCTCCTAGTCTTTTTTCCTTCTTCTAGCCGTTCTTAACCTTTTCTTAAATGCTCCTTCAGTCACTATTATTTGCTATTCTAGTATGTCATAGAGTTTATAGGAACTTGTCGTGCTGTGCTCTCACTGGAGATGATTAAAAATAACTCTTGGTGATGTATTAGGTCATTGTTAATGCACATAATGCTAATAAAAATGTAGCTAGGGCCTGTAAAGATGTAAGATTGCTCAGCTGTTCTAGCCTGGAAGTGGAGATAGGGGTAGGTAAGATGCCATTGGAAAATATGAGGAATAATAAGCTGCTGTCTCTCTTCTATTTTGTGCTCTCCCCCCCCCCTTTCATTTAGGCGAGAGACCATTCCAATGCAGATATTGTCCATACAGTGCCTCTCAGAAAGGGAACCTAAAAACACATGTCCAGTGTGTACACCGGGTACCCTTTGACAACAGCCAGTACCCCGATCGACGCTTCCAACCGCCTCTGAATCATTATTCCATCAGCCCTACAGAAGAACATCTGGAAAATCTCCTTGCAAACCATCCAGTCCCTGGAGCGACTGTGCTATAGCGAGAGACCCATGCTTTGCTAGAAGAGCGATGCCTCCGAACTGTTAATCATTTTTAAAACAAATGAAGAAGCTACACAAGATATATACAAATTGACGTACTAATCAGTTCCCCTGGTTCCTTTTTTCCTTTATAATAAACAGTGGGGTTGGCAAGCACTGTGGCGGTACAAGGCATCTATATTAATCAAGATAACTTTTTTAGACACTGGAAAAATTAAACTTTATATGATTTGGAGAGCAGCACTGCAACAAAATCTTCCCTTATGGTTGTGATGGCTTGTTTGATATGTTTGTTTGTTTTTTTAAAAAAGAGAAAAACAACCAAAGTGGATTTGGGAATGTGGGAAGTAGTGATTAATGAAACTGCCATTGGCTGCATTGGCTGTCATGCTGGAAAAACAACTCTTTTTTTTTAAAAAAAGGAAGAAAGTAAAATGGAGGAGTCATTCAGTGCTGTGAAAGCCAGGCTTGATGAAGGACAGAAGGGACTGAAGAGAGAGGCCATCATTCTGCAATGAGGTTGTTTCATGATAGTTTGGGGACCACTTGTGTTTCCAGTGGGCTTATCCTTGACTGCACACCATTAATAGTACGTGAATATGGAAATTGAAACACTTCCTAAGAAATGATTCTCTTCTCGCTTTGGAAAGAAAACAGCTAGTCAAACACTAAGAAAAGGAAAAAAAAAACAGGCTTCTGTGTTTTTTTTACTCTCAGGGCCTTTCTATTTGTTTCTTTCTTCTGCTTTCCCCCCCTTTCTTAACAGTGCTACTTTCTGAGACCTGATCACAAAGGAAATGTGCATGCTTAAACAAAATTTCAAAAGAGAAAGATATTTGATTCAGCTGTTTAAAGCTGCTGATTTGTATGCTTTTAACAGGAAAAAAAATAAGCGTTCAGGCAGGCATAGGCCATTAAGGTGCTATATATGCCTATATTTTTGTGCAGCGAGTCAGTTACCTTTTCTCGGTCCTGGTGACATGGGTTGGGGAGGTGAGTAATTTCTTCTGTAGTGACAGGTCAGTGTTCATCTAATGGATCATGTCTTGTACATGATGACTACTGGGGTGAGGGAGAAAAAGCTTTATATACCTCTTCTATGGTCACTCTTTTAAATGCAAGTTTTCCAGGGAGGGGTGAAGGTGGTAGGTTGTTAACCACACAGTGTCTGCAGTCTGTTGAAGAAAAAAAAATGTATTCCACAGGTATAAATATTTTTCTTTTCCTTTATTGCTGTGACACTATGTGTGATAGTAATAATTTCAGATTTTTGCACATATAGTTTTATGCATTATCAAAAAAGTGCTGCCTTGAAAGAAAAAAAGATGTTCTGTGAAAAATTTTTGCAAAAAAAAAAAAGCTTTACTAGTTTTTTTTTTAATTGTAACATTTTTATAAAGGCAGGAAATGGATTTAAAAAAAAACCCTAGCATGCTAAATATATTTTTCAAAAAAGCAATAATTTTACATGTACAGAAATGGCGCTAACCTTTAATACTGGTCGAGAGCAACCGTTTACTTTCTACAATAATGGGAGAGTGCTGTTTTTGTAGTCAATAGGCTTCTTACACTAAGATTTTTTTAATATGTATTTTTCTGTTCTAATTTTGTCTATCTCTGATTTGAGATTCTACTTGTTGCAAATTACTTGACTGTTTGCTTTGCGGTTGCTGAAGTAGTGCAGATGTAACATTTGTATGTAATTTACTGGTTTGGGGATCTGGTGGGGTGTGTGCTTTCACCCCAGTAATTTTCCTCATACACCAGCTGTATGCCAGTGTGCTCTGTAATCCTGGTGTAGCTAAGAATGTTTGTGCAAATGCCTATATAAGTGATTGATTGTAATCAGCTCTCTTTTGAAGTTACCTTGCAGAAATTCACATAGACACATTCCATACTTCTCTCCTTCCTGTTTCCTGCACCAACTCCCCCCCCCATCAGCTCTTTTTGCTGGTTTGAATAATAATAGATCAATTTGGGATTCACACTTCAAGTGTAATTTTTTTTTCTTGATCAAGCCCTTATTCTCTTCATTTGAAGTAAACAGGTGAGGGTTCAGAAATGCACAAAGGTAGCTGCATTGCCGATTTGTGTGTTTGTAGTTATTAAAAAGGCTTCTGTGCCCCAAATCAGAAAACTCGTGTCATTTACAGCTGTAATTATTTTGTTGGTTGATTTGGTTTTCTTTCTTTGGAATTGTGTTTTGGGAAGGGTATCTTTTTTCCCCACCCTGATCTGGAAGGATCTTAGTTAATATTTAGAATTGAAATGTTCTTCCTGGAGACTGTTTACTTCAGGACTGTCTGACACCGAGAGAAGAAAGGGCTGTCACTGCCATTACCAGGGTACTAATCAGCAAAGTTTACAATCATAATTTAGCTACATGAAGAACAACAGCAGGGGAAATCAGTTTAAATAATTATATGCTGTGTATAGCAGAGAAATGAGATTTTCACTTAATTAAACAAGGAGTGGGGAGGGCAAGGGGGGACCGTCATTGAAGAGCAGCCGTTTTCATGTGTGAATCCCAACCTTTGTAATTTCCTCCTTTTATCATCCATATTGTATCAATTTGTTAATTTGGTTAGAGCCTAGGGCTCTTATTTATTTAGTTCTGTGGGTTTCAAATAGCTTTTTTTAAAAAAGGAAACTTGATGATTTTGTAGCATGACACACTTTGTAAGCCATCTTCTGACTGTTACAGAGACTTTCTACTACCTCTATCAATCTGTTTCTTTTCCTTAACAGGTTTTCTACAGTGTTGCAGTCTAATGTACCTTAGACAATAAAGGGTTCAATTATGAGTACTGCAGATGGTCTATCAGCCATCGCTTTCTCCTCTCGCTCCTTCATTTTACTTAACTTTTTAGTCTTGTAAAAACAAAGAGAGAAAGAAAGAAAACAGGAAGCTTCCCAGCATTTTCCACACATTCAAATATAGTAAAATGAGCCAAACTTGCACACTGAAGTAACGGGATGTTTAAAAGCTATTAAATTGTTGTCAATTTTGTTGTTCTTTCAAAAGAATTGATGAATTTGGAAGTGAACATAGAGCATTTTCATGGCATGGTTAGGCAAGAGGTCATTTTAACATTATGGGATAAAATGCACAACTTGCCATAATTTCAATACAGTCTGATGAAGGACTAACACGTTGGGCATGCAGAACTTTAGAACTGGTTCATGAACTGCATGACGGGGATTCTTCTGCAGACTGACCCAACATGGAAATGTCAATCTCCTACAAGCAGGAAGGAAGAATGACCAAGGTGCCTTGTTCCACTGAAGGCGGCAGATCGGATCAAACTGCTTTCTAGCAATTACATCATGGAAGTAGTAAAGTTAACAATTTTATTGCAATTTGTGAAAAACTCTGGATTACAGTTTTTAAACACACAAATACAGCCCAGGTAAGTAAAACTTGATGATTTTGTAGCATGACATGGGTGCTTCACTACTTTGACTATAATACATTAAAACGTTAAAGAGTAAGCAAAAACCACTTTTGCACACAAGTGAGAATCAGTGGAAAGCTTAATCCTCAATAGGGGAGCATGTTTAGAAATAATTATCCAATTACGCTGCACTTTTGTGAGAGAAAAGCCTAGAGTGGAAAATCCATGTTTCTCAGCCTTCATGTTATTCCTGTGTTCATTTTCCTTATGCTGCTGCAATTTGTGGCCAGTGGTAGCCTTGCAGTTTTTTTCTTCCAAGACAGATCTGCAGAGTCCCAAACATAGATGCCAATGTTTTATTGAAATGATATTTCTCAAACCAAACCAAACTGCTTTTCTCCATGATCAAACAAAATGGTAGGAACAGCTTCTCCAAGAACACTGGGTATTTTTTTTTCCTAAGCAGATGCTTCAGTGGATCTATCCTTGGAGGTTGCTGAAGGCCTTGTGAATAGAGCACTCTCCAGTACAGAGATTAGCTTAATTGTTTTTTTTGGAGGGGGAGATGATGCCCCAAGTCTTCATGAAAACACATTTAATATTTAAATAGCTTTATGAATTTCTGATTGCCATTTTGAATATCTACTAAAATGTATATTATGAAGGTGGGGGGGGACGGACTACCTTGATTTTTGTCTTCCTGGAAAAGTGCTCTGCCAAACAGGTTATCACAGGGGATGAATTTGTCTTCAGAGAGGACTTGCTCTTCAGCGGATTCCTAGCACTAATGAAGAAAATACTGAAGGTTCCCCTGTAAAATAAGTTCATGCCATCTTCATCATTGTGATTGCAATATTATAACAGTCCTCAGGGATGGGGATTCATTCTGATAGTCGGTACAAGATTTATTAGCTTAGTTCTTCTCTTGCATGATCTAGAAGACAAAGGGAAAATATACACACAAACACACACACAGCTGCCTTATATTGAATCAGACCATTGGTCCATCAAGGTCAGTATTGTGTAATCAAAGTGGCAGCAGCTCAGGCAGAAGTCTTTCACATCGTGTACTGCATGCTCCTTTTAACAAGAGATGCCAGGTATTGAACCTGGCACCTTCTGCATGCCAAGCAGAAGCTCTCACTGCCCCTCCCTTCCCACTTGGACCCTTAGGGTTTTGGGTTAGAACTAAAAAGTGTGGGTCACATCATAGTTGGATGCCTAGAGATGTGGAGGCCTGGAAAAAAAAAAGGAAAAATTCCGAAAACAATTTTTCCCATTTTTTCCCTGAAGCCTTTTTGTTCCCTCCCCCCCAAATTGGAAAACTTGAAAGAAGAAAAGAAATTGATTATGGAATGTGATAATGACAGACACAACAGAGTAGCTGCAGAAGCAGAGACTGAAACTGATAACTACAGCTCAGAAAATGATTCTGATTAAATTTCACCCCCATTCATTGAAACTTAGTCCCACACTCCCTTCTATACACTTCCCCCCTCTTCAATTCTTTTTCTGAGAATGGTTTTTAAATTTTTATTTAATACTGTGGAGAGGAAATATGAATAATTGTTACTTCTGGATTTTTAAAAATTGTTTTGTGGAGGTTTTTCTGTCTGTTCCACATAAACTGGTAAACAGTTCAGAAGGAGAAGAGAAGAGTTTGGATTTATACCCCGCCCCTCAATACCCAAAGGAATCTCAGAGCAGCTTACAATCTCCTTCCCCTTCCCCTCCCCACAACAGACACCCTGTGAGGTAGGTGGGACTGAGAGAGCTCTTTCCAGAACTGCTCTTGCGAGAACAGTTCTGAGAGAACTTGTGACTGCCCCATGGTTACACCAGCAGCTGCAAGTGGAAGAGTGGGGAATCAAACCCAGTTCTCCCAGATTAGAGTCCATGCTCCTAACCACTACACCAAAAGATTGTTGCTCCATTTGTTTCAATTACAAATAAATATCTCTTCTTATAATAATTATCTTTTGGTTTCATAAGATTCCATGTGCTCCCATTGGCTGTAAAATGCCCTCCCTCAGCCTTTGGCCCATCAGCCGCCACTCAAGAGTACTCGCACGCCATTCGCTGGGTGCTGGGTCTGCTCCTCTTCCCCACCCACTCCCCCTGGCAGACAGCTCTCTCTCCTGAGGAAGACAGTTCTCTTGACTCCTATGAGGGACTGTCCCCTCAGTGGCTGTTGGTAGGCAGCCAAGCTTGGTTCTGTGAGTAAAAAAACAAAGGACTTTCAGCATAACCCCCTCCCCCACCCATAACCTCCTCCCCAGTGGCCACTTTCCTGTCAGAATAAATGGAAAAAGGCTCTTTCTCTTGCTTAGCTTCAGCATGGCTGGCTGGCTAAGGAGGTGGGCCAGTGACCATCAGAACATTTTCTTCAACTCCTCGCTGTTGTCAGAGACTCTAACTTAGTCAGCCAAACACCAGGTCTTGTTCATTGAAGCAAGAATAGCGTTTTATTAAAATGCTGCAATAGAAGGTTACTGAAGCAGATACATTGTTCAGAATAACGTGGTTACAAAAAGCAGGCAGTTATACCAGAAAGGGGGTGAATGGGGACCCCCCCTTCCACCAATAAATGACTAGTATGCGAATGAGAACTGAAAGTTACTATACTAATGAAGTTCCCACCGCCCCCATTGTTCCCAGCCAAGCTGTAGCTTTGAAAGCGATAGGAAGCTCACAGCCTGTCTCCACCAAGGTCAGGGTGTTAAGTCTACCAGAGATAGAGCCGGCCGGACTCGGCCTCCGCATACCATTGTAACACACCAGGTGCATAAATCAACACCCCACGAATCCCAACCTCCCGCCCTACACGCCACAATGGCGCACAAAGCCCATCCTCCCACCCTACTCCATCCATCATGGCAGGACTACCTGACATGCAGCCCTCTCGAAAATAAATCTACCCCTTTGGCTTGTGAGGGTACAGCTTGTGAAAAGCCCGGATCATCTGGGGGGCCAGAACATTTTCCGCCCGCACCCATTCCCTCTGTTCAGGCCCGAAATCAATCCATTCAACCAGATAAAACAAGCGATTGCGAGAAATCTTAGAATCCAGTATCTGTGAAACTTCATAGTGAGGTTCCCCCCCCACCATCAGCGGAGGCGGGGCGGGCTGTCGTGGTCTCCATTTGTTCTCCTCAGGCGCTCGGCGGAGAAGCCTTACATGAAAGACAGGATGAACAGACTTTAGAGATTTAGGCAAGGCAAGTTCCACAGTTACATTGTTAATTACTCTCACAATCTCAAAAGGTCCAACAAATTTCCATCCGAGTTTGCGGCTCGGTTGAATGCCACGTAAATTCTGCGTGGACAAATAAGCAAACTCCCCACACTTAGGAACCCAGGACAGGTTACGTTTCTTGTCAGCTTGGATCTTATAGGCCTCCTTTGCATCCTCCAGGGTCTTGGCTAAAGACGACCACGCCGCTTGCAGTTGTTTGCACCAGTCACCAGCATCTCCCGCCGGGAGGTCGGGAGAATCTAAAAACGGCAAAGGCGGGGCGTCATATCCATGGACCGCCTTAAAAGGAGACATACCAGTAGAAGAGTGCTGAGTGTTATTGTAACAGAACTCAGCCAAAGGCAAAAGGGAGTGCCAATTGTCCTGCTGAAAGTTTGTAAAACACCTTAAATATTGCTCAAGGGTTTGATTCACTCGTTCAGTCTGCCCATCAGTTTCTGGGTGGTACGCACTGCTAACCGCCCGCTCCACCCCAAGCAGTGACATCAGTTCACTCCAGAAATGAGAAACAAATTGTACCCCCCTATCCGAAATTACTTTAGCAGGTAAAGTGTGGAGCCTCACGACGTGTTGCAAGAACGCCGAGGCTAGTTTCTTGGCTGAGGGGATTGAGGCAAACGGAACGAAATGGGCTTGCTTAGTAAACAGATCCACTATTACCCATATGACAGTATTCCCCCCACTGGGGGGCAAGTCAGTAATAAAGTCCATAGAGATCACTTCCCATGGACGAGCCAGCGTGGGGAGGGGTTGTAGAGCTCCTGGGGGTTTACCGGGTCTGGGCTTGCTCATCAAGCACGTTTGGCATGCAGAAGTGAATAACGAAATGTCCTTTCGTAGCCCAGGCCACCAGAATTGTCTCTGCAAGAGCTGGAGGGATTTTACAAACCCTGTGTGCCCCGCCAGTTTCGAGCCGTGCGTCCAGCCCATCACCTCCCCCCGAAGGGAGCTGGGAACAAACAGTTTACCATTCTTCTTCCAGCAGCCATGCGCATCTTGAGTAACTCCCTCCTCCCCCCTTACCTCCTCCCTATCAGCGTCAGACATAGCTGTAGAGAATTTCGCTATCCAGTCATTAGAAGGAGGGGTCGGGGACGGAGGGGAACGTTTGGCTTGCTTCCGAGTGGTTACTGCCCCTCCCAACTGGGAGGGCGTGAAAACAGAGTCACGAATCTCCTCCCTCTTGCTGTCATGCTGTGGGAGGCGTGACAGTGTGTCAGCAAGCGAGTTAGATTTCCCAGGGAAGTGGTGCAGAGTGAAATTGAACTTGGAGAAGAAATCAGCCCAACGCAGCTGTTTGGCGTTCAAGGAACGAGGGGAGCGGAGAAGCTCGAGGTTTTTATGATCAGTCCATACCTCGAAGGGAACCCGCGCCCCCTCCAGCCAATGGCGCCAGGTCGCCAGCGCTAAGCGGCTCGATCCCGCTTCTTTTTCCCACACCGACCAATTCCGTTCAGTGTCATTAAACTTTCGGGAAACATAGGCAAGGGGGTGCAGTTTACCGTCGTCCCCCTCTTGGAGGATCGCCCCTCCCATGGCAACGTCAGAAGCGTCTACTTGCACAATGAATTTTTTAAGTTCATTTGGATGAGCCAACACAGGCTCTGACGTAAAAAGGGCTTTCAACTGGTCAAACGCACGTTGGCATTCCGGAGACCAGTTTAACTTGGCTCCGGGTCGAGTGCAGTCCGGTGACTTCCCTTTCATTTTAAGCAGATCAGTTAAGGGGAGAGCCACTTGAGCAAAGTTCGAGAGAAATGATCTGTAAAAGTTCGCGAATCCGAGGAACCCTTGGAGTTGCCTCCGGGTTTTGGGTGGCTCCCACCCCACCACATCCTTTATTTTATCAGGGTCCATCTCAATCCCCCTTTGTGATATACGGTAGCCCAGGAAAGGGATCTCCGACTTGTGAAATTCACATTTAGACAGCTTAGCAAAAAGCTTATGCTTGTGCAACGTTTGTAACACTTCTCACACCAGTTTCACATGGGATTTTAGGTCAGGGGAATACAGAAGTATGTCATCAAGGTAAACAAGGACCCCCTTGAATAAATACTTGTGGAGCACCTCATTGATTAAGTTCATGAAGACTCCCAGCGCTCCCTGAAGACCGAACGGCATGACTAAGTATTCAAATTGACCCAAGGGGGTATTAAATGCCGTTTTGAATTCATCCCCCTCCCTTATTCGCACCCTGAAGTAGGCATTTCTGAGGTCTAGCTTCGAGAATACTTTCCCCCCAGCCACCGCGGCTAACAAGTCTTTGATCAGAGGCATGGGGTAAGCGTTCGTGTTGGAGACCGCATTCAAGCCTCGATAGTCAGTGCACAACCGCAACCCCCCATCCTTCTTTTTTCGGAAAAGGACTGGGGCTGCGAACGGGGAGGAGGCAGGTCTTATAAACCCCCTACTTAAGTTTTTGTCGATAAACTTCCTTAATTCTACCTTTTCCGAAGGGCTCATGGAATATAACTTCCCTTTAGGCAATTTTTGATTCGGCAAAATTTCAATAGCACAGTCAGAGTTCCTATGGAGGGGTAGTTCATCGGCTTCCTCTTCCCCAAAGACGGAAGCCAAATCGCGGTACTCTGATGGAATCATCTCTAATTCAGCCTCCGCTACCCCCGCCGTCACCAAAGGCCCCCCCCCATTGGGACACCCCACTCCGGTTTCCATAGGTGGGACTGGCATTTCTTGGCAATGAAATTCACTGTTCCCTCCCCCCATAGAACATGGGGGTCATGATCGAAGAACCACGCGCTTCCAAGTACTAGGGGAAACCGGGCAGAGGGGTTAACGACGAAGGGCCTCTCCTCCCAGTGGTGCCCAATCCCCACACGCAAGGGAACAGTCTCGTATTTGCAAGGCTCTTTCATTGTAGAGCCATCCATTTGTGTGAAAATCAGGGGGTTGGTCAATTTAACTACCTTCGCCCCCAATCCCGTTACCAGTGTGGGGTTGATGAGGTCTCTCCCACACCCAGAGTCAATGAGAGCTCGCACCCTCACATGGGTCAGTAGACCCGGGTCCATCAAAGTCACCGTGAGGAAGAAAAGAGAGGGGGGTCTGCTCACCGGGATTTGCGCTTGGGAGTCCAGGACCTGCTGTTCAGCGCTATTTACAGCAGGTCCGTCTCGTTTCCCGGCTGCACGGTCTCGCCATCCGACGAATCCGATGCCTCACTGAGTGGCTTGGCTTGCAAGGCCCTCGCCCCTCTCGGTTTCGCCACCGGTTTTGGTGTGGAAGTGTCAAACTTCTTCTTGATTCCCTTGGCGGCCCCGGTCGATGCGGGGGAGCCTGGACAGCTCGCCGCGAAGTGGCCCCCTTCCCCGCATTTCAGGCAGAGACCTTGCTTCATCCGGAGCTCTCTCGTGCCGTCTTTGGGTTTTGGGGTCGGTGGTGGATTCTTTCCTCGCGTAGCCGGCGTAGGGCCCGACTGGCCCCCTTTATTCATCGCTGCTGCATCATCCAGTTTGATGGTTTTCAAGCGGTTTTCCATAGTGATGGCAGCTTGTATCCAGCCTGTTAATGTGTCTGGATCTTGGGTCTTGGTGACTGAACGACGAATCTCCGCGTTGAGTCCCAATTTGTAGTGGTCTGCTAGGGTCCCGTCTTGCACCCCTCGAATCTTGGCTGCACACCTGCGAAATTCAGCTGTGTAGTCTCTCACCGACTTGGCGCCTTGCTTGAGGGCACGTATGGCCGCTTTGGCTGTCTTATTGGCGTTCACATCTTCGAATTGTTCTTTCATGGCCCACATGAAAGTATCAATTTCCCTCAGCTCCCGCCCGTCAGCCTGGTGGAGCCCCACATACCAGTCAGCCGCTGCATCCTTCGGGTGCGAGGCTATGACATCCACCATTCTGTCTTCGCGTTGAAACAGGTGGCCCCAGGTTTCGATAAACCTTTCGGCCCTCACCAGGAAGAAAGGAAACTTCTCGGGGTCCCCATCAAAATCCGCATCCAGGAGTTCCGCTGGTTTCGGTGGCAGGAACCCCCATGGTCGGGGGGGTGGCTGCCCCGGCAGTCCCTGCGGACCCGGACCCGCAGGTTGAGCGGGGGGTTGAGCCGGCACATTCTGTTGGTCGGGAACCGGCACCTGTCGCTGGTCTTGAGGGGGTTGGTCGGGTGGTTCCTCCTGCCGTTGCCGCTCTCGCTCCTCTCGGATGCCCTCCGCGATCATCTGGGGAATGCGGGCGAGGGATTCATCTAGGAGGCGAACCAGGCGATCTTGGCTCGGCTCACCACTCCACCTCCGTCTCACCACGGCGCTTTCCATGTCTCCGGAGTCTCGGCAGGTGTCTTCCAGCCCCTCGGCCGTGATCAGTCTGCGGACCGACCTCTCGGCGTGGCTCACCCGTACCGAAGCTCTCGGAGTCGCAAACCAGGTTTCATGGGTTTCTGCCAGGGGCTTCACCCAGTCTCGTCTCTGTTTGACTCGGGTGGTTACCCCACCGTAGGCTGCACCATACGGATCTCCGTAGGGCCCTCCAAAGTCGTACTCCTGGCCCCGTGTCACCGGCACGTACGTGCCAGGGGCTTCCGTGGGTACGGTTGTCACAGGAGGTTTCTTGTCCTCCTTCTTTTCGTCTTCGATCGGGAGAGTGTCTTCTTCACCGCCACTCATGTTGGAGCCGCGGGTTTCTGACCAGTCCCGAAAATTGATGAAGATTCTGAACAAACTGTCAGAGACTCTAACTTAGTCAGCCAAACACCAGGTCTTGTTCATTGAAGCAAGAATAGCGTTTTATTAAAATGCTGCAATAGAAGGTTACTGAAGCAGATACATTGTTCAGAATAACGTGGTTACAAAAAGCAGGCAGTTATACCAGAAAGGGGGTGAATGGGGACCCCCCCTTCCACCAATAAATGACTAGTATGCGAATGAGAACTGAAAGTTACTATACTAATGAAGTTCCCACCGCCCCCATTGTTCCCAGCCAAGCTGTAGCTTTGAAAGCGATAGGAAGCTCACAGCCTGTCTCCACCAAGGTCAGGGTGTTAAGTCTACCAGAGATAGAGCCGGCCGGACTCGGCCTCCGCATACCATTGTAACACACCAGGTGCATAAATCAACACCCCACGAATCCCAACCTCCCGCCCTACACGCCACAATGGCGCACAAAGCCCATCCTCCCACCCTACTCCATCCATCATGGCAGGACTACCTGACAGCTGTGCAGCTGACTTTCCCCTAGGGCTGCCAATCTCCAGGTGGGACCTGGAGATCTCCCACTGTTACAATTGACCTCCAGATGACAGAGATCAGTTCCCCGGGAGAAAATGGTTGCTTTGGAGGATAGACGCTATGACATTATACCCTGCTGAGTCCTTCCACCCCCCCCCAAATGCTGCCCTCCACAGGATCCACCCCCCCCAAATCTCCAGGTATTTCCCTAATCAGAGTTGGCACCTGTACTTTCTCCTCTGTCAGTAAAAGGCCCTTTCCACACCTATGTTGGCCTTTGGGAGAAAACTCATTGGGCCCAGTCCTGATCAGGTTGCCAACTCCAGGTGGGCAATTCCTGGAGATTTGAGGGATGGAGCCTGGAGAGGGTGAGGTTTGAAGAGGGGTGGCACTTCAGACAGGTACGATGCCATAGACTCCACCCTCCAATCCAGCCATTCCCTGATGGGGAACCATTGTTGCCAATCTCTAGGTGGGGGCTGGAGATCACTCAAAATTATAACTGCTCTCTAGGGGGGAGGGGGGAGGAGATGGGAAACTAAAGGTAGGTTGATGGTTGGCTGGAAGGGAGATAGGGTTATCAACTCCAGGTTGGGAAATTCCTGGAGATTTGAGGGGTCGAACCTGGAGAGGGTGAGTGTTGAGGAGGGGTGGGACCTCAGGTACAATGCCATAGACTCCACCCTCCAAACCAGCCACTCCCTCCTGGGGGACTACTGTTACCAATCTTGGGGGTGGGCTGGAGAGCACTCAAAATTACTACTGCTCTTCAGGTAGCGAAGATCAGTTCCTCTGGAGAAAATGGTGGATTCTGTCATTATACCCTGCTGAGATTGCCACAGCAAATTGTCACTGAGTGCCCAAAGCCGCGGCATTCTCCCAGAGCCTCTTTCTAGAGCCCGTTTTATTTATTTCCACAATGGGCCTTATTCCTAGTTATAAAATAAATAAATTCTGTTTGTAATAATTGTTTTGTTACACTATATTTTTAATATGCTAGTTGTGATAATTTCATGCCAAGTAAAATTGTCCATAGTCATATTTTATGTTCCTAAAGTAACAGAATGACTTTCTGTAGCATTTTTTTAATTTTTCCAAAAATTTCCATTTCCCCCCAAAACTGGGGGGAAAATTTTTTTTCCGAGCTTCAAAATTTCCAGAATTTTTACATCTCTGTGGATGCCACAACTATATTGTAAGCCAAGAAAATGCAAATTCTGAACTTTGAATAAGCTACTCTGAGTAGCATTAGTTTGTTATGAGGGACTGGTGCTAAGATCTTCTAATTACAGTTTTCACGGACTTAATATTTTTTGGAAAATGCTGAACTGATACATCAAGGAAAGAGATCACATAAACAAGGTGTAGTGGCAACAACTAGCTCACCGCCAAATGCTAGTGGAGAATACAAATGTCATTCTCCCAGCCTGTTGCCCTCTCCTCACAAAAACAAGTTGATTCTTAGCTCCAAATACACATGCCCAAAGTACAACCGTTATATCATCTCCAGACTATTTCACTTCTGTTCCAGGAGTCACCATTTTATGCAGTTTGTTTATTGCAGTTTCCCCAGTCCACACACCTCATATTCGAAGCAACCACCCATCCCACTCTCCAGGGGTCTACGCACATCTTTGACATCTTTACAAATTTGAAAGTTGATACCAATGTTATGTTAACACTTGCAATTTCTCACTCCCAGTCATGTGCTGGATTAATACCAACCCAGAACTGCTGTTCTAGTGACCAAGTGTGAAGATACTACTGGAAAGATACAGTTGGCTCTCTCCAGACATTTTGGATAAGGATCTGTGGCTAATTTTACACATGTTGGATAATACAGTTTCAATGTGCTTTAGCAATCTTTTGCAGCTGGATTTTCCTGTGCGAAACAGAAAATCTACTTGCACACAATTGCTAAAGTGCATTAATTACCTAATGTGTGTGAAATTAGCCTGTGTTATCTCAGCCTGGCTTGCCGCCCCCACTTTTGCATGATCCTTCAGGCTTTTTACTCTCTCTGTGATCTCTTGTGTTGCCTAAAAACAATTGCCTCCCTTCCACAAAATGTATGGTCTAGTAACCTTTCCATCCCTTCCTTTGATGGCCAAGATTATTTTCCAGCTGCCTGTCAGGATCTGTGTTGTGCTTCTGTGAATGACCAGAGGAAAGGATGAAACTTCAATGAATACTTGTGTAGAAGGTTCTCTTTTTTTTCCAAGTGAAGTTTGTTATGCAAGAGTTGGAAAATGAGCCCTAGTGAACCCACTCTGAAAGTTTACAATAGATAATGGTGGCCCTCCTTATAGGTCTGGACTAGGAGCTAGTATTGCTACCAATGGCCTGCCTTGTTGTTTGGGGAAAATAGCTATGCAGCAGGCAAGGCCGGAGGTATACAAAGGACCTCTACACTAGTTTATACCAAGGTCTGGTACAGTAGGAAGACTCAAAATTTGAAGAGTAAATTAAATCACTTTTATTAAAATATTATAAGCACACTAAACATTCAAAAAGAGCAAGAAATACAGAACTAAGAAAGCAGAGGTGATTGATAGTGAATAGAGGGGTTAGTTACTGGGTGATACAACCTGTCCATGGAAATGAGGTTATGTCCCAAACCAAAGTTCAGCAATGAACTGCCAATTGGCATCAGGGGCAGATGAGCACAATCTGAGGCCATGTGCTCTGACAGATAGAGGCCAAGTTCAGACTAGCAGTTTGGCCCGATATAGGCACATTTCACAAAGGGATTAAAGGGGCTGGTTCGCACAGGCACAGCTGTCAGGCATTCCTCAGCCATAGTCAACCTGTCTTGTAACGCATCCCTCCTGAGTTTAAAAAGTACCACGTGAAAGTTGTAGCAAACGCTGGAGAGTGCGTTGATCCCGCTTCCCAGATGTGTGCACGCTAAAAGCTGTGCAAACAAGCCGCATTGATCATTGCTGCGCCTATGTGCATAGGTGCATGTTGCCGGAGTGAGAAAAAGCCGCTTACAGCCATGCCTCTGCCAGGGGCGGGCCAACAGTGCGAATGCTCCCTTGCACCACCTCCCCAGTATGCTCCCGCATCAGTCGGTGCAGTGTGACTGGGAATACTTGGAACATGTTGTTCCAGGTCTTTTTGTCATGACTCCCTTGCGCTTCATACCGCCAGTCTGACCTCAGCCATAGACATTGAAAAACAATGCAGACCAATGGGAGGCCTTGGGGGCTGGTTTCAGGTGATTTTCTAGACCAATAAGATGTCCATGGAGGTGGTACCAGGCGGAGTGTAATTCGGGTGTGACCAATGGGGTCCCAGAGGGGCAGAGTCTAGCTGCACAATAGCCTTGATGGGACTACCAATGGCATCTGAATAGATACGATGACCCTTGATGGTCCAGTCTAGGTGAGTTGAATAGGTTCCCGTATTTAAACAAAAGGTGTAAATGGGTCCCTGATTAGTGTCAGGAAGGATCGCTAAACACTGGAATGTCTGATTGGTTTATCTTGGTATCTTGAGGGATGGAGCAGGAAAGAGCTTTGGCGACAATGGATTCTCACATAGACACACACACAAAAAGGGTTAGGTGACGTTTGAAAGATAGAAGAGCTATTCACCAGTTGGCCTCTGAATAGCTTTAGAAATGCAGTAACTACATCTGGAGGAACCTACCTTCGTTGTTACTGCTAGAGGAGGGGAGGTTGAAGATTTCCTTGGAAGGCTGCCTTGTATGAAAACCTGAATATGAAATAAATAAATGTCGTATAGAGAAGGTTTTTCCTTGTGTGTCTGCATGAGTCATTGCTGGCCTTGCCTCCTTACATGCATGAGGAGAAGTAATACTTTCATATGTCAGCATTGGGTATGATTGAAACTTTCAGTCTCTTTGAGCACTAAAATGAAGCTGAATTTCCCACTCTCAGAAGAAACCTCCCTCTCTGCATGAATTTTTGCTATTCTTCAGTCAAGAGTTACAGTTGTAAGAGGAACTTGTGCCTTTTGGGCTCCTCTGCAGGTGGGTCGTTCTTATTCCTGAATGATCAAAATATAAGTGTGCCTTTAATTATGTCAGGAAAAGATGATCTTCAACTGACTGAAGTTTATTAACTTGTTATTTACTTTCTAGCCTTTGTGCTGACTCCTTTGCCCTGTTCATTTTTCTGCCACAATTGTCTCTTGCTTTCCCTAAAAGGCCTAACTTTCCCTTCAAGTTGATACCCACACTCATTTGCAGTCAAAGCTGTAAATTTGTTTCAAAGCTGCACTGCACATTACACAAGGAGCTCAGCCATAAATCCTCAATGAGGTCCTCTAACAGAACCTCTGCAAGAGATTATGTTATGAAATATCTTTTACAACTTGGTTTTCTGGCATTCAGTCTAGAAGATTCTACCATGCTGTTAAATTTTTGAATGCCAATGATAAAATGGATGTTTGTAATCTGTTCCACTCTTTATGCATTAAACTTTACTTTTAAAGAGAAGGTTATTTTAAAGATGGGCAAGCCTTTATTAAAACTTTAATTCACTTGGTTTTAGAAAAAGCTTGTGGTCTTCATTGTGACAAGTTCAGGGTTCAGGTGGAAAGATATATCAATGAGTAAATGGAGTAGCATATGCTGGATTTTTATTTGCAACCACGATGCTCATCCTTCCTCAGTTAGCTTAAAATCTATATCAAGAAGTCAAATAATATTTGTTGTGTGCATGGATTCTAAAAGGATGTGAAATCTGTCCCATTTGAGGTAAACTGTAAGAGTTTGTTCAATACTCCGTCCCAGCCTATTCTCTCCTGTTTTGGTCAGTATTCTCTCCTGTTTTGGTCAGTAATTTAACCACACAGGAGATGTGAGATAAAAAAAAGAACAAATGACTTTATTAATTCTCTGGAAAGGGTTAAAGGCTTAGTAAATTCTCTGAGACTTAAGGTTGTCAACTCCAGCTTGGGAAATTCCTGGAGATTTGGGTGTGGAGTTTATGGAGAGCAGAGTTTGGGGAGAGGAGGGAGCTCAGTGGATGTGTGATGACATAGATTCCACCTTACAATGTTGCCATTTCCAGGGAACTGATCCCTATAATCTGAAGATCGGTTATAATTCTGGGAGAACTCCAGGTCCAATCTGGAGATTGGCAGCTCTGGTGATGCTTGAAAATGTCTACAAACTCATAGGTTCAACCAGGCACAGTTACTGATAATACCATGTAATCTGAGGAGAGTGAAAGAATGACATCCGGTTGCACTTTGAGAGAGAAGTTATGAGTGACTGGACCCTGGACCACCGAATGCCAGACTAGAGCCACCAAAGTAATTTTCAGTGAAACCACAACCTGTCCTTTTAGATTCTGTTAGCCTTGGAAAACTGAAGATTAAATAAATACTTCATGTGAGACTCTCCTAGACACCACACTTTATTCGCCTGCTTTTCCAGAAGACAGACTCTGAGACAAACACAGTCTCTTGAGACATGGAGTTACTAATCCTTAACATGCTTCACTGGTGGATAAACCCTGTTTGAAGAAAAATGGCTGTTAATGCTGTTTGCTCCAACTCCCATCTGCTCTGCCAAGGTTCCAAAGGCTCTGATTGGCTTTTATTAGCTCAGTGAACATTTCAAGTAGGTTTAAAGGGTATTGGTAGCTTTTCAGAACTGGGCAGGATTCAGACCTGTCTGTCACAGTCCCTATAAATTCTCCCATTACATTCCCCTTACACTGGCAAATGGGGTAGCAGCTGTGAGAGCTAATACGTAGGGCTACATCTATGTCTGCATCCTTATCTTTAAAGTCTCTCTGTTCCCAGAGTCCCTTGCGCATGCTCAAGAGTGTCCATTGCTGCTGGGAAGTTTGGGAAATGGGATTACCAGTTCCTCTCTGCTTAATACGATGAACTAGGAGCACTGTGCACTCTAGGAGAGGATACTTCTGAATATGCTCAAATCTGGAAGACACTACAAGTGGCGTCCTGATTCCCATGTGATCCTCTGAAGATTTGTCACACTACTATTCTCTTTATTTCAGTGTGTGGACTTCCAATATTTCAACAAATATTAACATTACAGTTGAATTAACCTGAGACTCTGGGAATATTGTAATGAGATTTTGTGGTATATTTCATTGCTGATCTCAAAAAGAAATCAGATCACTACAATTATTTGGTTGTAGTTTTTATGTACGTGTGTTATGTTCATGTACAAGAATTTGACAAAGTACTACAGTATAACCTAATAATATCCGTTTTGTCCCATAAAATTATTATATGAAGCCTTAAAATCTTAAATATGTCATTATTAGGCTAGAATAGCATTGAATTTAGTTTGTAATATTAAGCATCCCTAAATGACACAATAAGATCAATCATGAACTGTGGCGATATTAAACTTCCCTTCTTCTTTCTTTAATTTTGCATTTTTAGTTGAGCAAATTGAGATTAAAGCTGCCCCAGTGCTGTGCTCAAGGTTTCTTAGCAGCAAGTGGCATAAAGTTCCAAGGAAAGCAGTTAGAAAACAAATCTCACTAACATCTAATGTGCAATAACATTCTAGACAGGTTGCAGAGATTTAAGACACTGAACTGCAATCAGCAGAGGATCAGCAGAGAGGAATGCCTGTAATTATGGAGAGTATTTTTATTCTTTTAAAGCAAAATATCAGCAA
Organism: Gekko gecko; assembly: GCA_029375565.1. Lineage (NCBI taxonomy): Eukaryota > Metazoa > Chordata > Lepidosauria > Squamata > Gekkonidae > Gekko > Gekko gecko. The sequence continues at coordinate 42,093,796 of JAPDNY010000009.1, forward strand.
AAGGCTGGAAACACTGAGTGTTTCATTCTGAAGAAATGTTCTACTTCCACTGGCCTTCTCTGAAACAGAGCAGACAACAATGTAAATAAAACCCTTTCATTTTTTTTTGTTTCTAACGATTTTTTAAAAATTATTTACATGTAGAAATAATGCGCAACCCAGGAGCAGATTGTCATGAATACTGCCATTGTGTGACATATACAAACATTGGCTCAGTTCAGATATAACACAAAACGATGGTTTATTTCTAGTATGGTTAGTTTGTGAAACCAGTATTTTCACTCACAGATGAGCACCAGGTTTGTCTCTATGGCTGTTTTCATTGTCTTCATTCTAGGTGTGTCTATTGTTAGGTTATGTCCAAGAGGCACTGGGGAACAAGCCAAGATTAAGCCAGTTCTCCACATCTGCACATCACATAAAACTATACTTTAGAACATACTTCAAAACATCATTTCAAATCCTGGTTTGACAGACCCTAACTAACAATTACTAGTGGAATGACTCTCATTCAGACATCACACTAACCATATTAGACCATGGTTTCATGTTAGATCTCAGCTGGCCACTGGAAATCTTCAGCAACCATGGCTGGTTCATGCATCATGCACCTTCTATGACATGTGGTCAGGTCCCAAGCATAATTCCTCAGGGATCACTAATAATTCATAACTTGGGCATACACAGAAAGAGAGCAGTTCACATCAAATATACAGTCATATGATTCCTGAAGGGAAATGCCTACTTTATTTCTGAAATATGACCATATAAGTCTAGGCCAAGCACTTCTAACCTCCTGGGCCCTGAAACAATATGAATGAAACAACCCATCCATTTTGGGGGCCCTGTATGTGATAACCTGTAACTGGGTATGCAATTCCCTACATGAGGTATCCAGTTTTTAAGATGAAGTCACCTGGGCACACATAAACAACTTTACAAGACAGTTAAATACAGTATGTGCTAGTGGCATATGAACACAGCAGTTCATCAGCTTGGAGGTTAACTAGAATCCAAGTAGTGATTGTGTCCGTCCCCCTGAAAAAAACTGTGGGTTTTGGATCTCAAGAGACTGCAGGAGGAAAGGGCATATCTGAGAGACCACTTTTCCCCACATGAGATAAATTCCCCAGAGAGCACTGTGTTCAGGGGACCAGAACCAGTTGGCCCTCCTGAGTCTTAAGGAAGCCAGGCTGTCAACAACCAGGGCCAGGGCATTCTTGGTGGTGGCTCCATCCTGGTGGAATGAGCTCCCAGAAGAGATCAGGGCTCTGTGGAACCTTCTACAGTTCCGCAGGGCCTGTAAAACAGAGCTCTTCCGCAAGGCTTTTGGAGCCGCCGCCACCAGTGAACATCATTAACAACTTGAAGGATAGGAAGCCCTGCTCCCTCTGGAATCCATAACATCAGCCTGCTCCAGCTGCCTGTAAGACACCTGGAGTAGATCTAGGAGCCAGTTATGAGTAGAAAGAACTAATATGGTCGCCACTGTGATCCAGCAACAACAATACTAGCACTTACGGTATTGTTAACGGGTTTTAGCATTGTTTTAAATGTTTTAAATTGTGTTATGTAAATATGCTGATTTTATGTAAGCTGCCCTGAGCCGGGCTTGGCTGGGAGGGTGGGGTATAAATTTGAGAACTAACTAACTAACTAACTAACTAACTAACTAAGGGCATGAAATGTGTGGCATGGCCCAGGAGGGTGGTGTTGCCAAGGAGGAAACAAAAGGAGGAGAAGGAGCTAGGTGCTGTATTACCCCCCTTTCAGTTGGTGTAGTGGTTAAGAGAGGTGGACTCTGATCTGGACAAATGGGTTTGATCCCCCACTCCTCCACATGCAGCCAGCCGGGTGACCTTGGGTCATTCAGAGTTCTCTCAAGAGCAGTTCTCCCAGAGCTCGCTCAGCCCCACCTACCTCACAGGGTGTCCATTGTGGGGAGACGAAGGGAAGAAGAGTGTAAGCCACTCTGAGACTCCAAGTAAAGGGTGGGGTACAAATCCAACACCACTACTTCTCATCGTTGTCCTCCTCCTTCTCCTCTTCTTATTGGAGGTGAACTTCCTGGTGTGTCCCTGATGACACCCTATTTCCAACATACTGTTTCAATGTATAGGATAATAATTTATCTCATACGTTAAATGGCATTTTGAAAAGTAGAAAAGTGCATGTGGGAGTGAACTGGGGGTGAAGTGATGTTCCACAATGATGCAGGAAGTCAAAGTTGCCGTTCAGTTAACCAGGCTCATGCTTTGCACATAATGCACATATCAATTGCTTAGTAATGCATTATATAGTGTAATCTCATTCAGCATGTCAAACTTTTCAATCCAATTTACACATTCACCTGCGTGAATCTCTGCATCATTTACAGTGAGGAATGCTCGAGTTGCTCAGAAGCAACGGGGCAGATTTACGGTATGCATTATACCTTGGGACCACCAGCGAACAAAATGAATGAGGCAAGCCCTGCACGGATGTACTAGATTATTGTGTGTTATATTTTGTTCCTCGGCATTTCCCCCTTTATTTTCCCTCTTTGTACCTCTTCCTCCCCCCTTTTTCTGCCAATAGAGCTATCCAGCCTTGAATGTGTCAGTACGTCTTGAATTTTGTGGTTGTATTCTGAGTTATGTCTTTGAACTGCTCCATGGCACTTTGCATTTCTTTGAGAGCTTGTATGGTGAAGAAACAGAATGTGGACTAAAATGCTGTGAGGTTGTCTCATTATTTCCCTTCTATTAAAAAAAAGAAGTTCAAGTTAGACAGACACCTAGACACTCTTACTTATTATATAAAACAAAGGCATCCCGCCACTTCCTTCCTCCTCATTTGCCAACACCAAGAAACTGTAACTACTGTAGCTGGCTAACACAATGGTGACGTACCTCCCATCAACAAAGAAACAATGCAAAACTGTTTCCCACTTGATCTCTCCTTTAAGCCTGTCAACAGCGAAGGGGAGAGTAGAAAGAAGAGCAGCAGCAGTGGCAGCAACTGGGTCATCAAGGAAGCTTGGGCAGAAAACTTTCATCATCATTGTCTCCCCTCCCCCAGCCTCATTGCTGCTGTCAAAGGAGAAGAGCAAGAAAGGAAAGAGACAGAGACAGAGCTGTCAGTCAACACTTTGACTGAGGAAGTCCCCCCCACACACACAATTCTCCCATTCTTGTCTTTGTCAGGATAATCCTTCATATCCTTGATGGAATCATAATTTGTGTGTCAAGCATTCATCAAGTCTCAGCATGCAATGGGTGTTGCCTGTATCCATATACACATTTGGTCTCTCTATCTGCTTGCTAAAGCAAGGGACTACGTGTTAGGGGAGGTCTGAAGGGTGGCAATTCTGCAATTAAACAAGTGCAATACATGGTGCAATACAGGACAACTCTTTGTGCTTGTACTTTATCCTTTTGTGACTCTGATGACTGGAGAAAGATTTTGTGACACACCATTATGAACGCACATGCACACATGAAGGAAGCTGCCTTGTACTGAATCAGACCCTTGGACCCTTGGTCCATCAGAGTCAATATTGTCTACTCAGACTGGCAGCAGTTCTCCAGGGTCTCAGGCTGAGGTCTTTCACATCACCTCCTACTTGATCCTTTTAACTGGAGATGCCAAGGCAAGCCTAAGAACACAAGAAGAGCTCTGCTGGTAGAACAGCAGTCCAGCTATCTATGCAAGAAATCTGTTTCCCACAGTGGTCAGCCAGATGCGCTTAGAAAGCCTATGAACATGACACAGAGCTGGCCTTGTTGTTGCTTCCAACAGTGGATATTTAAAGGTACACTATTTCTAAATACAGAGGTTTCATTTAGCCACCATGACTGAGGAGTCAGGATGATAGACACTGATGTGTTACCCAAATTGGTTGTATCTTAATTAATGGGGAAAATTAGCTCAAAGAAGACAAGCCTGAGGGGGTAACTTGGGATCTCCACCAATGTATACCAGGATTATTCCCTTAGAGAACTCTCAGAATAAACCAGGCAGATGTTCACTTAGAAAGGTTTTTATTGAAAAATAATAAAAATAGCAAAACATAACATACATAGCATGTGGGAAACACAAAGTGTAACTAAGAGAAAAATAAAAGAGGTGGCAGTCATACGTGCAAGATAATGTGGGAGGGAAGTGAGGCTATTTGCTCTGGTGTAATTTGACCTGCAGTTGCATGATCACAAAGTCCCTGGGAGCTGCAGGGGCAGCCCACCACTATGTGATCAAACCACAGGTGAATTGAGGGGGGGGTTGCCGCATGTTTCTGGTGTGCTTCAATGGGGGATCAATGATCCGCATCTCTGCACTGAGTGCTCCTTATGCAGTGTGTGATGATATGCATACTGAAATGGGGAAAAAAACAACGACATGGAGTCAGGATGGCCCGATCAGACCATCCCAACACCATGAGAGCATGTTGGCGCGATCACACAGGGAAAGTCCGTTCCTGGCCCTAGTGTTCCCTAGTGTTTTTTTTACTCCGCTTTTGTAGCAGAGCAAAATGGGTTGCCCACAGGTGTGGGACATTTCCCAGATGTTTGTGTCTGATCATGCCCTTAAAATCTGCCTGGCATTTGCGCCTGTGGCGTGGCTAATTCTGTATGTGATTGCAGCCAGAGAGTAGCAAGGAAAAGCAATTAGAGAAGACTATACAGTGGAGGTGAAGAACAGGTTTAAGGGACTAGATTTAATAGACAGAGTGCCTGAAGAACTATAGACGGAGATTCATGACATTGTACAGGAAGCAGCAATCACCACCATTCCAAAGAAAAAGAAATGCAAGAAAGCAAAGTGGCTGTCTGATGAGGCTTTACAGATAGCAGAGGAAAGAAGGAAAGCGAAAGGCAAAGGTGAAAAGGAAAAATTTACTCAACTGAGTGCAGATTTCCAGAGAAAAGCAAGGAGAGATAAGGAGGCTTTCCTGAACGAACAATGCAAAGTAATAGAGGAAAACAATAGAATGGGAAGGACTAGAGATCTTTTCAAGAAAATTGGAGAAATCAAGGGATCATTCCAGGTAAAGCTGACCATGATAAAGGAAAAAAACAGTAGGGACCTAACAGAAGCAGAAGAGATTAGGAAAAGATGGCAAGAATACACAGAAGAACTATACAAGAAGGACCTCAATGTCCTTGACAACCACAACAGTGTGATCACTGACCTCGAACCAGACATCCTGGAGTGCAAAGTCAAATGGGCCTTAGAAAGCATTTCTAAAAACAAAGCTAGTGGAGGTGATGGTATCCCAGCTGAGCTATTCAAAGTCTTAAAAGATGATGCTGTTAAAGTGCTGCATTCAGCAAATTTGGAAAACACAACAGTGGCCACAGGATTGGAAAAAGTCAGTATACATTCCAATCTCAAAGAAGGGCAATGCCAAGGAATGTTCAAACTATCGCACAATTGCACTCATTTCACATGCTAGCAAGGCCATACTAAAGGTTCTACAAGCTAGGCTTCAGCAGTACGTGGATAGAGAACTACCAGAAGTACAAGCTGGGTTTTGAAGAGGTAGAGGAACTAGAGATTAAATTGCCAACACTAGCGGGATTATGGAGAAAGCAAGAGAGTACCAGAAAAAGATCTACTTCTGCTTCATTGACTACGCTAAAGCCTTTGATTGTGTAGATCACAACAAACTATGGCAAGTCCTTAAAGAGATGGGAGTACCAGACCATCTCACATATCTCTTGAGAAACCTTTATAAGGGTCAAGGAGCGACAGTTAGAACCGGATATGGAACAACTGATTGGTTTAACATAGGAAAAGGAGTCTGACGAGAATGTATATTGTCCCTTTGCTTATTCAATTTATATTTTCCTGTGAAAGGCCGGCCTGGATGATTCAGAAGCCAGAATTAAGATTGCTGGGAAAAAAATCAACAACCTCAGATATGCAGACGATACCACTCTAATGGCAGAAAGTGAAGGAGACCTAAAGAGCCTCTTGCTGAAGATAAAAGAGAAGAGTGCAAAGATTGGCTTGAAACTCAACATAAAAAAAATGAAGATCATGGCATCCAGCCCCATCACTCCTTGGCAAATAGAAGGAGAAGTCGTGGAAGCAGTGACAGACTTCATGTTCCTGGGATCCAAGATCACTGCAGATGGTGACTGCAGCCATAAAATTAAAAGACGCCTGCTCCTTGGTAGGAAAGCAATGGCAAACCTAGACAGCATAATAAAAAGTAGAGAGATCACCCTGCCAACAAAAGTCCATATGGTCAAAGCAATGGTATTCCCAGTAGTACTGTATGGCTGCGAGAGTTGGACTATAAGGAAGGCCGAGTGCTGAAGAATAGATTCTTTTGAATTATGGTGCTGGAGAAGACTCTTGAGAGTCCCCTGGACTGCAGGGAGATCAGATCAGTCAATCCTAAAAGAAATCAACCCTGACTGCTCCCTGGAAGGCCAGATACTGAAGCTGAAGCTCAAATACTTTGGCCACCAAATGAGAAGGGAGCACTCACTGGAGAAGACCCTGATGCTGGGAAAGATTGAAGGTCAAAGAAGAAGGGGACAGCAAAGGATGAGATGGTTAGCCAGTGTTATTGAAGCAACGAACATGAAATTAAGCCAACTCTGGAGCATGATGGAAGACAGGAGGGCCTGGCAAGATGTGGTCCACGGGGTCGCAAAGAGTCGGACTCAACTGTGCGACTGAACAAACAAATACAGTTACTAGTTTTGAAGAAAGAGGTCTGGGGAAGCAGCTGTGAATCAGCTTGCATTTCACAAGGTGAAGAGAAGAGAGCCCACAGAGTGTGCGTGGGGGTGCTGTTTAGTGCTGAGAACATCCCCCCCCAAAGGAAGTGGAGTGCTTACACTTATAGGAAAAATGTTTCCTGGGACTGTGCTGAATGATTGTTCCAAACATAAACAAAGGTTTTGGGGAGCCTTTGTTGGGCAATATTGGGGTAAGCAGGTGAGGAGGGGGAAGTGATGAGATTAGTTCAAAGGGCTGTAAATGTTTTTTCTTTTTGCTTTGAGGGGAATGAGAGGCGATGTCACTTCCTACTCCCAGAACGTCCCTCCTCCCATCCCTCTGCTGGTGGGTAAAAGGGACCTGGCAACTCTATGCTGGTGGTATATGGTTTTTGGAAATATATAATATCATATTTAAGTAATTTAATATAGATTACTAAGTGAGGGCGTGGACGAGGTTCAGCCCTGTGCCCCTCCCCAGGAAATTGAGAAGTCTATGCCCCTGCTCTTAGCCCATTACTGCTAAGCTTACTCAACAGCCTTTTGGTATTTGAAGAAGTGTGTATGTACATGAAAGCTTATACCCAAAATAAAACTTTGCTGATCTTAAAGGTGGACTCTAGCTTTGTTTTGCTGCTTCAGAACAACACAGCTACCCACCAGAATCTACCTTCAGGGAAGACAGCACATTAAGCCTCGTGGAATGGAAACCCGCCAGTCTTATGAAGAAACTTGCACAGGTACAGACTGATATTTCCTTTTGTACAAAATGCAAAAATCAAGAACTTTTGGTGAGGGGTTTATCAAAATGTTTTTGTAACTCCAAATACATTATCTATGCCATCCTAAGCAGAGTTACACCCTTCTAAATCCATTAAAGTCAATGGGTTTAGAATAATGAAATTTTGCTTAGGGTAGAACTTTACTTAGAAACTTTATATGCCACTTCTCCAGACCTGTTCAAGGTGTCTCACAACTAAACCAATAAAAAGTCAATGGAAACAGATCATGCCAATAAAAAGGCAATAAGACAGGCCAAGTCAATAAAGTAGAAGCAAGTTAATAAAAACAAGTCAGGGCATGTAAATCAAACAGAACGGCCCAAAACCATATTGCTAAAACAGCACTCAGGCTAGGAGCAGACCTTTGAACAACCAAAGAAACATGGAACTCCTTAGTTAAAAGCCTGGCTTGGTATGGCACCTAAAGAAAAGTAAGGAGTGCCAGGTGAGTTTCAAGAGGGACAGTTTTTCAAGATTGAAGTGCCATCACTGAAAAAGCCCTGACTCTGGTCAGCCTTTGCCTTGGCTGTGTGGGGAAGGAACAGAGAGGGCTTGAAAAAAGGACCTTATCTGGTGGTCTGTACATTAGATCACTTCTTAGGCCCAATTCCCACATTACTAACACTTCCAAAAGAACATGCTGTTGTGGTTTAGTTCCATGTTATCTTGGGCTCATGTGATCATATCATGCCTTCCTTTCCAACCAGTACTGCCCTTTCCTCCTATCACTAACTTTGGCTTTGGAAAAAACTATGTGTTTAGCATGACCGTATGATTCACCTTTCATAGATCCAGGGCTAGTCTTTTTTGTATGTCTGCATAAAGTAAGGGTAGAGAAGGACTTAATAATTTCGAAAATAACTGAAAGTGTTTTCAGGATTTTGGAATCTAACGTACTACAAATTCTCCGTTAACCTTTATTGATTCCTTGGTTATAGGTCATGGCTATAGCCCTTTTAAATATCTGTACTAGTAACATTAGACAACATTTTAACTCATTTAATAACTCTACCTTTAAATGATTTTAAAATGTTGTACATGTGCTTTCTGCCTTTTATATGTATATCTTTGCTTGATGTTTTAATTCTGTCTTTTTTTTTATACAGTAATTTTGATTCTCTTGTCTCCCTTTCTTTTAATGAATCTGTTTATTTTATTTTGTACTTTTCCAGATTGTTAAGAAAACATTGGTTGGGTGAGCGGTGAACTTCATGGAACCAAACCACCAGGGGATATTTTTATAAACTACCTCAGTAATGTGGAACTTAGACCTTACAATTGGCCAAGGTGCTATAACAGGAGCAGGTAGAGATTCAGGCTTTATAGATCTGCTGATGCATTTGGTGCATTTAAGATTAATCTGAAAAATATGTGTTCCTTTAAAGAAACTTCTGATTTCATTATATGTAATTTAACATTATCAGTTACTATCTCTTTAAAACAAACAAACATGAAAGACACAAGTCCGTGTGTGTGTGTGTGTGTACCACTATAATGGTTCCCTGAAATGGGTTGGTCCAAGATACAGAAACTTTTGAGAAACGGCAACAGAAGCACATCTATCTGGTTCTGCTGCAATGGCATCCCTGACAATTGGTAACCATATGACCACTGGCAACTGGGTTGTCCTCTGAGCAGTTTTTATTTCTATGCGTGCCTAAGAGAAATGAAAGGATGCACATTACCAAATCGTATAGTTATTTGCGGTAGCTGTGACTCACCGCTTTTGCTTAGCAACTGTGGTGTGGGCTTCTCTTTAACATTGTTAAGGGATCTGTATTTACAACAGCACCTATAATAAGGCAAACATTTCATTTAAAAATCTATTTTGCACATGTCTGATGGGAATATTCTGTAAACAGGGTTTAAAATATATAGTTTGGGGCACAGGCTCCAGCATGCACTATTCTGTCACTTGAGAAAGATGTATTGCATTAAATTATGTGACATGAGATTTCATTCAAAGCTCTGAACCAAAAGGAATGGTCACTTGCTACAAAATCATCCTGCTTACTTAAGTAGCGCATTTCCAGATACACAGATGAATAGATCAAGTAGAGATTTACTAAATCCATCCAAGTGACTTTTTAAGGCAGAAGGCACAGTGCAGGAAAATCTTGAAACTGATGGGAGCTGCAGAAGAAAATGATAGGGTTCTCACAGTTTTCATTCACCTCAGTGATGCTAGAGTAGAGGACCATAAGAAGAGTCCTGCTGAAACTAACCAGTGGTCTGTCTAACTGAGCATCCTGCTTCCCACAGTGACCAGCCAGATGTTCCAGAAGGTCCACAAGGAAGAGCGGAGAACCTCAAGCTTCTCACTTTTGTTGCCTCTCCGGACATGCATGTCATATTCTGCCTTTGCATATGGAGGCTCCATTTAGCCATTGTAGCCAATAGCAATTAATGGACCTGTCCTAAAAGCTTCTTACTTCTTTGGCAGATTTGGAAGCATTCTGTTCAGTGGCAGAATAATTGTTTTTCTACTTGTTAATACTCCTTTCAAACTTTAAGCTATACCGGACATCCCGTGTACATTATAACGCCTATAATTATTGAAACATTTTCCTCCCACACCCCTTTTTGTTTTTATAAAATGGTAATGCCCTCTTACTTTTATCAAATCCATATGGAACAATGAACCAGGCACACTTTCCCTTGAAAGCCAGGGCAACAACAACAACAAAGATGCTTTATGGGGCTCAGAGAAATAGTTGACTGGCTTCCAGCTTAAATGGGAAAAGGGGAAATGGTATGTATCAACTTGGTTTGACGGTCTGTGCCAGAACAGGGGCTGCCTATAGACACAGGGAGAAAAATTCCACTCCAAATTTCTGCTGGTGCAAGGAATAAATAACTACTTCACTCCATCCATAAAAGTGTTGCCTCCTCCCATATGTCAAACACCTTCCAAACAGTTTGACTTGGAGCTCTTAAAACATCTGTTTCTTTTCTTCTCTTTCCACACCAAATCATTGAGTTTTTTTAAACTCACTTGATAGAAGGGGAAACAGCTTTGTAACAATTAAGAGTGTTGCTATTGTTTCACCCACCCACAAGCCGAGAGAGAGAGAGAGACAGAGAGAGAGAGAGAGAGTTGTTGTTGTTCAGTCGCACAGTCGAGTCCGACTCTTCACGACCCCATGGACCACATTACGCAAGGCCCTCCTGTCTTCCGTAGTGCTCTGGAGAGGTAATAGAATTTCCCTTCACTAAGTAGCAATGAAACTGAAAGGACCTTGGCCCAGTACGGATAAGTTATTGTTTACCATTTCCACAATCAGGCGCAGGGTTGCCAGCTGCCTGAAGAAAAAAAATATATACTGTCCCTTTAATGGAAGGTTAAATGGGTGTTATTTACCAAGTTATGTTGTTTACCTAGTATCATGAAAAGCTCCAGCTGTCCATCTCCACATGTTAAGCCTCTATTAAAGGGGCAGGACATTTTTTTCTCTAGGTCTGTTGGTACCCCTATGAACAGCAGCTGAAACACAGAAAATTATTTTTCCTCTTTATTCTTGTGAAGGGTGTTTAAAATGCAGACTGTTCCTTTTCTGTGTAACCATGCTATTCCCATAGCAGCTATCTGCACAACCGTGCCCTAGTGGGAAGCACAGAAAGTAACCCGGGAAAACCTTTCCCTGGAAACAGCTCCAGGTACACTGCAGAACTGAGCTATACACAGTCCACTGTGGAATGGCCTGGAAACCAGCACAGTGGTTAAAGTATTATGGTATGTGGAACTGAACTTACAATGGGTCTTGAATTGGTTGGTTCTGGGCAATGATTCTGCCTATATGCTACTACTCAGCTCCGGCCAAATCGGGGAACTACTGGGAGACCAGTGTCACCCAAATCTCCTTGCATCAATAGACCATGATACCTGAATGGGTATTTCTGTCACTGTCAAATGTATGGCAGTCAGGTCTGACCAGCGGAGATGGACTCTGCTGTCTCTATCACAGAACTAAGGTGTGTATTTAGGTTGCTTTTATCAACCATATGGGTTCTGCAGATTAATTTCCATAGTGTAAAGGACTGGTAGACATTTGAACAAGAGATATAAAACAGTGTGGGAGAGAAGTTCTTAATTTTCAAACTCCTTAAATTTCAAAAGAACTTTCCCCTTTGCTTGTGTTGGCAAACTTGATGTTTTCTTTTGTTCCTGAGCAAATGTGCTGGAGAACAGAAGAATCTCTTTAGTTATTTAAGGAAGTTACCCTACTGGATGGATAAAGAGAAAGTTAAGAGTTCTAGCTACATGGCTGACCAAGTTAGCAGGAAACAAGCCTGAGAGGTGTACTATGGGCTGAACAAGGAAATAACTCAGCAGGGTGGGAGAGATAAGTACAAATATCCCTAACTAACTGGCTAAAGTCATGCACTGCCTAATTTTAGAATGACCTCTTGCTGCCACTGTGCAAATCCAACAGTATGTTCATTATAAAAACCATTCCTGACTCTGTTTTACTTACTCTATACTCTCTGCAACACTAAAGCAGCTGCCCAGTAGATGGAGCTGCAAGCACAACATGCCAACTCTCCACTGGTCTTAGGTTGGCTGGAATAGGGGCCCTGCAGGCAATATAAGCCTGCTGTCTGCTGTGTCCACATTTGGTCCAGCTAATCAGAAGCCTCTCAGGTGACGCAGGGCACCAGTGCTACCCTTGCACTATAAAACAGCAACTCTGGGTCAATGCTCCCTCTAAGCTGCGGAGTCTTGTGAGTAAAAATTCTACTTTGTGAGCTACCGGCATTGAAGTTGTGAGCAGGTGATTTGGCTGCTGCAGAAATTAGTTTGCTCTGGAGCCACCCTTCCTGAGCTAAGACAAAGGCTAGAGGCTAAAAAACTGTGAGCTAGCTCACACTAACTCAGCTTAGAGGGAACCCTGCTCTGGGTCATCCCGATCTTTCCAGTGTGAGCCAAACTTCTACCAGCCTGACTGCTTCCTATATACAACATACTGTCCCACTCATATAACTGCCTGCCTTATACAGATTTATTTATTCAATTTATAATTTAAATTTATAGACTGTCCTCCCCTGAATACACAAGGCTCAGGGCAGTGAACATCAAGAATGATAAAACAACAACAATAAAACAGTCTACATAATACATAACTAAAACGTTTCCAGATCGTGCTAAAACTTCCAAATTTTGGATTGCGTCACTGTCTCAGGGGTGGGGATGGTTCATCCTGCTTTGACCATGTACTTGTCTTGCAGTCACACTTGGCCTCTGTGATATTATTCTTTCTCTGACATCCGTGATACCCCCCACTCCCAGTTCTGTGGCAGCTTAGGACCTGCCTGCCTACCACACCTGACTATATGAAGCAAATGTCCATGCACTTAGATGTTAAATTGTGTTCACAGTCACTGAATGGCAAAAGTCCCACCGACGTTGATAATTCTAGTACTGTAATGTAGCAAATGGAATCCCAGTTGCATCAGAGCCATTTGCAAACCTTTCACTGACCCCATTCAGCAACAGATGCACCTAGACTTCTTGGCCAGCCATTGGGATTACATATTCGCTGGGAAATTCTCTGTAAAGTCGTGCAAATGATAGGAGCCATTGGTGAGCTATGGAATTATTTTTAGTCCTCTTGCCTCTACCCTTTAACAAAACTAAATGTCAGTTAAATGTAGTCATGCTATAATTTTCCAGTAGGCACAGAGACAGCTGTGGCATAGGCTTCCCTATGTTTAAAAAGAAGAGAGCTATAAACCTAAGGAATGATGGTATCAGATTTATTATTACAGGCAGAGGCACAACATGCCTTTTTTCCCAAGTGCAAAGAATCAGACAAATGAATAAAAAATGGTGGCATTACATCTCTCATGGAATATCTTGGCTATGTCACTTCAGGGAACATCAGTAATAAAAGCATAACTGAACTGTGCTTTTCTTTGTTTTTGTTTTTTTTACCAATTGCATTAGCAGTCTGAAAGGGTAATATTTTAGCCATTTATTTAAAAACTCTTATATTTAAGTTATATGCCTACAAATTGCGATTGTGAGTGTATCTCTCAGAAGATAGCAATGGAAAGCTGATTACAGTCTCTTTAGCACTTTGGGTTGTAGAAGACTGACACATGCCTAGGAGTGCACAGAAATGGGATCGTGATCACTGGGTTGCTGATGGATATGCAGGAGATGGACCATTTCTCATATGGAGCTTCTTTTTTAAAAAAAAAATATTTTCCAGGTCAACAGGCAGTACCCGATTTAAAATATACTGGTCTGCTTCCAAATTCGTCAAGCTTTAAGACACAAATTAAAACATTTACCAGATCAGTGCCAAGTGAAGCTTCAATATGGAGTGTGGGGGGGAATGCTTTTGGTACAAATTAAATCCACATTATCCCTATCAGACTTCACTTGGGATATAGCAAACCTGACATTTTACTGGCGACTTTTATCAAGTCACTAAAATGGGCGCTCATTTTAACAGACGTCCGAGGGCTGGTTTGAACTAAATATCATTGGGAAGTTTGAACTAAATATCATTGATGTGCCATTTGATTCAGCGGGATTTACCCCTATGTAATGAAATGCTAAACGAAGAGTGGACAGGGTGGTTTTGTTGTTGTTCTGTTGCACAGTTGAGTCTGACTCTTTGCGATCCTATGGACCACATCGTGCCAGGTTCTCTGGCTTCTCTGGCCTCTGTTTTAAATACTCTGAATTGGACTCGTTTGGAATGTATGCTATCAGGCACAGTGTTGTGTGCTTTGATAAAACATATACTTGCATGAACAAGTCCTTCTTTCATGTAATATAAATACCCTCTAGCAAACAAGATCTTTGCCCCTTTTATTTTTATGAAGCTTCTTATGCGGAATAAGAGTGGACCACTTAGCTCCAATCAAGACCCATTACGGCCTATTAGCTGAGTTGTGCATCCCTGATCCAGCTATGTACTGTGAACTCTGACTGGCATTGGCTCTCCAGTGCCACTGAGTACCATCACATTAAAAAAAAAAAGCCCTGTGAATATGGATGACAGAACCCTTTGCATGCTGTCGTGAAAGATGTGAAAAAGATGGAATGCAAGGGTGACAAATGAGTAGATTATGTTTTTAAGATTATGCTGCCCTGGGCCTAAGAAATTCGGTCAACTGTGGTGGCATGAACTAGGGTCTTCCTTGTTTGTGGCCCTGTTAGGGCTCTAAGCCTGGCCAGGAATCTAATCACTTATTCGGCACTTTGTAATCACCCTGCAGAATATTGCAGACTATTTATTTTGACTGACTGCTTTCATTTAAAACATTTATTAGCTGCCTTTCTCCATTACAGAGCTCAAGGCAGCTTACAGCATTAATAAAATATAGAAAATAAAATACATTAAAAACATAAAAGCCAAAATTTAAAACTCAGGACTACTAGTGAATTTGACTGAATGCAGTCCTAAATAAAACTATCTTCAACTGCCTCCTAAAGATCAAAAGTGAGGGGGCTCTTGGGAAGGTTGTTCCATAATCATGGGGCTGCCACTGAAAAGGTACTCTCTCTCTCTCTCTCTCTCATAGACACCAAATGACCTGTTTTGATTGATGGAAGCAGGCCTGTAGCTACTGCGGGGCTCACGGGGTCTGGTCCCCTAGTGGTTTTTATGTGCAGTGCCTCGCTCCCTGAGCCTCGGCTCCCCTACCCCCTGATTGCCTGTCAGCCTGTCCATGGAGAGGATGAGGGCAGTGATTTCAGGGGTGGCGGCGGCAAGATGAGGCTGAGGGAGCCACCCAGGCAGCAAGCATGAATGGTAAAGCCCAAGCAAGGAGGCAGGCAGGCACCTCCCCAGACCCAGCTGTACTCCAGTGTGCTGAGCCCACACATGACACCTCTGTGGTCAGCTCAGCCACTGTGCTCTTCCAGCCCCAGGAGGGAGCCGAGGCTGCCCCTGGCGCCGCACAGTGGGATGGGGCAGTGGAGCTACTCAGGGAGGGAGGGAGCTGGATGCTCCAGGGAAGGCCTGTCCTTGGGGGGGGGAGGGAAGCTGCAGCCACTGGGCATAACCCCCCTTGCCCTGAAGCCTTTGATTTAATTAGCTGGTGGGCCCCCTCAAGGCCCCTTCCCCCCAAATCCAGCTATGGGGCTGGATGGAACAGTCCGGAAGGAAACTCTCCCTGTGATATTAATTCCCTGGCAGGAACATAAGGGAGAAGATGGTCCTTTAGCTATCCAGGTCCCAAGCCATGTAGGGATTTAATGGTCAAAACTAACCCCTTGAATTGGGCTTGGGAGTGGATCAGAAGCCAGAGTAATTGCAGTATCCGCTGCTTTGCCTTTCCCCCGAATTCTTCCCCACCATGTTCTTGCCGGTTTCTGCCTACCTAGCATAGCCCATATGGCACTGAACAGCAGCAGGCTGGCCTTAAAGGAGCTGGTGCCACCAAAAGGTGAAAATCGCACGGGGTGCCTTGCCTCGGGAGTGGAAGCCTATGTCTGGCCCCGGGACTGACTCCCAATGAGTGGGTGCACTTCTTATACTTTGGCATATGTCCTCCACTTCCCTACAAGAGCCCCCACCCCATCCTTTTCTCCCTCCAACAGGAAAATTCTCCACTGAGTCAATGCCACTAGATAAGGGGGGAGAAATGTTCTGCTTTTGACAGTATTCTTTGCAAAGAATCATGTGCAGCAGAGAGCATGTCCTGTTTCCTTGTTTGTTTCAAAGTGGGGAGAGGGGTGAAGAGAGATTTCCGAGTGTCTGGCAAATCCAAAGTTTCCAGAATTTTAAAAAAATTCCCCCTCTCAGCATAGTGCTAATGGTGTTAGCAGTGGGGGGGCATGGGGGAGGATGGACCAGAGAGGGAGGCAGCATCTGTGCCTTGGTTTCTTTTCTCCAACATGCCCCTGACAATGTTTTGGAGAGAGTTTGCAAGAGCTTCCAGCTATCTTTGCTGGGACAGGACAGCGTTTGGCTGGCTGCCTTTCCACCCGAATAACAATAGCCCAGAAAACAGACTGTGTGTGCCACTGGTGCCAGCTGCTGAAAGTTTCCAGGTAGCTGCCTCCCCCATCCCACCCCGCCCCACCATCCATTCGTTCCTAACCCCCTGCCTTTCTCTGCAACACAGAACGAGCCTGCACCCCGATTCAAGGTGCGAAGGTGCAGTTTCCACAGAAGTTTGGTTGGGCTGACTTCCAAGCAAGGATCGCGGGCATGCAGCCCCAAGGGTGCAGGTTGACTGGGGGAAAGTATACCCATTTACTTCCGGGGGGGGGAGACAATATTACTATGCATTTTCCTTTGGGCATGCAGATCGAAAGGGTGCAGCAAGGATCCCTATACTAGCCATGCTTGCTTCTGAGACCTTTAATTCTGTCCATTCATTTTTGTTGTTGTTGTTGTTGTTGTTCAGTCTGACTCTTTGTAGGGGTACTGAAATGTGCCTGATTTTTTCTGAAATGTCACTTAGAATATTAGTGTTATACAGGGATTCAGTCTGATGTTTGTTAGACATGTAAATAGTACAGGTTTTTGAACAATTGCTTTTGGTTAGTGAACAGTAAACATCACTGGAGAAGATCAAAGCCTTCATGTGGTTTTCTATTTTTCTTTCCTGTTTCAAATTTTAAATCTCTCAGCTGAATTATTAGACCTGTAAGTTATCTCTTTCTGCACCTTGAATAATTTTAACTTTTTAAAAAAGGCTTGCAAACCTTGTAATTGATAAATTGATAGATGAATCTTTATTGCTGAAAATATACCTTTAAATTATTCAGTTTGAGTGTGATGGGTGCATAGCCGTGTATACCACTCATACATGGCACAGTCCTCTTTCAGATGTCATACAATATGGAAAAGAAGCTTTAAAAAGGCCTGTCCTCCTAAATTTTATCTAAGACTAGCTCTCCCTTGAAACTGAACCAGCAATAATTTTCTTTCTAACAATAAGAATGAAATTGATAGTATCCAGTTGAAAATACATCTCTTAAATCTGGAAAACAGAGAAATTATCTGTAATGAAATTTGACTTGATTCTGTTTTCACTTATAATGTTTAAATCAGTTTGGGAGGTAGTGAAGAGAAAGGGTCTTTTTGCAAGCTGCTGTGTAATTAAGCATTTTCTTTTGAGTGACTCTTTGCCTTTCTTAAATGGATTGGCAAGTCTTCCCTCTTTGAGCTAAGCAAGTTTACCAATATAGTGGAAAGGGATGGGTAGACCTGTTCTTTGGAGGTCAGGTCTACTGATACAGTGTGAATAGATAATGCTGACTTTGATGGACCAAGGGTCTGACTCAGTATAAGGCAGCATGTGCTCATGTACCTGGTATTCTGAGGTACACTGCCTCTGAACGTGGAGGGTCTATTTAGCTGTTATAGCAATTGCAGACATCATAAGGTAACTAGTCACAATGGACTGGTGCTTCCATTTTAACAAAAATACATATTCTCTCAGCAAGTACATATAATTCCAATCAATGTTAATGGCAGTTACATAAGTGCATTAAGAGGATAATGTACCCCCTGGTTGGTGACAAGCTTTCAAAGTAACGAGGGCTTCCCATAGAAAGTGAAGAGGTCTTCCATTGGCAACTATTTCAATTGAACATGCTGAAGCATCAGCACTTGACCCGAAGGAATTAGTGACAAAATTTGCTAAAGAAAAGGCACGCAAAATGAGATTCTGATGTGCCTGAAATGGAAACATTACAGAGACTTAAATTTCAACATCAAAATTAACAGGATTTTTCAAAATGCTTTGTGAGTTGTGTTTTTCTGTTTGCGAGAGAAAATCAGAGATTGTATTACTTGTTCTCACAATTAAAAAAAAGAAATTAATTTCAAATTTTGTGTTTTTCATTCATTCTAAAATGCATTTATGTTTTAAAATTGGTGGGTGCACTGGGGGGGGGGCGCCAGAAGGTAGCCTTGCCTAGTATGCAAAAAAACCTGGCACCGGCCCTGCCTGAATGGCTGTAGTTTTTCCATTTACTGACCTGGCATTCAGCACCAGGATCTTAAGGCCAAGGATCCCAGGCTTGTTACAACCAGATCTCTGTTGGCTGGGAAGCAGACTGGAAGGAAGAGTGCCCAACCAGGCCACCCTCTCCTAGCACAGCCAGTTTTCATAGCACCATCATATCTCCCTCTACCCAGGACCAGGGAATGGAAGTTGTCTTCTCTGTTGAGTTATAAATTTTCTAATGAGTCTATCTGGTAGGGATAGCTGCTGGCCATCACTACACACACACACACACACACACAAATTAGGGGTGTGCATTTGGCTTATCTGAGCCACAACCCCCCCCCAACCATCCTTACAGGTATTTTTTCAGGTATTTTCCAACTGGCTATCAGCTGGGGTATTTATCCAGCTGTCCGATATCCAGGATTTTTCGGTCTGCCAGATAGCTGGCTGTGATGAACTAGGTAAAACCAGTCTGAGCGTAGGCACTGGGAGAGGCTCACTCTGATTGGTGAGCCACCTCTATGACAACAAAATGCATCCAGCAGGGAGCTGGGGAGGAAAAAAAAGACCTGGTCAGTTAGGCAGTTAAGGTCTTGAAACTGGGATACCTTTGGAGTTCAGCTGGGGCTTGTAAAAGGCATTTAAAGGGACCACATTCCCTTTTAATGCCTTCCCCCTCCGTTGGAAACAATGGAGGATGGGGGCCCATAAAATTGGATCCCTTGGTCCCATCCTTTTGAAACTTGGTGCAAATTTGGTGCCTCTACCTAACAAAACAGCCTCCACAGAGCCCCAGATACCCTCAAATCAGTTCTCCATTATACCCTATGGGGCCATAGACTTATAATGGTCTCCACAGAGTATAATGGAGCCAAAAAAATATTTACCAAATCTGAACACTTTACTGGTATTCAGATTCAGGAATATCAGGAAACACTGATTTTTTGGGGTTCAATATAACAGAACCTGAAAAATACCATTTTTTTGCACACCCCTAATATATACCATATAACCTTGGCATGCCTGATAGCTCAAATGTATGACCTATCTAAGTAAACGTCTTCTAAAATTAAAAAAATAATGTTTAAAAACTGTTAGTATGACATAAATATAATTATGAATTGTATCATAGCTAATTATTTAGCCAATTCTTTACTTAATCTCTATCAAGTTTAGCAAACTTGTCAGACAATTACAAATGGAAATGCAGCAGCTGGATTTATGATAGATCTGAGATTACCACTAGAAACTGAAGTTCTATTTTATCCTCCCGCTCTCTTGTTATGTCTAGTAAAACAAGATTTTTTCCCAAGTTTTCTTGCCCCTACTGTAGCCCAGAGGCACTGCCTCACTCTTGGGTAGTCCTAAATAGCAGGGCACCCCACTTCTAACCTGAACCAGAGACCCACAAACTCAGGCCAAGGAAGACACTCCTGGCCTGAAATACAGAGTAAGCCAAAAGCTTTGGGAAAAGGCTCTCCATTTTCAGGTGGCAACGAGGCAGCCCTCAGAGCAAACTTCCAATCTTCTCCCCCTCCGATCAGCAAACATATGCATATGAAACCTTAGCAAGTTCCACCTGGTAAAGTATCTACATTTCTAAAGGCCATTCAGAGGCCATCTGGCAAATAGCCCTTCTGTCTTCAGAACTTCTCCTAGCCCTTTTGTGTGCACCTATGTCTATGTGGGGGGCTGCAGTGGCTCAAGTGGTTAAGACACTGAACTGCAAACTGGAAGGTCAGTAGTTCAGCAGTTCGAGACCCAAGTGCCACAAGATGGAGTGAGTTCCCGTCCCTGGTCCCAGCTCCTGCCAACCTAGCAGTTCGAAAGCAAGAAATTGCAAATAGATAAATAGATACCACTTTGGTGGGAAGGTAATAGCATTCCGTGCACCTCGGTGTCTAGTCATGCCGGCCACATGGAATTTTCTTTGGACAGCACTGGAAATGGAGATGAGCACCGCATCCCTAGAGTCAGATTCAACTGGTTTTCGAGCAAGGGAAACCTTTACTTTCACCTTTATGTCTATGTGAGAATCCTTTGTCTCCACAAACTGTCTTTCCTGCTTCACCCCTCAGGATATCGAGATAACCAATCATACATTCAAACGTTTAGCAATCCTTCCCAGTGCTAATCAGGGAGCCATTTCCCATCTTCTATATAAACTTGAGAACCTATTCAATCTACCTTGGCAGAACCATTAGTGATCATCAAATCCATTCAACCAGCTCCTGTACAATCACCTCGCACCTGGCTAATCCCATCATAGCTGTTGTGAATCCAGACTCTGCCCCACTGAATCCTCATTGGTCAGACCAAGGTCTTGCCCATCCTGATGCCACTCTCCCTGGGACCCATGATTGGTCCAAGTAATCTTTTGTTTTCACCTGGGACAAGCCCCTCAAGGCCTCCCATTGGTCTGCATTGTTTCCCGGTGTCTATATCCTCCATAGCACATGGTCTCTTCAATTGTGTTTCTGCCCCTGATGCCAACTGCCCCTGATGCCCCTGAACTTTGGTTTGGGCCATAATCCCTTCTTCATAGA
Source organism: Gekko gecko (assembly GCA_029375565.1). Classification (NCBI taxonomy): domain Eukaryota; kingdom Metazoa; phylum Chordata; class Lepidosauria; order Squamata; family Gekkonidae; genus Gekko; species Gekko gecko. The sequence continues at coordinate 42,114,760 of JAPDNY010000009.1, forward strand.
CCTCTGCACATCTGGACAGGTTGTATTACCCTGTAATTGACCCCTCTATTTGCCATCATCACCTCTGCTTTCTCAGTTCTGAATTGCTTAGTGTGCTTGTAATTAGGGAAATTCTTCAATAAAAAACTATTTAATTTACTCTTCAAATTTGGAGTCTTCCTACTGTATTGGACATTGGTATAAAATTGGTGTGCAATCTCTGTACCCCTGTGGTCCCCTCTGCCACATAGCTAATTTCCCCCAACAATGAGGCAGGCCATTGGTGGTAACACTACTACTGGCAACCAATTAAGTGTGGGCAAGGAACAACAAATTGTAATGACATAGGGGTATGTCCTCTTGGCCCTCCCTGCTCAGCCGTTTTGGTCATTGGGCCACTGCTTCACCATGACCTGAAGTGGAAAGAGAGGGAGTCCTGGCTCAGCCATAGCTTCTTCCTCCTCTTCTCTGGCACCACTCCTGCAGAGACTGGACTAGGAAGCCAGTTCATCACTGGCCCCCTCCCTCCTTTCTCTTTAAGGCAACACTGCATGCCCTATTGCAGCTCCCCATCTCTTGCAAAGATTCTGATTCTTCTCATGACACACACAGAATCAGCAGTCTTAATTGTTTAGCTGGGCCATACCTCCTTGCCTTCTCTGGGAAACCAGTACCAATCTGCTGTAATGCAGGAGGTGGGTTTTTCAAGGTATTTCTTGTTGCAGTGGCCACCCCAGGGTTGTGGGCTGGCATCAGGTTGCTTTGTTCCCAGGCAATTATATCACACATTTTAGCATGCTAGACCTTATGGAGGGAAAGGAAAAGGAAGAGACACAGACCTTCTGTTTTCTCTGGCAACTACACATCCCTTATAACTAATTCCACCCACGGAATCAGACAATGGCTATATTCCAAAGAAAACCCAACTGCACGTCTTTTTTCTTTCTTTCCATAATTGTCCCCACTGTTTTGCAAGGCACTTAATTTAGGAAATTTATAACAAGCAGTTTAAGTTTTAGTAGGGTTGCTTGCCAACTCTACCTTGGGAAACTCCTGGAGATTTGGGGGTGGTACTTGGGAAAGGTAGAGTCTGGGGGAAAGGAGAGGGCTCAGTGGGGATGTGATACCATAGAGCAGAGGTGTCAAATTCATTTGTTATGAGGGCTGGATCTGACATGAATGTTACTTTGTTGGGCCAGGCCACGTGTGCCATAAAATGTAATGCCAAGTACCGGACATATAAACTTTATAAAGGACAGGAGTGTTACCCGAAATAGGCAGTCTCCACTTAGTCTGGGGAAATCAGCTTGGAGACGGAGCAAGAGGTGAGTAACTGAGATCTCCACCTATGTATAAAGGGATTTGTCCCTATGAGCACTCTTGGAAATAACCAAGCTATTATTTATGGGAAGGGTTTTTACTGAAACAAAAAGAAAACAGATTAAAACAACAATGCACACAGCAAATATTTACAAGAGCTAACTAGGAGAATCAGGGAGGAAAATGGAAAGTGTTGTAGGGATAGATGATAATTACCTATTTGAGAAGAGGAATACTTACCAATGGCAATACCCTTCTATCTTATGCTGCTAAAGCTACCTTGATTAGGCAAAAGGGGAAGAATAAAGGGCATTCTGCCTTGGTGGAGGGAGAGGCACGACTCATCAGGTGCTTTAAACTTCCAGTCTTTTGACTTTTTGAGGTAGGGCTCTAGTTGAGTGGAGTTTCTCTCAAAGGAAGTTGGAGAGAGTCTGCCTGAGATTTGCCAGGCAATACTACATCATTTTTCACTGCCTCTGAGGCTGGAGGTTCTATACTTGAACTCAAATTGAAGATTTTATGTTTTAAAAGGTGAAAGTAGATGTACAAATTTTCCCTACTTCTCTCAATCATGACAAAGGTAATTAAAAGACTATTTCCTCCACCACAGCTAAACCATACTATCATTTTATTTTTGTCTTCTATTGCTGGATGTCTGACATTAAAGTTGTTTTGGGAAATTGATGGCAAAGCTGCATTGTTCACAGACACTGAATTTGTTATGTTGGGGTCCTGCAGAACTTGGCTTGCAAAATTATTGAGAGGGGAGATAGGAACAGACAGCTTTTGGTGATGAGGGATGGATGTGCAGAGGTTTGTCTTTGCAGGGGTGTCTGTAACAAACTTTTCCCTCCTGAAAGAAATACTTTGGGCTATGGATTTCAGGTCTTGTATAGGTTCTCTTCCTGAAAACTGAGGCACTGAATATTTTCTCATTCCCATGGGAAAGAGGGGGAGTTGGGGGTTTTACAGCTAGGTCATTTGCTCTGCTGTATTGTTCTAAAGTGTTTAATCTAGCCTCCTCTGCATCTTTCTGGAATTCTGGTATGTTTTGCAGTTGAGTTTTTAAGCTGCCCATTTCTACACTGTTCTCCTTCAGCTGGGATTTCTACTTGCTTAAGCTCACTGTGGACCTGCTCTTTGTCTTTAGCACAGGCTTCTAATTTTTCTTGGGCTTCCTGATTTTGCTTAGTAAGATGCCTGATTTCCAAATCTTGTTTCTTCTTAAGCCGTGTAAGTTCCTCCGCTTTTTCTTGCCAATCTACCCACTTTTTCCTAGGGGGATTTGGGGGAATTTTTGTTGGGCTCTGAGTCTGAATTACTTCTTGAGTCTTTCCTCTTTTCCTAATGGTGATATCTTTCCAAATGGTAGCTTTGTAGGAACCACTGCCATACCCTAGTTCTACTGCCTTGGGAGTGGGGTGGCCGGTGGCAGACTGAAGCCCCGAAAATCGGGGGAACCCCCTCCCACACTTGGGGGGGGGTCTGGCAATGCTAGGCCTGGAGTTCTCCCAAAATGACAACTGATCTCCAGCCAACAAAGGTCACTTCCTCTGGAGGAAATGGCGGCTTTGGAGGGCAGGTACTATGGCATCGTATCCCAGCTTCTTCCCCTTCCCAAATGGTGCCCTCCCCGGGCACTTTCCCCGCTCTCCAGAAATTTCCCTGGTTGGAATTGGTATCCCTTTATGCATGCGTTGAAACCACTAAACAATTTCCAGTGGGTAGCTGCTTTATACCTCATCCTGTGGAAAACTACAGAAGCACAGTGTAAAATATTCTCCTATACAAAGATCGGAAACATACTACCCAGGCAGATTCAATAATGCTGTGACAGAAAAAGAGACAGTAACAATTGGCTTAATTTCTGAATTTGGAACAAAAAAATTGCAGTATTGATTCAGTAATGCAAATGAATGGTGCTTCCATGTTATTGCAGAAGGTAATGCATGATTTCTGATATCTTCCTAGTGTTGCTTGTACAATAATTCAGTGATATTCTAACAACTTCCAGTAAATTTTCACCCTGTGGATTCCCTGCTGGGGTCTTTAAATCAAGCTTGGTACAGGCACGAATATTTCTCTGCTAGAAAAAACACACAGAGAAAAGGGATGTCTCGCACTGAAGCTAGAGCACACAAGCATATGCCTCTTAATTGTACTGGCCACCGGTTTGCCTACTCCATTAGGAGTCCATTTTGAAAGGGCAGCCTGTCTTCAATGGGTTAACTGGTGCCACATTAACAGAGCAGCTATAACATGGTGAACAAATATAGTTTAATGCACCCTACTTTGAATTCAGAGTCCATATGTATTCCAGACAAAAGGCCAAACAAATTTACAAGACTTCATGCATTTCAATAGCATTACATTTTTTTCTGAAGGATATGTAAACACTGTACTAATCAGAGGTTCTAAAATTCCAAATGCCACAAAAGGTTATGACCTGAAGCCCTGCTAATAGATGACTGAGGGCGTAGACTAAGTAGATCTGAGTGACAGCAACCACAGGGTGTTTTGCATGAAAAGCAACCTCTAATAAATGACCTCTGCTTTTTTCGTTTCAAATTGGTGACAGTAATGAATATGAAAGGGGGAGCTCCTTGCAGATCAAGTATTATTTACACCTAAACAGAGGAGAAATGGAGTATGGCGTACATTCAGGGCTTAGTTTCAATTCCAAACAATATTATCTTCTTTTCCACAGATTTAAGCAACAGAACTCAACATCAGTTGTGGGATTTGTTTGTATGTGTGTCTGTCTTTAGTCAAAGAAAGGCCACTAATAAAGGCACATTTATTGAAAGCAACATTTTTTTTAAGGTATATTTTTACCCTAGCTGTTTATGAAGCGTTGAGTCTTACGACGCTGCTAAACAAGGAGCCTTGCACCATCGATCCACGCTTTCCCCCTCCAGAGCAAGCCTCTAGCTGCTGAAGCAAAACTCCTTCCACCAAATGCAGCTCCTCACTGGTAAGATACAGCCCTAAATATTGTTTATACATTGTGGGAAACATTCATGACTAAAGGGGCTTGTGTTCATCGACTGATCACTGGTATGTCTGGATGAAATTCAGCCCAAAGGTGGTCTTTTTTTTTTAAAAAAAAAGGGGCTATGACCACTTGATGCAATGAAAGGTAAGCAAAAGCCTGTAGAAATTTGGGCTTTAAAAACCAGGAGAATCTGGAACAGTGCAAGAAAGATGGTGTTCCTAAGGATGTATCTCACCCAGGAATCATTTAGGACAGGACACCCAGGCCACGCTAACTAGCTCTTTATTATCTCTAAACAATCTCTCTTGCATATGGGAGAGAAGCAAGGGTGAATTGGGCTATACATGAACACAGCTCACAGTGCCTAGTAGCCATTTTTAGAACCATAGCTGATGGCAGTCATGGAGCCACCATGATTATGGATGTGACGGCATCCTCGGGGGCTGGATCTCCTTCTTGCCTGATTCATGCTGTGACTCCTAGCAATTCTACTTATGAAAAGGACCATGTGAAGAAAGTTATGACATATGTGTCAACTGTTCATGAATGATGAAACATCTGGAGGTGGAGGTAGGAGCAGAGAGAGAAGTCAGAAGAAGTTGTAATAGCCTAGTGCCAGAAACACCTTTCTTCCCATCATAGAGGAAGAATTATGTCAGTATAATAACAGATGAGCCCTGAGCTGGATAGCCCAGACTAGCCTGAGCTTGTCGGATCACAGAAGCTAAGTAGGGTCAGCCCTGGCTAGTACTTCGATGAGAGGTCTCCGAGGAATACCAGGGTTGTGACACAGAGGCAGGCAATGGCAAACTACCTCGGATGGTCTCTTGCCTTGAAAAGCCCATGGGGTCACCATAAGTCAGCTGCGACTTGACGGCACTTTCTGTGATCAATGACAGATGAACAGAAAATCTTCAGTTTTCCAGTTTCCTCAGAATGGGTCAGGCTTTGACAAGCAGCTCCTCTCACAAGGAAGGACCGAGTATAACATGTTTTAAACTCTTGCTGTTTGCAGTGTCCTATATGTTTACTTTTTGGACAACACTATTTCCAGAAGGAGAAAAGAAACTTTGGACATCACGGAGCAGCACTGATTAAGACCAGGTCTAAACGTATGTATATATGTCGGCCTGTCTGCCTAAAATCCAGATGTCTAACCAAGGAAATCGAAATGTGACATTTGAAATAAATCAAGTAAACACTTTTGAATTTGCACATAATTGACATGGATAATATGTTTTTCTCCATGAGCCAGAAGAATTGTGACTTTTTTTTGGCAAGGAATAATTGCGGAGGGGGATGTTAAGAGGCCAAAGGGAGAGAAGGAGAAAATGGAAATAGAGCATTGTGGGATGGGTAGATTATAAGAATAGGCAGACTGGGTATATTAGCTGAGGAACAAAGGAATTTTGCATGACACTTTGTTATTCTTTTTCCAGATGTGTCTCCTGGGAACATTTGGCAGTGATGTTTGGACACACAATTTGATAAAGAGGTGATATTTGATGTGCCATCATCACCTTCACAGATGTCCCAATGATGATTTTCTCAAATTTTGCTGTCCTTATAATGTGACTAGGCAACAGTTTTCAATGCAGATGCTTGTGGGTGCAATCCTACAATTTGTGCACAAGGCTGATTGTGGATATGCAGATATTTGTATATATGTATGTATGTATGGATAATCTAGGGACATAAAAGACATGTGGCACATTTCCATTTGTAGATTGGCAGCAGACATTTTTCCTTTGTAGACCACGGGATCTACTTGCCCCACAAGCTGGAAATATATGTGTCTGCTTGATATAGTTCACATTATTGACAGATAGCTTGGCAAACTGGTAAACACAACAGGTCTGTGCCCCCCCCATGCAATCTGTGCAGCATGAGAGAAGTATTTGCTTTTTAAAAGGTAACAAAATGGTTATGCACTAAGCTGGATCCAGCCAGCTTTTTTTCACTCAGACCAATTCCACACAAGTGCAAACCTCTGCATTGGCATTCTTAAATAACTGAAGTTAGAAGAAATTTCTACATAACTTTTTGCCTCCCCGGGAGTAGATTCTAATGTAGTGCCCCATTACTCTGCGTTTTCTAAATCCATTTCCCCCCACAATTTTTTCCCTTCAGATCTGAACTTGCAGTTTTCCAGTGAGGAATTCCCAAAATTGTGCTTGCCTCTGCCCTTTTGTGTTGTCAGTGTTGTGTATTCAACCCCCTCCCGCCCCCCTCAGCTTGTCTCCTGTGCAATCTGCTAGTTTTTTAAAGTGTAATGTTGATTGCATTTTGATATGATTTTTTTCATTATAATATAGCAATGTTTTATGTTTGGGACAAGACAGGCAGCAAGATTTCATGTAGCCTTCTACGCGCATTTATCCATCCTTTCCTTTCCTTTCCTTTCCTTTCCTTTCCTTTCCTTTCCTTTCCTTTCCTTTCCTTTCCTTTCCTTTCCTTTCCTTTCCTTTCCTTTCCTTTCCTTTCCTTTCCTTTCCTGTCCTGTCCTGTCCTGTCCTGTCCTGTCCCCCCTTTTTTTTTTTTGGTGGGTAGGTTTGATGCCACACACTTGTATTGTTTCTTCATTCTCCCTCTCTTTCCCTATAGCTCCCGGTGTGCTTTCTTTTCTTTTTTTTACTGTATTTGCCAAAAAAGGAGGTTCCGTCACTGAGCAAGTACATGAGGACACATTTAGTGTGCTTCATAATTATTGCATAACATTGTTTTGGATTGGTGTATCCAGTTTGATCACCTCCAGCCATTTTCTTAGTTGGCGACTAAAGAGGAGCAGGAGACCGTTGCAATGGTGGCAACCATGCTGTTCCCCATGACACATCCAGCCTTTTTGCAAAACAGTATTATGATGTTATAACGTTACTGCATATGCCAAACAAAAGGAGGTTCCATCGCTGATTGTTATGTTTTAGGTCTAAAATGCCTGAGCTTCAGCTTCACGCTGGTATCCTAAACTGCATGTTCTGATTGGTTACTCTGCGCATAGACCAATCAGAGCATATTGAATGGTTCTAGAGGGAACAGAAACTATCGGTTGTTATCTAAGCAATATAATTGGTTATTAACTTATTTAGGGGCGTGGTTTCATTTGCCCAGATAGTTTAAAAGAGAGCCTGTTGCTTTCCTGTTTTTGTGTTGGTTTACTGTCGTGTTTGAATAAAGCTGAATCACTTGTTAAGAACTGACTGTCGTCTCATACTTAACATTGGCAACGAGGATGGGATATTAGCGGGTAGGCAGCCCCGCTGAACCATCGTCACCACAGCAGACGATACTGAACTGTCTGGAGCCCCGGCTGTCATAAACCTTCACCCTGCCAACCCACCGCTGGATCTGGCTCAAAGGATGGCAGCCAGCACGAAGTTTGAGGCATTCGAATCAGAACTGGAAGACTGGGACTCATACATTACCAGGTTTGAGTTCCACCTGCGAGCCAACCAAATCGAGGAAGAAGCCACAAAGACAGCAATACTCTTCAGTTTGTGTGGGAGAACCGTCTTTGATGTGGCCCAGTCTCTGGTGGCACCTGCAGCTATCCTGACCGTCTCATTGGTGGATATAAAGAGCGAGTTATGAAATCACTTCTTTCCTAGACCCTCACAGATTGCCTGCTGCCACGCTTTCTACAAGCAAGACCAAGGGGCAAGTAAATCAATAGCCAATTACATTATGGCACTACAGAAGGCTGCTAGGAACTGCAATTTTCCTGACCTGGAAGCAGCTTTGCTCGACTGGCTGGTGTGCAGCCTGCAAGATGAGAAACTGCAGCAGCAGTTGTTCATGAAGTCATAGCTGACTTATGCCATGGCCTATGTGGAAGCCATCGTCGCCAAAGCCGCAGAGAAGTCTACAAGGGAAGTGAGGCAGCCGAGCAGCCCATCCAGCCAACATCCAGAAAAGGCAGTGCATCATGAATCTGTGAGCAAATCTGAGAATGAAACCGATGACATCCACAAGACCCGAGTGACCAGGCCCAAGTGGGGCACAGGAAAAACAGCGCAAGGGCGAGTCTGTGGAGGGTGTGGTGGAAATCACGACCAAGACTGTTGCTGGGCCCATAACATCAAATGCCGAAACTGTGACAAGTGGGGCCATTTAGCCAGGGTCTGTCAAGATGCGGGAAAGAAGAAGTCACCACCACCTTCTCAATGGCAGAACCAGTGGGCGCAAGATGAGGGTGCTGTGAAGCTGGCAGACTGCCATAAGACGACCTGCTGTTCGTGTCCAACAACCATTTTGAGCATGGACCAAGAAGAAGAGTTGAGTAACGGTGTTGCTGGACAGAAAGCTCTGTGTGATGGAAGTCGATTCTGGGTCCGTGATGACCATCATCTCCACTGAGACGCTACAATGCCTGTTTCCAACTAGGAGCCGTTGCTGCTTGGTGCCCAGCACGGTTCATCTCTCAGACTTCCAGGGTCGGCGCATTCCTGTGGCTGGAGCTGCATCATTCAAGGTACAGTTCAAGGGGTTCAAGCAAGTGCTGAGCCTCCTTGTTGCTGAAGGGTGCAGGGCCAGCTTATTAGGGCTGGACTGGTTCGAAGCCCTTGGTATTGACATTACTGGGATAAATCAAATGTCTGTTAGTAGTAAATTGAGTTCAATGTATGCTGAATTCCCCGCTGTTTCTGATGGGTCATTGGGGAAGTATACAGGGCCGCCCGTGACTTCCAACTTAGACCCTTCAGTAGCACCTATTAGGCTGAAGTACCGGTGGCTTCCAATTGCTCTGTGACCCCGAATCGAAGCAAAACTGGACAAACTTGTTGCTCAGGGTGTGCTTGAACCCACCTCTCACGCCAAGTGGGAGACACCTATTGTGACACCTGTTAAACCAGATGGGTCTATTCACATTTGTGCAGACTACAAGTGTACCATCAATAGGGCGTTACAGCAGCATGCTTACCCTGTGCCTGTAATAAGTCATGTTCTAGTGTCTTTGGTGGGAGGGCGGATTTTTGCAAAATTAGATCTCGCCCAGGCATATCAGCAGTTACCAGTGGACCCCGTTGCAGCCAAGGCACAAACAATAGTTACGTACCATGGGGCATTTAAAGTTAACCAACTACAGTTTGGTGTGAATGTCACATTGGGGATATTCCAAGGGATAATGGAAGGGTTGCTCTGGGACATACCAGGGGTGGTACCATACTTTGATGATGTTCTGCTTGCTGGTGCTGAGGCCAAATTAGCAGAATGCCTTCAGGTGGTATTGGGGTGGTTCCGAGCAGCTGGTCTCAAGGTAAAAAGAAAGAAGTATCAGATCGGGTGCATAAGTTTGAATTCCTGTGGTTTTTCATTGACGAAAATGGTGTGCACCCGACTGATGACAAAGTGGCGGCAATCCAGCAAGTGCCACGACCATATAGCAAAAAACAGCTGCAATCATTCCTTGGTATATTAAATTTTTACCATGCCTTCTTGCCACATAAGGTGTCCATCGCAGAGCCGCTCCACAGTTTGTTGGAAAAGGGAGTGAAATGGGAGTGGGGGCCATGGCACGACAATGCATTTAGAGCTATTAAAGAGCTGTTAGTCTCCAATAGTGTCCTCACACACTTCAATGAACACAAACCCCTGGTTCTCTCGGCGGATGCATCCCCCTTTAGTACTAAGCCACGTCATGACAAATGGGTGGGAAGCACCAGTAGCATATTATTCTAGGACTTTGTCACCGGCAGAATGGAATTATGCACAAACAGATAAAGAGGCCCTCGCATTAGTCACCAGAATTAAAAAGTTCCATGATTTCTTGTATGGCCAAAAATTTCTAATGGTAACTGATCACAAGCCACTTTTGGGACTATTACCACCTCACCAGCAGACCCCACAAATCCTTTCTCCATGTATGTTGTGCTGGACTGTATTTCTCTTGGTGTACGACTATGACTTCGTGCACTATTGCGCATGCAGATGCACTGAGTCTATGCCTGATCATGGGACCAGCCATTGATCCTGTGCCAGAGTACGAGGTGATGGCAATAGAACTACCGCAACCTCCTATGCACGCCTCCAACATTGTAGCCGTATAGGCCAGGGAATCCATGATCTCCCAGGTGCTCAACTGGGTGTGGTGGGGATGGCCGGCAGGCTTTTTTGAGGCTGAATTCCAACCATATAGTTCCAGGCAACAAGAGCTATCCGCTCATAAAGGCTGTTTGTTGTGGGGACATAGGGTGGTAGTTCCCCCCAAATTACGCAGATGGGTTCTGGAGGCTTTACATGCTGGCCACCCTGGGATGGTCTGAATGAAAGCTCTTGCCCAGAGCTATGTGTGGTAGCCATGCATTGACTGTGATATTGAGGAGTGGGTGAAAACTTGTCAACAGTGCCCGATCTCAAGGCCAGACCCTCCACATGCCCCTGTGCAGCACTGGGAGAACACTCATAGACCATGGTCCTGATTACATATTGATTTCACAGGGCCATTCCAGGGACAAGTGTTTTTGATTGTGGTTGATTCATACTCCAAATGGTTGGAGGTGGTCCAAATGTCCAATATGACCTCAACTGCAGTAATTAAAGCATTGCACCACCTGATTGCCACCCACGGCCTGCCAGACACTATAGTTTCTGATAACGGAACACAATTTACCTCCAGTGAATTTCAGGGCTTCATGGCAGATAATTTAATTAAACAGATCACGTCAGCACCATTCCACCCCTCCACGAATGGGCAGGTAGAGAGGATGGTGTGGACCACAAAGGAGGCACTCCGAAGAATGGTCCATGGAGACTGGAGTCAGAAACTGGCATCCTTCCTGTATCAGCACGTAACACCACACACAGCAACTGGAAGAAGCCCTGCAGAGCTCCTGATGAACCGACGCCTGACATCACTCCTCAATTGTATGCATCCAGACCTCATGACGGACAAACCCCTGCAAGGAGAAACTCTGGACACACCCCAATCATTCTGGATTAGAGATGCCATGTTCACCAGGAACTATGGCAAAGGACATTTATGGATGCCTGCGGCAGTCATCGAGGTCACTGGAACACTCTCCTACATCGTCTGGACAACTGACAGTAGAGAGTTAAGGCACCACGTTGACCAGCTACGGCAACGCTGGGCAGACACGCGCTCCGAGGTTTATGCAGAGGCCAATGAGGTCCCTTGTACAGATACTGAGCAGTTGAAACCTCAGGTCCCTGATGATCCCACAGGCCTTGAGCCAAGCACAGGAGCTAGAACCAGGCAGCCCTCAAATTCCGACACTGGCCATACCGACCTGGTAATGCTTAGCCCCACAATAGACTGGGGTAGTCCAAGTGCCCGGGAAACCGAGACACAGCCTCTGGCTGCAATACTGCGGCAGTCACAAAGAAGTCAATGTTAACCATCACACCTTAAAGGTTTTGTTTGCTCAGAAATTATTTCTTCCTGGGGGGAGGGATGTTATGTTTTATGTCTAAACATGCCTGAGCTTCAATTTCACGCTGGTATAATAAACTGCACGTTCTGATTGGTTACTCTGTGCAGTAGACCAATCAGAACATATTGAAAGGTTCTGGAGGGAACAGAAACTATTGGTTGTTATCTAAGCAGTATAATTGGTTATTAACTTATTTAGGGGCGTGGCTTTATTTGCCCGGATAGTTTAAAAGAGAGCCTGTTGCTCCCCTGTTTTCATGTTGGTTTACTGTCATGTATGAATAAAGCTGAATCACTTGTTAAGAGCTGACTGACGTCTCATACTTAACACTGATGAAGTACACAATGACACATTTAGTGTGCTTCATAATTACTGAATAACTGTTATGAATTGGTGTATCCAGTTTGATGATCGCCAGCCATTTTCTTAGTTGGTGACTAAGGAAGAGAAGGGTACTTTTGAAATGGCAGCAACCATGCAATTCCCCATGATACATCCAACCTTTTTTTTTATAATGTTATAACACTACCACTTTTGCATAAAAACCCAGGTTCTATTGCTGACGAGGTATATGAGGACACATTTAGCACACTTCATAATTATGGAATAACATTGTTATGGATTGGTGTATCCAGTTTGGCAATCAGAAATGGAATACTACTTTCATTAGGATTTTGTGGGAATTGTTGCCGGCCATTTCCTTAGTTGGCGACTATGGAGGAGTAGAGGACCTTTGAAAGGGTGGCAGCCATGCTGTTCACCATGATACATCCAGCCTTCTCCCCACCCAGTGTTATGATGTTATAACATTACCACGTACGCAAAAAAAAGGAGGTTCCATCACTGTTGAAGTACATGAGGACTCATTTAGCATGCTTCATAATTATTAAATAACAGTGTTATGAACTGGTGTATCCAGTTTGACGATCACCAGCCATTTTCTTAGTTGTTGACCCAGGAGGAGCAGGGGACCTTTGAAAAAGGTGTAAGCATGCTGTACCCCACATACATGCAGCCTTTTTTTTTTTTACAGTGTTATGATGTTATAATGTCATTGCATGTGCACAGAAAAAGAGGTTCCATCACTGACAAAGTACATGATGACACGGCCGCACAACCCCTTTCCAAAGGAAGTGGGGAACACATGGGGGGGTGTCGGATCGGAATTCAAGAAGAAAATCCCTGAAATAAATGCCCTTTTGCAGAAGGGGTGCCACAAAGTTGGAGCATCAGTTGGAGATTCAACTCACCATAAAACAGTGGCAACATTGAGTTGCAGAAAATGTCTCAGTCTCAGCCAATTTGTCCATGCAGGTGTCATGACACCCAACACAGCCTTATAGTAGTTACAGAGGACCCCCTCCTAAGTTGAGAAACAGTGACTGGCCACTCTAGGCCACACAGGGAGCTTCAGAACCCTTCCATTTTTAAACCATTCTACTGAATCACATAACATATATACTACATTCCTCTTTATAGTTTTTTTACCACAGAAAGAGAGGTCTTTTCTTTCTTTCTTTCTTTCTTTCTTTCTTTCTTTCTTTCTTTCTTTCTTTCTTTCTTTCTTTCTTTCTTTCTTTCTTTCTTTCTTTCTTTCTTTCTTTCTTTCTTTCTTTCTTTCTTTCTTTCTTTCTTTCTTTCTTTCTTTCTTTCTTTCTTCTGTCTCTGTATTTTGATTCTGCCCTTTCTCCAAGGAGCTTGAGGTAGCAGACTGTGTTCTCCCCTCCTCCATTTTATTCTTGTAATAACAACCCTGGGAGGTAGATTAGGCTGAGAGAGAATGGCCCAAGGTCATCCAGGAAGCTTCATGGCAGAATGGGGATTTAAGCCTGGGTCTCTCCAATACTAGTCTGACACTTCTTCCCAATTCTTTTCTTATATTTTATCAGCAACAAGAATGTGACTGAGAACATAAAGCCAAACTGACTACTAACTGTGTGAGGAGATGTTTGTAGGCTAGAGTAAGTGGGAGATTTCAGATACTTTTTATCAGATTTCAGTAGACATTGAATTTGTTAGTCTGATACATCCAAATTATTTTGGACAAGAGGAATGAAATAGCTATAGCAAGTTCCTAAGAAAAAACAAAATGATTGCTATGAAGGGGGAAAAAAGACCATGTCATTTGTTCCTGTTGAGTTTTGAGGACAACTCTTTCTCAAGAGATAAACTTGATAAATGAACCAAGGCAGTTGGAATTTGTTCATCACTAAAGCCAACTCAAGGATGATGACTAACTTTTTTCCCAATACAGCTGTCTTTTCAAACTGGGTTGCCTCTGCCCCAGTTTCCTATGCTGCTCTGGAAAATTGACTTAAGTATATAATGTCAATCCTATGTAATCCTAACATGGACCCTGGAAGGCAGGCTTATACAATTGTCGCCGTAATACTGATAGAAAGGAAAAACCGAGGATACAGACAGTAACTTACCTGAGGTCTTCCAGCAAATTCATGACTGAAGTCAGATTTTCTTCAAACATTTCCTAACTCATAGCTCAGTCTCTTAACACAGGCTGTATCTTTCTGTTGGTCCAACAGACTGTTGGTCCGGCAGGCCTTGTCACATGACCAGTTAGGCCCAAAATAACCCAGCAATGGAATGGACACCTCACTTGCTGGACCCAAGGAAAAGTTGCCCTCATGATCTCTTTATCAAATCCATAGGAGAAGAATTTACTTCAGGTACCAGTTATTTCTGGAATTTGGTGATAGATTTTCTCTTGATTAAAAAAGAATAGCTTGAGCCCCCATTTATCTTTATAATAGCCATAATAATTTCAGCACAATATAAAAATACATTATTGTTCTTTGCAGCCATCTTGATCTAAAGCAGTCCACAGTGAATCAGATCTGTACTGTGGAGTAGTTTAGCTAAATCCAATAGAAATGCTCTGCAGTATACAACAGAGACTATAAGATACAAGAAGCATACTCATATTTTCTTGTGCAAACTGATACTTTCTGAACTTTCTCTGAGATTTCCTGACAGGATTAAAACTGTGCCTAGGAATATTCTTATCTGCTGTTAACTTAACAAATAACTGCTGCGATTCATAGGAGAGACAAGCGGGGGGGGGGACCAGTTTCCAGTTCAAAAGTTTGGGCTGGGGGGGGAGAGAGAGAGAGAGAGAGAGAGAGAGAGAGAGAGAGAGAGAGAGAGAGAGAGAGAGAGAGAGAGAGAGAGAGGCTGGCAATGAAGGATCATGAGTCACAGCCAAGAACAGAGGGGCTGGGTGGGAGGAGGAAGAGAAGTTACAGCAGTTTGCATTAGTAGATTCTGGCAGCAGTTATCAAAATCCCAGATGTCTCTTTGCTGATGTATGAGTAATGACATAGCTTGATGTTTATGGACAGCTTGTGTTCTCATTGAGAAAGTGTAAAGAAGAGCTGTCACTCCCTTCTACCACAAGATGTCACTAGTACTGCTTGGGTGCCTGGTGCCTATTGACAACTTGTCACCGCTGCTCATATTATTAGCTGGCTGCCTTTGATACTCTCCCCTCCCCATTCTGTAGATGGCTTTGCAGCTTCTTTATTAATCATGTTGATACTGTTGCAAATTTCCTCTTGTGTCATGCGTTTTCTTTTATTCCAAGTTTCCTCTTAGTATGTTTGAATTACCTGTTAAAGAAATGTTGAAAAAGAGTAAAGAGAGGTCTCCTTTACTTAGCTATGGTATGCATTTAGGTGGCCTGCTGATTAGAGGAGAAAGAAGTCCTAAACTTTTGGCACTGGGGCAGAAGAAACTTAATTCCTGTTTCTATATCCTGTTGATTTTAACACTGGGTATCACACAGATTGTGTGAAATGACCACAGGAGGAGGAGGAGGAGGAGCCCTAGTGTTTTTCCCCCTCTGCATTTCAGTGGATGTCAAAATCACAGACCAGTCCTATGCATGTCAGAAGTCAGTCCAACTGGATTCAATGGGACACCAAAATAATGATAACTTAGGACTGTGACATTTGTATTAATTATTCCATATCACTGTTCAAAGCTTTTATTTTTATATAAATAAACTCCATATGGAGAACAGTTTTATCCATTGAATCACATAGTTCCCTCCACAAGAGAGACACATGATCCTTCCTTCTTCCTTCCTTCCTTCCTTCCTTCCTTCCTTCCTTCCTTCCTTCCTTCCTTGCTCCCTTCCCCTCCTTCTGAGTGTTGACCACTGTTAGAAAATACAAAAAAATATTTGTCTGCACACACAATCTTCTGTAGAATGTGACAGAGTCCAGATGTTGAATTAATTTTAAAAACAATCTGACCACTTCTGTACTTCACACAGTCTGTATGATACCCAGTGTTAAAGTCAACTGGGTATAGACTCATGAATTAAGTAGGCAATGGCTATAGTGATCTCCAAATATGGCTCCGCATAGGTAGTATTGTGTTGTTAACCAATTTTTGATGAAGAACTCTAACAACTTTAGCTGCAGACAGACACACCCACCACACCCTTTCAGCACTTCATCCCAGCTCATAGATGGCCCCTCTTATTAATGTCCCATCTATGGGAAAGAATGTGAGCAAGCCTCCATATTCTCTCCTGCCCTATATACAACATGTGGCATAAGGTATGACACCCACTGTTTACATGACACATCCATCTATTTTTGGAAAATGTGGGTTGAATGAACAGGGCTTGTGCCTATATGAACATGCAAATTAAATGTGTCATGTATCATGGTCAAGTTTGGAACAGTCCTATTACAGCTATATTAGATTGTTTTACCATTAAGCCCTGCAGAAGCTGACAGCCACATACAGGGATGTGCACCAAGTAAGATTTAATTATAGTTTTGGATCTTGCCTTCAGGGGGGAATTTTACCATAACTGTTTCATTTCTGGTAGGGCGTTACCAGTTCAAGTTAAAAATCTGTGCCATGTTTACATGTTTTGGGATGATTTTCAGTACTCATGCATTGCAGACACCATTATTTTCAATGAACGGCCAGTTTGAGGGTCTCCTGTGCAGTTGTCATGGAACATAACACCACCAAAATCACATAGAACACAGTCCTCCCTCTCCTCTCCAGACCCCCTCCCGAATCTCAGCCACATGCAGCAAAGTGGTTCCATTTTAAGCCCCACCCCCAGTAGCTCATTTCTGTGCATGTGCACCTCTCTATAGACTGCTATGGTGGGGAAATGGTGGACAGCAGTGGCTGTGGCCAAGGATATGGCATTTAAAATGAATCCTTCTTATGTTAATTTTCTTCTCTTACTGTAATACTGAATGAGTGGCAAGAATAAAAATGTCTTATAGTTGCACTGAAACCTCTGCTCCTGACATCCCTTGTTGTGTCTCTTCTGAATGCTGTTCTCTGAGTCATCGAGTGCGTTCAGACGCTCCGTTTGAGCCGCTTTCGGCACGCCTCAGAAATGGCTTTTATGTGTGCGTTCACATGCCCAACATCTGCGCACTGTCCCCAGCCGTCGCTTTCCGGAGCAAAGCCCCTTTAAACTGGGGTATTTTGACACCACTTACCAAGTGGTGTTTTCCAGATTCTCTGATTCAAGCCGCACTTTCCTGACATCTGATCGCTCATGGAGCCACTTCTGGGTGCTTCAACCCTCCTCCCCTCTGGGAAGCTGCCTCCGGCTTCCGCTTTTCATCCGCCATTTTTTTTTAATGCCTTAGCAGTTTGCGCTTGAGTGGAGCTCCGCGCCTAAGTTTAGTAAAGAAAAGCTTAAATGGTGCCTAGTTTAGGCATTTAGACAAGTCCAGGATCTCGGGGAGGCCAGTTTCGGGGTGAAAATTTAAAGAGAAGTCTTCATTTAAACTTTAAAGGGATGTGTTGAAATCGCTGTTCTGCGCACACGCCAAACTTATAGTTCTGGAGCGGGCTTGCCTGTGTGCATGCTCAAATGAGTGGAAAAAAACCTCCACCTGCATGAGGACGGCGGGGAGCCTGGAACAAAGAGGTTAGTGTGATCGCGATTCTCCAGGTTAAAAAAAAACAAATGCATCCGACCGGAGCAATTTAAAGTGCTCCAGCACGCTGTCTGAATGCATCCATCTTCTTTACAGATGCTGGAATGGAATCTTCTGTCTTTTAGCAGTGAAAGGTGGGAGGGGGCTTCTGCCCCTCTCCCATAGAATTAAAAATGTTAGTCACCTGTTAGAGGTAAGGGAAGCCAACATTTCACAGTCTATTGTGGTGTGCTGTGTGAGGCAAGCACAATGCAAATGACATAAAGGGTGGCATTCCCCCCCCATAAGGCTTACTAGGGGCTGGGTTGACTGGAAGGGAAGATGATTGGCTGGAAGCACTCCATGAGTTTCCCTTGCCAGGATCTGATTGGATGGGAGGATGCTGTTCATTTTCCATCTACAGTGTAGCCCCACATTGGGACTGTGCCTCTGCAGGCCTGCCACAGACAGAAACTTTCTAGCTTTAAGAGCCCGAAGGGGGGTACCCCTCCCTTCCAGAGCCAACGCAATGACATTTTCTCCACCTAAAACATCATGTGCTGGGGGGCACCCCCTTCATCCTCAGTTCCTGCCAGACCACTGCGAACCCCCAAAAGAAAAACACACAGAATCTATGAAAGCTCATAGCGGGGCAGGTAGGAGGGAATGTGTATCTGCACAGAAGATGTTGGTGAAGATTGGTTACAGGTAAGTGCAACTGTTTTCATTTTCCATCTTCAGTGCAGCTCCACACTGGAACTTTAGCAAACTACTCATCATGAAGGAGGAGGGGTGATTTCTCACTGAAATAATGATTGAAGAACTGCCTTGTTGGCTTCTGCATCCTTCCTTGACTGCATGATCAAAGCATGATGTCTGGAAAATGTGTCTTCAGCAACCCATGTCACTGCTTTACAGATGTCCATGACTGACACCCTGCAATGCATTGTGGCCTAAGACCCCTGTGTCCTGGTGGAGTGGGCCTTAATATCTAGAGGGCAAGGCTTAACAGAGGCCTCATAACAAGCTTGGATGGCTGCTACAACTCATCTAGATATGAACTGGAAGGAAGCTGATCTACCCTTCTTAGGACCTAACAACTAAAGATTTGTCTATTCAGAAAGCTTGTCCTGTCAATATAATACAACAATGTACTTCTAACATCTAAGGAATGAAGGTATTTCTATGCCTTGGAAGTAGGAGATTGGAAAAAAAACCCCAGGTAAGATCACCTCCTGGGACAAGTGGAACTTAGAAACCACCTTAGGATGTGAAACAACCTTTGCAGAAAAGGTGGATCCACTCTAAGGACTACTAGCTGACTCATCCTCCTAGTGGACATAACCACTACAAATGGTTTCTGGATAGCATGGCAAGTGAGCATAAAGCCAAAGGCTCAGAGGGCATGAGATGTGCCAGGACTAGCGAAAGGGACTATTGCAGAACAATATTGGGGGGAAACACATTAATCATACCCTTGAGAAAGTGCTAAGATAATTTATGGGCAAACAAACTTCCACCAGGTCATGGTGTGCTGAAATGGCAGCCAGCTGTACTTTGATAGGTGATACAGTCAGCCCCCTATGTGCTAATGACAAACTAAAATGACAATCTCAAATGACAAACTCAAAAACTTTGGGTAGCAGGCAAGTAAACGGTGAAACATCCCTAGTTGCGGACCAATCCCCAAACAGAGACCACTTCCTGAAATAAGAATATCTCATGGAAGGTGTCCTTGCCTGAACTAGTATATCATAGATCTTTGGGGTAAAAGGGAACACCATGGTCAAACTCTCCAAGCTGTGCGGTGCAGGTGGTCCACCTCATGGTACACCAGGGGACTCCCCATGTCAAGATCCCAAACAGGAGGGAAAGTTACCTATTCCGAGCCCGCCAAATGCAAGAGTTTTGCAAACCACATCTGCTGTGGCCAAAAAGGTGCTACAAGAATGTGTTGGCTCTGGAAGGGAGGGATGCCCCCTTCGGGTCCCTAAAGCTAGGAAAATTTTGTCTGTGGCAGACCTGCACAAGTGCAGTCCCAATGTGTGTCTGCACAGAAGATGAGAATGAACATCAGTTACAGGTAGGTGCAATGCTGTTTTGCTCTGAAATGAGTAGAATCAGAGAACAATAGGTGTGCATGCACATTGTGCATTCCCTCTCTGCTTGACTGCAAAGGTGATTGGCTGGGAATGCTAGACCCTCACCAGGTTCCAGTTGGAAGGATGCCACTGCCCATGGAAACAAGCAGAATCAAAGAAGACAGTGAGCACATGCATATACTCCTCCTGACTCAATGAGCACCTGAATCTGAAACAAAATGGATTTTTGGGCTGAGTAGCTTTGTTTCACTAAGAATCCTGGATTCTTAATACTGTTCTAGGAACACAAACTATAAGGACTGAAAAACAGCTATTTACATGCATGTTTTGGTTCAGGAGCTCCATTATGCATACCCCTAGCCACAGATATAAAGGATTACTCCTCCTTGTGTGAGCACTTCAGTCCTCCCTGCAAGGTTTGCTCTCCATCTTTTCTAGACAAGGGCTTTTCTGTGGTGGCCCCATCATAATAGAATGGGATGTGCACTGAGAGCTGGCTGTGTCATATCTGTTAGTGCTCAGGAAAAAAAAAACTTGTAAAGCAGAGCAGCTCAAGAGTTCTGGGCCTCTGATTTGTGTTTTTTTTGGTTGTTCTGATTTTAGATGGTTATAGGATGTGGTTTGTTTTTATTTGTAAAACAGCACTTTTATGAAAAGCAGTATAAAACGCCTTAAATAGATGTGGGTGGGTGAGAAGTGAGATCAAGAATTAGATGGCAAATTCCTTGGGTCATAGATCTTTTGGTTAGTTTCTTTGTAAAGCAGCTTGCCTATTTGTAGAGCTATGTTGTTGTTGGTTTTGTTGTCACTGTACAGCTTCTCACCAGACATTCAGCGCTGATTCTGGAGACCTCCACCAATGCATCTTCTGTAGCACTAAGGGAAACAAACGGTAAATTTATTAAAAATTTCAGTCTAATGCATCAAAGCAGGATGGAAACTTTAGCTTGTTATGCTTCTGCTTCACTTTCTCTAGAGAGATGGGACTTAAAGAGTCGCTCGGCTCCCTGTTACATGCACCAGAATTGACAGCGACCAAAGCAGCCCACCAAGTGTTTCGTTCCCAGATCCTGTATTCATTTTCTTCACTCCCCAGATTCTTGAACTTGAATAAATCCAGAGCCTGGTAGATGTTGCTCTTTGTAAGCTCTGGCATTTATGTGCTCCCACACACTAAAGCTCCACTCCAAGATTATGTCCTCTTAGGATAGATGTGAGACATCAACATGCCAAGACCTGCAGCATAGGATGAAACAATGGAGTGCAGCTGAATAGATGGCAATAAAAGCAATAATGGATGTGCCTCCAGTGAGGGCCAACTAAAAATTGGCCCACAGAATGTGGCAAATCCAATGAACAGAGCAGCAGCCATGCACTGTATCATAGGAGCAATTCAGTGCATGCTCCAAAATGCTGTTCATGACACGGAGAGGTGAGGATTCCCCCCATTCATCATGTGCTAACCTATCATTTGGATTATAAAACCATTTCTCTAAAACATTTTGAATTTGACATTTGCTGAAAACCGAATTTGGGATTGTGTGAATTAACCCTGGCATAGTTTGTAAAAATACAAGTCTGTACACTGCTATCCTATTTTTGCTATATTTTAAAATATCTCCTTAAAAAAAAAAAAAAACCTCTAAGAAAATATAATCAAAACGTGAAACAACAATCAAACAGATGCTCATAATTAGTATGCACTGATCATAAGTCTTTGGGGAGAACTTGATTGACATTTGGATTCTTTGTTTGATCCTATCAATCCAAATTTCAAACAGAAAAAAAAGCACAAGGTATGATCAGGTTAAACACAAGTCCTGTCAGCATTAAATGAGTGTTTAACTCTCCCAAATATGTGTGTGTGTGTGTATTCATTCATTCATTCATTCTAGAGGACTTTAAATTCAGACCTGGAAATCCTTGCTCACAAAGCCCTTACCCAACTATGCACGTATTCATATAGTAAATCTTATGGGACAACTCATTTGAATTAAGTGTAATAGTATTGCAAAAATGTGACACAGGGAATAGAATTCAACGAATACTTTTGGTTTATATAGACAGGCTGGTGTGTCTGGTTTAGCTCTTAGCTGCATTAGCGTGTCCATTACTTAAGTGAGTGAGATACCAGGCCTTGTCCTCCAGGCACAGCATTCCAACTTTCTGTCCCATTAGGCCCGGCCTGGTCAGTTTGTTATTTTGTTCTCAGCCATTTCTGGGATATGGGATTAGCCTGCCACAGTTTATGTCTGAGGAGCTGGATTTTCTAAATGTGTCCACTAGATAGCACAATAAACTTTCTTCATTTCCAGTTTGGGAGGGGGGGGGAACCTTTTTTCCCTCCCACCCAAAGAGCTATTAGCCTTTCAGGCTCAGAGTAATGGTGCTTCAGAAAAAGATCAAAGTTTTTCAGATAAGTATTCCTTTACACAATGTTACTGACACTCCACTTTGTAAACAGTTTTTCCACCCTCTTCCCCTCCCCCTTTTTGGTTAAAAAGGATATATAAACATGCCAAGTGAGATAGATAGACTGTCACTTTTTCTTTTTATTTCTTGCTTTTGTATGTGAGTTAACTGCTCAGTCAGTATCATGGTTGGGTTGTACTGATATAAATGAACTCAGGCCTGTCTTTTGTATAAACAGTCAAATAAAAAATGAAGGGCATATGAAATAATGCCAAGCACGAATTGTGTTTCAGGAACATTGTTGCAAACTTTGATCTCTCTCTCGCTCGCTTTTTTAAGGCTTTTGATGGGAAAGGCCTGTCTTGTCCCTTGGAAAAAGGAGCTTGAACTAGCAATGCAGTGTACTAATAAAGTTAAGGCCAAGATTCAGCTTGCTTTCACCAATTGTTTACAGCCCAGATGAGTCTTTAGAGTCTTAAATAATTCTGGGATAATAACCTTATTCAGGTGACCCAGAGAATTAATGTGGTGAGTTAATGCATATTGTAGTATGGGTGTGGAATTAGTGCTGTAGTCTGACTCCCAGTCCAGTTTAATGTCTGTCTGGATCCTACTACATGCAAAAGCAAGGCTCCTAATCATGGTAAGGGAATCTTAGGCCCATACAGCACATAGACTCAGTGGCTGTGCTTCGATTGCATACCATAGTTGTGTCATCGGAATAGGACTAATGACATAAGGACAGATTCTGCAAAAGCAGTTGTTCTGTCCTCGGTCTGCCGTTTCCCCTGGTTCTATTGCTCAATTTCCCACTATTTGCTGTGTGACTGCATTTTGACCTGCTTCTTCCCCCAATTTTTCCCTGCATCTTCTTGATCCTAAAATAAGGATCAAGAAGATGCAGGGGAAATCGGGGGGAGATGCAGGTCAAAATGCGTCCGTGCAGCAAATAGTGGGAAATTGAGCAGTACAACTGGGGGAAATGGCAGACTGAGCGCATAACAACTGCTTTTGTGGAATCAGTCCAGGAGATGTTTCATAGGAAGCAAATAATTTTTTTTCAAGTGGGAGCAACTAGGATCAGATTATATGCTGGGATTTAAGGATTCAAATGAACAGCTCAGACAGTAGCTGACATGGGACATTTTCACATGGGTTATCTGCCCAAATGCAATGTTTTGGGGAAGTGGGGTTTTTTCTTAGATAAAATGCAAGATGAACCAGAGAACGTATAACCTTTTAGATTTCCCTTCAGAACCAGTTTAGTTTTAATACAGTTGCTAACATACTATGCCATAATATATGACAATGTTGAAAGGTAAGAATATAGGAAATATATCAAGTGATTGTTATGGGTATAACATATCTAGAGAAAAAAAAATTATGTATGATCTTTGGCATTACAAGGGCTTTACTAATAGTATCCTGACTAACAATATCTTGACCTATTTTCCCAATGTATATCTGGAATAACACTATAGATTGAACGCAACCAGCTTATCTATGGGAAAAAAGGGGAGAAGGGGTTCCCTTTGACCACCAAAAAGTCTATACTAAGGATGATGGGACTTGCATAGACAAAAGACATGTAGAATAAGGGTTCTAGTAAGAAGAGGAATTAGTTGCAATAGAGTGAAAAAGATGGCTAGATCCAATCCTGTGTTTTTGCAAACGAACCCTCGTGTCTGTAATTGACATTAAAAACTTCTACAAAACTAAGTTTTACTTCTGTCCTTCCTTTCCTCCCACAACATTTTATATTATAGGTGCGTATCTGATCCATCAAGGAGGTTTTGCTCAGTTTCTTCTGAATATCACCTCCAAGCCAAAGAACTGCAGTTGCTGAGTGAGAAAAGTATGTCCTGGCTTCTCACCACTGGGACTTCCTCCTAACCAGCTTGCAGTCTTGAGAAAAATGAGCTGGATCATCTCAGTTTCATCCCCAATGAGCAGTAGCAGTAGATCACTTTGCAAAAAGGAGCAGCCACGCATAATTTGGCATCACTGACAGCATCCTCTGCAGCAGGAGGCTGTGTGTGTGTGTTTGGGAGGGGGCTTATGGGTCTGAGATAATGTGCCGCTAAAATTCACCTTTTGACCTCACCCGTGTGGTGATGCTGGGTTAGAAGGATAGAAACCATCGGGTTGTGGGCTGCTGAGAGAATAGTGTCATTGTAAAACAGCTAGCTTTTCTCCACTACTGAATGGAGAAAGATGTCTGAGTGTGCCTTTACTGTATAGTGCCACAAATGGTGACTATCTGATGGGTTAGCTGTGTCAATTGGCAGCAAAGAAACAAGAACACAGATTCTAGCTGCACCTTTGTTGAGGCATCGGGCTTTGTGGGCCATCGTTGAGATCCCCAGATGCAGTGACAGGATCCTGCATGTGGCACACTCAGCACAACTGGGTAGTGAGGGTGAATCTAGCAAATTAACAGCCTGTTTATGTGCCTTTGTAAGCCCTGATAATTCTGAAAAGGCTGCTACAACCCTGCAGTTACAGGTATGTGCAGTAGGTACAGTGTGACTACACAGTCAGCCTTCTCTATACATTCATGTCTTTTTCTGTAACAATGCAAACTTTTATAGAACCTTTTTTCAGATTATTTATCCTGATAGTGAGTTGGCCACAGGAACCCAAGCGTGAGTAACCTTCCTTATTTCAGAGCCCATTTCTGAGCTGTAATCCATACCTTCACCTCCTTTTACATGTAAGCCACATAGCCCGGAAACGTTTTATCATAGCTATAATCCCCCAACTGTATCGTCTCATCCACATTCCATTCATTGTTCCTTCCTTCATTTTTCTAAATGGCCATGGTGTGCATGGATAACAATACTGCACCAATGACAGGCATGTCTCCTGATATACTCCATCACGAAGCTCATCTGAAGGAGCCACCCTGCATATGGGTAAGATAGGCAACTGCCCATTCACATGTATTCTGTGAGATGGCTCCCACCTTGTGAAACAGCCTATCTGAGGCCTGAAAAGACCCTGAATTTTATAATTCCTCAGAAAGGGCAAAACAGAAATGTTAAGAGGGCATTTCTACAAAGAGATTAGGACTGTAACAGTATGGAACATTTTGCCTTTATAATGGAAGAGGATTGTAGTCTACTGCTATGATTATTCCAAGCATCCTCCTTCATTAGTGGCTTTGTAATTCCATCGTCTGCATCATTTACACACCTCAAAAATGCTGTGCAAGTGGTTGCTGGATGTACTGGCCCTCCCCCCAGCCACCATGCATTCAAGATCCCAGTTGTGCAGGGGACTAACTGCCTTATGTTTGCTTTGTCTTATGTATTGTTTTGGTGTGGGCTTTTTTGGTGGATTTATTGGTAATTTACTGGAATGTTTGCTTAAGGACAAACTATTGGCAAAAAATAAATAGGGAAAAATTACAAAGGGACTGTATGGGGGTATGTACAGTAAACATTCAAATTATTGAAGAAAGTGCAAATAAATATGTGTCCAGAGAGAATTCAGACAATAAACTGCCCACCTGCAGACTTAAATAAGAATGCCTGCAAGACACATAGACATTCAGAGACTCATTATTAATCAGTTCCTTAGTAGGGATGGGCAAAAACTGGGAAAATGTGGTTCAGTTCATGGTTTGTGGAGGGCCCACCTACCGAACTATGAAACAAACCAAACTAAAATGGTCTCAGACAAACTGAAACAGTTTGTTAAATTTATGGTGTGGCAGAACAGCTCCCTGGAAGGATAAACTCATAGTGGTTCTCCAGCTGATTCTTTCTACCTGTCCACCAAATTTGGTGCAGATTGGACTTAGGTGGTCTAAGTTACAGCCCCCCCAAAGAAGGTGCCTCCAGGAAAGTGCTTTTGGGGATATGTCAGACACAGCTTCAGGAGTGTATAGAAGAAACCCTGTGCAAGCTAGAGGCATCAAATTTGCAGTGTACATCCCTGGGATGCTCTCCTACAAGCTCTACAAGTTATGTGCAGATTGGACTGAGTTGGTCCTAGTTACAGCTTCCCAAAGAAGGTGCCCACATAATATTCTTATTGACAAGTTGCGCAGGGTGAAATGTGGTTTAGATCGTATTACTGTAAGGTGGATCTGTAACTGGTTGAGTGTTTGTTAATGGCTCCTCATCCTGTTGGAGAGGAGTGACAAGTGGAGTGCCTCAGGGATCTGTCTTGGGACCTATTTTGTTCAACATCTTTATAAATGATTTGGATGAAGGAATAGAAGGAATGCTTATTAAATTTGCAGATGAGACTAAATTGGGAGGGGTAGCAAATACAGTAGAGTCAGGAAACAGGATGATCTTGACAGGCTAGAAAATTGGGCTAAAATCAATAAAATGAATTTTAATGGAAATAAATGTAATATTCTACATTTAGGTAGGAAAAATCAAATGCATAATTACAGGATGGGAGAGACTTGTCTTGGCAGTATTATGTGCAGAAAGGATCTAGGGTTCTTAGTAGACCATACACTGAACATGAGCCAGCAGCGTGATGCAGTAGTTAAAAAGGCAAATGCAATTTTGGGCTGTATCAACAGAAATACAGGGTTCAGATCACACAAAGCGATGCCATCGCTTTGTTCTGGTTAGACCTCACCTAGGCTGCGATCACACGCTCCTTTAGATCCAACATAGGTGTGAATGCCTGATGTATCTAAAGGGAGCAATCAGACAGTAACATCTGGGAAGTGTCCCACAGTCATCAGCAACCTGTGCTGCTTCACCATGGAAGTGGAGTTAAAAGACACTGGGGAAAGTCTGGTGTTATCCGGATGAGGTGGGCCAAGGGCAGACTTTCCCCTGTCTGATCTCTCAAGCACACTCTCATGCTGTTGGGATAGTCTGATCAGGCCATTCTGACTCATTGCTGTGTCCCCCCCACTTTTGCAGTATGTGTATCATTGCATGCTCCATAGCAGGCCCTCAGTGCGGAGGTGCGATTCCTTGCTTATGTGCAAGGGAAACAAATGTCAAAAAAAGAGACTCACCCACAGTTGTGTTTGATCACACAGTGACGGGCTGCACCCACAGCTTCAAAGGGCTGTTTGATCTCTCAACTACATGTCAAATTCCTCCAGAGGGAATAGCCTTGCTTCCCCTCTGCTCCAACTGGCGTGTGTGACCATAACCCTAAAATATCGTGTTCAGTTTTGGACCCCACAATTTAAGAAGGATATAGACAATCTGGAACATGTCCAGAGGAGGGCAATTAAATTGGTGAGTGTTCTGGAGACTAAGTTCTATGAGGAAAGGTTGAAGGAGCTGGGTATGTATAGCCTGGAGTGAAGACAACTGAGAAATGATATAATAACCATCTTCAAGTACTTAAAGGGCTGTCATATAGAGAATGGCGTGGAGTTGTTTTCTGTTGCCCCAGAAGGTTGAACCAGAACCAACAGGTTGGAATTAAGTCAGAAGACTTTTTGGCTAAACATTAGGAAGAACTTCCTGACCGTTAGAGTGGTTCCTCAGTGGAACAGACTTCCTCAGTGGGTGGTAGGCACTCCTTCTTTGGAGCTTTTTAAACAGAGGCTAGATGGCCATCTGACAGCAATGCTGATTCTGTGAACTTAGGCAGATCATGAGAGGGAGGGTAGGGAGGGTTGCATCAGTGCTTAGTTCTCATGGCCCTTTCTTACACATCATGGGAAATGCTGATTGTCACTTTGGGGTCAGGAAGTAATTGTTCTCCAGGCCAGTTTGGCCAGGGATCCTGGAGGGGTTTTTTTCTGCCATCTTCTGGGCATGGAGCAATGGTCACTGGGTGTGTGTGGGGGAGGTATTTGTGAATTTCTTGCATTCTTCAGGGTTTTGGACTAGATGACCCTGGAGGTCCCTGCCAACTCTATGATTCTATGGTTCTAAGTGTTTTGGGAGAAATGTTGGATGAGGGTTCAGGAGTGTATAGAATGGGCCCTGTGCAAAGTAGAGGCATAAAACTTGAAGTAGACCTCCCTGGGATGCTCCCCTACAAGCCTTCCAAGTTATGTGCAGATTGGACTTCGGGGGTCTGAGTTACAGCCCCCCAAAGAATGTACCCCCAGGAAAGTGCTTTTGGGAAATTTCATGCACAGCTTCAGGAATGTATAGAATGAACCCTGTGCAGGCTAAAGGCATCAAACTTGCAGCAGACCTCCCCAGGACGCACCCCGTGATGGCCAATCCCCCTCCTCCCCTGTACTGTGGTGGGTGGCCTCACCCCTAGGCTCCATTCATTCATTGTGGGCAAGGCAATTGCTGGGTCCCCTCCTCCTGGGCCCAGGAGCCACCTGCACTATTGCAGGTGACTATGTCCCTGAGTCCCATTCACTGTCTGTGGACATGGTAGTTGCAGAGCATGGCAACCCCAGTCCTCCCCTGCTCTGCCTGGCCCCAGAGCTACCCACACTGTTGCTGTTGGCCATATCCCCAGGCCACGTTCACTGTTTGCAGACATCGTGATTGCAGAGCATGGCCAATCCCCTCTTCTCCTGCCCTGCCCAGGCCCATAAGCCACCCGCACTGTTGTGGGTAGCCATGTCCCTGAGCCCTGTTCACTGTCTACATACAAGATGATCATGGGGTACAGCCAGTCCCCCCAGGCCCAGGAGTCAACTGCAACAGTAGAGGTGGCTTGGGGCCATGACACAACAAAGATCCAGATCTGACAGCATTGAAAATGGAAGATAAATATGGAGGTGGCTCAGGGCCCCAAGAGAACTGAGAGAGAAAGGGAAAGCCCTGTGAAAAGCCTTGGACATGCACAGCAGGGATCTACTTACCTAAGGGACCACCTTTCCCCATATGTTCCCCAGAGAGCATTAAGATTGGGATCACAACATTGCCCGGTTCTCCCGGGCCCTAAAGAAGCCAGGTTGGCTGTGACAAGGGATGGGGCCTTTTCTGTGGTGGCCCCTTACTGGTGGAATGAGCTCCCGGATGATATCAGGGTCCTGTGGGACCTTCTACAGTTCTGCAGGACCTGTAAAACAGAGCTCTTCCACCAGGCTTTCTATTAGGATGCTGCCTTTTAATGCTATGGCCCTGGCCCTAACACCAGCACTAACTCAGCGACCAACAGCCTGGCAGGAAACTGGACTATGGTGATAGGCGGCCTTCCAATGCTGAGAGAATACCGCCATCTTGTATTAATATCTATGTTCTTAGCACTGATGATCTTATGCTGTGATTTTAATTGTATTTTGTGTTTTAATATATTTCGGTGTTTTAACATATACATATACATACATATATATATTCTGTATACATATATATATATCCTGAGCCTGCCACGGTGGGGAGGGTGGGATACAAATTTAACAAACAAACAATATGTCATCCCACCCCCCAAGCTCTGGCTTGCAGTCAGTATAAGAAGGAAACAGTCACTCAGATTTGCAACCCCCAGTGAACACCCTGGAAGGATTGGCCATGCACTGCAATCACCCTTCCTGGCGTGAGCAGAGAGGCTGTGTGGATCAGAATCCTGATACACAAACACCCAAAGCCCACAGCAGAGAGACAGAAGATCAGAAAAGGAAAGGTGGAGAGTCATATAAACATGGGCCCTCAGCTGAGGCGCCCACCAGCTATGCCCCACTGCCCAGCATGAGCAGAGAGACTGTGTGGATCAGAGCCCTGACCTACAAACACCCAAGGCCCACACCAAGAGATAGAAGATCAGAGGGGGGTGGTGTTAGGGGTAGAGAACATTAACCCACAGCAGAAGCAAAACAAAGCCTCAGGCTGGGTGGCACACAGACCACTACCTACATGCTTCCAAGAACATTGCTTCCTGACCCCCAAACCAGCCAAAGTTTTGCATAAAGTTTACTTCGTTTGGCCTGTTTGCGGCCATCCGTATTCCTTAGTAGAATAAGCCTCATTGGGATAGGAGAAGCACCATTTGAGCATTGTTTGATGGAGAAAATGGATGGACAAGACTACACAACAAGGAGTGCTTATGTGTGTTGCACAGACTGTGAAGTGTAACTCATTTCGGGTGAGAAATATCTACATCAGCTTTTTTAAAAAAACTGTATCTGTGCACTTATCCTCTTTTAGCAACAATCTAGTCCCCAAGGGATTTTGTCTGGCAAATAGAGAGGACATTGAAGCAGCTGCCATAGCTCTGTATTGCTGAGAGTTCCCCACTACCTCCAAATCGTGGGCTGTACCACATGGGTTTGTTTTTCTTTGGATCAGAGGGCCCTGGATGTAAGTTTAGATCATAGAATGATACAAAGAAAAATAATGATACAAAGGAAAAGAAAATAGGGGTCCTGAGGCATCTTAAAGACTAAGGAAGTTAAAGATTGAGATTCAGAACTTACTTCATCAGATGCATTAGACCATTAGACAGAGGATTCACTACTCTGCTTATGCTGGAGAGATCCAGTGTCCAAAGTTACTTTCCATTCAGTCAACTCTCAATTCTGACTCTCTGGTTCTTTCTCTGTTTCAAATGCAGTTTCCTTGCATATATACCATGTGCTCCCTCCCATTCTGTACAGAATGTATCATCTTATCCAAGCTATGATAACATCTTAAACAAGGCAGCTATTTGAAGACTATGTCTTGATCATTAGTACCCATGGAACAAACTTTTACAGCTATTAAGGAACATTGGTATTCTTTTCTCATAGACACTGACCCTATCAGATATGTCAGTTTCTGCCAAACCATATGGGTAGACTTCATTAAAGCAATTAGAGGGAGAACTCACAAAAATATGTTTGGGCCATAACAGCCAGTTTAAGCTACCTTTGATAATCTTAATGTGTGTATGTCAGCCTTGATAACTTACATAAGTAAATACAGCCTTTAGGAGCAATTTCTTCTGCAATATTAAGGGAGGTAGGAAATCCGAAGAGAAATTATATGGCTTCTAGCATGAGGCAGGCCACTGAATATTTCACTTTTCAGGCAGCAATTAACAAATATCTCCTCTTGGACATAAGCAAGGGAAGTATGAAGTTCTGCTTCTGTTTCGAAAGAATGAAGGCTAATGTTGCTGATCCTCCTTCTCTTTTGCTGGCATTCTTTGTTTAGTCCACCATGGGAATTACATCTTGAGGGAGAACAGAATCTGAATGTGTGTATCCTCTCCTAGAAGGAGCTGGCAGGGATAATCGGGGCTTTGGGACAAACAGCTGTAAATCAGCCCTGTCCTGATTAAATCGGGCATAGCTGGCAAATAAGTTATTCGCTCCTGTGAAATTAAGTGTGTGATGCAGATACACTTGATTTTGCTGTGGCCTTTCACAGCTGCGATGGGACCAGCTGCTTGGCCAAGAAGAAGAAGAAGAAAATGAAACATGGAGAGACAGAGAATCCAATGACATCTACATTCCTTTTCTGGAAACATTCTTTGATTCTGCTCTTCCCCTTTTGACAATTACTCCCAGCAGGGGGTCAAGGAAGGATGAATGCACTTAAAATGCATCCTCTGAAAGGGAAGGGAAAGTCAGGGAGAAAGTAAGGTGATTAGTCCTACTAATGTGAAAAAAACATAGATTTAATACAATTAGGAAATTCAGGCTCAGGGCTGAAAGAGATGTTCAATTAACATTTTCTGAAAGTATGATTTGTCCATAATAGTCCAACTCAAGGAACCATGCAGTGTCGACAAAGATTACAGCTAGATCATTGAAGGTTTTTTTGCTCCTTGCTCCTCTCATGTAGGCACAGTTTTCATTTCTCAGAGGAAACCCCGTTGTCTTTTATAGTTTCCTTGACTGAAACTGGAATATTCCTGGATTATGGAATACAGTCTATTTGAACTTCTAACTCAGTGATTCCCAGCTTGGCACCTGTGGGCACCATGGGGCACATGGATCAATTTCTCAGTACTGTTTTACTTTCTGAGTCTGGATAGCAACCAGTGTTGAGTCAGGCTTGGAATCACAGGGCAAGGCATCATGATCCATTACAGAGAAAATGTATTACATGAAGAGTGGGGACTGCATTTCCAAAGCAATGGTGCAAGAAAGCACATGTGCCATTTACTTGTGATAGAACATTGATAAAAAGTGGATTTTTTTCAAGTGTTCGAGAACCCCACTTTCAAATTTGTAATAATTTGGGTAGAATTCACACACCTCTCCTTATATATAATTCTGTTTTGGAGTGGCACTTTGCAGCTCTCCCATTGGCTGTGCAATGCACTCCCTCAGCCATTGGTCCGTCAGCTGCCACTCAAGAGTACTCGCATGCCATTGGCTGGGTGCTGGGTCTGCTCCTCTTCCCTGCCCACTCCCCCTTCAGCCACTATGTCTTGTCAGAATTACTGTCACAAACAATATCCACCAAGGGAAGACTATCTACAATTCACAACTATGTTCAAAACTAAATATTATATTCATTGAAATACAAAGAAGGGTTAGTGGTCACAACCCAATAGAATATATAAACATAGATCCAACAATTTGCTCATAACAATTAAACATAGTTTAAACAAGAAACATATTCAAGACCAACAGTAGGCTCTTCTGTAATTCCATACATAAGTAGTGTCCATAGACCTCCAAACAGAAAGTAACTGCAACAGAAGACTCTCACTGTGGAAAGAATAACAGCCAAACGCCTCTCCCAGGTATAAATCAAGCGTTTCAATGATCTTCAACAGCGGCTGGTAAGACGGAACTGTGAAACAATCATAAATATACATAGATAAGATTGGCTGCATGATGCATATATCTGTGGTTGGTTGTTTAAAATGTTCCCCCATAAGGTTTAATCGAGCTGTAGTTCCAGAGAGGAGCCTACAGGGGTATCACTCACTGGGTTGAATAGGGCTTCCTCATCTGCTGAACTACAGTTCCCAGCTGCCCCAAGGCCAAAAAGTGTGGGAAAAGAGGGACTGTCCCAAGGGGCAGGGCAGCATCAATATAGACTCCAGCTCACCCAGCTGAGTTGTAAACTGGAGCCCATTTCGCCATGGTAGGCAACCAAGCTTGGTTCAGACAAAGGAAGGAAACCCTTCACAGGCCTTTGTGAGGAACTCATTGCAGCCAGTCCTGACTAGGGTTGCCGGTTCCAGGTAGGGAGATTCCTGGAGATTTTCTGGTATAGTCTATGGAAGCCAGGGTTTGGGGAGGGGAGAGGCCTCAGCTGAACCGAATGCCATAAATGCCACCTTCCAAAGCAGTTATCTCTCCCCGGGGTGGGGAAAGAGATCTGTTGTCTGGAGTTCAGTTGTGATACCTGGTGATCTTCAGGCTCCACCTGGAGGTTGGCTACCCTAGGTGTGGCAGTCAGTGTATAAGAACAGGGTCTGCTAGATCCAGGTTCTTGCTGTAGAAGCGGAGTGGGTGAGTTTGGACCAGTCACAGACTTTCAGCCTAATCTACCTCATAGGGTTGTTGTGCAAGTCAAAAGGGGGAGAGGAGAATGATGTAAGCTGCTTTGGTCCCCATTGAAGAGAAAGACTACTTTTCCTCCTGGGTAGAGGCTACAGGTGGTGGTGGGGAGATAGAAAGCTGAAGAGTGAGGGGGAAATAAAGGTAGGTTGATGATTGGCTGGGAGGGAGATATGGTTGCCAACTCCAGGTGGGAAATTCCTGGAGATTTGAGAGATGGAACCAGGGAAAGGTGTGGTTTGAGGAGGTACAATGCCATAGACTCCACCCTCCCAACCAGCCATTCCCTCATGGGGAACCACTGTTGCCAATCTCCAGGTGAGGGGTGGAAATCACTCAGAATTACAACTGATCTCTAGGAGGGAGGGGGGAAGAAAAATGGAAAGCTGAAATCAGAGGGGCAGATAATGGCAGGTGGATGCTTGGCTTGGAAGGAGATAGGGTTGCCATCTCCAGGTTGGGAAATTCCTGGAGATTTGAGGGGTGGAGCCGGGAGATGGTGAGATTTGAGGAGGGGTGGGACCTCAGACAGGTACAATGCCATAGATTCCACCCTCCAAACCAGCCATTTCCTCCTGGGGAACTATTGTTGCCAATCTCCAGATGAGGGGTGGAGATCACACAGAATTACAACTGATCTCCAGGAGGGAGGACAGAAGTCAGCTGCAGTCAGAGGGACAGATAATGGTAGGTTGATGGTTAGCTGGGAAGGGGATGGGGTTGCCAACTCCAGGTTGGGAAATTCCTGGGGATTTCAGGGGAGGAGCCTGGAGAGGGTGGGGTTTGAGGAGGTCACCAAAGCAAATTGACACTGAGTGCCCAAGGCCTTGGCACTCTCCCAGGGCCTCTTTCTAGAGCTCATTGTATTTATTTCCACAACGGGCCTTATTCCTAGTTATTAAAAACAACATATTGGGCTGAATTAGTTTACTAATCCGTACACATCAGGTGGGGATGGGGGGGGGAAAGAAAGAGAGAGAGAGAGAGAGAGAGAGAGAGAGAGAGAGAGAGAGAGAGAGAGAGAGAGAGAGAGAGAGAGAGAGAGAGAGAGAGAATCAGTACATGCCCCTTCTTGCTGGTACCCTTGGTGGTACCCTGTTCAAGCTAGTTTGGTGTAGTGGTGGTATGTGGACTCTAATCTGGGAGAACCGGGTTTGATTCCCCACTCCTTCACTTGCAGCTGCTGGATGACCTTGCGCAAGCCATAGTTCTGTCAGTGCTGTCCTTGAAAGGTCAGTTCTCCCAGAGCTCTCTCAGCCCCACCTACTTTACAGGGTGCCTGTTGTGAGGAGGGGAAGGGAAAGTAGTTTGTAAGCCACTCTGAGACTCCAAGTGAAGGGCAGGTATAAATCCAATCTCCTCCTTCTCTCCTCCTCCTCTAAAGATTCAAATGGCTCTTTATATGACACTTTAGAGAATAACAAAAGCAGAGGGAAAAACCTG
Organism: Gekko gecko; assembly: GCA_029375565.1. Taxonomy (NCBI): domain Eukaryota; kingdom Metazoa; phylum Chordata; class Lepidosauria; order Squamata; family Gekkonidae; genus Gekko; species Gekko gecko. Next base: position 42,149,664 of record JAPDNY010000009.1, read on the forward strand.
ACCCAAGAGGGTTAAAATCTACATTTCAAAAATGGGTGAAATGATAGAATAATAGAATCATACAGTTGGAAGGGGCCATACAGACCTAGTCCAACCCCCTGCCCAATGCAGGACCAGTCTAAAGCATCTCTGACAAATGTTTGTCCAGCCTCTTCTTGAAAGCTGTCAGTGAAGCGGAGCTAACCACCTCCCTAGGCAGCTGATTCCACCTTTGAACCACTCTGACCATGAAAAGGTTTTTTCCTAATATCCAGCTGATACTTTTCTGCATGTAATTTAAACCTGTTGCTTTGGGTCCTATCCTCTGCTGCCAACTGGAACAGCTCCTTGCCCTCCTCCAAATGACAGCCTTTCAAGTATTTAAAGAGAGCAATCATGTCCCCCCTCAATCTCCTCTTCTCCATACTAAACATTCCCAAGGCCCTTAGCTTTTCCTCGTAGAGCTTATTCTCCAGACCCCTGATCATCCTTGTCCCTCTCTTCTGCACCCTCTCGATTTTGCCCACATCCTTTTTGAAGTGAGGCCTCCAGAACTGCACACAGTACTCCAGGTGTGGCCTGACCAAGGCAGTATACAGAGGGGCTATGAACTCCTGCAGTTTCAATGCTATGGCCCTTTTAATACAACCCAAGACTGAATTTGCCTTTTTTGCCAGTGCATCACACTGACCATGTTTAGTTTACAGTCCACCCTTACCCCCAAAATCTCTTTTGCATACACCACTCCCCAGAAACGTATCCCCCATCCAGTATTTGTGCTTGACATCTTTGCGGCCCAGATGTAATACTGTCCATTTATCTTTGTTGGATTGCATCCTGTTTGCAACTGCCCACTTCTCCAGAGTATTCAGGCCTTGTTGAATTCTAACTCTCTCTTCTTGGGTGTTTGCTACTCCTCCCAATGGAGCAGTGGTGGGGAGGAAAGGGAAGGGTAAAATGCTAAATATGCACAGATTAATCGTCGTCTGAGCTGGGAGTAAGGCTAAACCATAGGTGATTACTGAATTCTGTGCTCTGAATTGCAGAAATTTTGGAAAATGGGGGTTACAATGAAGAACTGCAATGTTCCACAGTTTTGACATAAGGCTTGACTATGCCAGCAACTCTACAGTCAATCAGGAAAGCATGTGTAATGCGTGTAGAAGGTGTGATCTGTTTTCTTGACCTGGAATAAATTGTGACAGGCATATAGTGTGCCAAGGCTTTGAACTCTGTTATGCTTCCCTGCCCTCATCTAACAGTGATCATATCTGGCAATAGTACAGTATAGACATCACTGTGTTTCACTGCCTAAGAAAAGAGACAATAGAGAAAGCACTATTTAATCAAATTACGATGTAATTCTTTGCAGAGTTACACTTTCTAATTCCATTGAACTTAGTGGTTTTAGAGGATATAACCCTGTGTAGGATTGCACTGTTAGTGGGCTTGTCCTGGGACGGGTATTTGATTCGTCATGCATCTCTCAAATCATGGCTGCACCCTTTTATAACTGGTTAATCAATCTGAGTTTAGGTCCTCTGCCAGGCAGGCAGATGGTAAAGCAACCTCAAATGGGACCATAATTTTTTTTAAGGGGGATGATTTCATGTAAGCTTAAACTGCACAACCATATAGATTAACTATTAATAAAGACAGATTTTTGCATGTAGGGTGGAATGCCAGCATATACCCCCACCCCCCAAAAGTAATTTTCAGCTGTAAATATATTAATGGCCTGAAAGATTTGGCTGGTTTCCAAATGACATGAAAATGCATCCTTCTTGGGTGTGTTGACTTCGTGGACCCACAACCCCTAAGATTTCTTTTATGTCTTAGGTCTGTTCTTTTGACCTCAGCAGCAGAGAATCCCCCCACTGTGTATATGATTCCCCCCCATCCCCATTTGTCACTGGCCATCAACTTACTGCCATTTCTGTCTTTTCTTTAGGTTCTTGATTCTCTAAAATTCTGTGATGTTAAAAGGAGAAAAGGGGAAACCTTGAACAACCTTCATTCTGTGATGAACAACATTTTGTTAACCTTTTTATTTTATTGTGCTTCTGAAGAACTCCAAACAAGCACGTGAGGTGGGTTAGACTGAGACATCAGCCCTCTTCATATTTTACATTGAATGCATGTGCCTGCATGTGTGTACATCTGTTTATAAGAAAGAGCTATGAAACTGGTTGTAAAGTCTGAATCACATGTTCAACTGCATGTGTGTTGAATGTAACATGAGAATTATCTAATACAAGTATAAAGAATAATCAAGTGTATACTGTACACAGTTTGTGCATTTGTTGTAACGTATGAATTGGTCTACTGTGATTGGTCACCTAGTCAGCTTCATCGGTAAACAGGTAGTTCCCAGTGCTAGTCCTACACTGTATGCATTTTCAGGGAAAACTAGTCAAAATTAAACCTGGTAAAGCCAGAATTATAAACTATTACTATAATTAAACCCAAATCCATTTGGATATATTTCTGAGCCTTCTGGTAACTGTCAAACAATCTATAAGTGATTCATACTAAAGTTATGCCATGAACTATGTAATCCCAACTGGACAGAGATTCTTGGGAGGGAAAATCTAATGCTCTGATATCCAAACAAACTGGGAACAGACTGTCTCTTATACCTGAAATTTCCTGTTTTGGGGCTCCAAAACAGCTTAGCTGGCCTGGAGTAAAGATTACTGCCCAAGGGCTGGTTGGGAAGAAGATGTATTCCTCAGATTTTTTTTTTTTAAGGATCTATGAGGGACCTGGGTAGGGTAGGATAGGGTGGTAATACGCCCTCTTTTAGGCCGAGGACAGACTGGCAATTTGCCCCAGGAAGGGCCCCGGGCTGACAACGATTCAATACCGGAGTAAATGGAACGTTCACACAGGCACATCTGCCTGGCGTCCCCCACCGTAGCCTACTGGTGCTCTTGCGCTTCACTGCCAGATTAAAAAAACACCTGATAAAAGCTGTCGCAAATCCGAAAGCCCGCGTTCATCGCGCGTTTCTCCGCTTCCGGGGAGTCTGAACGCGCAGGCGAAAAGCTGGGAGCAACCCGCATTGGGCACGAGGCAGCAGCGATGTGATTGGCTGCGCTCTGCTCCACTGCCCAATGCGGTGCCGACATTGCAGGGCAAAAAAAAAAAAATTGGCAAAATGCGCTTATGCGCATGAGTGCATGAGCGCTCATGTGCACATACACCCATACACCCACAGCTGAATTAATGGGGAAACAGCGAATATAGCATGCCTCTGGCACGGCAGTCTGAACGCTCCCGCGCGCCTCCGTCCCGTATCTTCCAGCAGCGGCCCCCGCTGTGTGGACGGGCTACCGGGGCAAACTGCCAGTCTGTCCTCGGCCTTAGTTTAATCTTTTGGTATGCACCTGATATGTTGCCAAGATTAAATATCATTGTAGTCACATGTCAGGACTGGATTAATTATTATGCTAACTACTGGGCAGGGACTTACCTGTCAGAGCAGAGGTGTCAAACTTATTTGTTACTAGGGCCAGATCTGACATAACTGTCACTTTGTTGGGCCAGACTGTGTGTGTCATAAAACGTAATGCCAAGTACCAGAGATATAACCTGTATAAAGGACAGCAGCTGGTAAGCTCTGAGTTGTTGTATCCTCACTGCAAAGCCTCATGGGCTGGGAAGGGGGTGCAGAGGGAAATCCATATGGGTGGATTGGAGAGTCAGTGGTGTAGCACTGGGCAGATGCTCCCACACTGCTTGGCTGTTGCAGACGAGATTGTTCCACCATAGTGAAGCCACAATTGGAGTTGCTCTGCCCACTTCCCCCTGTGCGGTCTCCTGTTCCCTCCCTTGCACTAGTTGCTTGCAGGCCATATAAGAGCCCTGGATGGACTGGTTCTGGACCCCCGGCTTTATGTTTGACACCCCTGTGTTAGAGGATAACTGTTGTGCTTTAATTATTTAGAAATGTTTCCATTGTGCTCCATGGACTGGGCTTCCTTAACAGTCCTTCTTTTTGACTCCATGTTAGGCCAGTCATGGCTATATTTTCAACATGAGTGAGAGAAGCTCTCTGTGTGCATAAAATAGCATGTGCCTGCTTTTTTGAATGAAGAAAAATATTTCAGACATGGAACACCTCAGAATATGGTTCAGTCAGGACCAAGCCCTTAATCTTACTTTGCCAAGAGAGAATGTTCATTTGCACATGAAGATTTTTTTAGGACCCCATTTACATTTTAGAACCTTTCTCCCCCAAGATGATCCACTGTAATAATGTTGCTTAGCCAAGCAGTAGCATGGTAGAAACCCCTGAAATAAGTGTTTATATTCTCACAAGACATTGTCAGTACCAATGAAATGTCCTTTCAGGGAACTGCACACTTAACATTTTTATGTTCATCTGTTACAAAGTATGCAGCCATCACATACAGTATTGCTGACGCAATGTTCAGGTTGTATTCAATGTCAGGCTGCACGAGTCTGGCATATTATTGCTGTATGATATAAAATAAAACCTGGCAAACTGAACAAAACTAAGGATCATGTTTAACAAGGTTTTAAGGACTCCAGGTGACCTAGATGAAAGTTACTTGTATCACACGTCCCCAGGCTATGCATATTCTAGTTTGCATGATACTTGGAAAATATATTATTGAAATTCAGATTTGCTATGGATATCAACTATGTTAACAGCATATTGCTGGGAGTACTTTCTCCTGAAAAAATTCCCTTTGTTCTATGAGCTGTTTAAAGCTATCTTTAATCTTCAAGGCCCAGGATCCTGAAGGTTTTTGGTCATCTTCTGGGCATGGAACAAGGGTCAGTGGGGGTGTGGGGGGAGGTATTTGTGAATTTCCTGCATTGTGCAGGGGGTGGACCAGATGACCCTGGAGGTCCCTTCCAACTCTATGATTTCATGATCAAAGATTGGTGGGCCTTCCTTGTGGTGGGACCACATCTAGACTTGCCAGATTGCCCATTGTGGTGGTCAACCCTAGCCATCTGTTATTCTCCTTCCATAGGGATGCCTGTCTGGTTCAGTCATGTTTAATTCTTAGGAAATTTCAGAAAAGCTTCAAGTAGGAGGACAGCTGGGGGGGCATGGTGTCGGCTTCCTGCATGGCGGATGTGTGTTGCTGACTCTCCGTTCCTACCACCCTGGAAAACTTTAATTGCCACTCTACAATCTGTTGATTTATGCTGTAAAGGTATGAATAACCATTCAGGTGAAAAGAAATCACCAAAAAACCCAAAAACACCAGATCTAAGATTGTTTTTACTTAAAACCAGCTCAGCTGTGCCGGTCGTGGCCTTGTCGGCTCTGAAAATCAAAATGGCAGCCGCAGCAGCTGAAATGGAGGACTTGGAGATGTATTTGCAAGAAGAAAGGTTAGTTGAACTTCTTTCATCTATAAAATCTGATCTTATGAGCCATATTGATGAGAAAGTATCACCTCTTGGAGAACAACTATATAATATCACTAAATCTTTACAACAAGTGGCTCACACGGCCAATATGGCCATGGAACTTGGTGTAACTGTGCAGAATGAAGTACAATTTCTACAAAAGAAAGATGAATGGGCAACAGAAAAAATACTGATGTTAGAAACTAAACTGAAACAAAACTCACTCAAATTCAGAGGACTGGAAGAAAAGGAGGAAGGCAACATGGAGCTTGCTACATTTATGGCACACTGGCTGACAGAAATTTTAAGCCCAGATGAAAAAATTGCACCATTAATTCTGCACACCTATACAATCAGCTCCACAGTCTCCTCTCCAAAAAAGACATCTAGTGATATAGTGTCTGGATTTCAAGATGCCAGAATGGTGAAAGCAATCCTACAACTCACACGCAAAGAAGGCTCTCTTAACTTTAAAAACCAAAAAATTCAAGTCTATCCTGATTTGCCCAGAGAAAACCTGCAATAAGAGCTGCTTTAAAGACAATAATTGCTGTACTACATGAAGCTGACCTTCATTATAAATGGCTCCCATCTGGTACGCTACAAGTTCACCATCAGGGAAGTATCTTCACTGCGCAAGACTTGGACAGCAGACATTACATGCTACAACAGCTGAAGCTGGAACCTGCTCTGGATCCTATGAGAAAAAGATCAATGAAGTGGAAATTGGAATTCCAGACGTCTCCAATTCGATGGTCTAAGATCCCAATTCGTAACCAACCTGGCTAACTCTCTGAAAAGAACTTTCATTAACTTACATCTAAGTACAATTTGGGATTTTTATGCTTCATTATACAAGGCTATTTCTTAAGCTCCAGGGCTAGTTATGGTACTTTTGTACAAGAGATTTAGCAAGATGGTATAATATTGTTCTGAATCTTAAAATATATGATTCTGTTTCTTTGATAAGGAGCGGTAATTTATTTCTTTGTATATTTTCTTGCTCTAATTGGGTGGTGGAGAATGGGGTTTCTAGCAGCATTTGGCTCCCATTAGTGTATAGGCTTTTTTCTTTTTTGGTAGGTATGAAGGTAATACCTTGCTTACTGGAAGACCTTAGTAGGGGCAGCTGGTCCTCTCTTGTCCTAGTGACAGGTCTTCTTTTTGTTTTTTCATTTTTCATTTTTATTTTCATTTTTTTTTTTTAATCTGTATCTCAACTGAATTTTATTAATTTCTTGTCTCAACAATCTTTTTCAATATGGGCAGTTTATTATAAAGTGCTAAAGTGCCTACAACCTTACTTGTTCGAGGTATTTGATGTTCTTTGCTCTTTAAAAATAGTTGTTGTTCTTAAGTTAATGATTATATTGTTCAAGCTTTAAAAATTTAAAGTTTATTCTCTTGTCTGATGGCTTTATATATTTTGTTTTGTTAATTTTCCAGAGGCATTAGATACTGTTATTCCCAAGAAATCTGCCAGTTGCTAGACGGTAAAATTATTTTTTTTAATGATACAACGTTATAATGACTCTAAAAGGTTAATATGTATTATAAAAAATCTTTCTCTTGTCCTACTATTTTTTTCTGGATAAAACCTATCTAGTGCATTAGGAGTTCTCTTATTGAAGAAAAAAATTGATACTAATTTATATAGTTCTTAATGTCAATAAAAAAGTTATCTTAATCATGTTGTTTTTATTGCTTTCGCAGGTGAATGAATTATATCTTCTAATTAATCTTACTTTAAATCCTACCTTTTTTGAACTGAAGCTTTGGATGAATTATCTGCTTATAATTATATCAGATGGCACATAACTTACATATTGTTTCTTGTAATGTTAGGGGCATGAACCACATTGTTAAACGAAAAAGACTTCAAAATGTCATACTTAAAAATCAACCGGATATTTTATGTATTCAGGAAATGCATTTAAAACAAGACACACAAAAAGTATTTAACACAGCTAAATTTCCTTATCAATTTCACGTGTCCGGAACATCAAAATCTAGGGCACTGGCAATTTTAATTTCACATAAGGTTTCATTTAATTTTAAAGCAATTAAAAAAATCCTGAAAGGGCGGTTTATCTTTATTTCTGGAGAACTTAATGATAAGCTTATAACAATAGCTACAATATATGTGCCTAATGATAATCAATTAGTTTTTATAAGAGACACATTGCAACAACTAAAATTATTTGCAAATGGTCAGATTATAATAGGATCTGATTTGAATCATATTATTATTATTTTTATAAGTATTTTATTGGTTTTGCAGTACTATGGAGTACGGGGAGAGGGTACTAAATCCCTACCTCTAAATTCTACCGGAAATGTGAAAGGGAAACTAATACATCACAAACTACTGGAGTGGGGAAGGGAAACTAAAACCCTACCTCTAAGCATACTAATGGATATAGGGGAGGGTAGACTAACAGGGTGACACAATCTGGTTACATAGGTATATATCCTTGTCACCTAGTAGTACAGAGATGTTGTTGCTTATAAAAAATTAACAAAGAGTAATAAAAAATTGCATTAGCTAACTGGTTGGCAAAAACTGCATTATCAACAGTTATCTTGGTTTTAGAGTCTTTTCTTCTTGCGTTTCTTTTTTCCTCGGGGTTTGGGAGTGGCTGTTTCTTTCTCTGATTCCAAAGTGTCTGAAGAACTATAAAGTTTGGGGCTATTGCTTGATGAATCCTGTGAGTAGGATTCTTCTTCTTCTTCCTCCTCCTCCTCAGTTTTGGATTTCTTGTCTTTTTTGCCTTGCGTTGGATTAAAGTATTGGTCCACAAACTTTTTTGCCTTAGGAACAGTGCTGATGTTAAATTTTTTATCTTCATATTTAAAACTCAGTCCTTCAGGAAATAACCATCTGTAAGGCACTCCTTTTTTCTGAGAGAGAGAGTAAGTTCCCTGTAGAGCCTCCTCCGCTTCCTGACTTCAAAGGGGATATCCTTCAAATTTTTTATTTCTTCATTCTTGATTTTTAAAGGTTTCCCCTGTGTAGATTTCAGCACCAGATCTCTGGTAGACCATCTCTTGAATTTCATACATATTTCTCCCGGGAGTTTACTTTTAAAAAAAATTAAATCTGGATAAATCCTGTAAACCCAATCCATCTCCTTCAGTAGTTCTTCCTGTTTATAATCCATTAATGGAGCAAGAGCCTCTACTAGAAGAGCCTTTAAATCTTCGTTCTTTTCCTCTGGTATCCCTTGGAAATGTAGAATGTACATGGCTCTTTCCAGCTGGAGCTGTGTTAGTTGTGTTTTGTTGGAGGATCTTTCTTTCTCTGTTTTGTCCACTCTTTTGTTGATACTCTCTGTCTGTTTTCCCATCTTTTTAAATGACTTTTCAGTTACTGAGGTTCTTTTGTCCATTTGAGTCGATTGTTTTTACAAATTGTCCATTTTAGCATTGAGATTAGTCATCTGTTCCATTAGGGGGCGCAGTGTGTTTGCCAGCAGTGTAGACATGTCTGCTGCTACTTCCTGGCTCTGGGAGGGAGTCGTTGGTAGGCTATTTCTGGCCGACTTTTTTCCTCCAGTCCCGCCTTCTGTCCTCTCCCAGCCATAATATCAATAAGAAGTAAGTTTCCCAAAACAAAGTAAAAGTTAATTGAATTTAATCTGCTTTATGTTCTTATGCAGCTTTTGGTTTCGCTAGTAATCTGATGCATTTAGTTTAACACAAAGTTCTTTATTTGTGCTTTAAAACCACCTTGCTTTAAGTGGGGGGGTGAAGTCTTGAGTTTTCTCCCTCCCCCATCGCTTTGCACTTAGGTTCTTCTAATTGCTACCAAGGTTCTTGTAGATGCTTTAAATCATCTGAGCATTGCTTAACTCATGCTTTGAAGCCTTGGAAGTCTTTTAGAAGCATTTCAAAACTTTTCACCATGTCCGCTTGTCCAGCAGTCATCTCTCGGCACCATACTGCCTCTGTGGTGATGGCACCTTTTGGGGAAGAAGGTGAGCCTCAGTTCCTTGGCTGTCACCTTGGAAGAGGCTCTCCTCAGCTCCCCAGGCTGAGGATCTCCTACAGAGATCCTGGGAGGGTCCGGGATGATCTCAGACCCTTCCTGTCAGCTGAGACTCAGTTCCTCCCCATCGGAACAAGATGGGATGCAGCTGAGGGGTGAAATGCTTAAACCAGAAGTTGATTTGAATCATATTGTTGATATGTATTGGGATAGATCCACAAAGATGTCTAAAGGGAGTAATAAAACTCAACTTGCTGATATATTAGCAGAGTTTGAATTAATTGACCTGTGGAGATTATGTAATGCAACGGCTAGAGATTTTACTTATTTTTCAGGAAGATATCAAGTCTATACAAGGATTGACTTTATTTTAATTTCTTCATCCTTAAGCCATGTAATAACTGAGGCACAAATAGGCCCTAAACTATATTCTGATCATGCCTGGGTAGAAGGGAAGGTTCAGTGGTCATCCACCAATAACACCCCCTGTCATTGGAAACTGAATCCTGCATTGCTTTTATATGACTGTATTAAAACAAAGATAGAAACAGTAATTCATCACTATTTTGAAGACAACTCTAAGTGTGGACTCTTTAATGGACTTGTTTGGGATGCCCTAAAAGCTGTTCTCAGGGGTCATTTTATATCATTAGCAGCCTCACAGAAAAAGCAAAAAGAACTTCTTAGATCAGAGATAGTAGTTAAAATCAAAGAGTTAGAGGCTCTACATAAAAAGACAACAAGCAAGAAAATATATCAGAAATTGTTAATAGAAAGACAAAATCTTGATAACTTAGAAATCTCTAAAATGAAACAGAATATTCTTTATTTCCAGCAGAAGAAATGGATGAGGTCCCCTAAATATTTAAGGCTTTTAACAAGAAGAATGAAAAATAAACCTCAAATTAATCCAATTTCATTATTAAGAGATTCACAGGGAAACTTATGTGCTAAAACTGATCAGATTTTTAAAATATTTTGGAAATTTTACAATGAATTATATAAAACCTCATCTCTGTCATTAGATTCCATTAAAATTTATCTGCTCGAAAAAGTAAAAATTCCAACAATATCTCAGGAACATAGAGAGTTCCTAGATGCTCCTATTGAAAAATTTGAAGGTGTCATTGATGCTTTAAAAAATTACAAGGCTCCTGGTAATAATGGCTTTACGGGGGGAATTTTATAAAACTTATAAGCATATATTGTCAGACCCTTTAACACAACTTTGCAATGATGTTCTCAACAATGGTGTCATGCCACCTTCATGAAACAATGCAAATGTTATACTGATCCCAAAGCTGGGAAAAGATACAACAGACACGGGATCATATCGGCCTATTAGTTTATTAAATCAAGATGTCAAAATCTTCTCAGCTATATTAGCATCACATCTTAGTAAAATTATACATGAATATATAAATAATGACCAGACCGGTTTTATTCCTCAGTGAAATATGGCTAGCAATATTTGTAAATCCCTCAACATAATTAATTTTTGTAGGAAAAAAAATTGCCTTCTGTTCTTTTATCGCTTGACATACAGAAGGCATTTGATACTGTGGAACCATCTTATTTATACCACCTATTGGAATTTATGGATTTTGGAACCAGTTTCCGCAAAGGAATCTCATCTTTGTATGCTTCACCACAAACACAACTCAAGATCAATGGTATTTTTTTCTGCACCTTTTAGGCCCTCAAGGGGCACACATTAGGGATGCCCACTTTTGCCTCTCCTCTTTGCATTGTGCATAGAACCCCTAGCAATAGCCATTAGAAATAATAATAGCATTCATGCAATAGTAGTTAACTAGCATGAATTTAAAATCAGTATGTTTGCAGATGATACTGTACTATATTTTAAAAATCCTATGACCTCTCTGCAATATGCAATGTCTGAACTAAATCTCTTTGCTGATGTTTCAGGTCTTTGGATTAATCAATCAAAAACAGAAATATATCCCATTCATATACAAGATGATCTAATTAGTTTTATCAGAAAACAATATTCTTTTAAATGGGTACATAAATCATGGCATCATCTACGTGTTGAAATTCCTTTATGGTTAGATAATTTAAGGTAAATTTTAGTGTATTACAACAAACAATTAAACATCAATTGAATGATTGGTCAAAATTAAATCTTTCCTGGCTCAAAAGGATGGATATTATAAAAGTTTTTATTTTGCCAAGATTTATTTTCTTATTTCGAACCTTGCCTATTTTTATTCCTATTCAAAAAATCAGGCAATAGCAAAAAATGTTAAATGGTTTTATTTGGAATTCAAAAACTCCTAGAATATTGTTTGATACGTTGTACCGTGGATTTAAAGCCGGTGGCATGGCATATCCTAATTTGTTATTTTACCATGATGCTGTGCAACTAACCAATCTGATTAAACTTCTGAATGTTCATACGACTCCTGATTGGCAAATAATAGAACAGGTTTTTTCTCCAAAACAGTTATCACAGGAAATAATATGGCAGTCTAAGTCAGAACGTTCCTCTGAGTTACAAGAAAATCCTTTTTTGTGGAATACCTTGCTAGTCTGGGATCCACAAATTTCTCCATTAGCAGTTTTTACTGCCTGCAAAAGATAATAAAATCTATAATATCTTTAGGTATAAAAATATAAATAGGTTTATAGATTTAACAAAAAATGGTAAACTGTTGGAAAAAATGGCTATAGAATCCATGTTATCTAGCTCAGTTCTGTGGTTTCAAGAGACCTCTTACACCTTTTGAGCAGTTATTGAGACATAATTCTTTAGGATATAAGGGATTTATATCTATTTTATATAATATTTTACTTCAAACAATGTATAATAAATCACCATCTTATGTGAATAGTTGGAACAGGGAAGGTGATGTGTTTCTTACTTTAGAAGAATGGTCTGTTATTTGGAAATCTAAAGCTTTTCATGATAAAAACATAATGATTAGAAGTCAATTATTTAAGACACTCTCGATGTGGTACTTAACTTCAATTAAGGTCCACTATATAACAAAGAAAGCATCCCCTAATTGTTGGAGGGAGTGTGGAGAACGAGTACATACTGGCATGTTTGGTGGAAATGCAATAAAGTACAAAGCTTTTGGAAGGTTGTTATTTTAATTATTTAATTATTTCTCAGATAACAAATTTTACAGTACCTTTAGACCCAAAGATTTTATTATTCAATTTATGTCCCCAGATAGAGATTGATAATGCTACCAAAACCCTTCTGGCATATTAATGTGCAGCAGATAGAATGACTTTGGCAAAGTTTTGGAAAAGCTCTAGTCCAATATCAGTTAACACTTGGATCTTAAAAGTTAGTGAGTTATGTATGTTAGACAAGATTACTGAATCTTTAAGACAGAAAAATAATGAAAACTACCAATCTAATTTTACAGCAGTATGGTTTCAATTTTTGGAATATTTATCTGAGAAGGAAGATTTTTAATTCCACACTAAATGCAATTCTTGTTTTATAACAGTTGAGGTATGTTTAATGATATTTTTGACTGGTTATTTTTATTATTTTTCTTTTCAGTTGTAGTAGATGTATTAGTGGTTAGATTGTATTAATTTCATAGTTGAATGAAGTATCAGTTATGTTGTATTACAATTGTAATTATGATACACTTATTTTGTAAATCTGTTGATAACATTCAATAAAAATATTATTTAAAAAAAGTAGGAGGACAGCTTTTTGTGCTGGAGGAAGGCTTAAAACTTTGCTTATCAGAGTGCTGGGACAGAGGCAACTACATCTTTTAATCAACACCATTTTGGTTTGTACTGTTCTGATAATCCCTAATGCTATGCAGGCATATGAGTATTTATGAATGTGGAAGGTATAAGAAAGTTTTATTGGAATAGCCAAGTAAATTCTACAGTTTTCCTTTGCTCAAACTCCCTGTATATTTTCATTCCTCTTCTGCCTTCAAACTTTTGGGGAAAACACCCATGCCTGATGGTTACACCAATAGTTGTTACTAGGAAAGCAATAGCACAGCTACATCTGAAATCTTAGGGCCTCAAGTACAAAGTTTATGCAAATGTAAGAAGTCAGGCAGGCAGGCAGGCAGGCAGGAAGGAAGGAAGGAAGGAAAAGATTTGAATCAGAGAAAAAGCCAAGGGTATGGGATGTCTTCCTTTCCTGTCCACTATTGTTCTTCTGCAAGTTGGTTCCATCCAAAGATATTGTGAACAATGATATAGAACCATGCAACAGGAATTTGATGGGGAGAAGCTACAGCACAGACAGGGTTAAATTGTTTATTTATTTCTATTTACCCCTTCCATATATTTATTTATTTAATTTAATTTATATCCCGCCCTCCCTGCCAGGCAGGTTTAGGGTGGCTTACAAAATACGTATAAATATAAATATATTAAAACAGCGAAATACATTAAAACAGTAATAAAGTTAAAACCAGAACATGTGCAAAGTGCTAGCAAACATAATACTAATAAATGGTGGCAGCATTGTCTCAGCATCTAGAAAGTCAAATTACCACCACAGTCTGAGTTCTATAAGATATTAAACTGGTGCTGATGTTGAGGGGCCAGGACCTCAATGTTAAGAGGTGGCCCCTAATCAAAGGCCTGGTGGAAGAGCTCCATTTTACAGGTCCTGTGGAACTGTAAAAGGTCCCACAGGACCCTGATGTCATCCGGGAGCTCATTCCACCAGTAAGGGGCCACCACAGAAAAGGCCCTGGCCCTCGTCACTGTTAGCCTGGCTTCTTTAGGCCCTGGGAGGGCCAGATGGTTTTGGGACCCCGATCTTAGTGCTTTCTGGGGAACATGTGGGGAAAGGCGGTCCCTTATGTAAGTAGATCCCTGACTATATAGGACTTTAAAGGTAAGAACCAGCACCTTGAACCGGATCCGGTAAACTATAGGCAGCCATTGCAGTAGTTTTAGGGCTGGCTGGATGTGTTCCCTCACAGGAAGAAGAAGAGATTGGATTTATATCCCGCCCTTCACTTGGAGTATCAGAGTGCCTTACAAACTCCTTTCCTTTCCCCTCACCACAACAGACATCCTGTAAGGTAGGTGGGGCTGAGAGAACTCTAACACAAACTGCTCTTTCAGGAACAGCTTTGCCAGAGCTTGTGACTGACCCAAGGTCATATCAGCAGGTGCAGGTGGAGGAGTGGGGAATCAAACCCGGTTCTCTCAGATTAGAATCTGCACACTTACTGCTGTGTTCTGCACCAGCTGAAGCTTCCGGATTTGGGACAGGGGCAGCCCCATGTAGAGAGCATTGCAGTAACCCAGTCTCAAGGTTACCATGGCGTGTATTGCTGTTGCCAGGTCATTGCATTCAAGGAAGGGAACCAACTGCTTAATCAGCTGTTGATGGTAAAAGGGAGACTTTGCAGTGGCTGCTACTGGGCCTCCATCATTAAGGAGGTGTCCAGGAGCACTGGTCAACTTTTTTTTTTTTAAAAAGAAATGGCTATGGGATTTCTGTTACATGTGTTTCTGTGTTAATATGTAGTTAGATCCATAGGGTATCTAGCAGATGTTTTTGAAGATATTTTACTTCCTATCTTTTCTACACACTACCTCACTATGTGTGCTATTGCCATTGCTTGTTTTCTGCAATGTGGTATGCAGTAAAGATTTCTTATGACTGGTTCCTGATTTTTATTTCTTTTAAAAATTCGCTTTGAGTGCATTGGACAATAAGTGTTTTTGGAACTGAAAAAAAAGGATTGGAAATGGTTCCTTAATGTTGCTTAGGAATGGGGAGGGATGCGTGGAGCATGCATCAATCATGTGATTACAGTTTCATAAGAGTCATAGGGATAGAGGTTTTCTATGCATGTATGGTAGCTGGATTGACAAGACAGACCGTGATGTTTCCAAAGGGTCAATAAAACATGGGCCATGAAGGATTTATACAACAGACAGTAATAGCTTCTTTGGAATGGTTATGGTCTATTGGGTCAATAATAATCCATTTTTTTAAAGAGTGCCAAAATATAAATTTATGCAGCCAGTGACAATGTCTTCTGATCTATCAGGTAAATGATATGAATTACCAACACTTGCATACACACTGCCCTGCTCACCAAGCGATTAGAAAGAAGAAAGTAAATAATACATGCTAGAAAACACCAAAACTTCTAGTGGAAGGTCTTTTTAATCACTTGTGTTTCAGTGTGAAAAGAGTTAAGTACGTGCTCGTTTCTCTCCCTCAGAAATCAGTAAGACATGTATTTCAGTGGATAATGGCCCCACTGGATTCTGAAAAACTTAAAAAGAAAAGTTTTTTTTATTTTACAAAATTCATATCCCATCTTTCTGCTCTCACAAAAGCCACTGAGGCAGCTAACAAATTAAAACATATGAAATAAAATCACATTTTAAAACCATTAATATTTTAAAATCACCAACCAAAAAGAATAACAACACATCGTTAAAATGATTAAAACCAGAATTAAAATACATACAAAGACACAAAAACAACAATTAAAACACTAGGCAGGAAGGAGGGTTCACTGAGGGAATTCCAAACATTGGTGGAAGATGCCAACAGAAGGGGATAGACAAAATCTTATTAGGAAGAGAATTCCAGAGTTTTGATGCCACGACCAAGAAGGCCTTCTCCTGGCTTGCCACCCACATAATGTCAGAAGCTGGGGACCCCAAAGCAGGGTCTCCAAAGATGATGGTAGTGGTTTGGTAGGTTCATAAGGGAGTAGGAGGTCCTTCAGGTATATTGGTGCCAAAGCACATAGAAGAACACCAGCATCTTGAATTGTGCCAGGAAACATTGGGAGCCAGTGTAGATGGGCCAAGACTGAAATGATGTGTTCCCTATGACCCACTCCAGTCAACATCCTGATGGTAGTATTTTGACCATTTCCAAGCACTTCCCACGGGTAGGCCTTTATAGAATGCATTCCAGAAATCTAATCCAGATGTAACCAGGACATGCATCACAGTGGTCAGATCTTTTCTGCCCAGGAATAGCTGCAGCTGGTTTAACATGTTGAAGCTACTAAAGGAACTGCTGTCTACAGCTGCCATTAGTCTGCATTCACTCCAAAATTGCCCCCAGGCACCAGTATAGGGTTTCTACAGTCTCCCTGGGATCATCTGTGTTATGTACGGGGACCGCCACCAGCGGTCTGTGGGCACAGCATGGAGCTTGGCTCCCCTAAACAAAAGGATCCTCAGATCCTAGTCCACCTAGTATGTACCAATCATACCTGGGGTGGGAAATACACTGGGGGTACCGGGTGGTTGTGTATATAGTTGGACTTGCAGGGCCATTTAGTTGTCTTGTTGTGAAGTACCAATAAACACGTCACACCACATGTCATAGTCCAAGTCCTCCATGTGGCAAACCCAATACTTTACAGTGGCAACGAAGGTGGGATCCGAATGAGCAGGCCAGACTCACCTTCCAGCACAGCATCAAGCCTCGACACCGAGGAAGCCCCTGTGCCACCACCTCATTGCACCACACTCAGCTCTTCCAGTCATTGCTCCCCAAATTGTGCAAGAAGCATGGCTCCAGGACACCTTGAGTCTTTTGACCCCGCGCAGCCTGAGCTATGGGATTTGTGGACGGACCAGCTGACTTGTTACCTTGCCTAGCATGAGGTAACTGATGGGGGGAAAGAGACTGGCCCTCCTAATCAGCTCGTGCGGGGTGAACACCATCAGACTCGCAAAAAGCCTCCTTGCCCCAAGGTCAATCCTAGAGTGCACCTATGAGGAGATCATAGAAGACCTGACCAGCTACCTCGCGCCCAAGCCAACATTTCTGGCAAAACAGATGGATTTCCAAGGGCGCATCCAAAAGCCTGGCGAGATGGCTGCAGTTTTCATGGCCGCATTGTGACAGCACGCTATGGAGTGCGCCTTCACTAAGGTGGAGGAAAACATCCTCACATAATTTGTCTGGGGGCTCAGTGAGGTGAAGCTTCGATGGAAACTGATCAGCACTGCGAACATCAAACTTGAAGAGGCCCTCCAGCTTGCAATCACTCATAAGGCCTCCCACCATGACCGACCTACAGCAGCATCTCATCAGGTACTCCCAGACTCAGCACCCGAGAATTCAGAAGAGGACGATGTCTGCCTAGTCCACCCACCCAGCCACCATAAGCCACCAGGTTCTTCCAGACCCCTCGAGAAGCCCTCCGATTGTTCCCAGTGCACCAGCTGCAGAGAAGTGCACAAAAGGAAGTTGTGTCGATTCCGGGATGCAACATGGGAAGCAGGGTCATCTCACCCACATCTGCAGGACCAAGGGGAATCGAAAGCCACAGTCACGCCACCAAGCTTCCATGACCTACGATACCACCAACAACACGGGCGACCTATATTACCTCACGAGCCAGACTTCCCTTCAGGTACTACACTTCCCCAACCCATCAAACGCCCCCAAAATCCAGGTCCAGGTCCAGACAGAGGGGTCCCCCTGTTTCATGAACGTAGACTCGGGGTCGGCGGCATCCATCATCTTGGTGGAGACACTAAAAAGACTTTGTCCTAATGGGGGCCCCACCTGCACCCATTGCCCCTGAGCCTGGTGGACTTTCAAAGGAACACAATCCCTATCCGGGGTGTAGGTACCTTCAGGGTACAGTACCGGGGGTTCGAAGGGTTCCTGGATTTGGTTGTGGTGGAGGGAAACTTGGTTAGCTTGTTGGGGTGGGCCTGGTTCACACCATTGGGCACCATGATCGGGGTGTGTGTGAATAAATGTTGATTTGCACTCTATATGGTTAGAGATCAGCCCTGTGTCCACCACCTCCATGAAGGCTGTCATCTGGTCCCTCCACCGGATCTTCGCAACCTATGGGCTACCGGACTCAATAGTCTCGGACAACAGGACAGCTTTTACATTGGCGGAGTTCTAGAACTTCCTCCAGAGGAACCTGATCCTACACATCTTGATCTGCCTCATTCCACGCTGCGACCAACGGCCAGGCAGAGAGAATGGTCCGCACAACAAAGGAGGCCCTCAATCAGATCACGGATGGCGACTGGGAGTTCAGACTGGCCCGCTTCCTGCTAACCCAGAGGACGATGCCCAATCCTGTCATGGGTTACAGCCCTGCGGAACTATTGATGGGATGGCACCCCATGACGCTGTTGGACAGACTACACCCCGGCGGGGCACCGGACTCAAGGAGGCTGGTGGAACATTGCAACGCACCGTGCGGATTCTTCCCTGGGGACCCAGTGTTCATTAAGAATTTCGGAGCAGGATCCTCATGGATCATAGGCAGGATTATTAAAGTAACAGGCCCAGTATCCTCAACAGAGGATGGCTGGCTCCTCAAAAAGCACATCAACCAACTCAGGCGGTGGCAACTTCCAGAGGTAGGGGAGCCGCTTCTGCTGGCTGCGGAACCTGGAGCATACACCCTGGAGACCAGAGCTCAGTCCGAACCCCCAAACACAGAAGAGGCCCCTCCAGTAGAACCACTGCCAACACCCACCAAGCCTGAGGTACTCCTGCAACTGCACCAGACACCCCCACCTCCGGTCACAACCAGTCAACCGGAGGCCGTCAATGACCCAGTGCCACCCCCCCAGCATTCCCTCAGAGAGCACAGACCCCCTGCCTATTTAAAGGACTATGTGACATAGATGGAGTCTGAACTATGGGGGGAGGGGTGTTATGTACGGGGACCACCACCAGGGGTTCGTGGACACAGCATGGAGCATGGCTCCCCTAAACAAAAGGATCCTCAGATCCTAGTCCACCTATTTATTATCTACCAATCGTACCTGTGGCAGGAAATTCAAACCCACCAATGGGACACCAGGGGTACTGGATGGTTGTGTATATAGTTGGCCTTGCAGGGCCGTTCAGTTGTCTTGTTGTGAAGTACCAATAAACACATCACACTGCATGCTGTAGTCCAAGTCCTCCATGTGGCAAACCCAGTACTTTACAATCTGGAAGAGCATTATAGAGCTAAGTGTCATCCTCATATTGCTGACAACCCAGCTCAAATCTCCAAATGACCTCACACAGCATTTTTGTGTAGATGTTAAAGAGCATAGGGGATAAGATGGAAACTTGCAGGACCCCACAGTCCCAGCATCACCGTCTGAAATCTACCCTCCAGATAAGACTGGAACTACTACAGAATAAGAAGGGGAAGTCGTAGAAGTAGTGACAGACTTCACGTTCCCGGGATCCCAGATCACTGCAGATGGTGACTGCAGCCATGAAATTAAAAGATGCCTGCTCCTTGGGAAACCTAAACAGCATGATAAAAAGCAGAGACATCACCCTGCCAACAAAAGTCTGCATGGTCAAAGCAATGGTATTCCCTGTAGTAATGTATGGCTGCGAGAGTTGGACTATAAGGAAGGCCGAGCGCCGAAGAATAGATTTTTTTGAACTATGGTGCTGGAGAAGACTCTTGAGAGTCCCTTGGACTGCAAGGAGATCAAATCAGTCAATCCTAAAAGAAATCAACCCTGACTGTTCCCTGGAAGGCCAGATCCTGAAGTTGAAGCTCAAATACTTTAGCCACCAAATGAGAAGGGAGCATTCACTGGAGAAGACCCTGATGCTGGGAAAGATTGAAGGTCAAAGAAGAAGGGGATGGCAAAGGATGAGATGGTTAGACAGTGTCATCGATGCAACGAACATGAAATTGAGCAAACTTCAGCAGACAGTGGAAGACAGGAGGGCCTGGCGTAATCTGGTCCATGGGGTTGTGAAAAGTCAGACTCGACTGTGGGACTGAACTACAGAATAATGCCTCCCAACCCCAGCTTGGCAATGCAGTCTATACTATCATTGATAGTACTGAAAACCACTGAGAGCTCCAGAAGAATCAACACAGTCACACTCTCTCTGTTCATCTCCCACAGCAGTTCATCCACCAGGGTGACCAAGGATTTCAGTTCTATAACCAGGTCTGAAACCAGTTTGGAAAGGATCTATACAATTTGCCTTATTCAGGAAAGCTTAAAGTTGTTTTGCCACCACCCATTAAATCTCCTTGCTCAGGAATGGAATTTTTGAGACTGGTTGGTTGTTACTGAGATCTCCTGATCCAGGGATGGGAGCCATGACTCCTTTCTGCTAAGTGAGGTACACTTGTTCTGATGGAGGAAAATTTTATCCGCAGTGTATAAAAATGGAAATAAAAACTGGTATTAGTCTTAATGGTGATCAACACAATGCAAACAAATGTAAATTATGGCTCAGTTTCCATAGCTCATTAGCATATGCCACACCCCCTGACATCACCAGAAGTGAGGTCAGAAGGGGAAGCAAAGGGGGGAAGGCACCTTTAAAAGCCTCTCCTTCCCTTCCCCAGCCAGCCTGCGGGTGGGGGGGAAGGGAAGTGAAGAGCTGGGCCACAGGAGGAAAGAGGGAAGGAAAGAAAGAGAGAGTAGAGAGAAGGAAGGAAAGAGGGAAAGAAAGAGAAGGGAAGAAGAAGGAAAAGGGGAAAAGGAGAGAATGAAAGGAGGGAAAGAAAGAGAAGGGAAGAAGGAGGGAAAGAGGAAAAGGAAAGAACAAAAGGAGAGAAGGAAAGAAGGGAAAGAAAGAGAGGAGAGAAAGAAAAAAAGAGAGAGAAGGAAAGAAGGAGAAAAAGGGAAGGAAAGAAAAGGAAAGGAGAGAAGGAAAGGAGAGACAGAAAGAGGGCAAAGAGATGAGGAGAGGGAGGAAGGCTCTCCCACCCCCCATCAAGCCCCCAACCCCCCAGATCTCTCACTTACCGCCATCAATGCCTTCCCCCGGGGCCACAGCGCTCCAGTGTGGGCCTTGGGAGGCCGGTGACGGGCCTCTTCAGGCTGCCCCTGGGCCACAGTGCTTTGGTGCGGGTAGCTGGGGGTGGGGCTTGCCACCACCGCCATTTGTGCCAGCACCTGGGCTGCTGGAGTGCTGCTTCAGCATGCTCCAGCCCCAAAAGACCCCTGGTTTGTACCCATGTTGTTAATTTGCACATGCATATTTGTGTACAGCTGTAGGCTGTCAGACAGTGTGGTTATCCTGTTGTGGTTGTGCTTCTAATTTGATTGGGATTTTTTTTTTTGTTCCAGAGTGGTTGGATCAGACATCCCACCCCTACCCAGCTGCACCATGCCCTCACCCCATGGTTGACTGATCAAACTCTTGCTGTGCAGTAACCATGGAGCGGGCAGTGGGGCAGCTTTTTCTGCACCCCCTGCTGCAATCCCTGATGCACCCAATGCCTTGCTGCCATGGGGGGGGTTAGTTCTTTCTCTGGCTGTCCCCAGGGGCCCGACTGCTGCTGTTGTCATTAAGCCCACCACCTAGCCTTTGGACTGAGGCTGCATCTCCGCCTCACCTGAGCCTTGCCAAGCAAGTCCTCACTCACCAAAAAAAATGAGGAGGGGGCCTGCTCGAGCTGAAGAGGCTGCAACAGTGACCCGATGTTCTATGCAGAAACCGATCTGAAGCACAGCTCCCTGAAAACAGTAGAAAGGCTCATGATCCCTTCAAATATTGTGGATGGGGAAACAGAGCAGGTGGATATCTGGCTATGCACACATCACTAACTGCAAATAAATCTGAGTAATCTGACTTCCTCAATGGCTTGACTTCTCAAGAGAGCGATCAGACATCTGAAGATGCACTGTGAAACTGGCTTAATCAGTAAATATCAGACTTCATTTAGTGTTGGGAAAGTTGGGGGTGAGTAGAGGGGCTGATGATTGTCGAACGGGATACAGATGTTGCCAACTGATTGTGCAATTAAAATCCATTTGGGAGGAGCAATGACAATGGATCAAACAGCTCATCTGACTGCAACCTTAGTTTCCTCACAATCATTATTGGATGACCTGACTCAACCATCCATGACCCTTTGGGAGAATGATTTCCACCTACTGTAAAGGTGCAAATTCCACCACCACAGTTCCAGCACAACCATAAAAATGTTTGACACTCTGTTCAAGTTGCATAGTGGTGAGGAGATCAGAGGTTTTGCCTATGAATGATCACAGCTGTTGAACATGGCAAATTTACCTGCTAACTATGTTTGCTGCAAAGTTCTCAGCATCTCTACCTCTAAGAAGATGAAATATGTCATCAAAGGTGGCAGCAGTTTAATATTTAACACTTGTGATGCATACATACATGTTTCTGCCCCCTCTACCTTAGAACCTATGTGTTTCTAAATTCATGCTCAAAACACTTTTTAAATTAAAAATATCCTTAGATGGGCAGCAATACCAGATGAGATGAGGAAAATCAGCTTTGTCAATCAGGGGTCCATAACCTGCCTGGATTCTTTTCCCCCAGTCTGGTGGCAGGACATTTTCTTCCTTTTCTAAAATAGTCTGCTCATTAAAACCTACTTTTTCAGCTGACCCTCCAATTTTAAAAAGTTGTGTGGGCCATAGGGAGGATGTAGGAGGCTTTGCGCAGGGAAGGAAAGCAAAATCCCAGCTCTATCCATCAATCCCTTGTGTGTGGGTAATGGAGCTTGCTGGATTGCAGCCTTCAAGGCTAGTAACCCTGTGAAATACAGACCTTGACTTGCTTAGTAGGGGCTCTGAGAACAGAATGACAGTAAAGAAAAAACAGGATCCACCACTGACATCCTTCCCCCTCACCACACACTGCCTGCTGTTGTGGTATCTGTCCCCCCCAAGATATCTCCCATCTGCGGTATTGACTGTTTTATCAGGCAGCAGGTATCTCTATCAGTCTATCTTGAATTGTCATCCAACAGAAGATTAAACACTGCTGCCTCCTCCTTGAGATTTTCAGTCTTCACATCACAAAGTTTTCAATCAAATTTCAGTGGTGTACATTTAGCTTAGAGAACTCCCAGGACTTATCTTCCTAAAGCAGGTGATTTAGGCTGTATTTACCTCGTACAGTTCTGAGATAGCGCAGCCTGCATTTAGGTCTTAAAATTGTTCCTGGGTCTCCCCCCCTTTCTTTTCCAGCATCTACAGCCAGGCTACTTGCCAAATAAGGTGTTTTTTTGGGGGGGATGGGGGATAATTGCAACAAAGCCCTGACTAACAGACAAGTGCCAGCTTTCAGAAGACTTATCCCAGTACAGAAACCTTGCATTGTTAGTCTGGAAAATGAAGCAATGTAAACTACAGACAACAATGTTCGAGACATTACCCTCATTAATATCCTTTTCAATGTACTTATCAGAGCTGTGATTCAGCTCATGAATCAGGCCAAACATATGAGAGATCTCAGCTGTACACATTTCTTGGGTTGTATCTGTTACTCGGGGAAGCTGCAGCCTGTTACACATTGTGCAAAATGAATTACTTTCCCATTAGAAAGAAATGGACCAGGAATAAATTATTGCTTAAAATCTAAAAGTTTTGTGTTTTTTGGGGAAGTTGAGCAAGACTTCCAATTCATTTCATAATTCTGCAAAGCATTATTAAACTGAATAATACCCTCTTTCAGTAGCATAAGGGTTAAACAAATGACATGCATGAGCTTCAATATGGGTCCCACTTACCATTTTTTTTTTTGCTCTTATACGTAAAGTTTCAAATCTTGCTGAAGAAGGGATATGGCTTGGGGAAAACAAAGAAGGGTGTAAGAACCTTTGGCACTGGACTTAGAATCAAGTTTCTCTATTTCTTGGTAAAGTGAGGGCCAGTGATAAAATGGTCTGAGAAGCATGAATGTAGATCACAGTGATGAAATGTCAGGTTGCCAACTGTGGCTTGGGAAATTCCTGGAGATTTGGGGATGGATTCTGTGGAGGGTGGAGTTTTGAGAGGGGGAGATCAGCCAGGATGTGATTCCATACAGTCCACCTTCTGAAGTGGCATTTCTTCCCAGTGAATTGATCTCTATAGTCTGGAGATCAGCTATAATGCCAGGAGAACTCCAGCCCCCCCCCCCCCAGGATGGCAAGCCTAACCCAATCAGACTATGCAGGCACAGTGCATATAAATGGTCCTTTGGAGTATAACAAATGAAGAACATTGAATTAAAGGGAATGATTCAGTCTTCAAAGTTCCTCCAGTAACTAGCAGTACAGTGCTGGGGTGTGGTTGGGGTGAAGTTAGGAATCTATTTAGCAAGATTGGTTGCCTAGGCAAGCAAAGAGGAGAGTGTTGGTCTGCCTGCAAGGATGATGGTTCCTAACAGATTTTTTTGAGGGTTTGACTACAGCTGCCTGAACCATTATGGCTGGGATGCAGAGAGCCTATACATCAGAGAAAGTGATGCTTTTGGCCTCTGGGGAGTGGCTGATTTCCCCTTCTGGTAGCAGCCACTTGCATCTCATGGGTGCTGTTCTGGAGGGTCCAGTGATCTTCAACTGTGCTTTTCTGAAAGCTTGGGGAGCTGTTGCCACAAGGGAGAGCTGTGAGCATGCAGAACACTGCACAAGACATTTGGGATCCTGACCTCTGATAGTTTTCTTCTTGGTCTATCAAACACTGACTGTTTTTCTCCAGATCTCACCGAAAGAAATGCAGATGGGAAACAGGCACATGGTGAAAAGATTATAGGACTGAAACCCATTATTAGACACTGCCTCCAACAACAGTTTTGTTTTAAATATCAATTGTGAGTAAGCTTGCAAACTGTCAGCCTGGCATATGCCTGATGGAAGAACTCACGCTCGTAAAAGTTCCTTGGCCAAGTAGGCCTCAAAGAGAAAGCTTTCTCCCTTTAGCTGGCAATAACAGTTCTGAGCCCCATCAACCTTTGGGGACTGGGGTACAGCTGGCGTATGACAACAACTCTCAACTCTGATTTGGTTACCTTTCACAGATTTTGAGGGGTGGGATGGGGGAAGTGTTATGTTCTTAGTTCTCTAGTCATTAGACTGGGCCTCAGTGAGCTGACAGCAGTGTCAATGTAGCTTTATGGAAAAGGCATTATGGTGTCAGAATGTCATGCAACAATGTTTAATTGGTCTATGGAAACTGTGGCATGCAGCCAAACTGAAACACAACCCCTTAGCTCAACTACCTTGAGACTTAGCATTGGTCCTAGAATCCTCCTGGCTGATTTTACAGCCTTACAAATCTAGGCAAAAATCTTCCAAAAAGTAAAGTCATTTCTTTGAATTCACAACTGTGTTAACAGTCCACAATATTCCAAATGGCATTCAAGTGTTCTTGCAGTTGCATTAAACACGGAAGGACTCTGGAAACTGAGCTTACTCTATGGCAATCTCTAACTCAACTAATGTTGGTTTGCTATAGCTTATGTTGCTTGCTTCATTTGAGATATATTAACTTGCATTTCTGAGCATAAACCTTTGCCAAGGGGTTTATAGCACTGACCATCATATGGAACATCTGAGATCAAGCTAAGCTATGTTATGAATCCAATTTAAATTTCTAGTGAAGTTAGAATTTAAATATGAATGAGCAATTAGGGAAAGGGCAGGGAATCCATGTATGAAAAAAGTCACAAGAGTCTAAGAAGAGGGTGTGGGAATCATTTCATTCATTTATTAATGTCCGTGCACTCCAGATATTGGCAGTATTGCCTTTTCATTGTTCTTGTCCTATCATTTTCTGATGGAATATGATGGCCCCCAGAATATAGTCCCTGAATCCGGCAGATCCTTGATGAATCTGGTTCATGGTGATATGGTCATGGGATTGCTTCTAGCATCCATTCTTTTCTTCTTTTTAAAGTTAAGACATGCTCACTATACCGTTGCTCAACCTGCTTTGGGTAGCTTTGCGATTGTATGGTAAATATGAGTTGAATTAGTGGTGAAGCTGTGCAACCATGTCATCATGCCGCCCACAAAAACTATATCGATAACAACATAACAACTTGACAGCATCCTGCCTTGCACAGTGGCCAACTGGTCACGTTGGAGGGCCAACAAACAGGGCATAAATGCAAAGGCTTTCCCAGATGCTGCCTCCTAGCATTGCTATTCAGATGTCTTCTACCCTTGACACACCAATATACGATTCACAGCCATGGCTATGTTTTGGTGAGGAGGGAAGACAGCATAGTATAGCCCAGTCTTTTCAGATCTGAGAAACTAAGCAGGATCGGCACTTGGAAGGGAGACTCCCATGGAAGGCTCTGCAGAGGAAGGCCGTGGCAAACCACCTCTGCTTCTCACTTGTCTTGAAGGCCCCTAGTTGGAGTTGCCATAAGTCAACTACAACGTGATGGCACTTAACACACACACACCCTCACACACACATACATCCCCATGTTTTGGTGACTCTCATTTGGAGCTGCGGTGGCTCAGGTGGTTAAGATGATGAACTACTGATCAGAAGGTTGGTAGTTCAGCAGTTCGAGACCTGAGTGCCACATGATAGAGTGAGCTCCCATCTCTGGCCCCAGCTCCTGCTAACCTAGCAGTTCGAAAGCAAGACACTGCAAGTAGATAAATAGGTACCACTTCGGTGGGAAGGTAACAGCATTCCATGTGCTTCGGCGTCTAGTCATACTGGCCACATGACCATGGAAACATCTTTAGTCAGCGTTGGCTTTTCGGCTTGGAAATGGAGATGAGCACTGCATCCCTAGAGTTGGATTTGACTGGCTTTCGAGCAAGAGAAACCTTTACCTTTTACTTTACTTACCTCTCATTTAGAAGTGCTTTCAGTGTAGGGATTAATTCATATTTTAAGTGACCCTGAATACTCCCCCCTGGCATGTTAAATATCAGATTTTATTGTGCGTGTGTGTGAAAATGACTTTAAATACATGAAAGATCAACCTTAAGCCTGAATACAATCACCAGAACCCATTTTATTTGGTACACATGGTATAGGTCCATGGCTGCCCCATTTTGCACTTCTGTGTACATAAAGAACAACAGCATCATTTCCACAAACTCTTAAAGGCTGCCTGTTGCTGAATTCATCAGCTTTACTCCAATCACAGAGATGATTCCAAATATTTCTGGCAAAGTACATATCACAACACAATAACATCAACTGTTCAAAAACCTTTAGGCAATGTTTGTCATGCTGGCACTCTAACAGAGAGCACTGAGGTGTGAAAGGAATGTGGGGAAATGATGGCTTCATGGTGTAGGATGGAGGGAAGAGAATGTCAGCTGACAGGCACTTTTCAGATCAGAACAGTAGCCAACACTTTGGCAATGTTTGTTATGTCTATCTTTATAGAGCTGGAGACATAAAAAGAACATCTTTTCTGCCTCTTATAGATAGATGTATGTTCCCCCACACATGAATGTGTAATTATCTGTTCCACAATGATGGCCTTTGCCCTAACTGAAATAAAGCAGTCTTTCTGGTGTCAGCACTGGGCCTGATGATTCCTTATCAGAAGAAGAGGACACCATAGTGTCCATGACATACCCCGAGGTGCCTGAGCTCTCTACCCTCAGGGGCCATCAGGGGACATGCAGCCAGTTGTGTCTCCTGGACCAGAAACCCAGGAGGCTCAGGAGCAGGAACCAGCACCAGAAACTGAGTTCGTTGGGGGACCCATGCAGGAGTGCAGCCTATTGCCAGGGTTCCCCATAGTTGCCCCCAGGACCCTGAAAGCTCAGAAGATGGACAACACAGGCAGAAGTATGGAGGAATACATGTCTGGCTGTAAAGCATTGCAGGATGCTGGTTGAAGTTAAGCTTTGAGTGCTTGCAGATTCCAGGCCACTGCTACAGCTGCAGGCTGTCAATACTATAATAGCCTCCCTTCAGTTCTGGCTGTTGTGGGATAAACAGCTCTGATCATGTATACTGTTCTGACTCTGGGGCTTGACACCTGCTTTCAATCCCTTGGGTGCAAACGGGACATCTGGTCTTGGGACACTTTGAGTTACAAAGCACAGGATAGGAAGTCAAATGTCATCAGAGTCATGTGGCATGAAGATGGGGAGTAAAGGTTATGAGCTTGCTGGTGTCAAGGCTAGCAGCTTGGACATGGGAAGCAGACTAAAGGAATTGTGGACAGGAAACACAAGCTACATCCTGGGGAGGGTGTATTGTAGTGAACAACAAGCCAAGGTTCAGAGCCATGGAGAAATTCTCTCTACTACACTGTGCCTCACTGTTCAGCTGCTCTTCTTGGCTTGTGTGCAAAGAGACGCAAGAAGCAGGTACTTATGTAGCACGTCTTTGCAAAAGGCAGCAAAAAAAAAAAGGTCTCCTGAAGGCCCCAACCCATAGTCTGAAGATCACTGTGACAGAGGATAAGAAAAGGAGCTTAAGGTGGGGGGAAGCATAAAACCATGCATTTGTTCCACTGGTTTCACTGTTCTAGTTCTGCTGTTATGTTAGCAGCTTGCAGAGTTAGCATTGTAGAAATTCCAGCCTGATACTTCTAAACAGCATGATCTGATCAATTCAGAACACAAGACCAAGGTGTTCCCTGCACGATAGAAGCAAACTCCCAGCACTTCTATCTAGTACATAGCCATTTTTGTTGACTGAGATGCAAACTGGATCTCATAAAGACAGCCAGGAGGCCAGCAAACCACTTTCTCATGTAGAAATCAATGTCTTTATACGGTATCAAAGGTCAAGTTACAACACTGAGATTTTAGCAGGGGCTGCTTGTGGCACACTTTCTTAGAGTAGCTTTCTAAGACTGACAATGAACTGTTTCACTTTTTATTTGTTCAGTTTTCAGAAAACAGCATTTGCTGTGCCCTTGCTTTTGATGCTCCTGTTATAATTTCTCATGGGTTTGTATAGCACATTTTTACTTCCAGGGTCTGTTGCATGTATAATTTTATTGGATCTAAATTTCTAGGAATCATCATATGAGGCAGCACATAGATAAACCTCTTATTTGCAAATTATTTTTCTTGCATATTAAAATAAAGTCGGTCTCTTTAAAATAATATGTCTATTGTCACATCTTGAATGTATATTGCTAAGCTAGCTCAAGGAACAGTGCAAAAGAAACTGAGGTTGTTCCCTAGATAACTTTTTCAAACATCTCAGTATTTTAAACCATAATAGAAACTTATGTGCATATAAAAAGGCAGTGCTTTGAAATGAACAGGGAACTGTAAAGCTATTAAGGAAATGTGCTGTTATTGGAGAAGTCTATGGCAGAATATTCTGTTCACACTGTATATGTTCAGAAAAAAATGATTTAAATGTTTATAGCTCTTGTAATTGATCTACTTCAGTTTAAAGACATACACTTTTAAAAGCCAGATACAATTTTTCTGTCTCAATTTGTCTACAGTGCCGTTAATGATGCCCGTTTTCTCAATTGCAAAGGGTATTAAATGGGAAGTGATGTCTTTAAGAAAATGTATCACTGAAGTATGATTGCATTCTGCCTTAGCTGTTCATCCATTAAACTCCAGAAATAGAAGAGATTGACCAGTGTTTTGCCTGGGAGTTAGCGGCTACCTTGAAACACTGAGAGCGGCAGAAGGTAAAGATGTAAAATTCTGCACATATGACTTTATATTACAAATTTTATTTATTTATTATTAAATTTCTCAGGGCAGCTCACAGTCAGGGCACATGTGCCAAATATGAAACATTTAAAAACAGAATAAAAAAACAACCATGTTTAACAGAACAAAGTGCTCAATGATGTTGATCATTCGATCAAATCAAGATGGTGACCTCACCTGTAGGTATTACCCAAAAACCTGATTCAGCAGTGCCGATCCATCGTGATACTGTGGCTCAATCTTTATAATGGATGACTGGACTCTGGCCCAGATGGACAGGGTATTAGGAGCTATGGCTGGATGGTTACAGCAGAGCTGGTTGAGACTATCCAATGAAGATGGAGGTCCTATACCAGAGTCATGGGGTCTTGGGATTGGGAATCCAACTCCCGATACTTGGTGGGGCACCTTTGATGCCAGTGCCGAGGGCAAGGAGCCTTGGGTTGATCCTGGATGCCTCACTTTCAATGGAGACCCAGGTTGCCATTGTTGCCAAGTCTGCCTTTTATTATCTGTGACAGGTTAGGACATTTGTTCCCTATCTCTCCTCCCAGGACTTAGCTACAGTGATCAATGCAACTGTCTCTTCCAGGCTGAATTACTGTAACTCGCTGCCCTTGAACCTGACCTGGAAACTCCAGCTACTGCAGAATGCGGTGGCACACTTGCTGACAGTAGTGTTTATGCAGGCATGCATTCAGCCAGTGCTATGCCAAGTGCACTGGCTACCAGTTGAGTACCAGATTCACTTCAAGGTTATGGTGTTGACTTTTAAAGCCCTACATGGCCTGGGACCAGCATATCTTTAGGACTGTCTCTCCCCATATATGCCTTGCGCTCCACAGAACAACTACTCGTAGTCCCTGGCCCGAAAGATGTCCACTTAGCCCCAACCAGGGCCTTCTCTGCCCTGGCCCCTGCTTGGTGGAATGCACTCCCAATTCAGATCAGGGCCCTGCAGGACCTGCTACAATTCCACAGGCCCTTCAAAAAGAGAGCTGTTCTGCCAGGCCTTTGGGTGAGGTGGCAAATGTTTCCACCATCTCAGCCTCCCCTGCCCATAGTAGGCCTACAGATGCCTACTATCCTGCTAATGTCTAACAGTAAGCGTACTGGGCTGCTCTGTAATGTTACCATTCCAACTCTGCAGGGACCAAAATCTAAAAAAGGTTCTGTGCAGCTTCACTTGTGAGATTCCAACTGACCTTCTTGGACCATTATTTGCTTCCACCTTGCCTGGGAAAATCTGTGCTGAACTGGATCACACCCTAAATTTATTTTTCAAAGTGGATTTCAACAATCAGTTAGTACTCATATTCCAAATGCTTATAAATATTTAACTTTGTGTCTGCCTATGGCCAAGCCTCATTTGGCCAAACCTGACATCTTCTGGATTGCTCAGTTGTCCCCTTCAGATCCTGTCATATATTTCAGTGGTCTTTTATTTATTTTTCTTTATTTCTTTATTGGATTTATAACCCCCTCCCCACCGAAGCAGGCTCAGGGTGGCTTACATAAAAATGTTAAAATATTTTAAAACACATAAAATCTAAAGTGCAATACATATATATGCACATATATTGTAAAACTGTCTACTCAGGAAAGTTCATGAAAGTGCTGTCAACCATTCCTTTTTCACAGGAAAACCACAACAATACAGTGAAAATGGGAGATTCAGGGCCTGAAACTGACCTCTTATTAGAGGGCAAAGCCACATGCTCAGTCTCAAGCTTATCTTTGGGTAGTCTACTGTCCCTTTATAAACTGGAATCATTGGTGGGGGGATTTCCCATACCAGTTGGTAATGTGTATGTATACTTGCAAAATGCAAGTTGAATTCACTAGTAAGTAACATATACATATATATATATAGCTTTTTTTTGTATAGTAACTGTCAATCAGGTCACATGTTAATTTTCTCCCATTCTGTTATTTCCTTTCATCTCACTAAGCTAAAGCTTTAGGTTTTGTTTGAGCTGTAAAAGCACATATCAAATGTTTCCTCATTTCTTTTCAAAATACCATGGAAAAGGGTGTTTTACCTGTTCTTTTGTAAGTTAACATAAGTAGAAATTGTCAATCTGAAATTGACAGGTATTTGTTACAGTCAACAATGCAATGTTCACATCTTGGTTCTCCCACCAACACTGGTGCTGCCTGTCAGGTGTCACAACAATGTGGAAACTTATTAAACTATAAAGAGCTATACTATAATATAAGGAATCATGGGTAAAAATCTAAAATAGTCTCAGGTGGCTTGAGCTAGTGAAGTTTGTCCTTAACTAAGCTATAGTATTTCTTTTTTACTGCCTGCACCTATGTGATTGTAACTTTAAAGGGAATATGACCCTCATTTTCACAGTTCCAGGGGTTTCTGGTCTACTGACTGTGTAACATCAATGCATGAAAGCACTACTTTTTCCTTCATAGCCCCCTTTAAATAAAACATAGAATTGTCTCCACATAACCACCAAACAGAATTAACTCTGGATATCATACGACTGACATGTGTGAATCCTTACTTGAAAACATTGTTCTGTAACTATATATCCTTGCACCTACATCATGAAAACCTGCCCAAATGTAATGTAGAATGGTCAACTGTTTTTTCACAAAATTGTAGCCACAGAAAGGAAGCAAACTGCACTTGTGTGTGTGTGAGTCTGTTTTTTTTAACTTATGAGGCATCTCTCCACCCAAAAGGCACCTAATGCAATCTGTGTTATTAACTAACCATCTAATTAACTAAATAATAAAATACAATTAAATTCAGTACCTAAAATATTTGCAATCTGAGGGCCTATATTGGCCAGACCTGCAAGAACAGAAAGAATAACTTGTAGCTGATTTAAAACTAAAGGATGCTAACAGCCGGACCCCTCTTCACTCCTCCCTGCCTTTCTAGTTAGCTCTTGGATGTTGTGTGTATTTTGCTGAACAAACCTTTCTTTCCCCTTGTTTTCCTTGTTAACAAAAAGATTCTTTAATTTGAACAAATTGCCTGTTTCTTCAAGAGTTCTCAGAGGGACAATCCCCATAAACGCTGGTGTTTTGATTCCAGTTGCCCCCTCTCATACAGTCTCCTATACTAATTCCCCCCAACTAATTGAAGACTGCCCCTTTGGTAACAGGAACATCCATCATGTCCTATTGTGAAGAGCTTGAAAAAATCATTCTGGTATTATGATTTGGATTAAACAAGAGCCCTAGTCAACACCAACATATTATCTATGAATTGTGGCACAAATGGGCAAATGGTTGGCTGTGAAGATAGCCACAGTACACATGGCTGTGGCATAACATACAATGGGGCCTAGCTGTGATAGAAACTGGGAATGGGAGGACATCTTCATAGCACCCAAAAGGCATTTTGCTGCTTCTGCATAACTCTTGTACTCAATGTTTTGTCATAACCATAAATAAGTCAATTGCAGCTGACAAGTGGCACAGCAGGATCAGCCTGTCACACTTCCTAAACATAGGATATTGCTTCAGCTTCTTTGATGGAAGCCACAGTGTGTGCCATCATAGCTGCGTGCATCTACAGTATTGGTTTGCCACCCATAAAAAGGATGCTCAGTCCACTTGCTATTTGTCTAGCTAGAGAGACTCCATCAAATACAGATGTAAAATGCACAACACTCCTTCATCCCAACTCCAACCTAGATGGTTATCCCTATAACAAATAAATAGTCAGGAATGGAATCAAGAAAGGAGAAGACAAATGTTAAGCAAACACAAAAAAGAACAAAAACCTGTTGTTGATGATCTTGTGAGACACCGCTTGAGACAGTTCCCTTAAGATTTTGTATCTCACCATCAGAATGGGCCTGACAGTCAAGAAGCACTTAGGGGAGAATACAAATGAGAGTAGGTGCTTTTCAGAACATGCACTCAGCACTAGCCTACAAAAAAGTTTTTCATGAAAGTCTGGTTCTGGTTAGATCCCCATGTCGTCATAAAGGCAATGTTTCTCACCAGGAAGTTTATTTATTTATTGCATGCATTTGTTAGCTGCTTTTCAACTACACCAGTTCTCAAGGCGACTTACTAAAAAGAAGAATTTGTTAGTGAGAAAGAACATTGCCGAGGTTTAATAGCCTTTATCAGAATGGCTAGTTGTGGAAGAAGCATATAGATTTTTGTCATATCTAGTGGAGATATGGGAATTTGAGATGACTGAAAGGCATAGAGAGGAGGCCACAAGTCTGGGCTTCCATTTTGGGCATGGCTAATGAAGGACATGTCACTGGAGTCACACAAGCTATATTACCACACTGTGTGTATGAGACAGGGTACAAGACCCTGAAACTCCTAGTGGAGGAAGATACCAAAATGCCTGAGGGCAACCAAGAATGGGACACTTCCTCTTATGTACTTAAGTATGTATTAGCTGGAGTACGAGGTGATATTTCACCCTCCCCCTGTTGTTGTTTTTCCTTCCTCTTATTTATCAGGCACCCTCAAATATATTGTTTCAGAGTTCATAATATTTCTGTTCATGGCACCCCCCTTCCCCCGCTGATTCAAGGGAGCAGGTTTTGGAATATGGCTGAGGAGATTTGTAATACAGGCTGAGTTAATTCAGACAGCCGGCTCATCCCCTCAACAAAACTCTGGCCCATATACAAGTCAAATCTGTTTCTTTCCTTGGGCAATGATTTATTTCCCTCTTAAATTGGCTGGACCAGTTAGTTTTTTATTTTTATTAAGTCACACTATTCTTAAATGAAACTATTGATTTAAAGTCAGCTTAGTGAGGATTTAATTTGTTTTCAGGGGATTAGAGCAGGTAACATGGGATAATTTCACAATAAAGTGGAATAGAAACATTCCTTCACATTACCCTCACCTCTTTTTTCTTGCCAAGCTGCAGAGACATTACAAATTTTCAAGTAAATTGTGAAAATATATTCATAAATCAGTCCCAATTCCACTGGCTGCTTAGAAGCTATTCTAAAGAATGTTTCCCTCTGACCTTGTCCCTGTTTGTCCTTCTATTGATAGGCTATACATCCGATGATTAACGCACAACACACAGAAGCATGCACACACACACACATACACATACACAGAGATCCTAATGAAAATATGATCATTTCTATATACTTTGTGAGAAAAAAAAATAATACCTTTTATTTTGCCCTCCATGTTCAGCAATAACATGTCAATAAAGAATATGAAGAAATAGAAATTTAAAAATGGCAAACACCCTTCTAGGAACAATCACACTTAATTTCAACATGGCTTTTCTCATATAAAGTTGTTTTCTAAGGTAAATTGTATAGCACAGCTATAATGCATGAGGAACCTGCCATATATTCAGTTTATTATAGATTTGTTGGTATCAAATAGTACAATGAGTGGCCATAATCTACATGGACCCTGAAGTAAAAGCCAACAGCTTATAGGTAATTTGCATGCAGGAGCAAAACACAACGTCAGAATAAGTCCCATAGGAAAATCTTTGTGTTGCCAAACAAAGGCCAAACTAGGAAACAGGTTCCAACATAGATGGTTCTGTGGGTACTAGGATTCCTGCCCACAGAGCTCAATTTTCCAGCCTTCCCCTTCCCATGTTCTTGGGGTTGAGGGACCCCCCAGGTAGAAGATTTCAGGGGGGCTTTTGAGCTGGCAGAAGGACGGGGAAATCATGGCCTCTGGGTGGAAAGCCTTGTGCCCATGGAAATGTTAGTCTTGATCCAACCCAAAGGCTGGAGTGTGGGAGAGAGGAAGCATGTTATTTTTGTACTGGGCCAATACAAATAATGCATGGGTCCTGTGAGCAGACACGAAGGAAAACAAAATGCATGCAATTTTAATAGGTGCACTAGGAAAGGACATTTGGCAGTGTGTACTAGTTCTCTAGTTCCCATGTGTACTACACTCTAGTTCAAATCTTCATTATCCTTGAAGCTCATTGAATGACCTTGGATCAGCCTCAAGTGAGTGAGCCAACCCATAGGGGAGGATAACTTTCTTCCCCTTGAAGGAGAGCAAGAGTTTTCCTAGGCATATATTTTGGCAGTAGGCACATCACAACTTGTCCATTTTATATATTGAGGCTGAATTAATAAATATAACAAAATTCAGTTGTAGTAATGATACAGACATTGCACTCATTTGTATTTTCTGAAGAATGGCATAAACAAGAGAAATGTGTATCCCTATGCCTTCATTATGCCTTCACTATTTCTAGACTTTTGCATCTCTACTTCTGATGGTCAGACAAAAGATTTCATCTAAATCAGAATCACAACTCTTTGACAGACCTTTTGTAAGAAAAAACTTGCGTTTGATGTTTCTCACTGAATCCATTGTTGTATGTTTCCTAACCCCGCTATGCGCTTGCGTAGGTATGCAGGCAGAAACGTGGGAGCTTCTTCCCTGCCGCTTCTCCTTATCACGGTGGCCTTGAATGTAGGCTTTGGGCTATTCTTGTGTAGCTGAGAATTTTCCAGTCCTGAGAAGGCAAGGGGAGGGGGGAGTAGTCTCCCGCTCATCAAGTATTTCTCCCGCCGGGAGTTCCCGCGCGAGTGCTCAAGTTCTATTTGCTAGGCGCTTCATTGCATCACACTATAAGTTAGCTTGCTTTGCTTTGCCCCCTATTCCTGACAATGACCTCCTACTGTGGGTTTATAGCAAGATAATCCAATAAACCTTTCTTTGTGCAAGAATGACTGGATCTACTTGATTTTCAATACCTGACAGAAATTGTCAGGAATCATCATTCCCATTACCGTCAGTTTCCGCCGTCTACCAAGATGAGCGGAGCGGGTACGGGAGCCACGGGAGCAGCTGCGGCGGCTACCAGTCCAGGAGCCACAGGCGCAGCAACAGCAACAACTACTCCAGGGGCCACGGGGGCAGCAGCGACGACGGCTACTCCAGGAGCCACAGGCGCAGCGGCGGCGGCCGCTACCTTAGGGGGCACGGTTCCTGTTACCACTGTGGCGGCTACAGTGGTCACCCTCCCGACCACCACTATTGTGCCGGTGACTACTACCACAGTTTTGATCGCACCAGCATCACAATCGGGAGCGGGAGTGTTGACCCCGCCAGTATTAAGCACATTGGGGGTTCAGTACGCTCTCCCAGTCTATAGCCCGGCCGGGCACCTGCCATCTCAAGGAGGAGCGCTTCCCCGAACCTATGTGCCCGGAGTCCCAACGCCATGGGATAAAGGGGTGACCTATCGTAGGTCACGCGATTGGTCAAAGAACCTGTTGGATACTACCCAGTCGACATGGACTTTGCCGGGGAGCCAAAGCCGAGACAGTTTGATTGATCCCAGAGGCAGTTTTGGCCTTCCTCAGGGGAGAGTACCTCGAGGATCTCCCAGAACTGGGTCGGGGCCAGATACCGACGCTCGCATGGACTCTATCCAAGAGGATACCCGACGTCTGGTGAAGGACATGAGCAAGCTAATGCAATCTCTACCACAGATGATGGACCAAGCTATTCGGGCGCATCCGCTGACACAGCCTAGACCAGCACCGGCCCCGGCGCCACCGTTGATACCGGGACGACCACCTCCTGCTCCTCCGGTCCCGAGGCCAGGCCAACCAGCACCTCCGGGTCCAGGACCGGGTCAACCAGCACCTCCGGGTCCAGGACCGGGTCAACCAGCACCTCCGGGTCCAGGACCGGGCCGGCCGGCACCAGCTCCGCCTCCACCAGCCGGACCAGCACCAGGTCCAGGGCCAGGCCAACCAGGGCCACCCCAGCCGCCTGCTGCACCTCCGCCCCAACCACCTGCTCCGGTCCCTCTTATGCAGCCGATCCAGGTTATGGCGCAGGCCCCCCAGTAATCCGACCTAAGGATATGCTTGAAATCACATTTGATGGAGATCCAGAGACTGTGTCTTTTTTCATATTGCAAGTCGGAAAATTTGTCCAAAGATGGGGCCATGTTTTCCCAGATGAAGAACAGCAGGTGGAGTTTATCGCATCCAGATTCCGAGGGAGTGCTACAAGCTGGTATGTTGCTCTCCATGATTTGGAGGCTGCGGAGCTGGGGAATGTAGATGACTTCATGTGGGCTTTGAGAAACCGCTTCGAGGATTCGGGGGCGGCGGAAAAGGCAGAAGCTTTCCTTCGTACCTTCAGACAAGGTAAACTCTCAGTGCGAGAGTATTCCAGGGAGTTTCAAAGGCATGCTGTGAAGATTCGGGATTGGACTGATGCGGTCCTGGCCCAACAATATCGAATGGGTCTAGCAGTAGACATCCGCAATAACATCCTCAGCTCTCAGCAGCCTCGCACCCTCCAAGGTTGGATGGAGGAAGCCGAGAAGGCCGAGAGTCGTCTACGCATGATGAAACTGGACTCATCGTTTGGTTACAACCGTCCGAGTTCGACGGCGGGCCAAGCCAAGTCCAAACCGGCAACCACCCCAAGTGGAATGAGGGATCAGCGTATGCGGCAGGGACTCTGCCTGCGGTGTGGGGAAAAGGGACACTTTGCAGCGGCTTGCCCGAAAGGAGACTCCAATCGGGCCTTACAACAAGAAGAACCCAGAAGATGGATGAACCCCACCCCGAAGAAAGGCACCGCAAAACCACGCAACCCACGGGCCCTTTTCGCGGGGCCGGACCAACTGGATACCTTCTTGCTGGAGGAAGAGAATGAGGTGCAGGGAAATGAAATGGTCCTGTTTGTGAATGGCGCTACACAACAGGACCCAACACCTGAGGCGCCTAAACTGGTGAGCAATTACCCCTCTCTCTTCTTTGTGACTGTCCTAGTAATGAACCCAGCAATGATGACCCACATTCGGGTTCGAGCCCTCATTGACTCGGGGTGTGGGAGGGACCTCATAAACCCGTCTATGGTGGTAGGGCTGGAGGCAGCCGTGGTCAACTTGAAAGACCCAATAACTTTCACACAGATGGATGGGTCTCCAATGAAAGAACCATGCCGATTTGAGACTGTCCCGTTAAGAATAGGCATTGGTGCCCACTGGGAGCTACGTTCATTTGTGATAGCTCCTCAAGCCCAATTTCCCTTAGTATTGGGTAGCCCTTGGTTGTATGGACATAACCCTTACATTCTATGGGAAGAGGGGGATGTTCAATTTATCTCACCGAAATGTACAGAACACAAATGGGACCCAGGGTGGGGAAACCTTCCCTGCAATGAACCTCCACGCGCTTGCTTAGCAATGGAGGACCTGAACCGCATCCCTAGGGATTACCAGTATTTGACTAGAGTCTTTGAGGAGGAGGAGGCAGATGAACTACCCCCCATCGCAACTCTGACTGTGCTATTGAAATTCTTCCGGGGCAGAAATTGCCAAAAGGGAAAATTTATGCCATGAGTCCTGGTGAGAAGCAAGAATTACGCCGCTTTATTGATAAAAATCTGGCTCGTGGATTTATCAGGCCAGCGTCATCCCCTTTCGCAGCACCTGTATTGTTTTGTAAAAAGAAAGATGGGGGCTCAGACTCTGCACGGATTACCGGGGTCTTAACGCAGTGTCTGCAACCAATGCCTACCCAATGCCCCTCATTAAAGACTTATTGGCAGAGGTGGCAAAAGGGAAAGTGTTCTCCAAACTGGATTTGAGAGATGCCTATTTTCGAGTTCGCATCAGAGAAGGGGATGAGTACAAAACTGCATTTAATACCCCGCTGGGGCAATTTGAATATCGGGTGATGCCATTCGGTTTACAAGGGGCACCAGGGGTCTTCATGAACTTAATCAATGAGGTCCTACACCCCTACTTATTCAAGGGGTGGTCGTTTACTTGGATGATATCTTGGTTTATACCCCAGACCTAAAATCCCACACCACCCTCATGCGAAAAGTACTGGAAAGGCTTTTAGACAACAAACTGTTCGTTAAACTGTCAAAGTGTGAATTTCATCAGGAATGTATTGACTTTCTGGGGTACCGCATATCCTCTGAGGGGTTGGAAATGGACCCAAAGAAGGTCCAAGATGTTGTAATGTGGGAGCCCCCAAAAACCAGACGACAGCTCCAAAGTTTTCTCGGTTTCGCCAACTTTTACCGTCAATTCTTACCCCACTTTGCCCAAGTTGCCCTTCCCCTTACCGAACTTCTAAAGACTAAGGGGAAGGGATCCAAGGCTTCAATGCCGGGGGCCCCTTTGAACTGGACGCCTCAGTGTCAATATGCATTTGATCAATTAAAACGGCTGTTCACGTCTGAGCCTATACTAGCACACCCCGATGAGACAAAGAAATTTGTGGTCCAAGTTGACGCATCAGATACTGCTATGGGTGGGGTGATTTTACAAGAGAACGCGCAGGGACAGCTACAACCCCTAGCTTATGTATCAAGAAAATTCAACGATACTGAAAGGTTCTGGCCCATTTGGGATAAGGAAGCTGCATCTATACGTTTAGCATTAATCACATGGAGACACTGGTTAGAGGGTTCCCAAGTACCGTTTGAAATATGGACTGATCATAAAAACCTTGAGGTACTGCGGAAACCCCGAAATTTAAATGCTAAACAATTTAGGTGGGCTGAGTTCTTCTCCAAGTTTCAATTTACTCTTCACCACTTTCCAGGGAAGGCTAATCACCTGGCGGATGCTCTTTCCCGTCTTCCCCAACATTTCAGTAAGAGGGTGGAGGTACAAGAGTCTATGTTTACCCCAGAACAACTGGTTGGTGCAGTTGTAACCCGCAAAGCCAAACGAACTTCAGAGAATCTTATCCAAACCTTACCCTGGGAGAAACAATTTCTCACTGACATCACCCCGCAAGAGACAAGTGAGTTGCAAGGCAGGGATGATGTGAGATGTGATCCAAACGGTTGCTGGTTTAAGGGGAATAAGATGTTTGTCCCTGCAGCCACTCGATCCCAAATGTTGCAAACAGTTCATGACTCAAAATCTGCAGGGCACTTCGGATATGTGAAATCCTTAAAACTTCTGCAGCGTGGGTTCTGGTGGCCCCGAATGAAACAGGATCTATCACTCTATATACAGTCATGCCCAACATGCAACCGTTGTAAAAATCGACCGGGGAAACCTCCAGGTCTCCTGCAGCCTCTCCCCACCCCGACCCGACCCTGGGAAGTAATTTCGATGGACTTTATCACTGATCTTCCCCCTTCTAGACAGATGACGGTCATTTGGGTGGTGGTCGACTTGTTCTCAAAGCAAGCGCATTTTATACCGTTCCCCGGTTTGCCAACTGCCAGGGCTTTGGCTAAGGCATTCCTTCAACACATTGCCAGACTACATACATTACCACTGAAAATAATATCCGATAGGGGAAGTCAATTTGTTTCTAAATTATGGTCGGAATTAATGACCCTCATGGGTATTGAACGTGCTCTCAGTACTGCCTATCACCCTGAAACTGATGGGCAAACGGAGAGAGTAAACCAGACATTGGAGCAATACCTGAGATGTTTTTCTAATTATCAACAAGACAATTGGGTTGATTTACTGCCATTAGCGGAGTTTGCATACAACAATTCATGGCACGCTTCAACGAAGATGTCACCATTCAAAGCGGCCATGGGTTATGACAGCCCCCTCTCCCCTTCTTGCAACCGGGGAAGGAGTGGGGAAAGCTTCAGCATGGTGTAAAACTTTCCGCGAGTCTTGGCCACTAATTGTTGAGACTTTGAATGAAGCCAAGGCACAGTACAATAAACAAGCAGATAAAAAAAGAGCAGGGGGATGGAATCTGAAACCAGGGGACTCTGTCTATCTATCTACAAAAAACTTAAAGTTGCAGCAACAGTCCAGAAAACTGGCTTGGAAATTTGTTGGTCCTTTCAAGGTGTTAAGATGTATAAATCCAGTGACTGTTCAGCTAGATCTGCCTAAGTCTCTTAAAGCTATACATCCAATTTTCCATTACAGCCTCCTCAAACCGGCGTTACCCCCGACTAAATGGCAAACTGCGATGCCGGAGCCTCCCCCTCTGATGATTGATGATGAGGAACACTACGAGATTGCAGATATCCTTGACTCTAAAGTTTTACGTGGACAACTTTTGTACCTGATCCAATGGGTACATTTCGGGCCCCAACATAAAGAATGGGTGAAAGTTTCAGATATCAATGCACCTGAACACTTGCGAAACTTTCACAATCGATACCCTCACAAACCCGGGGGTTCTCTCCTTCCTAAGTGGCGGGTGGGTGGTGTTTTGGGAAGGGCAGAATGTAAGAAAAAACTTGCGTTTGATGTTTCTCACTGAATCCATTGTTGTATGTTTCCTAACCCCGCTATGCGCTTGCGTAGGTATGCAGGCAGAAACGTGGGAGCTTCTTCCCTGCCGCTTCTCCTTATCACGGTGGCCTTGAATGTAGGCTTTGGGCTATTCTTGTGTAGCTGAGAATTTTCCAGTCCTGAGAAGGCAAGGGGAGGGGGAGTAGTCTCCCGCTCATCAAGTATTT
Organism: Gekko gecko; assembly: GCA_029375565.1. Lineage (NCBI taxonomy): Eukaryota > Metazoa > Chordata > Lepidosauria > Squamata > Gekkonidae > Gekko > Gekko gecko. Next base: position 42,191,745 of record JAPDNY010000009.1, read on the forward strand.
CTCCCGCCGGGAGTTCCCGCGCGAGTGCTCAAGTTCTATTTGCTAGGCGCTTCATTGCATCACACTATAAGTTAGCTTGCTTTGCTTTGCCCCCTATTCCTGACAATGACCTCCTACTGTGGGTTTATAGCAAGATAATCCAATAAACCTTTCTTTGTGCAAGAATGACTGGATCTACTTGATTTTCAATACCTGACACCTTTCCTCTCTCAAAAGCAGCTATGAATTACTTCCTTCCCCTTCTCCATTCAATCTGCTTCTCACGGGGTTCCAAAAGCATATTGGCAAAGCCTTGGGGCAGGGAAGCAGGGAACGGGGAGGCATTTATATGTGTTGTCTAATCTGACCCAGAATTCTTGATCTACCTGGCATAACTTTCTATGCCATTGCCATGTTTTCTTAAGAAAGGGAGTAACTTACAGCTGAACTCCTGTGATATTTTAGAAAAATGTAAATTAATGTTCTTACTGAATAAAAACCATCCAAGCCAAGATTTTTGGCTTGGTGATCAAAATAGACTCAAAGAAGTTCTGAGAAATCTACTGAGTTCTACACTTCCATTTCAATTTTAATGCTTGGTATTTCTAAAAGATTGACATACTAGTGACTATAAACTGTACCAGTGATGGTAACCTTGCTTCAGGAGAAAGATATGCATATCTAATACACAGGACCGGAGAACTGTAAGTTTGGGGCAAACTGGTTTTATGGTAAGGTTGCTGAAATAATGTCAGCAAGGCATTTCAGCTGCAACCTGCCAGCTGCTTACTCTGGAGATAATTCTCGAGTACTCCCTGCAGTTAAATTAACAAACCACTTTAAAGCAGTTTAATTGCACTTAAGTCATTTTGGTCCCCTTGGTGTTAAGGTTGCAACTGACAAGTCACTTAATCTGTACTGGATGCTCCTGAAGAAGTGATTGGTGGAATCTGCTGTCTAAATTATCCTAAATAGTGGTTTCATTGTATAAATGGTGCATAGATTACTTACTGGAACTGCAGCCTAAACATAGGCTGAGTTCAGACTGGCAGTTTGAAGTGGGAGCCAGTTCTGGCAAAAAAGCCCCGGAACAAATTATTCCGGGTTTTCCCGGTCACATTGCAACGACTGATGCAGGAGCATACCGGGAGGAGGCACGCGGGAGCGTTCAGACTGCTGGCCCGGAGGCATGGCTGTAAACGGCTTTTCCCTGGCACTTTGCCTATGTGTGCATGAACACATATATGGTCATGCGCACAAGCGCATCTGGCTGCTTTGGGGAGGATCCCATTGTGCTGGCACTGCATTGGGCGGTAGAGCAGAGCACAGCCAATCATATTGCTGCTGTCTTATGTGCAACGCGGGTTGCTCCTGGCTTTTAACGGTTGGCGTTCACACTTCCCAGAAGCGGAATGAAGCAGGATAAACGGGCTCTCAGGCTTTTACCAGGTATCTTTTAAATGTGGGAGCGAAGCGGAACAGCACGGGTTGACTGCAGGTGGGGAATGCCAGGCAGATGTGCCTGTGTGAACGCCCCCTTTAATCCGCTTGTAAAACGTGGCTGAAACATGGCTATAGTGGGACAAACTGCCAGTCTGAACTCCTCCATAGTTCCCCCAAAGTAGTTTCTATTAAGCTCAGTGGGACTTACCTCCTGGTAAAAAATTATAGGCCTGGGCTATCTGTGCAACTTTTGAGCCTTGCCTATTTCGTACCTTAGGCAGATGTTTCCTTGATGTGGGATAATGTGAAAATCTCATACTTTTCTTCTTGAGTGCCAGTTTGGTGTAGTGATTAAGAGCAGCGGACTGAGTAATATGGAATCTTCAGCCCAGACTTGCCCCAAGTCTGGGCCGGGTCAGTATTTGGAAGGGAGGCCACCAAGGAATACCAGGGTTGCAATGCAGAGGTAGGCAAAGGTAACTACCTCTGAACATCTCTTGTCTTGAAAACCCTACAGTGTCTCCATAAGTCACTTGATGGCAAAAAAAATAATAATATGGAAACACTTGTGCATCTTAAGCTAATCTCATTTGCACTCCACACTCATACCAAGGTTGGGTTGGCCAGACCTAGTTGTGTGCACAATCTGTTCAAGCAGGAGAGCTCTGTTGATGACAGCAGGTAGAAATCTGCTCTGGCCCATCTCACCCCCTCCTTTGTAGGACTGATGACATCACGGTATGTCTCGCCCTCTCTGCTGTTTCTTCACCTCTTCTCTGTCCTTCCCCTGCAGCATCCAAAATGCAGTGGTATCCAGTTCTTGCACAGGACTAGATGTTCTCTGTTGACATCTTTGTTGCCCTTTGCCAGGCTCTTCTTTGCTTTTCCCCCTTATCTCATTATCCTGGCTGGGGTGTGTGTGTGAGAGAACTGACTACGTGGAAAGATTCAAGCACATCACATGTGTCATACTGGAGAAGAGCAAGCTGCTCTAGGGCCAAGGTATTGCATTCTTGATTTTCAGCCTATTTTTACTTTTCACACATTCTTGCATGCATTTTCTAAACATGGCTTTAGATATTTCAGGATACAGTAGGATTGCCAGCTCTGGGTTGGGAAACGCCTGGAGATTTTGGGGGTGAAGCCCAGGAAGGAAGGAGTTTGGGGAGGGGTGCGACCTCAATGAGGTATAATGCCATAGAGTCCACCCTCCAAAACAGCCATTGTCTCCATGGGAACTGATCTCTGTCACCTGGAGGTCAGTTCTAATTCTGGGAGATCTCCAGGTTCCATCTGGGGGTTGGCAACCCTAGGATACAGTTGCTGAATGCACAGGATACTTTGCAAAAAAGCTGTTTTCTTGGTCCTGCAGACTTAGAAGTAGACATATAATCATTCCATGATGCATAATTTACTAGCAGTCAGTGTTAGGCCACCAATCTATATTCCATGTCTCACATTTTCCCTGGTGTTTTATGGTCTGCTTCTGCTCAGAAGTTGTTTTACGGATTGTTTTGATGTCCCGGGGCTTGTTTTAATGACTTGATTTTAAAAATATTGTTTATTATTTGAATTGTAAGCCACCTTGAGCAGGGCTCTAAAGCAGGGGTGTCAAACTCATTTGATATGAGGGCCGGATCTGACATAAATGAGACCTTGTTTGGCCGGGCCACGTGTGTCATAAAATGGAATGCCAGGTAGTCGAGATATAAATTTTATAAAGGACACAAAGACAAAGGGTTTTTTTTAACTTAAAATAAAAACATGCTTAAAACATTAGCACTCTTGCAATATTTTGTTTATTTAACAGTGTCTGATAACTGACACCTCTTGCTCTGAATTACTGCATCAAAATGTCTGTGCTGTTGCAATCTTGAGTATGCTGTTCAGGTGTGTATCTGTAAGCTGCAAACTTATGATGATGCAGCAGCTGCAGAACTGAAAGAAGAAGCAGAAGACAGCCAGTTCCACTGTGGGACTGATAGAAGCCCTCCAGGAGCCTAATCTGGCCCCCAGACTGTGTGTTTGACACCCCTGCTCTAAGGAGATGGCATAGAAATTCCATAAATAATAAATAAAGTGGGTACCTTTCTGTAAATTACATTTCCTTTGTTATACAATGTGGCAATATGACTGTTTTAGGGGAGTGACAGCTCCCCTTGAAAGCTCCATGGGGATAGATGATTATATTGGAATGATGGAGAGAGAGCTACAGCCTCATCTACCTTGGCAACACAAAAACTGGAGAAGGTGTGAAAGGGAAATATTGGTTCAGATTAGGGGTGTACAGGGGAAAAACATTTTTTTCAGATTCGGGTATAATAAAGCCAATCTTTTTTTGGTATTCCCAAATATACCCAAATACCAACACCAGTATTGTATTGGTATCTGAAAATATTCAGTATTCCCGAATATATTCGGCTCCATTATATCCTATGTGGCCATTGTAGTCAATGGAAAAAATCTTCTCAGGAGTATTCAAGGGGCTAGAGGGGAGGGGTTTGAGGTAAAGGCACCAAATTTGTTTGGTAGCTGGTGGAGCCTTTCTTCAAAAGGACCCCCAAGTTTGGAAAAGATTGGACTAGGGTGTCCAATTCTAGGGGCATCCAAAGAGGGTGCCCCAATCCTCCATTGTTTCCTATGGAAGGGGGGAAAGGCAGGCAGATATAAAACCAACTGCCCAGCAGTTTCTCCCAGAGAATCTCTGCAGTAGAAACTGTGAGGTGTGGTGTGTATTATGTTTACAAGACCAGCAGCAGAACCAGGGCAATGTGCCCACCAGAACCAGTGCCACTGTGGCAGTGCCAAAACCCAACAGGACTGAGATCAAACCTGAGAATCTCTAAAGCATACTATAAACTGAGGGGGCATGTTTGCAAGGCTAGCAGCGGAACCAAGGCAATGTTCTAGTGCTAGCAGCCCGTGCCAACATACCTATCAACAGAATCCAGTGCCAACCTACTAGCTGAACTCAGTGCCATTATGACAAATGCCAGCCCAGCTCAACTGATATCAACTTCAGCACAGAATCACACAACAAATACCAAGAAGCTCTGCCCAGTAATGTCTCAGAAAGTTAGAGGGAGTAGGTAGTGTCTGTCCACTGCTAAAATGCTAAAAGGCAACAGAAGAACTACAAAACAGAAGAGCCAAAAACCAGAGAGCCTAGGCCCCAGGCAGAAGACCTAGTCAAAGTCAGTCCCACCTCCCCTATGAAACCCAAAAGTCCTTAGAAATATAAAACACAATAAAACAATTTTAAAAAATTAAACTGCTAAAAGGCAACAGAAAAACCACAAAACAGAAGAACCAAAAAAATAGAGAGCCTAGGCCCCAGGCAGAAGGCCTAGTCAGTAACCTCCCCCCCCAAAAAAAAAAAACCCAACAAGCCAAGAAATATCAAGCACAGTAAAAAAAAAAATCAAAACTTTTAAACTGCAAGCAACAGGTTGGCAACAAACCACAAACTGCAAGACCCCCCTAAAAAAAGCAGGAAGAGGCCTGAGAGGCCGTAAAGCCCAGAGGTAGACCCCCCAGCCCCAAACCCACCAGACCGCAAAAAATTAGAAAAGTTTTTTAAAAGTGGCTACAATAAGTCAAACTAGTGATGTCTTCAGTTTTTTGTTGTCCAGCAGGCAGGATGGATCTTGATATGAAGTAGTCCAATAGTCAGCAGGAGAAAAGCAGGCTCAGAGCAGATTCCAGCCACACAATCTCCAACCCACACTGTCTCAGCAGTAGGAATGGAGTCAGCTGGCCAGAGACCCCTGCTTTTATGCTGTCTGACCATGCACAGAAGAATTTCAAAAAGAACAAACTTCTGTGATTGACCAAAGAGCAGTATGCCACCCTTACCTGTAATCCTATTGGCTAGTGCTCCTCCCCCGGGAAAGCAGCAAGCTAGTAACTGGGCTTCAACAAATGAAGC